>CM048746.1:161228512-162428512 GCA_026315105.1 Locusta migratoria
TTCTCTAGCCAATCAGCTCCAATTATCAACGGAATGTTTATTTCTTCCACTACTACAAACTCATGGTAAAATAGTTGGTTAAGCTCATTGATTTTAAATGGCAAGAAAATCTTCTTCTTTGATTCCACAAATTTAGAATTGAAAGCTCCATATATTTTCAATCTAGTTGCTGGAAGTTCTTCTATTCTATGCAAGCTTTTCTTAACATCCTCATAAATCGATCGTGTCAAAATTGAAATCATCGACCCAGTATCAATTAATGCTTCATAATCCTTGTTTCCGATTACCAGTTTTAGTTTCGGACATGCATTGCTTTCGCTCTGTTTGGCGTCTCTCAATACTCGTATTTCAGTTCTAAGCACATCTTCTTCTTCCGTTCATAACCTTTGTTGTTCATCTGACGTTCGGATGGCATTGCATTGTCTCATTTGCGGTGCTGTTGTCGCAACGTCGTGGTGGCTCCAAATTTCGATATGTTCGATGATGTCAGGAAACTCATTCTGCAATGAATCATAATTTTCTGCTACTTCTTCCGTACAGGGGGTTACGGAATCTGCTGCTTTGTTGTCTGGTTCTCCCAGCTCATCCTCTGTCGTATCCGATTCGTCATTGTCTTCCGTCTCTTCCACGTCAGTATCTTCTTCCAGTCGAACACAACAAGTTTTCTTATCTTGATCATTGTTGTCCAGTAACGCATCTATTGCTTCAACGAACATTCTTTCATGGTATTCTTGTTCTTGTACTCATATAGTACATGTTTACACTGAATGATTCAATATTGAAAATGACGTTACATAAGAAATATATCTAGCATACAAGAAATGAAAAATACATGAAATAAACAAATTTAAGACCATATATACATTACGTTAAATCAAACTAAGATACAGCGACAGGTGTACTCTTACATCCCCACCGCATTCACTTCCAGATTCATATAGTGAAGAGCGGGGCAAGACGGGGTACTTAAGCACTTAATTTTTTGTAGGTTTGCAAAATGCTCTAGTAAAGCGCCAGATATTCCATCTTAAACTTCAGTATTTCTAGAGTTTATAAAAAAATAGGACCAAAATTGTTAGTATTTACTATTAAAAAATATATTTTCCCAGGGTTTACCAAGTACCCCCATCTTGCCCTCACTGTGAGGGCAAGATGGAGCACGCTGGTGGGGCAAGACGGGTTACCTCAATACTGTATAAGGCAAAGGTAATTCAATTATTCAATGAACACAGGTTTACAAATTTATAAAAGAATTATTCTAATATCTAATGAAAATGCATGAAGTAAACATTGTGTGATGTTAAAGTTCAGTTTAGCTCATTTTTTGCAAGAGACGCATGACACCCATCCTTCTGTTGACTGCGAGCAGAAATAGCTGCAATACAGGCACGCAGTGTCATCTTCTTATAATCTGCTTTCTTCTTCAATTCTTTTTATCTTCTTTGCCAAGTTCGTCAATGGTTTTTCATTCTTCCCACTTTTGCAATCAAAGAAGGATTTTTTTAACAGTCTTCTCAGGTGAATCTTTCCATCATTTTTCCAGGCTTAACTTTACTTGCACTCTCCAGGAATTATCTTCTCTACGGGGACCTAGTAACCATAACAGTTTTTCCTTTTTACTTTCCGACATGAGGGATCGGGACAATTTGTTCAGGTGAAACAGCAAATAACCTTAATTGATTGGTATTGTTCTCAGAAGCCTCCTTCTTTGTAGTGTGGTAATTGGGGTTATTATCATTCCAAAATGAGCACCCTGGGATTAGGCCTACAGCAAGCGCATCTTGCTCTTTAGTACCGGCTTGGTTGACAGGACCATCGCTTGTCTCTGACATAACTGCTTATGTGAGCCAACTTAAGCCTCTCCTTGGTCATTATTGACAGAAACGTTAGCGGCCTCACTTGTAGTTAAAGGAGTGTCTGTAGTGGCAGAAGCTTCAAACACTGAATCTGGGAAGATGTTTGGTCCAAAAGGGCAGATTACTGTTTTTTTTTTTTTTTTTTTTTTTTTTTTTTTTTTTTTTTTTTTTTTTTTTTTTTTTTTTTTTTTTTTTTTTAAACCGTTTACGGCAGTCAACAAGGGTGCAGCACATGTTATGTCATGTGGGGCAAGACGGGGGTACCTAGTGGCATAGTGGGAGTGCAAGATGGGGTACCGCATCTCGCCCCGCCACTCGGTACCCAGTGTTGCTACCAGGGACCATTTTTACGTTAAGTTAATATTCCAGCGCAAAGGATATATTCAATTAGTTATTGCATGCATTAATTTATTGCTAAATAAGCTATTTTTGCATTGATAATACTTACGAGTATGAGAAACAATTACTTCTCTTACCTTTTCACGTCTGAAAATGACGAAAAATTATATAAGAACAGACGAAATTATGTCTGGATGTATTCACTCCGAATGGTTCGCTCAAAATAGCTGCCAGCACTGTCAGGCACTCGCATAGCAAGTGCCTACTAGTTCAACTATTCGCCACTAGGTTGCGATACATGTCGTGGTAGAAATTACAAAAACCCCGTCTTGCCCTCCACACCATCTTGCCCCGCTCTCCCCTAGAATAGAGCTCTCCCAATCAACTAATACAGTGTCACTAGGTTTCATGGACCACCTTGAGCTAAATATTGGACAACAAAAATCTCAGAATTGTTAGCTAGGATATGAATAAGGAGAATTTCTGGTAATAACTAATCACATAAACTCGGTGCTTTGACGGCAACTGCACTCAGGTTTATTATTTCCCGTAGACAGCCTGTCAGATATCAAAATACCTATAAAATGTAAAACCAGAATATTTCAAGAAATTTCCATAACTAGGGACCGATGACTTTAACAGTTTCGTCCCTCAAGAATTATAGAAAAATGGACTAGTCGAAAGCCAGATCGTAACCAAGTAATACCTTTTTGTAGAACATTAGAAAAGTTATTCATATTTACTGTTGTTATGTTCTGCCAACGATCGATGGAAAATTCAGTTAACGAAAAACTATCGCATGATACTAAAAACAGTGATGGCTCATAAGCACACACTCGCAATTATGTCACAAATAGTTCGTGTTCCACTCCCATGAACCACTGACATTGGTGGGGTGCTTGCGTGCCTCAACGATACAGATAGCCGTACCGTAGGTGCAACCACAGCGGAGGGGTATCTGTGGAGAGGCCAGACAAATGTGTGGTTCCTGAAGAGGGGAAGCAGCCTTTTCAGTAGTTACAGGAGCAACAGTCTGGATGATTGACTGAGCTGGCCTTGTAACATCAGCTAACATGGCTTTGCCACACAGCTACTGCGAGCGGCTGAAAGCAAGGGGAAACTACAGCTGTTACTTTTCCCGAGGACATGCAGCTCTGCTGTATGAACATATGATGATGGCATCCTCTCGGGTAAAATATTCCGGAGGTAAAATAGTCCCCGATTCGGATCTCCGGGCGGTGACTACTCAGGAGGATGTGATCATCAGGAAAGACAATACTGGCATTCTACGAGTCGGAGCGTGGAATGTTAGATCCCTTAATCGGGTAGGGAAGCTAGAAAATTTGAAAAGGGAAATGGATAGGTTGAAGTTAGATATAGTGGGGATTAGTGAAGTTCGGTGGAAAGAATAACAGGATTTTTGATCAGGCGAGTATAGGATTATAAATACAAAATCAGTTGGGGGTATTACAGGAGTAGGTCCGATAATGAATAAGAAAATAGGAATGCGGGTAAACTACTATGAGCAACACAGTGATCACATTATCGTAATCAAGATAGATACGAAGCCAACACCGACCACAGTACTACAGGTTTATTTGCCAACCAGCTCTGCCGATGATGAGATAAAGACATATATGACGAGCTAAAGGAAATTAAGGGAGAGGAAAACTTAATTGTTATGGGAGACTAGAATTCGGTAGTAGGACAAGGAAGGGAAGGGAAGATAGTAGGTGAATATGGTCTGGGCAAAAGGAATGAAAGAGGAAGCTGCCTGGTAGAATTTTGCACGGAACACAATTTAGTTATAACAAACACCTGGTTTAAGAATCACAAAAGAAGGTTGTATACGTCGAAGAGACCAGGAGACACCGGGAGATACCAGACAGATTTTATAATGGTAAGACATAGATACCAGAACCAGGTTTTAAACTGTAAGACATACTCAGGGGCAGATATAGACTCTGACCATAACTTGTTGGTTATGAACAGGAGGCTGAAACTGAAGAAACTACAAAAAGGTAGGAAAATAAGGAGATGGGACCTGGATAAATTGAAGGAACCTGAAGTTCATAAGAATTTCAGAGGGAGCTTTAGGCAACAATTGACAGAAACGGGGGAAAATAAAACAGTAGAGGAGGAATGGGTAGCATTCAGAGATGAAATAGTGAAGGCAGCAGAGGACAAAATAGGTAGGAAGGTAAGACCTACAAAAAATCCTTTGATATCACAGGAGATACTAAATTTAATCGATGAAAGGAGAAAATATAAAAATGCAGTAAATGAAACAGGTAAAATGGAGTACTGACGACTAAGAAATGAGATTGACAGGAAGTGCAAAATGGCTAAGCAGGAGTGGCTAGAAGGCAAATGCAAGGATGTAGAAGAACGTATAAATAGGGGGGAAATAGATAAATAAGAGAAACATTTGGAGATAAGAAAAACAGCTCTATGAATATCAAGGACTCTGATGGAAAACCAGTTCTCAACAAAGAAGGGAGAGCTGAAAGGTGGAAAGAGTATATAGAGAGGCTCTATGAAGGAAATGAACTTAGCGGCAATATTGTAGAAAGGGGAGAAGAAGCAGATGAGGATGAAATAGGAGATACTATACTGAGAGATGAATTTGACAGAGCACTGAAAGACCTAAGTCGAAACAAGGCTCCTGGAGTAGATGATATTCCCTCAGAGCTACTGAAGTCTCTGGGAGATCCAGCCATGACAAAATTGTTTCACCTGGTGTGTAAGATGTATGAGACAGGTGAAGTACCCCCAGACTTTAAGAAAAATGTTATAATCCCCATTCCAAAGAAAGCAGGCGCAGATAGGTGTGAAAACTACAGAACCATCAGTTTAATAAGTCATGGTTGCAAAATATTAACACGAATTATTTACAGAAGGATGGAAAAGCTGGTAGAAGCCGACCTCGGGGAAGATCAGTTTGGGTTCAGAAGAAATGTAGGAACTTGGGAGGCAATACTCATTTTAGGGCTTATCCTAGAAGATAGATTAAGAAAAGGCAAACCTACATTTCTAGCTTTTGTAGATTTGGAGAAGGCTTTTGACAATGTTTATTGGAATAAACTCTTTCAAGTTCTGAAGCAAGCAGGAGTAAAACATAGGGAGCGTAAGGTTATTTACAAGTTGTACAAAAACCAGACAGCGGTTGTCAGAGTTGAAGGGCATGAAAGGGATGCAGTAGTTGGAAAGGGAGTAAGACAGGGTTGTAGCCTTTCTCCAATGTTATACAATTTGTACACTGAGCAAGCTATAAAGGAAAGCAAGGAGAAATTTGGCGAAGGAATTAAAGTTCAGGGGGAAGAATTAAAAACATTGCGTTTTGCCGACGACATAGTAATTTTGTCAGATACAGCAAAGGACCTGGAAGAGCAATTGAATGGACAGTGTGCTGGAAGGTGCATATAAGATGAAGATTAACAAGAGCAAAACTAGGGTAATGGAGTGCAGTCTAAGAAAATCAGGCGATGCTGATGGATTAGGTAACGAAGCAATAAAGGAGGTAGATGAGTTTTGTTACTTGGGCAGTAAAATAACAAATGATGGTCGCAGTACAGGGGATATAAAATGCAGAATGGCAATAGGTAGAAAAGCGTTCTTGAAAAAGAGAAATTTGTTAACATCGAATATTGATTTAAGCCTAAGGAAGTCCTTTCTGAAGGCATTTGTATGGAGTGTTGCCTTGTATGGGAGTGAGACATGGACGATAAACAGTGCGGACAGGAAGAGGATTGAGGCTTTTGAAATATGGTGCTACAGAAGAATGCTGAAGATTAGGTGGGTGGATTGCCTAACTAATGAGGAGGTACTGAACAGAATTTGGGAGAAAAGGAATTTCTGGCATACCTTGACTAAAAGAAGGGATAGATTGGTAGGACACATTCTTAGACATCAAGGGATTGTGAATTTAGCGTTGGAGGGAAGTTTGTGGGGTAAAAACCGCAGAGGAAGACCAAAAATGGATACAGTAAGCAGATTCAGAGAGATGTTGGTTGCCGTTCTTATTGTGGAGATGAAGAGGCTTGCTCAGGATAGGGTATTTGTGAAGAGCTGCATCAAACCAGTCTCCGGACTGAAAGCCACAACAACAACAGTTCGTGTTTGCAGGTGGTGCAAAGTTTTTAACTGATCCCATTTCAGTGACGGCCTATAGATTTAAATTAACCCTAAAAGTTACCATTCAGCTGTGAAAGGGTTATTATGCATTGTGATTAATAACACTCAACTGCTCTTCGGCAATGCTCAATGAGGAATTAACTGTTTACGGACGCGCAATAGAGTGATCTAGCCAGCTTTGGCGTACCCTCCTCACCTCGCCGTATTGTCTAGTTACCTTGCAGCTTCACCACTAACCAGGCAACATCAAAGACACAAAAAAAAGTTCAAATGTTTGTTAAGCTTATGGGACTTAACTACGGGGTCATCAGTCCCTAAACTTACAAACTACTTATGAACTACCTAATCCTAAGGAAGGCACAAATATCCATGCCCGAGGGGGGATTCGAACTCCCCACCGTAGTGACACCCAAAAACTGTGGTGGCAATACTTGATTTCAGACTGCAGTGTTGAGTCTTCAAGTGAGCTAGTCTTCTGAGCTAGTGCATTGTTCTTGTCAGCTTGTTCCGTACTTTTGTGATGTAGCAGTTTTTCTGTTTTCGTAACATCAAATAGACCGTGGGCGTAGCCAGGGGGTGGTTTCTGGGGTTCATACCGCTCCCGAAATGATGACAAAACTGAGGGAAGAAAACTGGCATCAGGATAAAGCCGGCCTACATTTTTCCAAGACTGGGAAACAGTTACACATGCTCCATACAGTCCCTATTTCTCCCCATGCAATTCGCATATACTACTGAAATACTTACTTATTTTTCCCAGGTGTCAGAGTGGAAGTTTCATTCTCAGAACTTATTTTATTGTTAACAAACTCAGTTTTCTATTTGTAAAATATTACTCAAATTATATATGAGAACTGAATTTTAATAGTGTGAGTTTTTATTATTAGAATCAGTAAATAGTCTGTATCAGATAGACAGAACTAATATAATCTTTAAAAATTACTAATCCAATGGAGTCTTCACTATCTATCTCGCAACTATACAGGCCTTCAAACTTTACAGCCTTTACAAAAACGCAGCTTCATATTTATAAATGATCTGCAACCGGGCGTCTGCCTCGATTCCACTAGTACTGTGTGCTAATTGTTACATAATGGAAAGGGCGAATTTTCTTAAGTATCATGTGCGTCATTTCACGTTCTTATTAATTAGTTAAACATTATAACACTTACCTTAGAATGTGTACTATTATCCTTGTATTTGTTATAGTATAATTAGTTTTGTACGCTGCAGTTTGTAATAGTACCGGTCTGCACTGACAGGTTACAAAAAATGAATCTGAGAGGTTATATTGCCGCGGTGGAGTAGCCGAGCGGTCTAAAGCACCGCGCTGCGCAGCGCGTGGTTGCTCGCCGTCGGAGGTTAGAGCCCTCCCTGGCGCATGGGTGTGTGTGTTGCCCTTAGGTTAGTTTAAGTAGTTTGTAAGCTACGGACTGATGACCACGCAGTTTGGTCAGATAGATTTACAAACATTTGGAAATTTTTTGAGAGGTTTTTGTTGAATAGAAACGTATAGAACCCTCCGCAAGTTCATTTCAAGGACATATTGGCCGCCATTGAAAGCAATGTTGTGATGTTCTGAGCGCGTTTCTCGTACCAGCATCAAAATTTCTCGTACGTTTTGATGAGCATAGTATTCGTGATACATGATAGATTATATGTACTGCCTAAATTGTTATCTGAGAATATCGTTCGAGCGTTTAGAAATTCGGGTGGCCGCTCTATTTCTGAAACTTAACCCCCACAGTGTACATGTCCTAATGCTGCCTACGAAAGAAGGAGGGGGAGGGGGTGTGTGTGGAGGAGATCAAATGTTCAAATGTTTGTAAATCTATCGGACCAAACTGCGTGTTCATTAGGTCGTAGCTTACAAACTACTTAGACCTAGGTAAACTAACCTAAGGACTACACACACACACACACCCATGCCCCAGGGAGGACTCGAACCTCCGACGGCGAGCAGCCGCGCGCTCCGCAGCGTGGCGCCTTAGACCAGGGGGGGGGGGGGGGAGGAGAGAGGGGACTTCTTCGTGCCCACCCATATTAAATGCAAAATTTGATAATTGTTGTTCAAAAAATGTTCAAACGTTATATCTAAGGGACTTAACTGCTTCGCTTATCAGTCCTTAGGCTTACAAACTACTTAACCCTTAATAGGTCATGTTGGGTGTCGGATAGACACATAAAATTTCGGAACGCTGCTGTTACCAGAATGTTATGGGTACGTCCGTTTCGTTCCCTATATCTTCACGTCAGTTAATTCCGAGTGGGCGTGAAGCTCAGTACTCAACAAGCCATGATGAGTCGTTTGATCTTATTTCCGATTCTTTTAAATTTCGTTTATTTTCAACCCAACAGGTGTTTGTTATAACTAAATTATGTTCCGTGCAAAATTCTACCAGGCAGCTTCCTCTTTCATTCCTTTTGCCCAGACCATATTCACCTACTATCTTCCCTTCCCTTCCTTGTCCTACTACCGAATTCCAGTCTCCCATAACAATTAAGTGTTCCTCTCCCTTAATTGTCTGAATAATTTCCTTTAGCTCGTCATATATGTCTTCATCTCATCATCGGCAGAGCTGGTTGGCATATAAACCTGTACTACTGTGGTCGGTGTTGGCTTCGTATCTATCTTGACTACGATAATGTGATCACTGTGTTGCTCATAGTAGTTTACCCGCATTCCTATTTTCTTATTCATTATCAGACCTACTCCTGTAATACCCCCAACTGATTTTGTATTTATAATCCTGTACTCGCCTGATCAAAAATCCTGTTATTCTTTCCACCGAACTTCACTAATCCCCACTATATCTAACTTCAACCTATCCATTTCCCTTTTCAAATTTTCTAGCTTCCCTACCCGATTAAGGGATCTAACATTCCACGCTCCGACTCGTAGAATGCCAGTATTGTCTTTCCTGATGATCACATTCTCCTGAGTAGTCACCGCCCGGAGATCCGAATCGGGGACTATTTTACCTCCGGAATATTTTACCCGAGAGGATGCCATCATCATATGTTCATACAGCAGAGCTGCATGTCCTCGGGAAAAGTAACAGCTGTAGTTTCCCCTTGCTTTCAGCCGCTCGCAGTAACTGCGTGGCAAAGCCACGTTAGCTGATGTTACAAGGCCAGCTCAGTCAATCATCCAGACTGTTGCCCCTGTAACTACTGAAAAGGCTGCTTCCCCTCTTCAGGAACCACACGTTTGTCTTGCCTCTCCACAGATACCCCTCCGCTGTGGTTGCACCTACGGTATGGCTATCTGTATCGTTGAGGCACGCAAGCACCCCACCAATGTCAGTGGTTCATGGGAGTGGAACACGAACTATTTGTGACATAATTGCGAGTGTGTGCTGTTTTTAGTATCATGCGATAGTTTTTCGTTAACTAAATTTTCCATCGATCGTTGGCAGAACATAACAACAGTAAATATGAATAAATTTTCTAATGTTCTACAAAAAGGTATTACTTGGTTACGATCTGACTTTCGACTAGTCAGGTGATAACTGAATGTAGCAAAATGCCGGCCGCGGTGGCCGAGGGGACTGAGGCGCTCCAGTCACGGTCTGCACGGCCACTACGGTCGGGCGTTCGAGTCCCCCCTCGGGCATGGATATTTGTGCCGTCCTTAGTATAAGGTAGTAGATAAATAGTATGTACGTTTAGGGACTGATGACCCCGTAGTTAAGTCCCATAAGCTTAAGAAATATTTGAATAATTTTTTTTTTTTTTTTTTTTTTTTTTTTTTAGCAAAACATAATTTTCTCTCTATATTTTTTGTCCATTTTTCTATTTCGTGAGGGACGAAACTGTTAAGGTCATCGATCCCTAGACTTACACACTACTCATACCAATTTATGCTAATAACAACACACGCGCCAATACCGAAGGAAAACTCTTAACTTCCGGCGGGAGCGACCGCGCAATTCCTGTCATGGAGCTTCAGACCACGCTGTAAAACAGAATTTGATGTACGATTTACACAGTTATTACTTACACAGAAGAGACAATACATCGTCACATATAGAGTGTGTATATAGTAAAGTAATACAAGTTTATGTCAAGCATTGCCGTGGCGGAATAGCAGTGCGCACTAAGGCGTCTTGCCACGGTGCGCGCGGCCGTTCCACGTCGGAGGTTCGGGTCCTCCCACGGCATGGGTGTGTTTGTTGTTCTTAGGATAAACTAGTTTACGTAGTTTGTAAGTTTATGGACCGATGACCACTGCAGGTAGGTACCATAATTTTACAAATTTTTGTCAAGCACTTTTCTTCTTCTTCCTCTTCTTTTTTAGCTTGGCGCCCCAAGCGGCCACTTGTGCCTTAAACCGGACCTGTACTTAATGAGAAGGTACTAATTTGAAATGATTGTATTCCTTTCTGGTAGTGCAAGTCGTTTCATTTGATACCCTGTGAGAGACTTCAGTGCGGCTGAAGTACTGAAAAGAACCAGGGAAAAAGAAATATGTGGTACATTGACTACTAGAAACAATTGTTTCCTAGGGCACATTCGGAGACATCAAGGCATCATCGATTTAGTATTGGGGGTTAATTATTTGGGGGAGAGGGGTGAAATTGTAGAGGTAAACCAAAGGATTCAAATGGATGTAACTTTCAGTAGGTATTCGGAGATGAAAAGTCTTGCACAGGATGGAGTAGCGTGGATAGCTGCATCAAAGCAGTCTTCCGGCTGAAGAAAACAACTGCTTCGTTTTTCAATATGTCTTCATTACCAACTGTTGATGTTTAACAGGTTTACACATATAATTCATATTGCATCGGTTTTGGTGGTTGGAAGACTCATCCAAGTGAAAGGTCTTTCGTAACTGGTAACTTTCCGAGGCGAGGTACTCTTTCAGTGAAGTACAGGACTTGTGTGTGTGCGGACTGGGCTTCCAATGTTAGCTGGTCATCCAGATTTTTCTCGCAGTTTGCCGTTCACTTGAAGAAAGGCTGGCATGATTCATTGTGAAATGCCTCGGCAAATTACACGCTCCTTACTCCAGTCTGTGTACTGAATCTGTAGCGACCTCGATGCCAAAGCTTAAACTTTCCCCGCAGCCTTTCATAAAACCCACCGTCTGGAAAGAAGTAAAATAACGTGTTGCATTTTCGATTAGGTTGCTACCTGCGCTGTGATTTCACGGTGTTTCGTGTTATGCATTGTCTTCCATTGACCGAAAAAGATATTCGGAATGTACTTTTAACTCTGAGCGTGTAAACTGCTGGCATACTCTGCGCTCACCCGGATCTCGAGTGCAGTACCTAAAACTTCACTGAAACGTCCGTAATGTCTTACTCAGTGGGTTGGAGCATATCGTCCGCAAAAGGCATTCCATATTACATTCGTCACGGAGTTAAGAAAAAAAGCAATTCTGTTATTGTAACGTACTAATTCACAGTAATAATGTAGAAACGAGTCGGAATGAGACAAGCAAATGTTAGCAATTGCTTTATGCAGGTTGTTTTTATGTCACCATCGATAAATTTGCGATGTGCGCGCGCTAAAGTTGTAAAATTTAGGAAAAGAAGAGACACATAAAAGAACTCATGAAATTATTTACCAAATATGGCGTCCCAGCAAATCATTTCATGAGTTCTTTTATGTGTCTCTTCTTTTCCTAAATTTTACAACTTTAGCGCTCGCACATCGCCAATTTATCGATGGTGACATAAAAACAAACTGCATAAAGCAATTGCTAACATTTGCTTGTCTCCCTCCGACTCTATATATAAAAGGAAGTGTCCCGATTGACTGACTGACTCATCATCGCCCAACCCAAACCACTGAAGATAGAAACTTGAAATTTGTGGACGGTGTTGATCTTACTCTGTAGGCGTCATTTAAGAAGCGATTTTTCGATATTCCGTCCGTAAGGGGATGAAACGTTTTTTGAAAAACGTAGCTATTTAGGCAATTTTGAAGCTAGAACTACAAAATTTAGGATTTTAATTCAGGGTTCGAATTTAAAAGACACGTGTTTCGGTATTTTTGGAAATTCGACCAATAAGGGGGTGAAATACGAGATGCAAAAATTGATTTTTTAAAAAAAATATGGTGCTGTTAACTCAAATGTCAGGCTACAACTACGAAACTTAAGATATGGATTCATCATCAGGATTAAAAAGAAACAACTGGTGCAGACCAACCAGCCTACGCATGCGAAGCAGCGGGGGTTCAACTAGTTATTAAATAGAAATAATTGTGAAAAGGCGACCGGTGACTGCAGTTCAGCGGCCGTTGTTGAAGATGCTGCAACTGGAGACAGAATCCTAAAAATGCTTAAAATCTTTTTATGGTTGCTGTTAATATGAAGAACACGATGTACTGTTTAACATTTCTACTGAAGATCATATCTGAGTTTTACAATCATTTAACAGACCTTGATTGCTATTGTTGGGAAAACAAAAACAATCTAACAGCGACTCTCGCAAAATTATGATAATATAGTCCATTCAAATCACGGCATGATACGTACGGGAACAAGACAAGACAAGAAGGATTACACATTGTACGATTGTTTAAATAGTACTTGAACAAAGAGCCGAGATAACATTCACGACGATATTAAATTTCATTGTTGTAAAAACAGTTCATTGATGTCCTTTGTAACACCACAGTGTATTGTCACGTCTGTGTGTATTGTGGTAACACTTTATCTTTGACATCACTGCATTTATGTTTTTAATTAGAATTCAATACGGCTTCACTTACTATTAAAATCGTTTTACCAAGGGACGCTACACAGACACTCTGCTATCAGGTAATATCAGTACACAATTTTATGACGACAGAAAGAACAGACGACGATACTGCACACGTACAAATATAGCATAGCGTAGGGGTGTCTAAAATACCGCCCGCGAGTTGGTTGCGGCCCGCGAAGATATTTAATCCGGCACACATCTGAGCGAAAGATGTTTTTGTAATTTAGCTCGAGATTTCACCTTAACCACAGTGTCACATATACAGTCGCGACACTCACTGCTGTGAACTGACAGTTGGAACGACACTAGCGCTCCTAGCGGTGGACAAGTCGCCGAACGAGTGATGCTTGTTTATAATTATTTTTGTACGTATTCAACGAAATAGTTAATACAATTATTGCGTTGCAAGCATTAGTAAAATATGAAGAGACAACATAATACGGAAATTAATGTGAAAACAGCCAAATTTAGCTGAGTCAGTGGTATAACGAATAACTTCGTGATGAACAAATACTTACGAATTATTATTATAAGGTATTCTGCCTAGTGGCAGGTCCATGTCTTCGTACGGAGAATTTCTGATTCCATTGTTCCCTGTCTTCAGCTTCAGTCTGTTGTATCTCCTTCCATCTTTCATGTCGTCCCGATGTTGAATCCTCCTCCTTCCTCGTCCTGTGTTTCCTCTTATTTTTCCTTCGATGACATCGCGTAGGAGTCCCTCGTGTCTGTGTCCAGTCCAGTTGGCCTTTCTCTGTAGACTTGTATGCAGAATACTTCTCTTCTCTCCTACTCTTCTCAGTAAATCATCATTTTTCATGCGATCTGTCCATTTGATGTTTTCCATTCTCCTCCAGCACCACATTTCGAAGCTCTCTAAATATTTTTTCTCCATCTTTCTCATGGTCCACGTCTCTGCTCCATACAGTGCAATGCTCCAAATGTAGCACTTTACCAGTTTCTTCCTTAATGCAAAACTCAACTTGCTGGTCAGCAGAGTCCTTTTCTTATTGAAAGCAGCTTTGGCTATGGCGATTCTTACTCGGATTTCGTTGGTGTAGTGGGCATCCTTTGTGATAAAACATCCCAGGTACTTGAACTGATTCACATTTTCCAGTTCCCGATTGTCAGCAATTATCTTCAAGGGTTTCTCACGTTTTGATATTCTCATCACTTTTTATTTTTCTATATTGATTTCCATGCTATTTTCTTTCCATTTCCACCAAACGGTTCAACATGTGTTGCAGCTGTCTCTGGTTTTTGGCGAGCACTACCAGGTCGTCTGCATACTTGATGGTGTGTTTCCGCACCCTTTCAGCGCTTCTCTCGCCAGCATTTCTCCCTACAGGTTGAAGAGACTTGGCGACAGACAACATCCTTGTCTCACTCCCCTTCCTATTTCCACGCTGTTCGTTTCTCCACATTTCAGTCGTACTTTTACCCTTTGTCCCAGGTACAAATTCCTAATTAGTCTCCGATCTCTCCAATTGATACCTATCTCCTTAAGGATGTTTATTAATGTATTCCAACTGACTCTGTCAAAGGCTTTCTGTCAGTCTATAAAACACGTGCAAATTTCTTCGTTGACAGCCAAAACTCTCTCCGACAATATCCTCATCGTGCCAATGGCGTCTCTGGTCTCCTTTCCTTTCCTAAAGCCAAACTGGTCTTCTCCCATCACTTCTTCAATTTTGTGTTCTAACCGTCTATTTAGCACCCTTGCTATGATCTTTGCCACATGTGAGATCAGACTAATTGTTCTATAATCACTACACTTCTTGTCTTGATTTTTCATCTCAATAGTAACCATTGTTACGTCCAAAAAGTCTTTAGGCCATTCTCCAGTTTCGTAGAATATGTGTATATTTGCAGCTTATTCCGCTGAAAGTAAGTAGAACATCAAGAGAAACATAAATTTCTATTATGGTCTTTTCTTACTATGAGAGGCAGTTATTTGAGAAGTATGATTCAGTGTGGAGTCTAATGACTCGCACATTTTTTACACTTCACTTGTCTTTCTTATACGCGCATCTTCTTTTGAGTGAAATTACTTTAGGTTAAAAAAATGTTTTGAAGATTCTTGCCGTTTGTGTTTCAGCTGTAGCAACAATTGCGGAATTGGATTCTTCTTTGTTGGAAAACAGTTTTATTCCTTTCGCCGTTTTATTGCCACGCCTGTGTCGTTTTTCCTACAGCTACAGCCATGGTGGCTGATTTGACACGTTAAATACTGTAGTCATGGCATTCTGTATGCGTTTCCTATGTCCCCACTCACCGATTTTACTGGAGTTATAGTGTAGAAAACTTAACTTTCCTGAGTAGAAAAGCGACATCTTTCTGCCAAAGGGCACGTATTCAGGTGTTTCCTAGCCGTTTTTTTACTTTTAATAGAAAATGTAATTATTCAGTAAAAGCCTGTAACTTACAACATAATTGAAAAGAAACTGTCCTGTAATGAACCGTTTCGTAACTTGTCATGGATCGTAGGAAAACGTTGTTGTTGTTGTGGTCTTCAGTCCGCAGACTGGTTTGATGCAGCTCTCCATGCTACCCTGTCCTGTGCAAGTCTCTTCATCTGAGACTACGTTCGGCAACCTACATCCTTTTGAATCTGCTTACTGTATTCGTCCCTCGGTCTCCCTCTACGATTTTTATCTCACACACTTCCTTCTAATGCTAAATTGACGATTCCTTGATGTCTCAGAATGGGTCCCACCAATCTATCTCTTCTCTTAAAAAAGGCTAGTCTACACAACGACACTAGGTTGCGAAACTCGTGGCATGAAATGAATTGTGCACAACTAGTTTCGCGTATGTCTGTAGACACGGCGCCAATACCATACACTTCAGTTTCGTTGTTTTGTGAGTGCCGTAGTCGCTGTAAAATGAAAGTTTTGGTAGCTTTAAGAGTTGTGGCGAATCTATGGCTTGTCTGTGTGAAGTCGCTGCATAGGACTAAACATAAAAAGAATATGAAACGTGTTTGGGTTCGTGAATGGATTAAAAAAAGATGTCAGCTTGGTTGCTCAGCGACCTTCCTGAAAGAAATTGTGATTGAAGACCCTAGAAGTAATTTTAATTAACTTAGAATGTCACCAGAGCAGTTCACGTTCCTTTTAAACAGAGTTAGTAATGCAATAAAGAAACAAGATACTGTACGCATGAAGAATTGTTATCAGAACTGAAATTACAAATTGCATTGCGTTTCTTGTCAAGTAGATATTCGTCTCTGCAGTACTTATACCGTGTTCCGAAATCAACAATTGCCATACTTCGTTTGTATAGGTATTTCGAATTGGATGTATTTTAGTCTGCAATTCACTAATCGTCAACCAATCAATATTTTCACAAATAATTGCCAGAAGAGCACTAACAAGCCGTTAAAACTGCACAAACACCTACGCAACGCATATATGTGCAAAAACCGAATTATATCTTCCGTTCTCCCTTTATGTTGTACTTTGTTCTGTATTGGTCATAACCTAACCTAACAACACGCGCAATCAGTTTCGCCAAAGTTGGAACGTGCCGAAACTATTTAGTTTCGTCAAACGAGTTGCGCGAACGCCTGCCGCGCATGCGCTTTGGCCAGTAGCTCCGTTTCATGAAACGTAGTGTCGTCGTGTAAACTAGCCTTAAGGCTAGTCTACACGACGACACTAGGTTGCGACACTCGTTTCATGAAATGAATTGCGCGCAACTGGTTTCGTGTATGTCTGTGTGTTGTCTGTAGACACGGCGCCAATACTATACACTTTAGTTTCGTTGTTTTGTGATTGCCGTAGTCGCCGTAAAATGAAAATTTCGGTAGCTGTAAGAGTTGTGGCGAATCTATTGCTTCTCTGTGTGAAGTCACTGCATAAGACTAAACATAAAAAGAATAAAAAACGTGTTTGGGTGGATTAAAAAGAGACGTCAGCTCGTTTGCTTAGCGACCTTGCTGAAAGAAATTGTAATTGAAGACCCTAGAAGCTATTTTAATCAACTTAGAATGTCACAAGAACAGTTTACGTTCCTTTTAAACAGAATTAGTAATGCAATAAAGAAACAAGATACTATTATGTTTGAAGCATTGTTACCAGAACTGAAATTAGAAATTGCACTACGTTTCTTGTCAAGTAGATATTCGTCTCTGCAGTACTTTTACCGTGTTCCGAAATCCACAATTGCCATACTTCGTTTATATAGGTATTTTGAATTGGATGTATTTTAGTCTGCAATTCACTAATCGTCAACCGATCAATATTTAATTCACGAATAATTTTCATCATTAAATCGTACAAACACCTATGCATCGCATATATGTTCAAAATCCGAATTACTCCTTCCGTTCCCCCCTTTATATTGTATTTTGTTCTGTATTCGTTATAATCTAACCTAAAAACACGCGCAATCAGTTTCGCCAAAGTTGGAACGTGCCGAAACTATTTAGTTTCGTCAAACGAGTTGCGTGAACGCCTGCCGCGCATGCGCATTGGCCAGTAACTCAGTTTCATGAAACGAAGTAGCGTCGTGTAAACTAGTCTTAGTCAGGATATGCCAGAAACTCCTTTTCTTCTTAATTCGGTTAAGCACCTCCTCATTTGTTACGTGATCTACCCATCTAATTTTCATCATTCGTCTGTTGCACCACATTTCGAACGCTTCTATCATCTTTTTGTCTGAACTCCTTAACGTCCACGTTTCACTCCCATACAATGCTACACTCCAGACAAATGCTTTCAGAAGGGACTTCCTAACATTTAAATTAATATTGGATGTAAGATGGACAAATGTGAAGCCATTTTCAAGTTATTACCTGTTGTATGGCACTACTACGTTCCCTAATGTAAAAGTTTGATAAAATCAATATAACCGATATTATTTGCACTCATCCAAAAACATAAATAAAATAAAAATAAATTGCATCATGTAATATTTAGTACAAAGTAATAATTTTTGAAGACATCTTTCATTAACCTGACACGTTCCACAGCATTACGAAGTGTCGTATTCATGATCTATGGAACAAGTACTAATCTAATCTATTCAGGAATGTAGCCTGATGGTCGCTTGGAGCGCTGCTGTCGCGCTGTATAACTAGAATCTGCGCGAGTTCATGACTGTCATAGACCAAAGATAACATAGACTGCGCGTGTGCCTACCTCTGCTGTGTTGTGGTTTGAAACCAACATCTAATTGCCCCGAGTCACGTGACTGAGTTTTCATCATTATGAGCAACAGTTTTTATCATTTACAGGTGAAATCAAGCGTCGATTTTAACAATAAAACGACTTCTCGTATTCCTATTACACATCTAGTGGTAAAGGCAATGTAATTTCATCTTATTAATATTAATGCAGTAATTTCGTGTATCCATGTTCCCAGGTGAATAGTACTGTGTTGTCAGTGATTTTTTAGAAGCAAGAGAATTATATATCCTCGGAATTTGTGTTACGCTATGAATCTTTTAATTTTTGCTAGTTATGAATGTGATTATCGATTGGAAGATACTTCAAGCTGCTCCTGAGAAAGTTTATGTCAGCGAGTAAGTAATTTCTGGTGAAAATTACGTTATTCAAAGCTAAACATTCATACAGACTATTTATTATACCAATAGTTACTTCCTGCCGAGTGCATCAATGATGTTTCCTCACTAACATATTCTTTAATGTAAACAGCCAATGCTTTTGATTTAAGCTTTGGCATCACGGTCTGTGGCAAAAGTCTTAAAATATAAACGGTTGTTAAAATTGTACGTTACGGATGCAAACAGATTTCATTTCTTATAAAAGCACAACGAAACATTTCACATGTATTGTTTAGGAATCTTACGGAAGCTGATGCTCCTTTCATACTGATATTTGATCTTCTACTCCTGAGTAAAATACTAACAAAAAGACTCACAGTACAACGACAACAATCTTTCACGTAAAAACTGTTGTTCTGTTGGTTGTACAAAGACGGTCAATACGTTTTATACAGGCACATACAAAAATTGTAGCTATTGCATTAATTTTTGCATATGCGGAGAACTAACGCCAATTGTACTACTAAAGATGCAATAAAAATACGCTACGACGTTTTATTGTTCAAATACACGCTTAATTTCCACTACAAAGGATAAGAAATGCAACTGTCAGCTATATTTCGCATTACTAGGAATGATGAAAACGGTTTTCTGCCGCGAGTCACGTGACTTAGATGTTGGTTTCAGTACAATGACGTCACGCTCAGTCTACGTTATCTTTGGTCTATGATGACTGTATACTAGAGCTGGGTTTGAACATGACTCGAATTGTTCGAATAATTTACGTCATAGTTCGGGAAATTTCGGGATATGTTCGAACATTCGATCACGACGCTATCTAGCAATGTCAGAGCGTACTATCACTACGATTTACAGCGATGATATTCATACATTTTGTTGGCGCTGTGCAGTAAGCTATTCATAACGAAGATTGTGCCATTAATGTATTATGGATAAAAATAAGTATGAAATGCAGACTTTGTAGCAGGTCATAAGTAAAAACAGCAACGAATTTAGGCTATACGTAAACGAAAGCAATCGCGAATTAAAAATCTAGTGCTGCCATCTAGCGATGTCTGTTGGTACTACGTACACAGCAGCTCCTGCACTGTTAATTCCGTGGTCGCAATTACAGTTTATTTTTGTATTAATTATTTCCGTTATTGGGTATTAAATTTCTAATGTTTTCCCTATTTCATCTCTTTTAATCCTGTTTCCGGGCGATTAAAAGGTGGTAACATTTTTATCTGTTACTGTACCATATGAAGAGGAAATGGAATTGTTATTTGCAACCTATATCTTATTATCACATTAAACGTAATTTCTACTTATGGATTCACAATGATGTAACATACTTCCAGAAACATTTTTCCTTCGACTGTTACCTTTGCAGTTATTTGATGCAGTAATTCTGTTATAGTAGCAGATATTTTGTTTATCAATGGATCAGATCTTGTAGTGATATGAGACAGGTCACTTATGCACTGTTTCAAACAAAATATACAGTTTGTCATAGTGATGCCTTTTTTTCTTCCATGTACTTATACTTCCTATGAAATTAGTTCTGAGCAAAGCAATAGCCCGGTAACTTCAAAATTTCCAGCGTACTGTTTGCAGATACTTAGCGCGAGTCATTTGTTATTCGAGTGTTCGAACAGTTCGATACTGTATCGAGCTTTCCGCTGTATAGGGAATTCCAAAACATGTTCGAACGCGAGTACCGTTTACCCCAACGGTTTACTCAGCCCTACTGTATACGTTAGCTGTGCTTTTAACTCTTTGAGGTAGGTTACTTAGGAACATTGCAGCGCTCAAATAACGTCGAAATCGCCTCCACTTGATCAGAAATGAGAGGGATTCCACTAGGAGAGCGTCGTGACTGTGATCGTTTGTTCTTTGCTATGTTTTGCTGCATTTATCTTGATTGCTTTGTCAGGGCATTTTTATTATTTTAGAGTTACTGTTTCCGGAAAATGTGTACGTCCTTTGTACAGAGTAGCTGTGTTGTAGGTCGATCGTAGCGTAAAAGAAAACAGTCGATAGTGAGTGTTGTATATTCAGTCAAACATGGGGTGTGAAATGCGTTGTTATAAAGAAAGACAACAAAACTACGTGTGTATTCTGTAATGAAGTTATATTGCTTTTCCTAGGGTTACCAGACGTCCTCTTTTACCCGGACATGTCCTCTTTTTTGGATCCTAAAAATGGTCCGGCCAGGTTTTTAACAAAATGGGAAAATGTCCTCTTTTTTGCGTTGTGCAATGCTTCAACTTGAAAGTGCGTAAGTATAACTCTCTGAACTGTCACTATCACTGTTGTTGTTAAGGTCTTCAGTCCGGAGACTGGTTTGATGCAGCTCTCCACCCTACTCTATCCTGAGCAAGCCTTTTCATCTCCTCATAAGAACGACAACCCACATCCACTTGAATCTGCTTACTAGACGCGTCTCTTGGTCTCCCTCTGCGATTTTTACCCCACACACTTCCCTCCAATGCTAAATTTACGATTCCTCGATGTCTAAGAATGTGTCCTACCAAGCGATCCCTTCTTTTAGTCAAGGTGTGCCAAAAATTCCTTTTCTCACCAATTCTGTTCAGTACCTCTTCATTAGTTATGCGATCTACCCATCTAATCTTCAGCATTCTTCTGTAGCACCACATTTCAAAAGCCTCTATTCTCTTCCTGTCCGCACTGCTTATCGTCCATGTTTCACTCCCGTACAAGGCAACACTCCACACAAATGCCTTCAGAAAAGACTTCCTTACCCTTAAATTAATATTCGATGTTAGCAAATTTCTCTTTTTCAAAAATGCTTTTCTTATCATTGCCATTCTGCATTTTATATCCTCTGTACTGCGACCATCATTTGTTATTTTACTGCCCGAGTAACAGAACTCATCTACCTCCTTTACTGCTTCGTTACCCAATCTAATTCCTTCGGCATCGCCTGATTTTCTAAGACCGCATTCCATTATTTTTGTTTTGCTCTTGTTAATGTTCATTTTATACACTGTCTTCAATACACTGTCCATTCCATTCAACTGCTCTTCCAGGTTCTTTGCTGTCTCTGACAGAATTACAATGTCATCAGCAAAACGCAATGTTTTTATTTCTTCCCCCTGAACTTTAATCCCTATTCCAAATTTTTCCTTGCTTTCCTTCACCGCCTGCTCAATGTACAAATTAAATAACATCGGAGAAAGGCTACAACCCTGTCTTACTCCCTTCCCAACTGATGCTTCCCTTTCATGCCCTTCGAGTCTAATAACTGCGACCTGGCTTTTGTACAAGTTGTAAATAACTCTCCTGTCCCTGTATTTTACCCCTGATGACTTCAGAATTTGAAAGAGTGTATTCCAGTCAACATTGTCAAATGCTTTCTCCAAATCTACAAAAGCTAAAAATGTAGGTTTGCCTTTCCTTAATCTATCTTCTAAGATAAGACGTAAAGTGAGTATTGCCTCCCGGGTTCCTATGTTCCTCCTGAATCCAAACTGATCTTCCGCGAGGTCAGCTTCTACCAGCTTTTCCATTCTCCTGTAGATAATTCGTGTTAAAATTTTGCAACCATGACTGATGGTTCTGTAATTTTCACACCTGTTTGCGCCTGCTTTCTTTGGAATGGGGATTATTACCTTTTTCTTAAAGTCTGAGGGCATTTCGCCTGTCTCATACATCCTACACACCAGTTCAAATAGTCTTGTCATGGCTGGCTCTCCCAGAGACTTTAGTAGCTCTGAGGGTATATCATCTACTCCTGGGGCCTTGTTCCGGCCTAGGTCTTTCAAGGCTCTGTCAAAGTCATCTCTCAGTATAGTACCTCCTATTTCATCTTGATCTACTTCCTCTTCCTCTCTTCCAACATCGTCTCTAAGTTCATTTCCTTTGTAGAGATGCTCTATGTACTCTTTCCACCTTTCAGCTTTCCCTTCTTTGCTGAGAACTGGTTCCCCATCTGAGTTCTTGATATTTGTAGAGTTGCTTTTCTTGTCCCCAAATGTCTCTTTTATTTTCCTGTAGGCGGTGTCTACTTTTCCCGTTGTTATACATTCTTCTACAGATTTGCATTTGGCTTCTAGCCACTCCTGCTTAGCCATTTTGCACTTCCTGTCAATCTCATTTTTTAGTCGTCTGTACTCCATTTTGCCTGTTTCATTTACTGCATTTTTATATTTTCTCCTTTCGTCAATTAAATAAAAATTAAATTAATAGAGAATTAAACCTTTTTTGAAACAATGTAATTTTTTTCTCGTTTCTGTGCCGTGCTGCTCTGAGGTCAAGCTAGAAATACTTGGCGTGGCAATTGTCGCGGAATACGAGCTTTGAGGCGGCCAATTTAAAACATACGTCTGCAACAGTGGAAGACAGTGCAATACACATACAGTAGTATAATTTTTAAGAAGATGAACAAATTTTGTAACATGCGTAAGATGTACTACAAACAGGACTCTGATAATACAGTACACACATCACTAATGCTTGCGTTGTCAATACGAGAGAGAGAGAGAGAGAGAGAAGGTTCTTTTATGAATCTAGAAATGTCCTCTTTTCTGAAGACGAACATCTGGTAACCCTAGCTGTTCCGAAGAAATATAATATTCGTCGATATTATTCATTAACAAAAATCATGGTTTAATCAATTCAGTGAAATTCACATGAATATAAATTCGAAACATTAAAACGCGAATTATATTTTAAAGAAAACATCTTCAGAAAACGACAGTGTTTACACGAAGAGCTGCGTGATAATAATTGTAGCTGTACAACGTTCCCTGACTAAACCAAAAGTTCAAATCAGTTTCTGTATCAGAAAATACAGTGGCGCATCGAGAAGAAAACACTGTTTCTGATTTAACAAATCAGTTACGAGAAAAGGAATCTAAGTTACCTTTCTACTCGGTAGTCCCGATACTGCTAAAGTTCTGTGGCTTTTGAGAGGTTTTAGTACGAGCTTTGAAGTTACTGAAGAGCTGCAGATCTGATTTCCTTCCATGGTACTACAACATCTTTGAAGAGGTGCAGTTGACTTCAGTTAAATAGTACAACCTTCCTTTTTTCGAATGAACTGTGTCACAACTGTTGGTGGCAGAAATATGTGTGGCAAATATTCAGGTTTTAGTGGAAGAATAAATTCATACACCATAATTATGATACTAGTGGTGTTACCAAACCACTGACAGTGCTCTGTATGCTTCATTACAAAGTACAAAGTCGGTAGATACGTCCTGTGTGATGGAACATGAAATTTATGGTGTCAGTTTATTCTAGGCCACGGACTCAACTACGGTCAATTCTAGTGTAACAGAAGTGGTTGAATCACTGTCAAGTGAGCTCCCCATCCACACGGAAGTAAGGTCGTTAACATGTGGTAAAATTTTGTAACGTTTATTCTGTTAGAAATAACTATGAACGATAAAAATTACCTTTGGAACTTCTATAGGACAAAGAATGGTTATTGAAACTATATTTATCGGCTGATGTTGCTCTCCACTTGAATGAACTGATAAATAAAAAAAGAAGGAGAGGACAATATTATTTGTAACCTTTAAATGTATGTTAACGTTTTCAGACAGAAGCTGATACTTTTTGGAAACAATGCCAAAAAATTTTTCTAGCAGTTCATCAATTGCTATTAAATAAAGGATGAATATAGATCAAGTCTTACATTCTTGTTTAAAAAAGAAAGTGTCAAAAGTTTTATAAGTTTTCTGCAAAAGAAAAGTACCCTGACATCAAAGAATTTACACAAACTTTGTCGCCAGTATTTGGAAAAACCTACAGGAGTGAGAAGAGATGTTCTTTCGTGGTATATTTTCTAAATAAAAATAGAGAAGCAACGTGAAGGTTTAGAAGACATTTTACTCATGCAGCAGCCTATGTTAGATCCAAAATTCGAGAAGATTTTCAATTCAAAAGACAAATTTCAGATCAGCTGAAGTATTCAAATGTTTGTAAATCAATGGGACTTCACTATTCTGGTTATCAGCCAGTAGGATTACAAACTACTTAGACTAACCTAAGGACAAAGAGACACAACCGTGCCCAGGTAGGACTCGAACCTCCGACGATGAGCAACCGCGCGCTCCGCAGCAAGACGTCTTAGACCGCTCGGTCACTCAACGGCGGGTAAAGCATAGACCATAAATAAAATGTTACAGAAAGTACATGAATGTCTATTTGTTGCAAAAAATCCAGACAAGATAGAATTAAATTAGCCCTTTCACTACCACATAAACCATTAGTCAAGAAGTAACCCACTGGAATTTTCCAATTGTCATTCAGTGCCACCACCATGAACACCAAGGCATCTTTTGCCTCAGGTAAATTTTCACACAACATTTCAGTGCCACAATCCACATACCCAATAAACCTTTTACCACCAAATTCGATATGTTTTCGAATGGCCATTTCGTCCATCATCAGAAATACGACAACTTTTTTGCCCACAGCTGCCATATGACGTGATTTTATGATAAGTGCAGCTTTTGCTTCAGCACTGAATCCTGGTTTTCCACTTACTCCTTGGTACCATTTACGCAATGTACTGGGATGTGGTAAATAATTATTGAAAATCTCTCTTACATAATCATAGTCCCGGCTAGAAAAAAAGTTCAGTGTAAGGGCAAACTTGCGAAGCTCTTCAGGGTACTCCTTCCCATGCTCTCCTTTAAAACTCCTCAATAACTCGACCACAGCAGGTGGGAGAAAATTCTACAAACAGAAAGTAAAACATTTATCAATACTTTAATAACATCTGCACACACACACACACACACACACACACACACACACACACACACACACACACAACTGATAACTTCTTTGTAGTAAGATCTGAATTAAAGCAATTCTAATCAAAATATAACTTCCACTTGGTTCCAGTATTTTCTACTTTAATTTATGTAAAGTGTATATTTCTGCTCTTTTACTCCAACACTATTCTGTTTAAAAGAATAAATGTATTACACCAGAACAAGTTATCACATTTGTACTATTGTTTCATTCTACAGAGTTCTTCACGTTGAAGCAGTATACAGCTGTAATTATATGAAAAAAAAATACCTGTAATATGTCAGCTGTACTTTCAGTAATCAACTGCTTCTCTTTTAATTCTGACAGCAGTGCTTCAGCAGTAGTAACTCTTTTCAATAAACGACGGCATTTCTGCCTCTCCAAACGTAACTTCTTTTTGTATCTGCAAGTCTATTTTGAGCGCCGCCCGCGGTGGCCGAGGGGACTGAGGCGCTCCAGTCACGGTCTGCACGGCCACTACGGTTGGGGGTTCGAATCCCCCCTCGGGCATGGATATTTGTGCCGTCCTTAGTATAAAGTAGTTGATAAGTAGTTTGTAAGTTTAGGGACTGATGACCCCGTAGTTAAGTCTCATAAGCTTAACAAACATTTGAACATTCTGTTTTTAGCAACTTCAATAAAATTTGTTGCTTTACTGGCTGACAATGCCACTGCTTCTGTTTTATAATCTCCTATATACGATTTCCTGAACGTTTTTGGCCGTTTCAGCTGCTGTTCATCTGTGATGGGACTAAGAAAAGCAATATGTTGATAATTTTTGGACTGATTTGTACACTAATTCAACAATATTTTGATACTTGGAGCTACAGTCATATATCTACTTATAATGAAACATGTCGCACATTATGATAAACTAGTATGTAGGCCAAGGTTTGCAGTATACCACACACTTTTTAAAACACATTTACAGCAGGAAACTACTGTACTGGGCAAACCCCAAGAGTAATAATATTAAAAGAATTAATGTATTGAAAAAGACAGTGTTAGCTTAAATAAAACAAACAGTGATACAAAACTGACTTCCACAATCAAAAATAGTGTGTTCTAAAGTATGTACATGGTTGGAGAAATCAGCTTCAGAAATCAAAGGCAATAGGCATACATTATTGGAAAACAAAATGCAGATATTCATTTACATCGTAAAAAATTAAGGCCTCCTGAGTTCAGTGTCACACACATACAGGTCCTCAATACACACTTGTACAACTGGAAAGGCATGTTTGATTTATTCCTAGACAGAAGAGTGAAGTGAAAAACATCCAGGAAACCACTAAAGTATTATTAGAGAGAATGAATTTTATAGTGAAGAGTAGCCTACATATGCAAAGGATGATATTACCCTTTGCATGTACTTTTAAACTACCACATAACTGTTTTTTTAATAGCTTTAATAACTAGATATTAATGTACAGAAAAATTTATAAAGACAGGCCACTATCAGCATTGTTAATTTGATGTTCTGAAGTGTCTTGTGTAGAGCACATTTTACAATAGTGGTTTAAATTCACTTGTCATATTTCAAATAAACAATGGGTTCAAATGGTGGGAAAAAATCAAACATTCTGACCTCTCAAAACTAACAGAAATCTAATTTTATGATAACAGCTTAAATTGAAATTTTATGTTTAAGTGATTCGAATTGTCCATAACAAATTTAATGTCATACAGATTACTATTAGGTACAAATAAAATGCATCTTACACATTTTCGGAAGATGAAGACGCTTCTTGCATGTCCCTCACAGTTGGTGGTTTCCTCTTCCGTCCTCTAGGTAGTAAGTGCGGAGGAAAATCGAAAATTGTTGGTACAGCATCTGGCTTTAGTTTCTTTCCGAAACCAAAAGCCTCGGTATCAAAACATTCGGGCGAAAAAGTTTACTGCACAGCATTGTATGTCGTTGGGCTTGAAATTCTCCCTTTTCAAATCAAGGGTCCAAACTTTTCTCCGCCCTTCATCTTTTGGAAAACTGAAATCGATTTTGTGATTATGTAGAAACAATTCAGGAAACACGAGAAAAACAAAGGCCATGCAGTTCCTTACTGAAATTCTTCACTTATTTTTACTGAACAATCCTAGTTAGGCTTACAGTATAGGGACCCTCATCATTCACTTCATGACATTTACGAAAGTAAAATACCCTGAGAAAAGCATTCGTATCTGCTTTGGAACAATATAGCCAATTGCTTTTGATCGTAAATATACTGACTTCATCTTAGAAAATGTATCCACAAAGCGATTTGTAGTATTAAAACTCTACCTGTGAAATGATATATTGCTTCCTTTTACGAATCTTTCGGTGCAACCGAACGCAGAACAGGATCTCACCATTGTAGCAAAGTAACTACAAGTGGAACTACCACACAAACAATAAAAGAAAACGAATTTCAACAGTAAAGCCTCGCACTCGTACACAGTAAAAAACTCCGCTTCTTGCCCGGAGTCACGTGGTTTAGATGTTGGTTTCAGTGTAATGACGTCACGCGCAGTCTATATTATCTATGGTCTATGGGGTAAAGTAGGTATTGACTGAATATTGTGTCTGTGTTAAATAACATTAAATCACATTGTAGTTTTCTCCCTATGAGAAAATGTGTGGGCAATTAAAATTCGCGATTTCGCACATCGTGTTTGTAGATGATGTGTTGAAGTATTTGTGTGAGTGAAATAATTCGCATGTTGTTGATGTTTGACGGTGAAATGAGAGGTATCGTAGTGGCCATAAGATATACGCTTGAAATCTTTCCCGCAATCTTGATGACTTTACGGGTCAAATTATACGGCTCACATTGCAAACTATATCATATGGTCCCCATTGGAAATCGATACTTGATATATGCCTATGTGGCCTTCAAGGTCTTATAATTTGGAGATCTCTGGCGTAGCGTGTGCATGTACCTAGTGGGTAGGTTATCCGCCATGCCTTTGCGCGACGGCATCTCGTACACGTCTTCCATCTAGCGGCTAAACGAGGAACGAGCGCACACCGCACAGACTGTTCCGTGGGTAATACTGAAACGCAGATTGCAACGACAGTAGACACTTCATCAGTTTTAGATTAAATATGGTACTAATGAAATTATTTCATTTCATTATGTTGTATATTGAATGCAAACTACTATGCGCTTTAGTGAGCTGTAATTGACATTTCAGAGATTTTATATATTTGTACACTCTGGCTTTTATGCGTTCTATTATATAGTGTCTTTGGTGTAAATAATGTTACGTTTGTCTGAAATACGTTTTGCCAGTTAAAATGTTTTTCTATCATTAATTGTATAATAACCATACAGAATTTCTTTCACATTCACTGAATTATTTGTTATTGTGGCCCGACACTGCAATAATTTCACTCGGACAACTATATAGTTTGGATCAAGATCAAATAAAATGTTTGCTAATCTATTGGACCAAACTGGCCTCATTCCTTAGACTTACAAGCTACTTAAACTCTAAGGACAACACACACACCCATATCGTAGGAAGGACTCGAACCACCGGCGGGAGCGGCCACGCTGTCCATAACGTGGTGCCATGACTGTAATCAAGGACAGACTTTTTTTTTCTATTTGGGTCTGCAGATGATGTAGGCGCTACAAGTGACAACACGTACAGTAAAACTGAAAGTCTCAGCAAGTACTGTCAACTCAAATGCAAACATATTTTATACTGTTTTATGCATTAGAAGAAACCTTGAAAACAGAAGAAATACGTCAAATGACGAACGAAAGAAGAAAGTACAGAAATGTTTAGAGAAAAGCAGAACTACAGAGTAATAAATGCCCTAGGAATGGAATAATTACGAAGCTAAGGGTAGGCAAGGCGAAATGCCCGCAGAAAAATGTGAAGAAATCTAAAAAGAAATGTACGTCGGAAGGATTGACTCAGCAAATAGGAAAGTCAAAACAACCTTTGGTGGAGTTAAAAGCAAGGGTAGTAGCATTACGATTGACGTGGGAATTTCACTGTTAAACACAGAAGGTGGGGTGGATTGCTAAAAAAAAAAGACTATTTTCGAGTCCTCTATGGGCGGAACTTGCTTGTCGACGTAGTAGAATATGAAATGTGTCATTTTTTTACATACATCTAGAGGGAAGTAAAATATTCTTTTTCTAAAACAAATCAGCGTTGTTTGGTTATTTTTTAATGAAAAATATTGCTTTACTGTTGTATTTCTTTACTAAAAGTGGCAATACTTATTTTTGGTGAACTGTGAGAAAAAATGGGCTGATGACAGTAAAAGACCTGAAACAGTGACTTAAGCTTTAACGAACTGTGACAGGCTTTTTTTCCCAAATGAATGTTTTACTTCAAATATTTTGGACAAATCCTGTCACTACAAATACTCCTAAATGAAGCTTCTCCACTTGAGGCGAATAAAGTTTTATTTGCTTATTACACATACACTCATCAGTATCGACTTTTTGAAGCCACTCTTTATAATTTTCTTCCTGCAACCATTCTTCACGGAACGAACTTACGATATCGTCTCTTCATTTCACTGTTATTACTCACTAATCTGAGTTAATGTAAGCTTGTCTGTTCATACACGATCGGAGTATTCCAAAAATTGCCGGTAAACTGATAACAAACAATGAACGAACGAACACAAATAATAGACGTCGCCAGTTGACACGTTGCCGCAACAGTGTTTGCTTAATAATGCGCTAGCCGATTACTACCGACGCAACAATGACAAGTTTTCAGAGGAAGAATAGAAAAGTAGCGTTTTGTTGCAATAAGAAATTGACATTTATATAAAGTTATTCATAATTAATAGAGAGGAGCCGGCCGGGAATGGCCGAGCGCACTGAGGCGTCTTGCCACGGTGTGCGAGGCTGCTTCCGCCAGAGGTTCGAATCCCTCCCTAGGGCATGGATGTTGTGTTCGTCCTTAGTTTGTTGTTGTTGTTATGGTCTTCAGTCCAGAGACTGGTTTGATGCAGCTCTCCACCCTACTCTATCCTGAGCAAGCCTTTTCATCTCCTGATAAGAACGGCAACCCACATCCATTTGAATCTGCTTACTATACGCGTCTCGTGGTCTCCCTCTGCGATTTTTACCCCACACGCTTCCCTCCAATGCTAAATTTACGATACCTCGATGTCTAAGAATGTGTCCTACCAAGCGATCCCTTCTTTTGGTCAGGGTATGCCAAAAATTCCTTTTCTCACCAATTCTGTTCAGTACCTCTTCATTAGTTATGCGATCTACCCACTTAATCTTCAGCATTCTTCTGTAGCACCACATTTCAAAGGCCTCTATTCTCTTCCTGTCCACACTGCTTATCGTCCATGTTTCACTCCCGTACAAGGCAACACTCCACACAAATGCCTTCAGAAAAGATTTCCTTACACTTAAATTAATATTCGATGTCAGCAAATTTCTCTTTTTCAAAAATGCTTTTCTTCCCATTGCCATTCTGCATTTTATATCCTCTCGATGTAGATCGTCGCTACATGACCATAGTACTTAAAAAGCGTCGTAAGATGAAGGTTACATTCAAGCCCAGAGATGAGAGTCATTGGCCCGTAGAACCGGAGAATTCATTCCAAACCCGGGCACTCCGGGCGGCGCCAGGAGATCTGGCAACCCTACAACTAGCCCCCCTTGATCGATTTCTAGAACCGCACCTGGATGTAGTCCATCAATCAGGGGCCCAGAGAGGTGGAAGTCTTCATATTGGTCCAGCAGATCCCGACGAAATTTCATTCGCTGAATTTTTTTGTTCTTTTGAAAGTATCTGATGAACCCATCTGGCCATCTCACACATTACTGGGTGATCGAAAAGTCAGTATAAATTTGAAAACTTAATAAATCACGGAATAATGTAGATAGAGAGGTAAAAAGTGACACACATGCTTGGAATGACATGGGGTATTATTAGAACAAAAAAAAAATCAAAAAATGTCCGACAGATGGCGCGTGATTCTGGTTTTGTAACAGCTACCGTGACGGGTGAGAGGTACGCCGATATTTTACAGAATCGCATCATCCCCAGCCTGGCGGATAAACACCTGCTGGAAAGTACGATTTTTATGCAGGATGGCGCCCCACCCCATATTGCTAGACGCGTGAAAGATCTCTTGCGCGCGTCGTTTGGTGATGATCGTGTGCTCAGCCGCCACTTTCGTCATGCTTGGCCTCCCAGGTCCCCAGACCTCAGTCCGTGCGATTATTGGCTTTGGGGTTACCTGAAGTCGCAAGTGTACTGTGATCGACCGACATCTTTAGGGATGCTGAAAGACAACATCCGACGCCAATGCCTCACCATAACTCCGGATATGCTTTACTGTGCTGTTCACAACATTATTCCTCGACTACAGCTATTGTTGAGGAATGATGGTGAACATATTGAGCATTTCCTGTAAAGAACATTATCTTTGCGTTGTCTTAATTTTTATGCTAATTATTTCTTTTCTGATCAGATGAAGCGCCATCGGTCGGACATTCTTTTCTTTTTTTGTTCTAATAAAACCGTATGGCATTCCAAGCATGTGTGTCAATTTTTACCTCTCTATCTACATTATTCCGTGATTTATTAAGTTTTCAGATTTATACTGACTTTTTGATCACCTGGAACTTTGCGATGCCCAAGATATAACAACTTTGTTTCCAAGGCACAACAGTCAATATTCAGGTTTGCAACAAATCTCTGGCCGTTGTCCGCCGATCAGCACGAAGGAGTCGATGAAGACGATCTTCATTGTGAGGGATGACAGGTGAGCAGGATCGACCGGGTCGTGGCTTATCATGCACGCCTAGACACCGCGGTTCATATTTTTTACGAGCGGTTATTTGTCCAATCTCTATACATTAAAATACGTGCACATACTTGACAAAGAGTGTCACTTTAAAACGACTCTTACGATTTAATGAAAGGTTAACCACACGTCAGCCGGCCGCAGTGGCCGAGCTGTCTGCAGCGCGCTAGTCACAGTCTGCAGGGCCGTTACGGTCGGGGGTTCGAATCCCCCTCGGTCATGGATGTTTGTATCGTCTTTAGTATAATGTAGTTCATAAGTAGTTTGTAAGTTTAGGGACTGATGACCACGCAGTTAAGTCCCTTAAGCTTAACAAACATTTGAACATTTTTTTAACCACGTGTCAAAATTCAGATCTTTAAAACGTATGCTTTCTTCAAAATACAGTGAGAAGCATTGTTACTGTTGTGGTCTTCAGTCTGGAGACTGGTTCGCTGCAGCTCTCCACCCTACTCTATCCTGAGCAAGCCTCTTCATCTCCTCATAAGAAGGCCACCACATCCATCTGAATCTGCTTACTGTATTTATCTCTTGGTCTCCCTCTGCGATTTTTGCCCCCACACACTGCCCTCTACTGCTAAATTTACGATTCCTTGATGTCTAAGAATGTGTCCCATCAATCGATCCCTCCTTTTAGTCAAGGTATGCCAAAAATTCCTTTTCTCCCCAAATCTGTTCAGTACCTCTTCATTAGTTACGCGATCCAAACACCTAATTTTCAGCATTATTCTGTAGCACCACATTTCAAAAACCTCTGCCCTCTATCTGTCTAAACTATTTATCATCCAAGTATCACTCCCGAACAAGACAACACTCCACACAAATGCCTTCGGAAAAGACATCCTAACACTTACATTAATATTCGATTTTAGCAAGTTTTTCTTTTCAAAAACGCTTTTCTGCCTATTGCCATTCCGCATTTTATAACCTCTGTACGATCATCATATGCTATTCTACTGTCCAAGTAACAACGCTCATCTACCATCTTTATTGTTTCGTTACCTAATCTAACTCTTTCTGCATCGCCTGGTTTTCTTAGACTGCACTTCATAACCCTCATTTTTCTCTTGTTAATGTTCATCTTGTATGCACCTTTCAACACACTGTTCATTCCAATCAAGAGCTCTTCCAGATCCTTTGCTGTCTGTGACAGAATTACAATGAACATGAGCAAAACGCAATGTTATCATTTGTTCACTTTGAACTCTAATTCCTTCTCCTAATTTTTCTTTGCTTTCCTTCACAACTTGCTTAATGAACAAATTGAATAACAATGGAGAAGGCTACAACCCTGTCTTACTTCCTTCCTAACCACTGCGTCCCTTTCATGCCCTTTGACTCTAACAACAGCTGTCTGAAACTTCCTGGCAGATTAAAATTGTGTGCCGGAACCGGGACTCGAACCTGGGACCTTTGCCTTTCGCGGGCAAGTGCACTAACGACTGTGCTATCCCGACACGACTCACGACGCCGCCTCACAACTTTACTTCTGCCAGTACCTCGCCTCCTACTTTCCAAACTTCACAGAAGCTCTCCTGCAAACACGCAAGACTAGCAATCCTGGAAGAAAGGATATGGTGGAGACATGGCTTAGTCACAGCCTAAGGGATGTTTGCAGAATGAAACTTCACTCTGCAGCGGAGTGTGCAGTGATATGAAACTTCCTGGCAGATTAAAATTGTGTGCCGGAACCGGGACTCGAACCTGGGACCTTTGCCTTTCGCGGGCAAGCGCTCTACCGACTGTGCTATCCCGACACGACTCACGATGCCGCCTCACAACTTTACTTCCGCCAGTACCTCGCCTCCTACTTTCCAAACTTCACAGAAGCTCTCCTGCAAACACGCAAGACTAGCACTCCTGGAAGAAAGGATATGGTGGAGACATGGCTTAGCCACAGCCTAAGGGATGTTTCCAGAATGAAACTTCACTCTGCCCGCGAAAGGCAAAGGTCCCAGGTTCGAGTCCCGGTTCCGCACACAATTTTAATCTGCCAGGAAGTTTCATATCAGCGCACACTCCGCTGGAGAGTGAAGTTTCATTCTGGAAACAGCTGTCTGGTTTTTGGACAAGTTGTAGATAACCTTCCGTTCCCCATATTTTACACCGATTGACTTCAGAACTTGAAAGAGTCTATTCCAAATAAACATTGGCAAAAGCTTTTTCCAAATCTACAAAAACTAGAAATGTAGGTTTGCGTTTCCTTAATCTATCTTCTAAGATCAGTCGTAAGGTGGGTATTGCCTCCCGTGTTCCTACATTTCTCCTGAATCCGATTTGATCTTCTTCGAGGTCAGCATCTATCAGCCTATCCATCAAAATGTTCAAATGTTTGTAAATCTATCGGACCAAACTGCGTGGTCATCAGTCCGTAGCTTACAAACTACTTAAACCTAGGTAAACTAACCTAAGGACAAACACACACACCCATGCCCCAGGGAGGACTCGAACCTCCACGGCGAGCAACCGCGCGCTCCGCAGTGAGACGGTTTAGTCCGCCCGGCTACTCCACCGCGGCGCCTTTCCATCCTTCTATAATTTGCCAAATTGATGGGGGTGCAATTTTTACACCTGTTTGCACCTGCTGTTTTGGAAGGATGATTGTTATATCTTTCTTACAGTTTGAGGGTATTTCGCCTGTCTCATATATCTTACGCACCAGGTGAAATAGTTTTGTTATAAATGATTGTTCCAGAGACTTCAGTAGCTCTGAGAGAATGTCTGCATTATGAAACTAAAAACTCACGCAGAATGAAAATTATGCATTTTACAAGCAATGGAAAGCAAGGAAAATAGGTTGATTAAACGACGTGGGCGGTCCTATACAGCGTGAAAATCGGAAATTTTACCCTTTTTCCCAGCCCGCCCCGTCCGGGAGTGGCCATCCCTGTGTAGCTCAATGTAAATAAATATTCCTTCAAATCAAGAGTGGATATTTTACCCACTCTCAATTTTTTGAGTGGCTACAGCTACTGCGCTTGTGCACACCATTTTCAACTCTCTGAAAATGACGCACCCATTGCCTCAAATTGCTCACGTCTATTACATACACATTTAGCAAGCTTCAGTGTATTTTAATCGGCGCAGTTTCTTCATCAGTGAGGAATTCAGTCACGCATCGCTGTTTTGTACGCACGTCCACGTAAGTCTCCAGTTTGAAACACTCTTCTTCTGGCACTAACGAGCGCAGAACAACGGACCCACCTGCAAATGAAAGAGGAAGGTTCAAGCATTAGCACTACTAGTATGACCAACCGTCCCGCATTTTCCGGTAGTTTTTATGCCTTGAGGCACTCTGCAGTTTTCTATTAACAGATAAAGATATTCTTACTCATGTAGGGTAAGGTAGTAAAATTGTGATCATTTCGGACAAATATAACTGTAACAGTAAATATATTGAGGAAAGAAATAATTTTAACTATGGCACTTGTTCTTTGATGTTTAATGAATATATAGTACAAATATTATGACAATTACAAATATTGATATAAACACAAAAAAAGGTTACAGAATTGAGAAAAATAGATCGAAAATGTACCACACTAGGTGCAATTGTGAGCACTTCCTAGTACAATTTTGATCACTGGAATCTTCCACTTAAAAAGTAATTTTTCCCTCGGGCATCGACGCATACTTCGTAGTGCCAAACATTGCATTTTTGGCAGCGAATTCAGTCACAACTAGAAAATTTATAAGAGAACGTTAGACTAAGTAGCTTCACTTACCTCTTAACAGGAAAAAATTTATATCTCCTTAGCACAACGAGCTGTATTCTTGGAAAAGACAGAAGGAGCTGTGGAAACCTACGACACTACAATGCCACACAAGACGCTACGAGACTGACAAATGGTGCGAAAACTTATGTTGATCGGAATTGAACCTATAATGAATTTGTGCCACCTTACCCTATACCTACACAGTTCCCACACAACAAATGTCAAACCCAAAATAAAGAAGTTATTCCTTTCCTGATAATCAAAAGCTGTAGGAAATGCTCACCTAACAAATCTACACCTATTAGCTCCTCTGAAAGCAGTAATAATATGGACCGTCGGGTATTTTGTTACGTCCCGCGTGTGACGTCATTTGTCCTGCAATTGTTTCGTTTTATATCTGATCGTATTTTCTTGATACTGTCATCATTACGGATTTTCATAATACGAAACACTCCTGTCACCTGATCATCCAGATTTTGTTTAATGGATTTGGCTTCAATAGTGATAACTGCTGCTTCGCCACAAAAAATTTAAATCTGCGAAAGCAAACGGCACAATAAACGCTTCTGTGCGTGTAATGCAAAATGGGAAATTAACACACGGACTGATCTGCGGATCAAAGTAACATCCACAAGGCATTTTGAAACACGTCCACTGAATGTGTGGTTGGGTTCCATTTTGTGTTATTCATTACTCTAAAGTGTTTCTCCGCCATTAATATTGTCTATTTGTATGTCAGTTATTTGATTCAAATGTTTCAAATGTTTGTATCGTTTATGGGACTTAACTGCGGGGTCATCAGTCCCTAAACTTACAAATTACTTATCAACTAGCTTATCCTAAGGACGGCACAAATATCCATGCCCGAGGGGGGATTCGAACCCACGACCGTAGTGGCCGTGCAGACCGTGACTGGAGCGCCTCAGTCCCCTTGGCCACCGCGGCCGGCAGTTATTTGATTCCTTTATTAATGATCAATGCCCTATGTTAATATATATGTTTCCACCCATGTGATTCAACTTTTGTTTTCATATGAATGTGGAAGGTTGCTTTAATATTGACTGACTGCCGCGCAATGGCTTACAGTCGCCGCCTCGCGCTTTAGGCCTCGTTTACTTAAGAACGCATGGCTTCGTATGTCGTCTGCACGTCTGCACTGCCGCCTTCTGGGTGGCCAGAGACATCCTTTCTTGGCAAGATGGCGAGGTGGCCTGTTCTTAGTGTAGTACCAACATAATCATGGACGAAAGAGGTGACAAAGGAGACCCCTCTGGAGCTCTAGGAAGATGGTATTATCTTCTCCAGGTAGCGAGGATTGGTAGACAGTATACTCTGAAAGTGCTTTGCATCGTTTTAAGAGCGCGCCCTACATCCGGTGTGTGGAGGGGAAGGCTTTTCCCGTGGCCTGTGAGCCCACTCTTGCCTCGTCCACCGAAGTGAGTATATCGTCGAATCACGCTGAGGGGATGGCATGCTGTTAGAACTTTACTTTTCTTTGTGACCAGGCAGTCTTGGTTTATCACTGATAGTCCTTTTCAGTAATTCTCTCGCTACGCGAGGCGAAGTGTTTCTTAATTTACAGAACTCGAGTAATTCAGTGTAAATTTAGTGATTGCATTTTGATTCTGGTGATGATCTTGTGTCCGGTTTTCTCAAGAAGTTAGAATACATGTGTGTGGTTTTCAGCCTTTGTGTCAACTTAGTATGTTTGACTTTCCTGTATTTTTTTTTTTTTCCTACGTGCTTTCGTAACGGTCATTACTTCGGCCTTCAGCCATGCTTTTACTGATACTAGCTTTCTTCTATATGAATTCTCGTGTGAGTTTTACTCACGTATTCTAAATTAATTTCTTTTTGTTAATTCTATGTAATTCACCATGATGGCACACCAATTGGTACTTAAGGATAGTATGCCGCTGCCTCCCCACATATGAGTTCGTTTGGTGCATAGTTTGATATTAATTGTGCTTGAAGACACCCGCCATCTCGTCAAAACGCCGCCGACGCTTTGTTTGCCGCTGCTATCAACTGTTGCCCCATGAGTAATGTGTTGCAAGCATTATACGCGTGTCTGTGAGTGAATGAACATTACCTCCATATTCATGAGGGGCTGAAACAATTGTTTTACAGGCAGTAAGGTTATGATTTAATTTCACTTTTGTACAAGGTGTGTGCTTTATTGTGATTAATATGGTCTCCCCACATTTATTTGCTTGTTCATTTTATTGAATAGATAATGATTTAAAGTATCAAACCTCTGCTTTATAATTTCATGATCTCTGTCCCATGTTTAATTATCTATTCCTTTTTTTTAACATTAATTTTGTGTTTGTTAAAACGTTGGTTGCTCCCTAAAGGAGTGAACAGTTAGATAAATTTCCGTTGCGCAAGTACTGTGGCCACTCGTAAAGTAAATTAGAGCAGAAGTGAGCGTTTTAACTTGCATTTACAGATCTCTACTGCCCGAGATATTTCAGAGAAAATTTAACAAGCTACTTTCAATTTTTTGTAAACCTTGCAAGAAGACATTCAGTATTTCTCATGGAGGTTTATACGACGTGACGAGACACTAAAAGGTCCAAGAACCTCAGAAAGCAACCAGATGGTCCCTGCCGAATATGATGATACCATCATTTATTTGTTTGCTCCAGTTCTAGTACCATTCATCACGATAAATTGACTGCTTCAGTAACGACAAAGGTGTTCCAAAATGTTAGTCTTCAGTAAATGTACTCTTGGTAAAAAATGGAAAAACTGGCAACATAGCACTAATGATATTTTTTAATTACAGCAAAAAATGTAGATTTGCCCCCAAATTGTTGAATTTCAGCCATTTTTGACTGTTGTGTCCCTCATTTCTTCATTCAACAGTTGGTCACACTAAGCACTACACCAACGACATCTGGAGTGGACATCCAAAGTCAGCACAAAAAACAGGAGGAATTACTTTCAGAACCACCTTCGTATTAAACGACAAACTTCATCCTTTCATTATTTTTCAGGGGCATTCTGTGAGAGTTTTCTAAAGGTTTGAATATATGTGCAAAATTTGTTTGAAGTAACTAAGTGCTCTCATTCTCGCGTGTGTGAATAGCCTAACGTCTCGCTGTTCACGCATCGCATTGTAAGGATATTTTTTGTGACTCACAGTGTTTATGACGTCATATAGTCTGAACTACGCGCCGTTTTACCCGTATAGCAATTGTTCCCTGATTGTACATAATATTTGTACTGTGAAAACTGTTCCTCTTGGTTTTTTCTGAACAGGAAAATCTTCTTACCTTTCCTGATATTTCTATTTACAACTGTATTTATGGATGCTGTCATGTCTTTATGATAACTGATTCGAAAAATTCTGGTTATTTGTCATCAGCAGGTATAAGTCGTTATCTCTACCAACCATCTCTCTTTTTAACCGCTCGCTATGACAATTTACACCAACGGTTCCTAGATCTGCATTCGTCCTGTGTCTGACCTGCACCGTTTGAGACTGAAACCCATTTTGTGTGTTCCCGAGGCCCCCTAACCTAATAAACACCGCCCAGTCCACTCCATTCAGCCTCCGCTAACCATGTAGCCGCTTCCTCAGTGTAATGGACTCCTGACCTATTTAGCGGAACACGAAAACCCACCACCCTTTGCCGCATGTCGAGGAATCTACAGCCTTTGTTTCAGACCCTCCACTCGGCTCTGAACCAGAGGTCCACAGTCAGTCCTATCGACTATGCTGCAGATGGTGAGCCCTGCCTTCATCTTGTAAGCAAGACTGGCAATCTAAACCACCTCGGATAGCCGCTCAAACCCAGAGACAATCTCTTCCGATCCAAAGTGACATTGTTGGTCCCAACAATGAACCATGAGCTACCACCTGTAGCTGACTGCACCCTGTACTCTTCTTGGCATCAGGAAGGACCCATTCCACATCTGGAATGACTCCCCCCTGGTATGCACAAGGAGTGCACATTGGACTCCTTCCCCTCCCTAGCAGTCGTATCCCTAAGGGTCCCCATCACCCACCTAACGTTGGAGCTCCCAACTACTAACAAACCCACCCTCTATGAGTGCGCGGCTCTTGCAGGCAGAGGGCGACCTCAGGACAAGTGACACCATCTGCGTCAGGAACATCCTCTGCCACAGACAGCACCTAGAATCTGTTCGTAAGACTAACTGGGGAGGCCTCCACTTCGATCTCCCCGGGAAGTCTTACGCCGCCTGACATGCGCTGAGGAGACTTCCCAATCCACCACGGATTGGGAGGCGACACCCTCGCGGGCAGTGAGCGGGCTGGCCCGACACCTCCGAGAAAACGGCTAGCCACAGCCGCAGGCCGATCGGAGGGCATAACAGACGCACAGGGCGTCTGCTGTACCCCCGCGAGCGGCCCACAACAGCGGCGCCCACCCACCGCAGTCTCAAGCGTTGCCAGCGAAGCCAACGGCCTGAAGCTGCGAGCGAAGAGTCACCAACTTGGCCTGCATTCGCAGTCACAGTTCCTAGCCATTTTAAACACCTATGTATGTTCCAAATAAATACGACTGTTGTGATTTAAACTAAACTGTAACTTAGAAGCGAATATGACTAAGTATACGCACGAGGACACTAAACTGTTCCTTTGACGCGAACCTGTCTAAATATAAGATCAAGGACACAAAGGTTTGGTAAACAGTGTGTTTCGAAAAATATGTACCTAACACTAAACTGTTGATTAACGGCGAATCCGAAAAATATATACGCGAGCTAATATATCAAAATATCAACACTGATCTGTCAATTACACGTGATTCTGAATAAGTAAACACATGAAAGTTTGAAATAAATCGCAATTTGCGATGTTATGGCTTCACTGTATTAGGTTTAGGTGGAATACAAAACTGTGGCGAATGAAAATTTGTGCCTGGCCGGGATACGAACCCGGGATCTCCTGCTTACTAAGCAGATACGTTGACCACTCCGCCACCGAGGACACAGTGACCAGCCCCACTGCAGAGGACTCTTCCCTGCACTTCTCCCGCCACACACAAATCTCCATTCGCCACACTATCTCTTTCCTATACCACAGCCTATTTATTCTATGATGCTCGCAGCCACAATACTGTATTCCCGCAATTGTGATTTATTTCATTCATTTGAACGCTGTAATTCGTCAATACAAGCCGTGGCTGGGCTCCTGACGACAATTAATTGTGTCTCGATACTTCATGGTCTGTTCTCCCTGATGCGGGAATATAGTATTGTGGCTGCGAGCATCATAGAATAAATAGGCTGTGGTATGGGAAAGAGACAGCGTGGCGAATGGAGAATTGTGTGTGGCGGGAGACGTGCAGGGAAGAGTCCTCAGTAGGGGGAGTGGTCACTGTGTCCTCGGTGGCGGAGTGGGCAACGTGTCTGCCTACTAAGCAGCAGATCCCGGGTTCGAAACCCGGCTGGGCACGCATTTTCATTCGCCACAGTTTGGTATTCTACCTAAACCTAATACAGTGAAGCCATAACATCGCAAATTGCGATTTATTTCATTCATTTGAACGCTGTTATTCGTCAAATATATATTATTATTAGTAATTATGGTATGCATTCAATATGAGCACTGTGTTTTACACGACAAATGTCAAAACGGTGGCGCATTTCTTGCCACACACAAATCACCTGCTCTCTAGTTATCGAATTCACAGCTTCAACAATTCGATGTCGTAGACCTTCACACGGAGTGAGATCTGGAGACCTGGGAGGACACCGGTGATATAGTTGTTCTGCTCCTCCTCTTCCAATCCAACGTCCTGGAATGGTGTTATTCAAGTAACTTCGACCGAGATAGGAAGCGGGGCACCATCTTGCATGAAGATGAAGTCATCTGGATCCAAGTTGGAGAAATAACCAGTTTTGAAGCATGTCTAGATAGGTTAGTCTTGTCACAATTTTCTCCATGAAGAAGAAAGGCCCACAAACTTTCGTTACTGATATCACACAGAAGACGTTCATCTTTTGTGAATTTTTTTCATGTTAAATACCTGCCGCAGGATTTTCAGTTGCCCAAATTCTAACGTAATGGCGATTAACTTTACCAGAAAGATGAAAAGTGGATTCATTGGAAAAAATTAAGCGTTGAGCAAAATTGTCTTCATCCATATCATCAACATGCTAATGCAAAATTAGTATTTTTTTTTTTTTTTTTTTTTTTTTTTTTGGGTTGTCAGGATGCAATGTTTGCAATAACTGAATAACTGCAGTCTGTGTGCCTTCATATGCATATTATGTTTTAGAACTCGCCATACCATTGGTGAAGGATGTCCTTTGCTTCTTCGTGATGTGGATTTCTTTGTTTCCTTTCGTAAAGTGTGCGAATACGCTCCACATTCTCGTTCGATGTGCGTGGACCTGCCGTACTTTTCCCTTCGCAGATAATACCATCTTCTACGAATTTTCGATTCCACTCGTCAGTTTGCTTATGACGCGGCGGTTGTTTATTAAACTGATGGCGAAATGCTCGCTGAACTGCAACAATGGACTCTAGTTTTGCCATTTGCAGCACACAAAATGAGTTCTCCTGTTGTGTTGTGGTCATTTCATACAGACAACCAACAACGAACAACAGCGTCAATGCGGCGGTGACTGGAGCTTCTACCCAGGCTGTTTAAATTGTAACCTTTTCTTAATCCATTAAAGTTTGAATCCTGCTTCTATCTTTTATAGTTCGGAAGAAATAAATGTTTGAAATCTGTACTTTTTCTTAATAACCCTGTATTTCCCGTTTATTTCCTAGTCATGTTATAGTTTTAGGTGGAGTAGCCGAGCGGTCTAAAGCGTCTCGCTGCGGAGCGCGCGGTTGCTCGCCGTGGAGTTTCGAGTCCTCCCTGGGGCATGTGTGTGTGTGTTTTCCTTAGGTTAGTTTACCTAGGTTTAAGTAGTTTGTAAGCTACGGACTGATGACCACGCAGTTTGGTCCGATAGATTTACAAACATTTGATTTTTGGAGATTATAACTTACTGGATATGGACTGGAACTCTTACATATTTAAGGATGGCACGGACAGAGAATCGAACAATACTGTTCTAAGTGCTGTATTCGAAAATTTCCTCGTCATAGCAGTGTTGGGAAAGTTCCAGAGCTCCAAGAGCCGATATAAAGTACTGAGGCACAAATCGTTATAGGTTCTAAAAGCTGGCTGACGCCTGAGATAAATTCGACCGAAATTTTTACAAAGGGCCAAATGGTCTTCAGAAAGAATAGAATAAATAAAAAAAGGGGGTGCCGTGTTTATTGCTGTTACAAACGGTTTATCCTGCAGCGAAATTGAGGCAGATACTTCCTGTGAGTTGGTATGGGTAGAGGTTATACCTGACAACCGGAATAAATTAATAATTGGATCTTTTTATCGGCCACCTGACTCAGACGATGCAATTGCCGAAATGTTCAAAGAAAGCTTGAATCACATTTCAAACAGCTACCCGAAACATACTGTTATAGTCGGTGGTGACTTTAATTTACCCTCAATATGTTGGTATAAATACGTATTCAAAACCGGAGGCAAGTATAAAATATCGTCCGAACTAGTTCTGAATGCTTTTTCTGAAAACGCCTTCGAACAGTTCATGAACCCACTAGAATAGCAAATTGTTGCGAAAATACCCTTGATCTCCTAACAAATAATCCTGAGCTAGTAAAGAGCATCAAAACAGATACAGGGATTAGGAAATATAGAGTTCTACTAGCGAGACTGAATTTCGAAATTCCCAAAGGCAACAAAAATAAACGAAAAAATATATATATATTCAAAAGAACAGATAAAAATACGCTTCACGCAATCCTGAGTCTCCAGTCTTTCAGAACTAAAAATGCAAGTGTAGATCAGTTGTGGCTTACTTTCAAAGACATATCAGTAGGAATCGAGAGATTTATACGAAACTAGCTTATATGCCAGTGCTTCGCAACGGTTGTTAAGAGGAACCTGTGTATATCGTGGTTTTTTAGGGTTCCGGACCTAGGTCAGCAGAAACAGAATCATTGTTGGATCGCTCTGTCAATAAACTCAGTTCTCCTATCCAAGATGCCAAATTTAAGAAGCAGTCATTGTCGAAAACGATGAATGTTCATAAAGTTTTTCATATAAAAAGTGAAATTAAGTCCCTACTCCGGAACCATATAAATTCCATGTTAGTGTTCATAAAGTGAAGACTGCAGTGTGAAATCGTCTGTTTGGCGTAAACCTCTGAAAGCACTTCTACCTGAGAAACAGTAATAATAATAACCGCCGTGTATTCGTTCTGTGGTGTAGTTCTAAACTGTTTATCACTTACAGTAAGTGTATACTGAAGTATTAGTATATTGCAGTGTTGCACCGGGGACAACGAAGTTATTCTGTATGCAGTGCTCCCTATTTTAGAAAACTCGACGAATGCTGAAAGTCTGGTAATTCAATCAACGGAACAGTTCATGTCTGTTTCAATAAGACGTCATGGTGGTGTCAATGTACGATAAAGTAATTGTTGAAGGAATGGCGTCAGCTGATCGTCTGTGTAGAACTTTCCATTAAATATAGTATTTCCAGCGAATTGTCTTGACTGGGTTAGCAGCATCGGCCACCACTGTTTCAGCTAAAACATGTTCCCATGTCCTGCAGTGATTACTTCGTAAAGCACGAAGTTGAGATAGACCATGTGTAGTAGAACTATATATTCAGAAGTCGGATTATAACAAAGTGCAATTGTCTCTGCAAAAGAAGACGTCTTTCTCTCTCATAATGTAGTCCGCACTAAAAGTAAGTTATCACAAATTATATTATTGTAGGACACATAGTCAAGGATATATGAGGTCGTAAGTATTCGTTTGCATGAAAACGAAACTTAAATGGACAGATAGTAAGGTAGAAGCCGATGGACAGAAAGAGAAAAACGAGGTGGACAAAATATTGTTCATAGTAAAATTTTGAATTAAATTAATTTTGTACATCATTTTATTTTATTACTCTTTTTCTTTCTTTGGATACTACACTTTTAATTTTGTACATTATGTGTATTTCATTGTTTTAGTGTTTCATAAAGTATAAGTTGCTTTCATGAATACATGAAGATGAAATCTTTTCCGAATTTTTATTTCCGTGTGGCAGGGCGGGATTAAAGTAGGCGAAAACAAAATAAGCAGTCTCGCATATGCGGATGACTTAGTTGTAATGGCCGATTCGATTGAAAGTTTACAAACTAATATTTCAGAGCTCGATCAGAGGTGCAAGGATTATGATATGAAGATCAGCATCTCTAAAACGAAAGTAATGTCTGCGGGAAAGATATTCAAACAGATTGAGTGCCAAATAGGAGGAACAAAGTTAGAACAGGTAGACAGTTTCAAGTACCTGGGACGTATTTTCTCACAGGACGGCAACATAGCGAAAGAAATGGAATCGAGGAGCAGCAAAGCTAATGCAGTGAGTGCTCAGCTAAGATCTACTCTCTTCTGCAAGAAGGAAGTAAGTACCAAGACTAAGCAGTGCACCGCTCTATCTTTCGACCAACTTTGTTGTATGGGAGTGAAAGTTGGGTGGATACAGGTTACCTTATTCATAAGATAGAAGTTACAGATATGAAAGTAGCAAGAATGATTGCAGGTACCAATAGATGGGAACAATGGCAGGAGGGTGTCCATAATGAGGAAATCAAAGAAAAACTAGGAATGAACACCATAGATGAAGCAGTTAGAGCGAACAGTCTAAGATGGTGGGGTCATGTTACACGCATGGGAGAAGCAAGGTTACCTAAGAGACTCACGAGCTCGTCAGTGGAGGGTAAGAGTCGAGGTAGACCAAGACGAAAGTACTTAGATTCGGTACAGAATGATTTTGAAGTAAAAGGCATAACATCAGACAAGGCATCAATGTTAACATTGAATAGGGGATCATGGAGGAATTCTATTAGAGGTACTATGCTCCAGACTGAACGCTGAGAGGCATAATCAGTCTCTAATGATGATGATGATGATGAAATAAGACCGGAAAATTGCATATATACCCGGGAAATACCGGGTTTAGCATCTATTTTACTAATAAATAAATATTGTTTTTATGTTAGGTCTTTATGTTATTTTGTCGACTCTCTGCAGGTGAACACTGTGAATTATGAACCTGCTTCATGCCACTTAGAGGAAATGTGGATCCAGCACATGATTGACACCTAAGGCACGGTATAACGACTGCCTGCCACTGTCGCTACGGTTGCGTGTTAGCGCCGGCATACGTACTGTACATAGGACACAGCTGTTAGCTCTGTCGTTCTCAAGGACGTTAGTTTTAGCGCAGCCAGATAAGCCGATCGTTCCTCAGAAACAACTCGTGGACTGGAAAGTACATACGAGCAATTCACAGTACAATATTCTGCAAAGGCCGTACGCTTGACACGGGCCTGTAGCGACCAATTATCGCCTACTCCGTACAATAGTTTGTGGACTTACGTAACGGTGTCTGTCCTTTGTTTACCCGAGTAAAGGTTCACTTGGCTGCTTATAATACTAGGTCACCAGTTCATTGAAACATTAGTACATTCGTTTGGTATGAATATGAATGTTTTGTGGTTAGAAAATCTTCTCAGCACAAGCGTGACCCAGTTAATTGTAGAATACTGCAGAACAAAACTACAGTAAAATATTTCATTATAAGAATACTAGCTTAAACCCTCGGCTCCGCTCGCCTGTTGGTTGATTATGATAGATAAGCTATCTTTCAGTAGTGTGCTATGAGACTGGTTTTGAAGGATGAAATACACCTTCTTTAGAAACAAACATTTTAATCGACATTCAAATAAAAAACTAAAATTATCTGAAGTGCTTAATGATCTATATCTATAAATGTGAATGCTGTTCGGTGTAAATTTATCCAAGGCATGTTGTCTGAATGTGATCTATTAAAAGTAGTTGTACTGTTGTAATATGTGTAAAGTAACGCAATGCACATTTATCTACGAAGTTACAAACATTTGAACATTTGAACATTTTAAATAACAATAAAATTAATGTAATTAATTTCACTCATTTTTGAGGTAATGTAGCTGATAAAGCGGAAATGAAAAATATTGCTATCAGATTGCAGAAGTCTATGCACTTACCGTTTATCAGGAAAGTAAGTAGTGTAGATCAAATCACACTTAAAATGCACTCGTTTCGAAGACTCCAATTACGAAATTCAACAATAATGATTGTAATAATATCACAGGTCGATCACATGATGTAATGCGCGAAAAGTCAAATCAATTTTTTAAAGATCTGTATTAAAAGAAATTTCTTTTTTACTGCTTTATTTATGTATTCTTATAATTCCTTATTCGTATGCTTATCCTTACAGAGAAAGAGCTGAAGATATTGTAGCACCAAAGATATGGTATGTGGCATGACCATTGATCTCTATACACTCTGGATGTTGAACTTCAGCTGTCTTAGCGTGCCAGCCATAGATATTCATAATTAGTTTCTTGCCAAATTCAAACATGGCCGCTATGAGGCATTACAAGAAAAAGAGAAGAAAATATGTTTCGATTCCACTCCCCTATCAGCCTACTACATCGAATATTGAATTAAGTTCCACATGAAGAGGTAAGCAAGCAATTTTTTGTCAAGTAATAACTGATAGAAAGTCGTTTGCCAAATTTAAACATGGCGGACGACGCGAAATCGTGTGCAAAACATACGAATGTGCAGGCACGCTGCAGTTCTATGCTCAGACACCAGAGTTATACATCCAGTTTGTATAGAGATCACTGGGCATGACGTTTCGTTGTATGTAACCTCCTTGCTATAGAGTGGCAAACGTCATCGCTGATCTTCAGTCCGAATTATTTTATAATTTGACGACTTTCAACCACTATATCTTCCACCTCCTTATAGCTATCGGCATGGAACTGGTATGGTGTACAACCGGACACTTCGGACAATTACACACAGACCATTCGTTTGCGCTCTGAGTTTTCGCTGCAGAGGGAAATATTAACACACACACGTAGACTTTTATATACACCGATAACTTTCCATCCCAGTATACTCCACCCTTTTATCATGATCAACCCTCAATCAACAATGCAACCAATAAAACCATTTTCAAAGAGTAATTATTGTTCCTCATTTCGCGTTATATTCTTCAAGTTACTAAATAATTTATCTATCAGGTCGCTATAAAACCGTGCCTAAAACCTTCCTCAGGTATAAATTAGTAACTGTACAAAGATTTAAGTCTGTGCGTCTTTTCCTTCGGACGTGATAAGCGTACACCGAACAGATATTCACATTAATATACATAGATAAATAGCTATCCGATCGCCATAAAACCGTGCCTAAAGCCTTCCCCGGGTAGACATTAGTAACTGTACAAATTTTTAACTCTTTATGTCTTGTGGTTCAGACGTGATAAACGTACACCGAACAGACATTCACATTTATAGATATAGACTAGCTTATATGCTCGTGCTTCGCAACGATTGTTGAAGGAGGGCCTGTGTGTATCATGATTTTTTAGGGTTCCGGATCTCAGTCAGTATAAATAGAATCCTTGTTGGATCGCTCTGTCAGTAAACTCAGTTGCCCTAGCCAAGATGTCAAATGTAAGTAAAAGTACTTGTCCGAAACGATGTATCTTCATAAAGCTTTTCAAACAAAAAGTGAAACGTGCCAAAATAATCAAAGAAATGTCGATAAGTATTTAATACACAAAGCGAAATCAGTAATACTACGTTCAATGTTTGTTGGTATTCGTAGATATAAGATTGCTTAATTCTGTCACAGACGTTCGCTTCCTTGTTCTACCACGCCATACTCATTATGCAGCAGCGGTGTTTATTAGTTCTTTGCTGCACTACAGCGCCTCTATTGCTTGTTTGCTGTACCACGCAATCCATACTTCAAGCACAACCTACATCTAAAACCATTTCCCTGATTCCACTTTTATGAATCGAAGTTGCTTCATGCAAATCCGTGAAGCAGTTTAGGAGACCAGGTATTTCTAATAGATGAAAACACTTAAGATTGCGAAGTATCTTTTTTCCGTGATCTGATTTTGATGAAATCATGCCTATATGTTGCCCCAATCTTAGCTCAAATTTCCTGCGAAAACCACATGAAAATCTGTCGGTTGATTTCTTCTTAATACGTTTGCGAAACGTGTTAGAAATAGGCATATCTTCATGAATATGATGTAGCTTACATCATACATCAGTTATATTCGCCATTTAAAACTTTTATTTCATGATCATTCATATCTCTGGACAATGGACTGAGGCATGGAAAGCTGAAATATAAGTAATCAGTATTTCATTAATGAAGTAGAAACGTAACTGAAAACAATTATTATTCTTACGGTTGGCTCTCTTTCCGGTAGATGCGCTATTGTCACTCCAAACGTGAGACTTAAACTTCCATAGCAGCGGTACCACAGACATATCTGTGAGTGGTACATATACGTTAGACTGTGATATCAGTATATAAATATATGGATTAAACATGGCGAGGATTGTATCAGTTTTATATTCATTGCGTTGAATCATATTTCGTAGAACATAGCAACCAAGAAAACGATTTTCGGAAATATGGTAAATTTGAAAAGTCAAAGAGTAAGTAGTATTTTCAAAGGGTAATAATCCGATCGCTTCCCCGAACTTCACACGAACACCCGCAGCGCTATCTATTACTTCTTTGCTACATTACGCCGTTCTTTCCAAGCATGAAATACACCTAAAATTTCAAATTGCGATATCTTTTACTTTCCTGAACTGATTCTGATGAAATGAAGCTTACATCTTTCCCCAAGATATTCTCTATTTATCTGTGATACATCCATGAATGTTCATTTTAGTACCTTTGGAGATTACTTTCTACAGATAGACACATGCTATTGCTTTCAGAGAAAAGTTTAAATTGTGATGTCTTACTTTTTCTTATCCGATTTTGAGAAATGAAGCGTTTCTGTAAGCGCAAGATACCCTCACGTTTCCTGCGAAAAACCCTTGAAAATTCGTCTATTAGTTTTGGAGATGAAAGAGAAAGATAGACAAGACGGTTGTCAATGAAAATCGTTAAATTGTGATGTTCTTCTTTCCGATTTTTATGAACCTAAATGTTGTCCCGAGGTACGCTGAAGTTATCTGTGAAAACTGCATGCGAATTCATGAGGTAGTTTTGGAGAAGTGGTTTCTAATAGATGAACAGACAGACAAGATGGTCTATGGAAACACTTCGTGATTCTATTTTGATGAAATCATGTATAGATTCTGAACCAATCTTCGTTCATGTTTTCTGTGAAAACCGCATGAAAATTCGTCCAGTAGTTTTGAAAATTGAAGCGAACACCGACAGGCCTACATTTATAGATTCATTATTAGTATAGATATATTGTACAATTGTAAAATTTTGCAAGAATGTGATTTGTATAAGTGCTGTATGTCGCTAAAATCTGTTGCGAATATAGTTAGTAGTGCAGAAGTAATAGATTAAAACGTTATGCTTGATGGGGCGGTTTTTCATGAATGTTACTCTTTACGTCCTCATATCTCATGAACTACGTGTTGTACTGTGATACAATTTCGAACGTACGTTGAGCTTTAAGTGTGTATTCTGTCTGCAAAATTTCTTGCGAGTACAATTGGTAGTGTAGAAATTATAAATTGTAACGTTATACCGAATGCCATAGTTATGCTTCATGAACAGCGGAAAAGTAGTAAGCGAGAAACTTTTTTCCTTTCATGATTTTGATGTGGTTGTCTCCGAGAAAAAGTTTAATGAAGGTTTGAAATTATGTCTATAGTCGCCAAGTACTGTCATTCTCATACAGTGTTTTTATAAAGTCTCGTCGCATTATGTAGTAGTTTTTTGCTATTCCTATTGTTTATGACGTTATAGCTCCTGAATCATGTATCGTATGTGGTTCTTACCCCTACAGCTATTGTTACCTCACGGCAAGGAATATGTGTACCAAATCTGGTTGAAATCGGTCCAGTGGTTTAGGAGGAAATGTGCAGCATTGTCGTTTGACGCAGCAGTTTTTCGCGCTTCTCATTGTTTATGACACCATATCTCCTTACGTATGTGTCGTAGGTGATACTTACCCCGACAGCGATTGTTGCCTGATATTAAGGAACATGACCATACATACACACACACACACACACACAGCCTATTTTATAAGATATAAGATAGTGCGTAGTGTATTTTTCCCTGCTTTTTGCAGTAACCTTTATTTTTTTGTTTTACAGGACGTCATTTATCTTGACCAATCTAAACAGCGTTTTCTCCAGAAGCAAAATAAGAAATGTATTAAGAAATTTTATCGGGCTTGATTCCATACTGGCAATTGTGCTCAACCATTGTTTTTTGATGTGTAGAAAATTTTTCACCAATCAGTCGTAAATATTTCGCTTATTCAGATCTAGATTTCGAGCACTGTGTGAACATTATCAATGCTTAATACAAACAGTTAAAACATGTAAAACATTTCGACCTCCATGTTTTAACTGTTTATTTTAACCATTGATAATGTTCACACAGTGGTCGAAATCTAGATCTGAATAAGCTAAATATTTACGACAGATTGCTGAAAAATTTTCTACATATCAAAAAATTGTTTTCGGGTTTGTGACACATTTGTGAGAAGAAGGAATGTGTAGACCAGGGGTGGGCACGAGAGCTGCTCGCGCGGCTGCCCGCGAGCAGCGAGAGCCGCGATGGCAGCGCTGAGCGGCCTTGAGAGCCAGCAGTGCGGGCAGCAGGGCTGTGCCGTGCCGTATGGCTGGCCGGGGGCAACTGTGCAGCTGAGTAAGGACAAGCTGAAATACTTACTGCACGAGGTAGTTTCTAGCTGATGCGACTTCCGTGAAAAGGGCACCGGTACAGTCATATCTGCCACAGCATGTTTGAGTTGGGAAGTAAGTGTTAATAGTGCTTACCCGAAAATTGTGTATCCTGTATCATGCAACAGTTGCTCATGTAAGGATGAAGCACAGTTTCGAACCACTGTAAAATCTACTTTCGTGGCCACAAATAGGACATAGACGTAAAGAATTAAGAAAAGACTCTTTTATTCTAAATTTTACGTTATATTTTCACACAATTCTGTAGATTTTTTTAAACAAAATGTAACAAAACTGAACTTCCTGCAACTAAAATCGTGCTTCATTACAATGACGAGAAACTGGGTGGTCAGTCAGAAGGTAACAATTATTAAGGTTCATTACATCCTTAGGAAAAGATGAGAACTGACACCATTCTGAAGGGGAAAAAATTCCAGAACTCAAGACCTGAGAGCAATGGAAAAAGTTCCCTGCCTATGTCAGTGGTACCACAACGAAGTTGCCGTGGTACGATAAAGAACTTCTCATAAATAACCAAATAAGTACACTGGAAAATTTGTAAGCCAAAGGAAAATAATATATCCCTGTTGCGGGAAGCAAAAACCTAGGAACTATTAAGATAAGTATAATTTATCAAGTGAAAAACAAAAACCTACTCCCTGGAGGAAGTAAAAGGGATAACTAAACTTAACTCCTATGATATATAGAAAACATAAAGGGGAAGAAACTCTATGATCGCAAAGCCTATCAGTTTCCTGTCGAGATAAACAACAAGGTGACATACACATAAAAGAATTGTCACTCCAGAGTAGAGTGGGGGGCACTGCTGGCTGGCGGAGTGGGGGGGAGCCGCGAGCAGGCCGTGTGAGCCGCTGAGAGAGCTCGCGCTCGCGAAACGGCATTTGCCCAGCCCTGGTGTAGACAGTTGTGAGAAATCCAGGACACAGGTAAAGGCACAGGCTTATTCGCAAGTTGCTACACTGGCCCTTCCGCCGTACCTGCCACCGCTTCGTTTAAATGGCCGCTCTGCATGCTGCCGACTAAGGAAAAGTGATTTTCGTCAAATTATAAAACGCAACGAATATTTTTCTGTACTATGTTTATGGGGAATGTTTACATCTGTCGTGATATAGAAATTACTGAAGTTTTATCATTGCAAGGCTATTAGGAAAAGAAGTACAACTTGATGAATATCCAGTAATTCGAAAATAAAAGTAAACGGAAAAACAATTGAACCTTCGCCATGCCCAAAAAGTACCAGCATCTGACATAAATATTAAGTAAAACGAATATACAAGTATGGTATCATTCTTCTGTAATAGCTGTTCAATATATTGCCAGTTTGCGTTCATTCTTTAGCTCTGCCTGACCACCAGTTTACAGAATGAAATATCATGGTTTTCAAGCTCAAAATTAAATGTTTTTTTTTTTTTTTTTTTTTTTTTTTTTTTTTTTTTTTTTTTTTTTTCACTGCCAACTGCCATCGCAAGAATCATATTGCAGCTGTTGACATATTTCTGGCATTCAGAAAACGAGAAACGTAAAACGTTTTTTAAAAACTTATGTACCTTGTTGGCGGGAAGCTGTATGGACCTTTAACATGCTCTGTTCCACGCACTTACAAGTTTGTTTTCTCAGAGCGATGTTACAAGTTTCAGTTGTGGCGTTAATTACCCTTTGTGAAAATGTGATCAAGATTGTGGCCTTGTTTCTTTCTAGAAGGAAGCGAACAAATTCGTGGAATCTGTTCATGTCTAACACATTTTTTCCCTGGGAGTATGTGGTGATTGTTAGCCTGTGTTCTGGACAGTGCGCCTGAAAACCACGTCCTTCCAGATTTTTACGGTTGCTTTCTAGACTAATGGCTCAGTGAAAGGGGCGTCTAAAAAGTCAGTCTCGCGGCTGAAAAGATGAGTCCGACAGTTTAAGCAATGGCGTGATCAAGTGCGTGACGACAACGCCAGGTCACACACCGCGAATAGGACAGAATAACTTCTTCAGAGCCTTGGGTGAGTCGTTTTTAAACATTCCAACCACTTTTCTTGCGATTTTCATCTCTTTCGGAAGTCGTTCCTTGGTGGTAAGCACTTAAACAACGATGAAGCGGTAAAATAACATGTTCCCAGTACCAGATGGTTGACAACACAAGCGTCAATATTCTATGAACGAATGAATACATAAATGTATACTGCGCTATGAGAAACGCCTAGAAAATTACGGGGACTATTTTTAAAATAGAATAAAGTTTATAGAATTTTGTGAACTTCGTTGCTTTCTTTTCCTGTCTTGGAATCCTTTTTTTATTATCAAATGGAAATTATTGAAGGAACTACCCTCCTCTTTACTACTAAGTGCAATACAGTTTCCTACTGTTCTACTCTACTACTCTGTAAAATATATTATTGTACCACAGATAAGACATCACAAGGATTGAACTGCATGAAAACGAAACAAAAGGATAGAGCGTAGTGTCGAAGCCGATGGACAGAGAGGAAAGGAGATGAGCTGACATAAGAAATAAATAAAACCGAATAAATGCACGCCCAGGAAACGTGAGAAACGGCGCCAGTATGGCTTATAAAGTTATCGGCGGATTAAAAAATAACTAACTAACTAAATCCTTATCAGTAAATGGAAATGAGCATATGGCTTTCCTTAGCAGTAAAGGGCAAGGTTACGCATATTATACTGACTGTCGCCGTTGCTACTGCTCCATGACGTCAAACTTTGCCTCTGAGTCGATGACGTCATCAGTAACACGATTATTATTATATCAGTATTACTTAATTTGAATAAACAGTGCAAAGTCTGCAGTGGAAGCTTTCCGCGCGTGCCGCTTGGAAATAAATTGTCCATTGCCACACAGAATCTTATCGCTCAAGGTTACGTCAAATATAGCAACAAAATTATTCAAAGGAGGCTAGTGATCGATGGCCTACAGCTGACAAATGTTCTCCTACTGTAGTTGTGGTCACGGTTTCGTATTAACTTCCAAAACATGCGAAGCACTCAGAAAAAGAGTGTTAATATCTACGTTCAGACACGTTGGCATTAACAGATTAAATGGGGTTATCGCACATTATAAACCTCCTGCACCGGTCAAGCAATTACTTAAGCGAGTCTTACGATCTCGGTGTGGTTGTGTTACTTACTCGGCAGCAGTCCAAATGGTGCACATAATCTCCAGCGCCATTAAACGTCTGGCACTCTTCTAAAAAGCCCTCCGGCCTACTAAGCATAACATTCATCTGAGTCGTTAATGGAAACAGTTGTCATAGGATGGTCAAAGGAAGGAATCACAGAGTAATGCGACGAGACTCCTTTTCTTTTTTGCTTCTTTGTGGCAGGTAAGATCGACACACCTGACTTAATGCGTGGCAACTAAGGCCCCCTCGATCTCCTAACTTTAAATGAAGTTCAGGTACATATATTAGGGGGGGGGGGGGGGGAACACGTCACAACACGTAGTTTACGAAAATTTATTATTTGGTTATTATTTGGAGTTTTTCAAGCCTCACCACCAAAATGAATAAATAAACTCTTTTAATTAACACAACTTCACGTAAGAAGATAGTCCAAATATATTAACGCCCCTATACAAGTTCAGTGAAAAAAATGATAAATGTGACTGTACTGAGCTTCGAATTACAATTGCGCGAAATACTTGTTTTACTAAATGAACACAGTTCAGGTGCATACCTTGGTAATAATTGTAACACTTTCATAATTACAATTTGACTTTTATTGATAACGTGAGTTTCTTATGAAGTAATACATTCCAGTTTTACATGATAGAAATCCTTCAACGTAACTGTATCGTCACATTCAACTACTGTCACATTTATCCCTTATCACAGCGCACAAACACAAGTCTTTCACAATAGCCAACTTCAACATGTTACAAAATTATGCAAATATGCTCTTGACTTCATAATGGCTGCTTATACTGCCGCTTACAACTTCTCCACAGATTACTAAATATAACTCCAACTCCCCGCGCGTGGCAAGTTTGCCTGCTACAATTGGTGACACGTCACATCACATGATCATAAATGATGACATTTATCATTAGAAACAAAATTAAACGAACATAATCATTGCTTAACAAATATTTACATTAATTTTATATATATTACATACGACTGTAATAAAATTACTTTTGGTTCATTCATATTTTACGTAGCTTAGAAATTATGTTTTTAGCTCTCATTCTATACAGGACAAAAATAGTTTCAATATTGGTCACGTAATAAGCGTTATTCCCATCATTATGTTTCAACATGAATAATAATTATTTAACACACAATTAAAACAAAATAGGGTAGGCTCATATGAGCAAAGAGACTGTCTTTGTAAGATATTTGGACTATTGCTACGAATATTGTAAACAATTATTCGGTGGGTGTTAAGTTCCGACGAAATGTGAAATTTTCTTTGATTCACATCATTTATAAGGTAAACAAATCTTGACAGCTTTTACTAATTTTAGGATAATATTTTCTGCCTACAGGAAAGGAAAAGAGACATTTGCAGACAAGAACATAAAGAACTCAGAGATGGAAAACCAGTTCTCAGCAAAGAAGAGTAAGTTGAATAATGAAAGGAGTACGTAGAGGGGCTCTATAAAAGAAATGAACTTTGAGACAATACTGTAGGAAGGGAAGAGGAATTATATGAAGATGAAATAGGAGACACTATGCTGAGAGAAGAATTTCACAGAGCACTGAAAGACATAAGTCGAAACAAGCCCCCTGGAGTGGACGACATTCCCTCAGAACTACTGAAGTCACTGGGAGAGCCAGCCATGACAAAACTATTTCACCTGGTACGTAAGATGTATGAGACAGGGGAAATACCCTCGGAATAAAAGAAAAATGTAATAATCCCCATTCCAAAGAGTGCGGGCGCAGACAGGTGTGAAAACTATAGAACCATCAATTTAATAAGTCCTGGTTGCAATATTTTAAAACGAATTATTTACAGAAGGATGGACAAACTGGTAGAAGTTGACCTCGAGGAAGATCAGTTTGGATTCAGAAGAAATGTAGGAACACCGGGGGGGGGGGGGGGGCAATACTCACTTTATGACGTATCTAAAAATATAGATTAAGGTGAAGCAAACCTACATTTCTAGCTTTTCTAGATTTGGAGAAAGCTTTTGACAATGTTGATTGGGATACATTCTTTCAAATTGTGAAGCAGACAGGAGTAAAATATAAGGAACAGAAGGTTATTTACAACTTGTAAAAAAATCAGACAGCAGTTATCAGATTTGAAGGGCGTGAAAGGGGTGCAGTGGTTGGAAAGGGAATAAGACAGGGTTGTAACCTTTCTCCAATGCAATTCCATTTATATATTGAACAACCTGTACAGAAAAGCAAAGAAAAATTTGAAGAAGGAATTAGATTTCAGGGTGACGAAATAAAAACATTGCGTTTTGCCGACGACATTGTAATTCTATCAGAAACAGCAAATTGATTTATGGAGTTTTCGAACAACGAGCACTGCAGACAGCCAGAAAGAAACCAGCTAAGTGGTACCACTATATGGATGACCCCTTTGTGGTATGGAATATTTGTGCACCTCAACGGCATTGATCCCAAAATACAGTTCACGGTGGAGAAGGAAAGCAACTGCCAACTTAACTTCTTGGATGTACGGGTGAACGGGATACTGGGCCTTGAAATATACACGAAGGATACACACTCCGATCGATACCACCACGAGGAGTCAGACCAGCATCCTAGACAAAAAAGAGATGCAATGAAAACCTTAATGGATAGATCCAACAAAGTCTGCGAATCAGATTACTTGCAGGATGAAATGAATCACCTTCGGTCGCCCTTCAAGAAAAATGGATATGCTAGCAAGGAGATTGATCGAACACTCCATCCAAGAAAGACATGAATCCACAGATACTGAGAAACATCGGCAACAATCTGGAAAAGTGTTCCTCCCGTTCATTAGCAAAATTACTGATAAAAGTAATACCTTGTGTTTCAATTTAATTGTATCTCTTACAATCAGATTTAACTTAATTTCTACTTATGAAGGATTCACAGTCATGTAACATACTTCCAGAAATAAAATTTTTTGCTTTGAGTGTTAGCTTTGCAATAATTTTATGCAGTAATTCTCTTTTAGTAGCAGATATGTTGTTTATCAATGGATCATATCTTGTAGTAATACGAAACAGGTCACGTACGCACCGTTTTTAATGAAATGTAAAGTTTTTAATAGTGATGCCCTTCTTATCTTTTACATGTACTTCCTATGAAATTACTTCTGAGCAAAGCGATAGCATGGTAACTTCAAAATTTCCCGCGTATCGTTTGCAGATACGCAGCGCGAGTAATTTGTTATCCGAGTATTCGAACAGTTCGATACTGTTTCGAGTTTTCCGCTGTGTAGGGAAAACTCGAGCATGTTCGAACGCAAGTATCAAACAAGGATATATCTAATTCGAAACCAATGACCACAAATGCAGACCAAAGGATGACCTTGATTTTAGAAATATATTGCAGCGCAGAGTAAAAATTTCATGTTGCAGTATCATGAAGTCCATTTGAAATGTGTCCCCGAATTTATTATCAATTTCATAGATGTCACTTTGATCAATGGAATTGTTAAATGGTTAAGTGACGAATTCCACCAAATTCCCATTTTAATTCCTGAAACGAATTTCAAAGTCAGATACCACTGCCTTAATTTCTGCCGTGTACTTGTCAGAATGCACACTTTGTTACTGATTTACATCGGTAGTCGATGACGTCGTAACTCTGACACGCCCAGTCGTCAATTGACATCTGCTCCACTCCTCCGTCCCACACGCTCCCAACCTATTTCCAAAATGTTTAAATCTTTGTAGAGCTTATGGGACTTAACTACGGGGTCATCAGTCCCTAAACTTACAAACTACTTATGAACTAGCTTATACTAAGGACGGCAAAGATATCCATGCCCGAGGGGGGATTCGAACCCACAACCGTAGTGGCCGTTCAGACCGTTACTGGCGCGCCGCAGAACGCTCGGCCACCGCGGCCGGCCCACCTATTTCTATCACGCGCGGAAAACAAAAGAGAGCTACTGTGTGGAAGAGAGGATCATTAATGTGATCGAATGGCGTTTGTAAAATAATATTGAAACGCGTCCATATAGCGTGTTCCATTTATTTTATCCCCAGTAAATAAATGTTGATGGGCTTCAGACATTTGTTGAGTGTAGTGAGACGCTCAATTCGCACTATGCGAGATACCAGATGAACAAGATATTTTCTATTGTCCAAAATATGGAATACATTTGTTGTGTTTCATAATTTTAAATGTCTATTTTTTGTGTATGAGGCCCCATATGTAATGGCGTATGCTATGATATGTTCCCACTGACCATGCTTGTGCAGAATGAATGGGACTTGTGTACCAAAACAATTTAAACACGCATTAGCCGCGCCTGGTTGCTCTTGTCGTCTGCTGGTTCAAACAGCATGGCAGTAGTTGCCTTTGGTTCTCTGAAGTTCTGCCAACTGCCAGCAAGAGGCAAATCTTTAGCAAAGATCTTTAGCGAAGGTTCCCATTCATTCCCGTTGTCTGGTGTGCACGTTAAGGGGCCCTCACACGTTCAGTAATATTGTCAAACCGTCAATATATTGACCGTCTGAGGGCGCGTATTGACGTATTGTCAGTATTTAAAATATTGACGAAAAGTATATATATGTATAAGATATAAATATTTTCAGTATTGTCAATATATATTGAGCGTGTGAAGTCCAATACTGACGGTTTAACAACATTCGCCTTTCAGATGTTGGCACAGCTTTAAAGTTGCACCCAGTACACAGCTGCTTTTATATAGCCTTTGTAAAACGACACAAGTTTGTACTAAATGAGAAATGTTCAAATGTTTGTATAACTTATGGGACTTAACGACGGGGTCATCAGTCCCTAAACTTACAAACTTACGAACTAGGACGGCACAAATATCCATGCCCGAGGGGGGGGGGGGGGGGGATTCGAACCCCCGACCGTAGTGGCCGTGCAGACCGTGACTGGAGCGCCTCAGTCCCCTCGGCCACCGCGGCCTGCTAAATGTGAAATGTATTACCATACAGTAGTTCTGCACACTGCAAGTGAAAACAAATATTTCGGGAAGTACAACGCATGCAGGACTTGAGACAGCGAAATGTTTTGCTTTTTGTAGATTAAATTACCTGTATGTATCCTTGCAGAACAGATATAATTGCTTCACAGGTTTCAATGACAATTTTACTAATTCTGTTAGCTGACATGACTGCGCTGAACTTCAGACATTCAAGTGACCTTCCTGTGGCCAAGAACCGTAAAGTGACAATCTTTCATCGGCAGGAATCGCGGATCTCATAATGGTGCCTTTTTTTTCTTCAATTTTGTTTCGTATCATCGTAATTTGTCATATGATTCTGTGCTCATTCTAAAGCAATTTAAAAAATCTTTTGGGGAAGTAGTTCGGATTTACGTAAACAGATTCGTGCGAAAAGTCGTTCCTTTTCTTTAACTTCTCATGAACCCATTTCCTCCTTTTCGTCGTTCTCGGTTGTCTTTCTCCGCAGCCATCGCTTAAGATGATTCAAGCAGACGCTTTCTGCCGGTCGGACATGTTTACTTCCAAAGAGATAGAAAAATACCTATCTCTTTGTTTACTTCACGAAATCGCGTCGACAATTGAAAGCGATGACAATATTATTGATGGTGTGAGAGCCACTGAAATGTATTGAAGGTTTGACAATATGTTATTGGCAATATTATTGTTAATACGTATTAAACGTGTGAGGGCCCCTTTAAATTTTGCCTACCTGAGTCGGCTAAACTCTTGGAGAGGTTCCCCCTCCACTTTAGGTAGCTGGAGAGTAGCAACCACGAGGGCGGCCGGGAGTCGTGGTCCGGGCCTTGGTGAGGTAAGATGCTCTTGTTTTTGGCTCTGTTCTGAGCTCGTGGCTAAACTTTGTTCGGATTCGATAGTATGTTGAAAATACTCATTCGCGTCTCTAGTTCTCGCTATAACATCACCGCAATGCGTGACGGTGACATTTTATTTAATTTTGTTCAAATGTTTGTGAAGCGTATGGGACTTAACTACGGGGTCATCAGTCCTTAAACTTACAAACTACTTATGAACTACCTTATACTAAAGACGGCACAAATATCCATGCCCGATGGGGGATTCGAACCCCCGACCGTAGTGGCCGTGCAGACCGTGACTGAAGCGCCTGTCTCCTCGGCCACCGCGGCCGGCTTTAATTTTGTTCTGGATTGCTAATTTAATGATGATTTTTGCCGAAGTTTGACCTCGCGGCATCACTGGTGTTCGTTAACAGAATCCTTGCACTCGCTGACTGTAGAGTCCTTCCTTCCCACGTTTAAACATGTTTAAATGTTTTTCATGTTCATTTGGTCAGTAAATTAGATGTTTTTCCGGAACTTCTCGATACTTCCGGTGTCTGCCCTTTGTCCATAGAACTCGTGGACGGTATGAGATAAAGCCCTCAGCTTACTCAATCACCCTCTGAGCACGTGTTGTTAACTATAACCTTGTTTAGATGTGGTGATTTCTATTACGTGTAACGTGGTAATTTCCCCCGAATTTTTGGTGCTTCTACACTTGTAACTTCCGTGCTCGCTGCCCCATGTGTACGGAAAATAGCGTGTTCTATACCGTAGTCATTACTATTAGGTAGCTCTTCTTCTCCTGAGTAGAATGAATCGCTACACGACATAACTCGCGTTTTATTTTTATTTTTTTATTTTATTTTTTTTATTTTTAATTGTAATTTCTTTTCAATTTTTTGTGATCCAATCCCGCGAAGTACTGTAGGATTCTGTAACCTTGCTTATTAGCTGATATCATTCCCCCGAGTAGAACGAATGGTTACTCGACCTACCTCGCGTTCTTATTTATTACGAAATTGAGCTTTTTTCAACTTGTTCAAATTACGCGATCTGACCCTGTAGAATGTCCTACCTTCCTGTAACCTTGCTTATTAGTTATGTGTGATTTCCATGGGTAGAACAAATGATTACACGACCTACCTCGCGTTCTTATTTCTTACGAAATTGAATTTTTTCAACTTGTTCAAATTTCGCGATCTTATTAGTTATATGTGATTTCCCTGAGTAGAACAAATGATTACTCGACCTACCTCGCGTTCTTATTTATTACGAAATTGAGCTTTTTTCAACTTGTTCAAATTACGCGATCTGACCCTGTGGAATGTCCTACCTTTCTGCAACCTTGCTTATTATCTAGATATCATTCCCCTGGGTAGAAGGAATGGTTGCACGACCTATCTCGCGGTTTTACTTGTGCTAAAAGTAGTAGTTTTTTTTTGTGGGGGGGGGGGGATGCTAAGATCCGCCCTGTAGAGTGTTGTTTTGGTTACCATTCAGTAGTTCTCTTCCCCCGGTGCAAAACGAACACCAGAACGACCGTTTTTCAGTATTATTTAGCGAATTTTCCTATTTAATCGATATTCTGAATTTCTCTGGAAACTTATACTTCGCGACTATATTGCACGTCACGTGGTCTTCTATCATTTGCATTGTTCCCGCGGCTAGCTACCTGGAGACTAAGCCACAAGACCATACTCAACGGAACAAAGTTTTATTGGTACGCGAGTGAACCTGCTGTTCCATACCGTGTCCTGCTGCGGCGTTGCTGTTTTTTGTGTTTGCTGCTGGTGAGCACCTGCATGGCTTGGCGAATGAATCTTTGAGAACGTGTATCAATTTCTCCCTTCTACCCTCTGAAACATAATCATTATTAATTACTACTTTTGCAGGTGGTCAGTATTAGGGCCATTAATCTTTGTAAATGTGGATTCTTTTGCAAGGTGTGTGTTAATTATATTTAAATCGGTCTCTACCTTTGTCGTTCATGTGTTGGACAATAAATCATTTTCTTAAACGTTAACCCTTTGTCCTAATTTAAATTCTCCCACACTATATATTTTTATAAATTTTGTGTAGTCAGATGAAATATCTTGTCTCTTTCTCCCTTCTGGAGGAGAGAAAACTAACCCGCGTTTTCCGTTGCCACCATTTAATATGTTATTCAAGATCCAAAGATCGGGGTCGTTAATTAATTTAGTGCAGTTCCATTAAGAAAAATAGTAAAGACACGCTTCTTTCACTTGGCTATCTGAGTCAGAATTTTGTTTAGCAAACTGCACGCTTATTTCAATATAAAATGATGCTCGCAGCTGCGATTATGGTATATCGCCCCAAATTTTCGACTGGATAGGGGATTTCCTGTCAGAAAGGAGACAGTTCGTAGTAATCGATGTAAGACATCGACTAAAACAGAGGTGATATCGGACATTCCACAGAATAGTGTTATTGGTCCTCTGCTGTTCCTAATTTACATAAAGGATTTAGGGAAAAATCTATGTAGCATTCTTAGGTTGTTTGCAGATGACGCCGTCATTTACCGTCAAGTAAGATCATCTGAAGATCAAAACCAACTGCAGAACGATCTGAATAAGATATCACTATGGTGTAAAAATTGGCAATTGACTCTAAATAATGAGAAGTGTGAAGTTGTCCACATGAGTACGAAAAGAAATCCGTTATACTTTGTTAACAAGATAAATCAATCAAACGTGAAGGCCGTAAATTCCACAAAATACCTAGTAATTACCATTACTTCAGACTTAAACTAGAAAGAACACGTAGATAATGTCGTAGGAAAGGCGAACCAGAGACTGCGTTTTATTGGTAGAACCCTTAAAAGATGCAACGCCGGCCGCGGTGGCCGAGGAGACTGAGGCGCTTCAGTCACGGTCTGCACGGCCACTACGGTCGGGGTTCGAATCCCCCCTCGGGCATGGATATTTGTGTCGTCCTTAGGATAAGTTAGATGATAAGTAGTTTGTAAGTTTAGGGACTGATGACCCCGTAGTTAAGTCCCATAAAAAAATAATAAAAAAAAGATGCAACAGAACTACTAAAGAGTTTGCATACACTACGCTTGTCCTTCCTTTTTTGGAGTACTGCTACCCAGTGTGGGTAGGGGGATTAGACGGAGGACATCGAAAGAGTCCAAAGAAGAGCAGCTCGTTTCGTATTGTCACGATACAGGGAAGACAGCGTTACGGAAATGGTAAAGAATCTGGGATGGGAATCATTACAACAACGGCGCTTATCGCTGCGGCGTGGGCTACTTACGAAACTCCAATCGCCAAGATTCTCCTCCCAATGCGAAAATATATTGTTGACTCACACATAGGTAGAAATGATCAGAATAAAATACGAGAAATCAGAGCTCGAACGGAGATATTCGGGTGTTCTTTCTTCCCGTGCGCTATTCGAGAATGGAATGCAAGATAAATAGTATAACGGTGGTTCGATGAACCGTCTGCCAGGCACTTAAATGTGATTTGCAGAGTATCCCATGTAGATGTAGACGTAGCTGTTCGTAATTATGTTGCGCAGTGTTTTCTAAATATAACTATTATTATGAGATATAATGGACTAACATAATTTTTGACTTGCCAAGATCGACTAGACTAATAGCCGCGATCGCGATCGACCGGTTGGCCACCCCTGTTTTAGACTGTCTCATAGTACCTACTTTCATGAGCCACTACCGTACGTCCATGACAGTGAAAGTCGTTTTTCAATATGTCTTGTAGTTCCAGAGATAACTGGGGTGAAAGAGTTGAGTGGGACACGGTGTACACTAAGATTTGCTGTAAGCCTTGAGCGGGGTTTGGCACCCCTCGCAGCCTAGCGGGTGTCTGATGTGGGGCAGCCGTCGCGCCTGTCCTGTGGCAACGGCGCGCCACGTGCTGTGCCGATCAATAGCGTCTGCCGGAGGCGCCGGTTCGCTACCCGCCTGCGGCTAACGGCACCTCCTGTCTGTAACCACCGACACCACACCGCGCAACAGTCGTCCCGAGGCCACGCCACTACACTCCTGCTCAAAGTGTGCCACTGTTACACCATGGCCTCCTCTATAAACTATTTATATCGACAGTACCTGCACAGATACCTACTGACTCGATTTGTCGTCGCCTGTGACAACAGCCGAAGTGTTAACGTGGGATAAACCGAGAGACTAGAAGTACTAACTGATGAAGTGTGAGTAAATATTGATAAAACACAGCACATTCAGTTCCGTACAGTAAATGGAATGACACCATTAATAAATACAGACTTTGAATAGAAATCTATAGGTAAGGTAGAATATTCAAAATTTTTAGGTGTACGCATCGATATGGCGTTGAACTCGAAAAAACACATTGAAGGCCTGCTGAAACGTTTGAGTTTATCTACTTATGCAATTAGAGTCACTGCAAATGTTCAAATGTTTGTTAAGCTTATGGGACTTAACTACGTACTAAGCTTACAAACTACTTATAAACTACCTTATACTAAGGACGGCACAAATATCCATGCCCGAGGTGGGATTCGAACCCCCGACCGTAGTAGCCGTGCAGATCGTAACTGGAGCGCCTCAGTCCCCTCGGCCACCGCGGCCGGCGAGTCACTGCAAATTTTGGTGATGTACCTCTCAGTAAATTAGCTTACTATGCCTCTTTTCATTCTCTACTTTCGTATGGCATAATATTCTGTGGTAATTCATCACTGAGTAGAAAAGTATTCATTGCACAAAAGCGTGTAATCAGAATAATTTCTGGAGCCCATACAAGATCATCGTGCAGACACTTATTTGAAGATGTATGGATCTTTACAGCAGCTTCACAGTTATACATTCACTTATGAAATTTGTTGTTACCAATCCCACTATATTCAAAAGCAATAGCAGTGTGTAAAGTTACAACACTAGGACAAAGAATGATCTTCACTATTCAAGGTTAAATCTGACTTTGACACAGAAAGGGGTGAATTATGCTGCCACAAAAGTCTTTGGTCACTTTAATAACATCGAAAGTCTGGCAGATAGCCAATTAGCATTTAAAAATAAACTAAAAGAATTGTTAATGGCAACTCCTCCTACTCATTATATGAATTTTTAGATACAAATTAGTAAACCGGCAATAAAATAAAATAAAACAGAATAAAAATTAAAAAAAAATGTGTCATGTAATATTTGAATAATGTAATATCTTGTAAAGACACCTTTTATTAACCTGACACGTCCCACATCATTACGAAGTGTCATATTCATGATATGGAACAAGTACTAATCTAAACTAATCTAATCTACGGTCTAAACACAGACGCAACTCTTCTGTGCTCCACCAGGTCCGGATCGACATCTTGTAGTGAGACAAGGACCTTCATCTCGTCAAAAGCTTTTTATAAGCTCAGGTAAGCGTTAAAAACCTCAATTTGTTTCATTAAATGTTTTGTAACAATGTTATTAATTTTTATAAATTGTGTACTTAAAAGTTTGTATTTACTTTTTCTGTTTCATGTCTCTTTGAGACGTGCGTCTAAATCTAGGCAGTGAATCAGTTCTGATGTCATCAGAAAGACAGGAAATGCTTAGCAGTGCTACCTGGTGACTCGATCTGGAAGTAGCATTATCGACATAAAATGTAAACATGTGAATCCACCAGTTAATTTGTTATTGTTGATTTCGAAGAATAAAGTGAAAGCTAAACAGTGGGAATTATCTTAGTGGTAAGTAATACAAATCAGCTAGTAAAAGTGGTTGCAGTAATTTTTTAACAATCGATTAGTATTATCAACTATAAGTTAGGTTTTGTCGGAAATTACCGATATTGAAATATAAACAAATATTCATAAAATGTGTATATTTGCATTGTAACAGCAATATTGAACGCTTGTTTCACATTCTAAAAATTTCGATGTGGTGACAAGCGTTCAGTATTGCTGTTACAATGCAAATATATACATTTTATGAATATTTGTTTATATTTCAATATCGGTAATTTCCGACATAACCTAACTTATACTTGATAATACTAATCGATTGTTAAAAAATTACTGCAACCACTTTTACTAGCTGATTGGTATTACTTACCACTAAGATAATTCCCACTGTTTAGCTTTCACTTTATTCTTCGAAATCAACAATAACAAATTAACTGGTGGATTCACATGTTTACATTTTATGTCAATAACGCTACTTCCAGTTCGAGTCGCCAGGTAGCACTGCTAAGCATTTCGTGTCTTTCTGATGACGTCAGAACTGATTCCCTGCCTAGATTTAGACGCACGTCTCTTTGAGAGCATCACAACGCGGTCAGCAGAGTCTTCCACGCCGGAACCAAAGATGTGATTGCTGACCACCTACCGTCGCGAGTCGACGGCCATGCGGCGTAAGGAGAAACTGCAGCCCGCTGTTGCGTCGTGATCATTGATCTCTATACACTCTGGATGTTGATCTTCAGCTGTATTAGCGTGCCAGCCATAGATATTAATATTTAGTTTCTTGCCAAATTCAAACATGGCTGCTAAGAAGCATTTCAAGAAAAAGAGAAGAAAATATGTTCCGATTCCGCTCCCATATCAGCCTACAACATCGAATTTTGAATTACATTCCAAATCAAACGGTAAGCAAGCAATTCTTTGTCACATAATAACTGATGAAAACTCGTTTGCCCGATTTAAACATGGCGGACAATGCGAAATCGCGTGCAAAACATATGAATGTACAGGCACGCTGAGTTCAATTCTCAGACACCAGAGTTATACATCCAGTTTGTTTAGAGATCACTGGTCGTGATCGAAGAAGACATTTACTTAAAAATTAATAGGTCTTCTCTTTGTAAAAACTTATGGAGAAATTTCTTTGAAAAAATGAGTTAGTTCCAATTGTCATTTCAAGTTGTACAGATCATGTTACATTAATAAATGTGGAAGTTTGTTAAAATACATTACTGCATATGAATTTTATTGAAGTGTATAGAAGTTTAAATGGAAATGAATGTTACTTACCACAGTTATTTCTATGAAGAGCACACTTCAGAAATGTTCTGGAATATAAAAAAATAAAAAAGAACTTTAATGGAACTTTACGTTTATGTGAACGGCGAAGTTATGAGAGTTTAATTAGATGTTATCGTTGATTATTTAAAGTGAAGGGTAACCAACTTTTCAAACTTTGCAATAACTTATGTGAATTTTACTTGCTGGAATATCTCGAAGTTAAAACTTTATGAAATCATTTGTGACTCCTAGCTCTTTTGCACACGGACCTAAGTGTTAAATAAAACTAAAATCCCCTTTAAATGTGAGAACATCTTAGAGAGGAAGAACTTAATGATATTTTTTCGTGTATTAGTGGGCGGCAAATCGGAAACGAAGTCTATCCACGGTTAAACAAAGTTTAAGTTTGTAGGCCTGCCATGAACAACTTCTATGCTTTTATAGTGAGAACCGTAATTTGCTTATCAGTAAAAAGAATTAACCGTTTTTTTCAGGCAGCCTCTTACCCAATAAAGACTTCTGTTCGCCCGTCCCACTACAATCTACATAGATACTTCACAGTCCACTAAAAGGTGCTTGGCGGAGGCTACTTCGTATCACTACCGGTTACTTGCTTTCCTGTTACACTCCCGTATAGAACGAGGGAAGAACAAACGCTTGCATGCATCTGTACGGGCCCTAATCTTTCTCATGTTATCCTTGTGGTCTTTACGCGAAAGGTAGGTTGGCGGCAGTAGAATCGTTCTGCAGTCCGCTTCAGATTCCGGCCCTCTAAATTTCCTCAACTGTGTTTCTCGGAAAGAACGTCATCTTTCCTTCAGTGACTCCCATTTCACTTCCCGAAGCAATTCAGTAATACGTGCATTGATCGAAAGTACCAGTAAAAAACCTAGCGACCCGACTCTGAATTGCTTCTATTTCTTCCTTTAAACCGATATGATGGGGGTCCTTAACACTGGAGCAATACTCAAGACGGAGTCGTACAAGCGTTTTATATTCCCTCTCCTTTAGAGACGTATCACACCCTCCCAATAAACCGAAGTCGACCATCCGCCTTCCCCACGACTGTCATATGGTCATTCCATTTCATATCGCTGCATAGCGTTACACCCAGATATTTAATTGGCGCGACTCTGTCAAGAAACACGCTACTAATGCTGTAGTCGAACGCCGGCCGCGGTGGCCGAGGGGACTGCGGCGCTTCAGTCACGGTCTGCACGGCCACTACGGTCGGGGGTTCGAATCCCCCCTCGGGCATGGATATTTGTGCCGTCCTTAGGATTAGCTAGTTCATAAGTAGTTTGTAAGTTTAGGGACTGATGACTCCGTAGTTAAGTCCTATAAGCTATACAAACATTTGAACATTTTTTTTTTTTTTTTTTTTCTTTTTTGTAGTCGAACATTAGGGGAGAATTTTGGGAAGATGTACTTCACCTGTAAAGGAGACCGCGTATAAAACGCTTGTACGACCACGTCTTGAGTATTGCTCAAGTATTTGGGACCCGCAGCAGATCAGTTTAAAGGAAGATTCAGAGACGAGCAGCTAGATTTGTTACCGGTAGGTTTGACCAATGCGCAAGTGTCACGGAAATGCTACGGCAACTCAGTTGGGGATCGCTGGAAGAAAGACGACGTTCTTTTCGTGAATTTCTGTTGAGTAAATTTAGAGGGCCGGAATTTGAAGCTGAGTGTAGTGCGATCTTGCTGCCGCCTACTTACATTTCACGTCAAGATCACAAAGACAAGAGAAATTAGGGCTCGTACGGAGGCATATAGGCATTCTGTTTTTCCTCGTTCAATTTGGGAGTGGAATAGGAAAGGAAATGCCTAGTAGTGGTACAGTGTACCCTCCGCCACGCACCTTACGGTGAATTGCGGAGTATGTATGTACATGTAGATCTGCATCACTTTACGTTTTTCTACATTTATAGCTAACTGTCATTCATCTCACTACCTAGAAAGTCATATTGCACCCTTTTACAGTCATTCCATGACGACACCTTCCTGTACACCACAGTATCATCAGCATACAGCCGCAGATTGCAACTCACTCTGTCCGTCATATCATTTATATAGATAGAAAATAATAGGAGTCCTATCACACTTCTCTGGGCCACTTCTGACGATAGTCTAGTCTCTGATGAACAGTTGCCATCGAGGACAACGTTGTGGGTTCTATTACGTAAGTAGTCTCCGAGCCACTCACATAGTTGGGTACCTATTCCACATGTTCGTACCTTCGTTAGCAGTCTGTAGTGCGGTACCGTGTCAAATTCTTTTTGGAAATATGCATTGCGCCTCTTACCCTTTTATAGCTCCCAAGATGTCACGAGAGAAATGGGCAAGCTGAGTTTCGCAAGATCGAGGCTTCCTAAAGCCATATTGATGCATGGACAGAAGCCTTTCCGTCTCGAGGAAATTTACTATTTTAGAAATGAGAGGGGAGAGGGATGGTCTTTTGGGGACTATAGACCTCTACTGTGATCAAAATCTCAACTGGCCATCATCATGGGATAAGATATGAAAAGTTACATCGGGCATAATCCAATAAAAGTAATCTGATTACATCGATGACGGTGAAAAAGTTATTACATCAGTTTTGTTATAAGGGCAGTAAAATAACTTATGATGGTCGAAGCAGAGAACATATAAGATGCTAAATGGCTGTGGGAAGAAACGCATTTCTAACAAGAGGAATATGTTCAAATGTTTGTAAATCTATCGGACCAAACTGCGTGGTCATCAGTCCTTAGCTTACAAACTACTAAAGTAAACTATCCTAAGGACAACACACAGACACACACCCATGCCTCAGGGAGGACTCGAACCTCCGACGGCGAGCAACCGTGCGCTTCGCACCGAGGCGCCTTATAACCGCTCGACTACTCCACCGCGCCGGGAATATGTTAACATTGATTGTTGTGGAGAGTTTGTGGACGCATTTGACAGGGGTGTAGCCTTGTACGAGAGAAGGAGAATTCTCCATGTATGTTTGACTGTTGGAATAAATATGACAATTTTATTTTTAAAGCAATTGAATTCTGCTGTTATCAGGCAGATTTATTTTATCTAAGGCATTTTCCTAATCTGTTTTAATACCTTCTTATCCATGGTGATGGTCTAAGTCCGAAACTAGTCCATTTTTAAGGAATTAATGAAAAGCTGATGTTTTAAGATGCATTATAAAAATTCTCAAAAGCTTCTTTCCAAATCTACAAAAGCTATAAATGTAAATTTGCCTATCTTCTAACAAGGTGAGAACGGCTACTCGTCATCGTCGATTTCGTCCAAATTTATGGTAGACTAGCTTATATGCAAAAAAATGTTCAAATGTTTGTTAAGCTTATGGAACTTAACTACGGGGTCATCAGTCCCTAAACTTACAAACTACTTACGAACTACCTTATACTAAGGACGCCACAAATATCCATGCCCGATGGGGGATTCGAACCCCCGACCGTAGTGGCCGTGCAGACCGTGACTGGAGAGCCTCAGTTCCCGCGGCCACCAGCTTATATGCCCTTGCTTCGCAACGGTTATTATAAAGAGGGACCTGTTTATAGGCTATCATGGATTTATTTATTTATTTTTAGGGTTCCGAACCTAGGTCAGCAAAAGCTCTGGATCGCTCTGTTAATAAACTCAGCTCTCCTAGCCAAGATGTCAAATTTAAGTAGAAGTCAATGTCGAAAACGATGAATGTTCATAAAGTTTTTCATACAAAAAGTGCAATTAATTTAAGTCGGTACTCCGGAACGATGTAAATTCAATGTTACGTTGTGTTCATAAAGTTAAGATTGCGGTGTGTTATTGTCTGTTCGGTGTAAACTTCTGAAAACACTTCTATCGTTGAGATGAGAAATAGTAACACTAATAATAACAGCGCCATGTATTAGTTCTATGGTTTGGTTTAGTACTACACTCTCACAGTAAGCGTATGCTGAAGTATTAGTATGTTGCAGTGTTGCACTGGGGACAATGCAGTTATTCTGTATGCAGTGCTGCCTATTATCGAAAACTCGACGAATGCTGAAAGTCTGCTAATTCAGTCAACAGAACAGTTCGTGTCTATTTAAATAAGACGTCATGGTGGTGTCAATGTGCGATAAAGCAAGTCTGGGTAATCGTTGAAGGAATGGCGTCAGCTGATCGTCTGTATAGAACTGTCCAATTTCCAGTGAATTGTGCTTTTTGTATGATCATTCTATACGAAGAACCACGTGTTCCACCAATCTTCGTACACAACAGACCCAGTGCTATTCGTCTTACGATCTACAGCAAACAACAAGGTAACGTTTGTACATGTAATTTATACGCACAGAAGGTAAAGTTTAAACCAGCACTCCATCTAGGTTGTTTATATGTCACATCCTGCATCACCAAAATGCTCAGGGTTACGGAAAAGAACACAACAGACCCACTATTACTTTTTAAGGTAAATAGACCCATAAATCAAAGAAATACACACCACAGCCTTCGATTGCTTTTTTATTAAGACAGTGGACTGTTCGTCGAATTATGCTTTTGTGTAATATTGTAGTTGGAGAACTAAACAGAGCTGATAAAATAGAATATAAACGCCTCTAGTTAGGATCTTGCGTTATACTAACCCTAGAATCGAACCAATCGTCAACTCTGTTTTCCAGATAGATGACGACGCAGACGTTAATGACCACACAACATACCTCTGAGAATCCGGTAAAAACACAAAATAGAACACTGCCTTCGTTTTTCAACTGTTATTACATATATCGTATACATCACACTCACCTTACTGAATATAGCCATAGTAACAACAGTCTACAGTATTATTAACCATCCAGACCAAGTTGGTTGAATCTCGTGGAATACATACTATATCGTATTTTAGGTAATCATATCGTCGACTCCAGCTGCATCAGCACATATCAATAACACTACAGAACCAGTATAAGATATCTTACGACACCTACAGACAGAACGCAAGTGTCATCTGCACACCCCACCGAAGGATAAAAGGGTCTGTCAAAGGAAGAATATTCCTAGATTGCTTATATTTGAAATAACAACACGAAAAATTGAGCAGAGACAGAAAAAGAAACTTAAAATGCAACAGACCACCCTCTCTCTCTCGCGTTTTAGGGTAAATCAAGCTGTTGTTGTTATGTTGTTATGGTCTTCAGTCCGGAGACTGGTTTGATGCAGCTCTCCACCCTACTCTATCCTGAGCAAGCCTTTTCATCTCCTCATAAGAACGGCAACCCACATCTATTTGAATCTGTTTACTATACGCATATCTTGGTCTCCCTCTGCGATTTTTACCCCACACACTTCCCTCCAATGCTAAATTTACGATTCCCCGATGTCTAAGAATGTGTCCTACCAAGCGATCCCTTCTTTTAGTCAGGGTATGCCAAAAATTCCTTTTCTCACCAATTCTGTTCAGTACCTCTTCATTAGTTATGCGATCTACCCACCTAATCTTCAGCATTCTTCTGTAGCACCACATTTCAAAAGCCTCTATTCTCTTCCTGTCCGCACCGCTTATCGTCCATGTTTCACTCCCATACAAGGCAACACTCCACACAAATGCCTTCAGAAGAGACTTCCTTACACTTAAATTAATATTCGATGTTAGCAAATTTCTCTTTTTCAGAAATGCTTTTCTTCCCATTGCCATTCTGCATTTTGTATCCTCTGTACTACGACCATCGCATGTTATTTTACTACCCAAGTAACAAAACTCATCTACCACCTTCATTGTTTCGTTACCTAATCTAATTCCTTCAGCATCGCCTGATTTTCTAAGACCGCATTCCATTATTTTTGTTTTGCTCTTGTTAATATTCATTTTATACGCTCTCTTCAACACACTGTCCATTCCATTCAAATGCTCTTCCAGGTCCTTTGCTGTCTCTGATAGAATTACAATGTCATCAGCAAAACGCAATGTTTTTATTTCTTCCTCCTGAACTTTAATCCCTATTCCAAATTTTTCCTTGCTTTCCTTCACCGCTTGCTCGATGTACAAATTGAATAACATCGGAGAAAGGCTACAACCCTGTCTTACTCCCTTCCCAACTGATGCTTCCTTTCATGCCCTTCGAGTTTAATAACTGCGGTCTGGCTTTTGTACAAGTTGTAAATAACTCTCCTTTCCCTATATTTTACCCCTGCTGACTTCAGAATTTGAAAGAGTGTATTCCAGTCAACATTGTCAAAAGCTTTCTCCAAATCTACAGAAGCTGAAAATGTAGGTTTACCTTTCCTTAATCTATCTTCTAAGATAAGACGTAAAGTGAGTATTGCCTCCCGGGTTCCTACGTTCCTCCTGAATCCAAACTGATCTTCCCCGAGGTCAGTTTCTACCAGCTTTTCCATTCTCCTGTAGATAATTCGTGTTAAAATTTTGCAACCATGAGTTATCAAACTGATGGTTCTGTAATTTTCACACCTGTCTGCGCCTGATTTCTTTGGAATGGGGATTATTACATTTTTCTTAAAGTCTGAGGGTATTTCGCCTGTCTCATACATCCTACACACCAGTTCAAATAGTCTTGTCATGGCTGGCTTTCCCAGAGACTTTAATAGCTCTGCGGGTATGTCATCTACTCCTGGGACCTTGTTCCGACCTAGGTCTTTCAAGGCTCTGTCAAATTCCTCTCTCAGTATACTATCTCCTATTTCATCTTCATCTACTTCCTCTTCCCTTCCTACAACATCGTCTCTAAGTTCATTTCCTTTGTAGAGCTGCTCTATGTACTCTTTCCACCTTTCAGCTTTCCCTTCTTTGCTGAGAACTGGTTTCCCATCCGAGTTCTTGATATTCGTAGAGCTGCCCTTCCTGTCCCCAAACGTCTCCTTTATTTTTCTGTAGGCGGTATCTACTTTTCCCCTTCTTATACATTCTTCTACGGATTTGCATTTGGCTTCTAGCCACTCCTGCTTAGCCATTTTGCACTTCCTGTCAATCTCATTTTTTAGTCGTCTGTACTCCATCAAGCTACTGAGCCAAAAAATTCACACCACATCCAACGGATCATGTCCTAGTATGACTCCGACTCGTTCTCCAAATTATGCTTTTGAGTGATATTTTTAAGCGAAAGACCAAATAACACCAATAACGTCAAGAGGTACAACACATCCTTCAATTCTAGATGTCTTTAGGTCAGACAGTTAGATCGCACATTACACATCAGACATCCCGACTCACAGATCCGAGCGGTCTAAGGTGCTAGTTTAAAGATCTAGAACTCAGAAAGGGAGCTTGGGTTCAAATCATGCATCTGACAAAACATTTTAGCTGAAACGTGGTGGTGACGAGCCCCGAAGCACGACAGCGAAGACAAACACACCCGCACTCGGCCCGGCGAGGTGACGCAACTGGTATCATCTTCGGAAAAGCAATACATGCTACTGGACACCGACACGTGGGTTCCATTGGCTGTCCTGCTATCCATCGACTCAAGAACATTGATGAACTAAGAGGAACTTGTTTTGTGTGTGCAAAAGATACTGTAAATATGCTTGTATGTTTTTTGAAGAAGGGAAATAAAATAAATTTTACCAAAGAACCCCTGTGTGTTATTATTTAAATCGTTTTTCTACTTTAGTATATAAAAAAGTATAATCGTAGGGAATGAAATAACAACACTCAAGTGTGTTTTTTTCTGGTTTCTTATTCATAACATTTTTCAAATAACGTTTACTAAGGCGAAGTGTTTCTTACACTGTATCCCCAATGCGATATTTTTAACTATCATTCAGTCACCAAAGTGATGCTGTAAGAAAATTGCCTGTTGGAGGTCGTCAAATAATCTCAAAATTTAGAATGCGTAATAATATACTCTAGTAATAATAATTTCGTTGTTGAATGTTGCAGCAAATCACAACTAATGGGTCGCAACAACACTTTCGCAGTGAAAGTTAAAAATTTTGAATAAAAAAAAGATATTAATTAATTTGAAACACTCACTGTGGTAAATTAATTAAGCTTGGCCCTATCTGACTTAGCATTGACTACAGCCTCCAACTAGCACCTCTTACGATTCACGAGCAGCACAACTTCACTAATAAATGTGTCAGAATTCATGTAGTGGTGATGGCGTGTTCGTATTATAATCAAAATTTTAATAGCAGATAGACTCTGATTGCAATGATAATAGCTCAGTACAGTGTAACTCCGTGGTGCAATGAGCTTCACAAATACTACAGTCAAAGTTCCCAATAATTTTGATAATATTCTTTAAAGCATTCAAGTTTCTCATAAAACTTTACGTGAACTATATATCTTTTTTTTTTTTTTTTTTTTTTCTTTTTTTTTAATTGGTTCCAGGGCCTGGGTAGCGTACGCATGTAACTGGCTGAGCAGAGTTTGGCATTTAACGTATTTCATAAAAAAATTACTTCAGTCAAGTCTGGTTAATTAACTATAATACTTTGACTACTGTTAGCCTGGTTACTTTCTACATAAATGAAACCAACTTTACTTTACTTGCAAACTCTCTTGCACTCTCTTGCACTTTAATTACTAGTCTCTGTGGTTGTAACACGTTTAGCAATTCTTTAACTCGTCTAGCAATTTCTTTAAAACTGATCGTAATTACTTTGCAAATGATTGAACTTGTTGGTCAATGTACAGGCTTGCATAATTAACATAATGGTGATAATGGGGTGACTACAACTACTTACAAAATTAAGACTGGTATCAAAATAAGTAATGTATAATTGAACCAAAGTTCTGATTGGGTTGACACTACATTTACATGCACACAAAATAAAATGTTACAAAAGTACTCATCTGTTTCCGTCGTCTTCGTCGTGAAGTCCAAACAAGACAGATATGATTACAATAGGTACTCTTACTACAACAACATCACACTCGGTGACAATAGACTTGATACCAAACAATTACTTTTCTTGCACACATGAGAAAACATTACTCTGATCACATTCGAAGATAAATAAACTTGTTTCGCACTTCCTTCAATACATTAAACAGTACGCCTCTCAGGCTTATTGCAATTGCATTAAACTCGCGCCACACTGCGCCTACCGTGCCTCTGCACTATCAACAAAACATTTATGTGTTTACTATAGCGAGTCCGCTCCGCAACTGCTTCAGCAGCGCGACACTCACAGCTACTGCTTCTGTACCAAAGACAGTCTTTACAACAGGTTCAACATTTTCTCTGGCGCATTGCTAACTTACAGCATAAGAATGTCCGTGCATTCATGTGGGTTTACATCATATAGTACATGTTTACACTAAATGATTCAATATAAAAAATGACGTTACATAAGAAATATATCTAGCATACATGAAATGAAAAATACATGAAATAAACAAATTTAAGACAAGATATACATTACGTTAAATCAAACTAAGATACAGCGAAAGGTGTACTCTTACTAAAATAAATTTTACCTAAGAACCCCTGTGTGTTATTATTTAAATCGTTTTTCTACTTTAGTATATAAAAAAGTATAATCGTAAGGAATGAAATAACAACGCTCAAGTATGTTTTTTTCTGGTTTATTATTCATAACATTTTTCAAATAACGTTTACTAAGGCGAAGTGTTTCTTACACTGTATCCCCAATGCGATATTTTGAACTATCATTCAGTCACCAAAGTGATGCTACCTTTCAAGTATCTTTCCACAACCTTTCGAGCATCAGAGAGTACGTGTTCGTGTCCAGGAGCATGCTCTCTAACGGACTGCTCTTGGCGTCCGATAAAAATTTTCGGTGTTGTATTAGGTCGAAATGGTCTAGACTTTTTTTTCGTTGTTAGTTGTAAGGATTAGATATATAAATATAAGAAAAGAGCTTGTGTTGATCTCGATCGTTCCTTGTTAGCTGTTCTATCTGTTCTATGTGTGTCAGTCAGTTTTACGATGTAATTGGGTGTGTTACATATGTTTATCGGAAGTATTGATTTGTTAGAATGGGAGATACAATGACTTTGTGCTCGAGTGATTGTCAAACGTACGAGGTATGTGGTCTAGTGACTTATAGAAAACGTTTCAGAAACACTGTCTGGTGGAGTATGCAATGCAAAAAGATGCATGATCAAACGGTTAGATGTTCAAGAGGGATCCACCAACGATACAGAGTTACCGAGATTGTCGTTTGCTAGTTAGTTTAGAACTTTAGTACAAAAGATCTGGGGTGTTTAGATCCTTTTGCTGTAGTTCGGTCGTTGAGTTGGAGTCGGTTGTTGTTACATAGTGTCCAGGCTAGTTGGGATAGAAATTAAGTAAAAAAGTGTTTAAAATATGCGATGCAGTGTGTTTCCATCTTTGGATGATGTTGTGTTGCGATAGACGCCTAAAGAAGTCGATTTAGGGTTATTGCTGATCTTTTAAGTTATACATGCGTAGTAAATTCTACAAGTTCGTCATTGCAAGCCATGGAGACAAGGCGAAGTTACCACTTCTCCTACCTGGCGGCAGTGTTGTGAGAGCACTCGGAATATTGGAGAAACTCGGTAAGGAACCTCTGGAGAACATCCAGCAAATCATTTGGCTGTACCTTATAATAAAACTACAGGTAGTCACCTTATCGATTTTATAACAGGCGTTTGCGGGATACTTTTACCTCTTCGTTTGGCATTACCAGACTGGAGGATAGACATATATTTACGGACTGGCTTGGAAACGAGAAGAGTCAATAGTTACAAAGTACAGCTCTGTACTGTGTGTCAAACCCATCCATGTAACCTCGGCTAACAAATTCCTTAGAGAGCAGTCGGTTTTTTTTTATTTTATTTTTATTTTTTTATTTTTTTTATTTGCAAATTGTTTGCTTGGTTAATAAGAACACTGAAAACTAACTGGTGTTTCCGTAAATATAGCAAACTCCTCTGCCCAATAGGTAGGATGTTTGTAGTCTTTGACTTTCTTCTCGCAGTGTGTGCTGTCGTTTTGGAGACGTAAGGTGTACTACTTTCGTCTTTAAGTTGTTGGTTTAAACGTATTTGTTTGTGTAATACTTTCCGAGAGAAGATGATATCTCAGATGACCTCGTTGATGAATGTTTTTACCTCTAAATGGTCTACTAAATTTCGTTGTGTTTGAGCATTGTCTACTATTATTATTAGGATGGAACATCTGTCATCGTCTGTACTTCGACATAGGACTTCCAAATAACTGAGGTTTATTGGTGTTTTGCGGTGATGGCTATAAATTTTCCTGGTGTTGCGGTGTGTAGGTTAGCATTCTAGGCATCTTCGTTTGCGGTACACCTGTCGAGGCGGGTGGCGTACAGGTAGGTGTTTACGTGCAACAAGTTGGTGTAAAGGTATTTGAAAGTTAGTGGAAAAGTAGATCCGAGTTTAGTTTAGTGCAATGAATAAATACATCACAGTAAAGGAGCTTGTTTTGTGTTTGGGGTAAGAATTTTTGTCTATATTTTGGGTAAAGCCCAGGTCGAACTTGTTCTACAGAACTGAAAATCTGTTGTAAGTCTGTTGCTTCCTAGCTATCGGGTGGGTAAAGTGCTACCTCGGTTCCATGGTTACTGTATTGTCGGGTGTATTTTCGAAGTAGTGTATTGTCAGGTCAATGCTTTCGAGAAAAAAATAGTTTTAGTGCATACGGTCGGAAATTGGTAAATTATTTCACGTATTTATTATTATTATTGCGTCTCTCCGTTGTACAATAGGGTTTAAATGTCTTCTGGAGCGCTCGATTATCGGTATTTGACATGTAGAAATACTGGATGGAAGACAGCTATACCTTGATATAAGGAAACGTAGCTGGGCAAGATCGCTAAAGAGAGAGAGCATTAAATTTTGTCCTGGTTCAGCTCCATCGTATTGCGTTTAAATAAATGCAATAGCGCTATCCTTGTCAAAGTGGTGTCTCTACAGAGGTCTTGCGTAGAAGGTTTTGATCATTTGGATATGTAGCTCCGATATTTTTGAGAGAGAATGCTTAAACTTTTATATTTTTGACGACTTTGCAGCGTTCATCTAATGAAATAAATCGCAATTTGCGATCAGTTATGGCTTCACTGTACTAGGTTTAGATGGAATACCCAAGTGCGTCGAATGAAAATTTGTGCCCAGCCGGGATTTGAACCCGGGATCTCCTGCTTATTAGGCAGACGCGTTGACCACTCCGCCACCGAGGACACAGTGACTAGCTCGACTGCAGAGGACTCTTCCCTGCAGGTCTCCCGCCACACCCAAATCTCCATTCGTCACGCTGTCTCTTCCTGTTTTCACGACCTACAGAACAAATAGGCTGTGATAATAGGAAGAGACAACGTGGCGAATGGAGATTTGGGTGTGGCGGGAGACGTGCAGGGAAGAGTCCTCCGCAGTCGGGCTGGTCACTGTGTCCTCGGTGGCGGAGTGGTCAACGCGTCTGCCTAATAAGCAGGAGATCCCGAGTTTAAATCCCGGCCGGGCACAAATTTTCATTCGCCGTACTTGGGTATTCCATCTAAACCTAGTACAGAAGCCATAACTGATAGCAAATTGCTATTTATTTCATTTGATTGCTTAAAACTTTATGATATTTTGTTTAAACAATTAGCATATTTTTGTTTTATGTAGCCTGCCGAGAGAGCACTGTATGTATGTATGTGTGTGTGTGTGTGTGTGTGTGTGTGTGTGTGTGTGCGTGCGTGTCTGTGTGTTACTCCTCAAGCTGCATTCGGGAGTATTGTTAACAGTGCTTGCAGATGTATATTTAGACGCATTCCTAACGCATGGCTGCATTTGTCAGGCTACGTAAATTCGCAGAACAATCGACGTTGGTGCTCAGAAAATCCACATGAGTTACATCAACAACCTCTTCATGACGTGAAAACTGGAGTGTGGTGTGCAATTAGTGCGAGGCGAATAATTGGGCCAATCTTTTTTCACGAAATAATAAATTCTGACCGGTATTTGAACAATATCCTGCATCTATTTTTTCAAGAACTTTCACCCAACGAAAACCTGTCCGGTTATTTCATGTAGGACAATGCACGAGCACACATTGCCAATGCTTCTATGGCAGCAATACGAAGTGTTTTCGATGATAGGATAGTTGACTGGCCTCCTCGTTCTCCAGATCTAAATCCCTGTGACTTTTATCTTTGGGGAATGTTAAAAGACAAGGTGTATCAAGCAATCCCCATTCACTCGATGAGTTGGAAGACAGGATTCGACTAGTCAATTTCCAGATTTAGGCAGCCGAAATTCGTCGAGTGTTCGCAAATGTGTTCAAGGGATGTCAGGCCGCTCTTTCCATAGAGGGTCATCATTTTGAACATCTACTGTAAATAAAGGTAAGCTTAGGTTACTCTGATGGCAATGTTGTTTTAGACTTTAACTCAGTGTATGCGTCCACGGCACAATAGAGTTAGAGAATCGGGCGCTGCTGTGGCTGGCAGATGCGGTGGCGGCGGCCGGGAGCCGTACCGCGCGATCCGCAGACGCCTGGCAAGCGTCTTTCGTGACACACACTAGACTTGCACCAGGCCAATGAACCACACGAAATTATAACGCTCTATCGTGTGGTTCGCTGCTGATTTGCGGCTATTTCCGATTATATATGAAGAATTGTGCAGTGGTACAGATTGTTAGCGCGTTCGATATTTTATTAATCTGAAATACGTGAATGCGAAGCAAATATTTCGATTGAAACGAATAGTAGAGTGACAGTCTTCTAAACTGAAGTGACGATGCCTTCGTGTTCTGTGCCTGGTTACAAGGCAGGATATAGAAGTTGCAAGGAGCTAAGGCGTATTTTCACGTCGCCAAAAAATTTTAACAAATGGAAAAGAAAGTTATCTCAAAGAAAGACAAGGCGCTAAAAATAAACTCCTACATTTGTGATGCTCACTGTATTGAAAATTTAATATAAGAAAGACGGAAACTGACAAATTCATTATTTGTGGAAACGAAGAATTTATTAGAACTCGAAACCAAATTCACATCCTCACATTTTCCCAGATATTTGTCTATCCCATTAAAGCTATGAAAACCTCCTACAGAGAGGAAAGCTGCTTGATAAACGTCAATAAAACATCCACAAATTTGTGACAGTGATACCATTTCTGATTTAAATAGAACATAGTTGTTTGTTGGGTCTACATTTCTTGATCCACTTGAAGTAAAGCAAAGCACAAGTAAACAAAAATTAAAAAGTAACGTGGCCAGGACAAACAATAAACTCAAGTCAGAGAAGTGTAGAGTAATTGTGCTGCTATGGGTGCACTATAGTCACTTCTGGGCAAACAGAATTTTGTCTTTAGATATACAGGTGCTTGACTATCGGCTACGAAAATCTAAATCCTGACTCAGTTGCTGGAAAGTAATGGTTGAAATCACAATTTTAGGAGATAATTATATATCGTCAATATTCTGCAATGCGTATTATAGAACTGAAAACTTTCACACTAGTTTATTTGCAGGATTACTAAAAGTGAGTTCATAGTAGATTTCACGATCATTATCTAGTTGGTCTGCTGCAGGAATATGAAGTGACGTGGCAAGAATAAATATTAGTGTTGCCGTATAACATGTAACTGTTGTGGTGTAAAGTCAGCGCCACACGCCAGACGTAATAGAACGATCGTGGAGAAGGCAGTGATCGACTGAAAGCCAATCGCAAGCAGGCGCCGCGCATCCTGGAGGGAGTAACCGAAGATGCGCGCCCTCTACAAGCGGCTATATCTAGGCTGACATACGTCTGGACAGCTGTCGCTACCTATGGCTATGGGCCGCTACACGGGGCCAGTCGAGAGAGCGATGTCAGAGGAAGCGGACATACGTACTGCGGAGGGTGTGGCGGATCGCCGTCCGGCCGAGCTTACTCCGTCGGCGGCCCCATCCGGCCCCCCACTTATGCTGACCCAGGAAACGACTACAGATGAAGCTATGGAATGCGGAACAGAAGCAATACACGCGCCACTGCCCGAATCGGAAGATGATCGCACGGAACGGCAGGGCAGTTCCAAGACGTCTCGTCGGAAGAAGAGGAGAACAGCAACTGCGTCGGGAAGCCCGCGCGTTTCCACATCAGTGAAAAAGGCGCGTCAGGAAGCGGTAGTTAACGACGACGACTTCGAACTCGTCAGACGACCTGCAAAGACTGCACAAATGAGGACGTCGACACAAATACCGACGACCAACGCATTCACGGAATTGACGGAAGGGGTGGAAGTACCAGCCAAAAGAAGGAGGAAGCTAAACCACCTCCGATCGCCGTACAGCACGCGAACGACTACGGCAGCCTCTACAGGCTACTCATCCAGATGGTTGGACAGGAAAATGTTGTCATCAAGCCAGCGGGAACTGACCTATACAAGGTCACCCTCAAAATGGCGGACGACTATAGGGCAATCACTGCAAAGTTTGGTGAGCTTGACAAGCACTTCTAAACATTTCCTTCTGCTGCCGACAAGACATTGAAGATTGCTTTCCGTGGCCTGCCTAGGAACTACAGTCTGCACCACACAAAGCAACAACTGTCGGACATGGGGTACGGTTTTGGCCTCCGCTCCGTCACCCAGCTGACTTCACGCCGAATGAGGAAAGAGATGCCACTGGTCCTGGTTGTCACCTGCGACATACCACATAACAGGGGTATCTTGCAAGTTACCAGGATCGCGGCGACGCCTGTGAACATGGAGAAACTCCGATCAACCCCATATATGGAATTCTCGTGTCATCAACCAGCATGGGCGGAACCTACAACGGGAAGCTCAACGCCATGAAAATTCAAATGTTCAAATGTTTGTATAGCTTATGGGACTTAACTACGGGGTCATCAGTCCCTAAACTTACAAACTACTTATGAACTAGATAACACTAAGGACGGCACAAATATCCATGCTGCGTGGGGGGATTCGAACCCCCGACCATAGTGGCCGTGCAGACCATGAAGGGCGCGCCGCAGTCCCCTCGGCCACCGCGGCCGGCAACGCCATGATGCTATGGTACTTCGCCCTCATGATCCGACCCATTTCCCCGAGAATGGTGGACAGCTGGATGTTATCGATGTTGTGTTGATGAAAGGGGTGCCATATGTCATCTCCGCCAGCACGCGCAACATTCTATCATCAAACCATGTGCTGGTAGTATTTGATGTTGAAGTGGATGCAGAGCATGTGAAGAGGAGAGGGATTACCACTAACACCACGAATTGGGACCGCTACCACGAACACCTAGGGAACATACATCAGGATGCGCCGATGGTAGATGATGCCGGAGTTGACAAGTGTGTCCATACCTTCACCGAGAACGCTATCCAGGCAGCGCAACAGACCACACCCCGACCACGGAGGGATCCACCAGATTGATCTCGACAGCTTCCACCAGATATACTGGCGATGATAACGGCCAAAAACCGACTGTTTAGGGAATGGCAACTTACCTGCAACCCTGCTACGAAGAGGGCAGTAAATCGGATGCAGCAGGAAATCAAAGCTGCAGTTACCAGACACCGAGATCAGGAATGGTCCAACAAGCTTGCCACACTTCGCGTTGACGATGGTACTGATTGGAAGGCCACCCATATGTTCCTCCGTCGACGTCAGAAGATACCACCGCTGCAGGTTGGCCCTGCGATCGTCAGCGCCCTCGAAGGCCAACGCCATCGCCGATGTATTCGAGGCTATCTTCACGCCAGGTGAGGATCCTATCGACCTTGAACATGTTCGATTGGTCCAGCAACAGCTGCTGACATTCCTTAACGCTGAAGCGGAGGAGGAACCTATAGCCGAAGTCAGTCCAGAAGAGGTGTCCCGGATTTTACGCCGCCTCAATAAACGAAAGCTGGAGGCCCCGACCAGTGGCTTAGATAGATGCCGCCAGAAGCCTCAACGCACCTCGCACCATTGTTCACAGACATCATGCAAATGGGACATTACCCACAGGCCTGGAAACATGCTGAAGTAGTGCCAGTTCCTAAACCTGTCGCCTACCTAGCAACTATTGGCTCATTAGCGTTTTACCAGCTATTAGCAAAGTGTTTGAGCGCATATATCTGAAGCGTCTCATGGACCACATCCGCCGGGAACACATCCTTCCGGACGAACAATGCGGCTTCCTACCTGGACATGCCACCACCTACCAGCTGCTCCGCTTAGTGGAAGAGGCCCTCGATGCGACCGAACGGCGGGAATACTTTGGGGTCGTATTCCTTGACGTTTCACGAGCGTTCGACTCCATCTGGTATGACGGTCTACTCTTCAAGTTGCTGGACTTTGGCCTGCCCCTGCCGCACGTCCGATTAATTCGGTCGTATCTCCAAGTCAGGAAGTTCCAGGTGCGCACTGAGGAACTTTCGACGAGACGACCCATTCGTGCTGGAGTTCCCCAAGGCTCTGTCTTGGGGCTGATTCTGTATTTACTGTACACTGCGGACATGCCACGGATCGACAGGGCGCACCTCGTCCTCTACACGGATGATACGGCGCTCTTCTCCCGCAGCATGAACGCCCGCACACTAGGAACTCGGCTGCAACGAGCATCGGACGAGCTGAGTCAACTGGCCACCAAATGGAGGCTCAGCTTTAATGGGGCGAAGACGCAGGCGCTCATACTCGCCAGGAAACGTATTCCAGTCGACCTACCACGACTCTCGGTACGGGGCACAGCTGTTCCATGGGGCAGGACGGCTAAGTACCTGGGAGTAACGCTTGATAGGCGGCTTACCTGGCAGCAACACGTGGACGACGTCATCGGCAGAGCTCGGGGCCGGCTGAGGGACCTCTACCCGTTTCTCAACCCGACCTCCACGCTACCGCCTCAGCTTGGTGTGGCCATCTACACCACGCTCATCCGTCCCATCTTCGAGTATGCGGCGGTCGTCTGGGGGAATGCTGCGCAGACGCATATCAAAAGGCTCGAGGGTCTCCAAAACACGATTCTGCGTCTCGCACTCCATCTACCACGAGATTTTCCGACCGAAGATCTCCTCCGAGTAACTGAAAGTCCGCCGATCCAAGCCAGATTCCGGCAGGCTGCGAAGCTCTTCTATGAGAAAGCTGCTCGGTCGCCGAACGCCCTCATCCGCGCACTTGGCCACAGAGTGTAGAGATTGAATGCCACCAGGTGGCCTCACCTGTTCCGCTCCGATTAGGAGCCGTATGCACAGCTAGGATTACCAAGACGACGCAAACCGCAAGGACAATCAACAAGCCAGAACACAGAATACCAGCACCAATTATTTTGGAGGCGTAGCTCACCAGCTTGGATTCCACCGACCATCGGAAACTCATATGTTTCCTTCAGTGCACGAGCGAGTGGACAGCCGTCAGTTACTAGTGAGAACTCGTCAGTTACTATTCAGAACTCAGGCAGTTACTAGGTATCTACGAATTAAGAAATAGCACAGTCCTAAGTCAGAACGCGGCTACGAACTTAGCAGTAACTAGTCTCGGCGCAGCTAGCATCATACGGACGACGCCGCGAGAAGCAAGAAGAGGGAATAAACAGACATATGTTCTAAAGCTGAGTATTATACTTTTCAGTCAATAAAACTTGCATTATTAATCTGAATAGTTGTTACAGTTGCAAACGATTCGGAACTTCTCTGCGAAGATACCCGGTTGTCTATCCCATATTCAACCAGTGTATTCTGTTTCTGCATTATATTATTTGGTGTTGCTTTTTATATACTTTGTGGTTTAGGTTAAAGCTGTATTGTGTGTTCGATATCCTAGGTGGCCTTTTGCTTCAAAATAAGTTACGAACTTAAATACAAATACAAAATGACGAAAGGAAAGTCTTTGTTAAATGATGTGCTCTTGCAGAAATACAAATCATTCAAGAGAATGATCAAACGAATGTAAGCATTAATGATACATTGTGCTTTGATCATTTTTGTAATTTTATAAAATTTTTGAAAGATTTTCAAAGGAAACAAAATATACCAGCAGCTGAAGTATGGTGTGCATATTTCAGTCATCTAGTGTTGTTAGTTATTCTGAACACAGCGGAGAAAAGACAGGAATAGATTTAAAATAGAAAATATAAAAGCTGTTTTATGTGTACAGTATAATTTCAAACATTTGAAATACCTGAGCTTTTACCAGTACTTGTTAAAAAACAAAAAGCTCTTGAGGGAGATTTCGTCCTCCTCCAAATATAGTTGGTTCAAAAGTGAATGAGACAAGAATGAGACAATTGAGTGTAGTGATAATGAATAAACTGTCAACGTTCATAATATTTTGTCTGTAGTAGCTTTGCGTGGTTCATTACTAAAATTATAAATTGCATTATGTTAACAATAAAGTATTATTTTTACAAGGTTTTTGCCAGTGGCAGACAAATGCCCGACTTGGACCCGGAGCGTAGAGCAGTGGGGCGGTGGCCGAAGTACCCGTTAGCGGATAATTCCGGTCCGCCTTTGCGTCGGCATGTTCTCTGGCCGAAGAAAAATGGTATCTGATACTGCAGGCTCTCCCCGATGCAGTGATCACGGCGGTTCGGCGAGGCTTGCATGAAAACTCCTCGGAAGTTGTAACAATGTCTGCTGCTATATCGTCAAGTAGAGAAGATGCTTGGCACCCCCGCGGTACACCGGTTTGCAAGTGTGGCTGCCGCGTTGCTAAACAGCAGCCATGTCAAAAATTCGAATGATTGTAAATCTATGGGGAGGGAGGGGGGCGTCCCGTTGGCCAATGACTCACACCCTCCCCCTCACCCCCCCCGCCCAACTAAGAACAACCCCCTCCCGACACCCGAGATATGAGGTCTTGCATTCCTAGTTTATTACTAATAAAAATAGTTTTGTCATTAAATATTAAAATTAAATATCTTTTATTTCACGTTTTCTAAATTGTTGTCTAAAGCCCCCCCCCCCAAAGCTGGCCAAAAGTACTCATTTTTCACCCCCCCCTCCCCCCCCCTCCCCAGAAATTTGAATGACTTAGCTTGCGTTATGACCCCCCCCCCCCCCTGTAGGCACCACTGGCCCACTGAATTTATTAATGGTAAAGGGTTCTTACCATTCCCTATAAGAAAATAAGAAGCTCGTCGGTGTTATAACCGTTTAATAACATGAGACTTTAAGTGTAAATGTTGAACTAAAATAACACTATTGTTTGCAAATGATTATTAAAGGAAGGGAAAGAAGAAGGATAGGAAAGAAAGGATTGACAGTGGCCGCATTTGGGCATTGATATTAAGCAAAATGTGAGCCGGATCGGGATTCGAACCCGGGTCTCTCTCTCTCTCTCTCTCTCTCTTTTCCCCCTATGGGTAATTCTTGACCTTGCGGACTCTGATCCTGTTTGTTCGTTTTAGTTCTACGTGATCTTTGGCTCAGCTTTTTTTATTACAGAGAGCGTTTAGCCCTCTGACCGGGCGCACGATATGGCGATATGGTTGTAGCGCCCCTATCGTCCATGCCCTCTTACACTCGCCATTACGGATTCCCGTGCGAGGTGGGACGTATGACCGCATCTGCGGTGAAGTAACTGAAGCTAACGCCGTCGTTGCGTTTCATACTTATTGTATTGGTGTGGTGTCTGTTCTTTCGGACGTTCGAAAGAACAGACACCACACCAATACAATAAACACTATTGTTGTTCATAAGATTCCACTCGGTGGCGCCGTTGACCTGTTAAGCAGCGCGTCGCCGCATATGAACACAGAGTTGTCAGGTTTTTCTATTGCTCTGTCGCCAAATTTTAAACAAAAAGTAGCCAAATAATAAATCAATAAAATGCCAAAATATAATCATATTTTCATCAGTAAATATAGCCAAATATCGCAACCTATAATCTTTTAACATTATTATGCTACGGTAATTATGGCATGTTACTCGACAATAATAATCCTGAAATTCAGGGAGTAATTTGGTTACTGAGTAAAAAGTAACAAACTGGCACTCTCACATTCACAGATATCAGACTGAACTTTCCAAGGAAACTCATACTTGACAGAAACATTTATCTGAGTCCATCCAAGAACTGAAGCCAGACACACCACCAACTGAGAATGAGGGCAGTCAAAATATTGTCACATTGTAAATATAATATAGAGAGTCCGGAAATTCAGTTACATTTAACTATCACATTTATTAATTTCATAACTTATAAAAATTACAACACAAAACTGTTCAAGAATCATTCTATCAAACTTACACAAGGGATGTTCTCATGCATAGGTTCGACTACCAATGACTTTCATCTTCTTAAAAACAAATATTTACAGATGTTAAATAGAATTATTGAATCTTTCAAATATTTCTTTAATACACATAAAACCATTACAACATTTTGAGGTGAGGTAATTTATAATAATGCACTAAGCATTTCATACTTTGAGATGAGACGGACTTTAATTCGTAATAATGCGTCATTACACACTGAAAAATCAGCGAAGAGGACCTGGGAAATCACCGCGTGTTCTCCATCGGCATTTATACTCTGTAAACCATTGTTAACCACTGTGAAGTGCAAAGCAAAGAGCTCGCTTCACAGTAGCAGTTGTTACGAATTTATGTAGGGTTGTCGTATGGAACGCGGAAAAAATACTGTTTAAATGCCTCCTTGCATGCTGTAATTTATATAATCTTATCCTCATGTTCTCAGCGGGAGCCATATATACGGTGTTGTAGTGTACTTCGAGATATCACTTAAAGCCTGTTCTTGAACCATTGTAAGTAGGGTACATGAGGTAGTTTACGTCTATCTTCAAGAATCTGTAAGTTGAGTTTGTTTACATCTCTGTGACACTCTCCCACACATCCATGATACTTGAAAACATTTGTGCTAACTTGTGTAGGTTGATTACATTTCCCCAGCATTCTACCGAAGTTTAGCTGGTACCATTGACGCAATGTCTAAAGAGTGATTGCTTTACATTCGTTGTATTTGAAGTGAAATAAAATAGTCATTAAGTCGCCAACCAATTCCTTTAATAGCCAAATTTATCCGCCAGTCGCCAGACTGCTAGAATGGCTACTATTTTAAGAAAAAGATAGCCAAGAATGCGAAAAATCGCCACACCTGCCAACCAAAAAACAATGTTCAGCTGTTTGTTAAGCTTATGGGACTTAACTTCGGGGTCATCAGTCCCTAAACTTACAAACTACTTATGAACTACTTACGAACTAGGACGGCACAAATATCCATGCCCGAGGGGGGATTCGAACCCCCGACCATAGTGGCAGTGCTGACCGTGACTGGAGCACCTCAGTCACACCTGCCAACCCTGTATGAACAATGGGCTCGTAACTTCAGCAAAGCAGTAAGAATAGCGGCAGCATCAAAGCTGGTCGCGGCGGCATTAAAACCGATCAGCAGCACACGTTCTCAGTGATGGCATCACAATTGTTAGGTTAACTTGTGCTTGGCAAATTCTAGTTACGTTCAAATTTTGGTACCGGCCTTTTTATTTTTTAATTATTTGGTGGAAGGGGGCCGGATTAACCCCCTGCCCCCTCGTGGCTGCGCCATTGACTCAACTACTGTGGTTATCAGTCCCTAAGCTTACAAACTACTTAAGCTAACTTATGTTAAGAACAACAAATACATCCATGTCCGAGGGAGAAACCCCCAACGGCAAGCAGCGGCCCACTCCGCAAATAGTTACCTTAGTGCCCAAGGTTATTCTGCTGCGAAACGAAACAATAAAAGTGGTAGATGAGTTTTTGAAAAAATATAAATTTGTTCACATCGAATATTAATTTAAGCGTAAGAAAGCTCGGCCACTCACCGCGGCTCAGCCAAGTCTCCTGAGGGAAAGTAACGATGGAAAAACCAACCGGGCCGGCCGCGGTGGTCGAGGGGACTGAGACGCTTCAGTCACGGTCTGCACGGCCATTACAGTCGGGGCTTCCAATCCCCCCTCGGGCATGGATATTTGTGCCGTCCTTAGTCTTAGTTAGTTCATAAGTAGTTTGTAAGTTTAGGGACTGATGATCCCGTAGTTAAGTCCCATAAGCTACACACAAAAAAAAAAAAAAAAAAAAAAAAAAAAAAAACGCCTCCCGGTTAAAACCGATACCGGTATTTTAGTTCGGAATATTTCAGTATTTATCTGATGTCGATCGTAACCGGTTTTTCTTAGTTAATGTCAATAACCGGGTAGAAACAACGGTATAACAACTGAATGTTCTTTTCTTTCAAATAATTAAACAAATAAAAACTTGTAATAGTTATACCTAAATTTTCCCCTGCAGTGAAATATTAGGTTGTCGCATAAACTAGGAAATGCGATCAGTAATAATTTAAGAATAACGGACAACAAACGCATGGCATAAGAATTGGTACAGCTGTTACCGAGGAATTCCAAGAAAACTGTGGACAACTTTGAACCGCGTGAGAACAGGTGTCGGCAGATGTAAGCAATTAATGAAGAAATGGGGCCTGACAGACAGTTCTGAATGTGTGGTGAAACCCAGACAATGGACCATTTGCTCGCGTGTGATGTGTACGGTTATAATGGTGACTTGAAAGACATACACAGACTCAGTGACTGAGCCTTAAAGTGGCTTGAGAAAATTTGTAATGTAGTTTAGTACTGTAAGACCCTTGTATTGTTAGAATAGCTGTATAAGAACAATGTAATTAACTAAAGACTATTTGCCTTTGTATTTGCCGAACGAGTAAATAAATAAACCTCCGTCTGGTTGTACAGCAGTTTCTCGATGTCGTCCGGGCATCGGTTGTGTTTTAAATGGCATTATCCCGAGTCTGGAAGTAGTTTACAAAGTGCGGTAGCAGTCAGGTACAATACTCCATTTGCCTAAAAATGCTGAAAACGGGTGGAAACACTACAAACTTGCGGTATCATCTAACGAGAAAGCATCTATCTTTATCGTGAATTTTCGTCCTTTCAAAATTGAAATTCCAAATCCATTTCGTCACACGCTGCCTTGAAATTACGTCCTCTCCATAAAGTAAAACAATTTCGCCATGAATCGAGGCGACTTTCCTGCCCTTAGCGGTCAAGCAGCGAATTACAGCGCGCATTTCACACTTGGCGGGTTCCGGAATGAGAACGATACGTCTAGTTACCTTGAGAGGGATCATTTCTTACAGTCGCCACAACACTAATCGACGAGTTCCTCATTGTTGGGAATGCTCGGTCCCTTTGCCGGGTTCACGCTACACGGCAGTGCTACCAACGTCCCCCGCGAGCATTCGATGCTAAAGTTACCCTCTTAATGCAGTTTTGTTTTCGCAATGTGTAGCTAGAGTCAGGCCAAGCAAATACTGCTCATAATTACATCCATGGAATGACTAGTGTCATCCGAAAGTGTTGTTATTATTAACAGATGTTTTTAAGCGTAATGTTATGTGCTCATACGGTAATGCCGCCACAAATCAGTACTGGAAAATACTTAGTTTATCGGCGCGTATAAATTAGGGACCGTTAAACAATGAGTAATAAATTATCCACCAGGGACTAGCAAACCTCCCTCCCCTCGCACAATTGCTACCACCATGCACCAGTGCAACTCGTTTCCCCGGTCGATTGCTGACAGGGTGTAAATGGCGATGGGGAGGAACCAAATCCTCTCTCCAAGAACATATCCATGAAGCTTTCTTTTTTTCCTTTTAGTTTCTCAAAATGAAACCTGTGGAACGGCTTGACAAATCAGCAGCAGATTTGTTTTTTTCCCCTGAAGACAACGCCCCCACCCCTCCTTCCCAGAAAATGAATTATCCACGTCCCTGAGTACTGCTTATGGCCAATTCACACTGGCCGACAATCGCCTCATTTCACAGTGCATTTCGAATGGCAGCATTCACATAGACTGACAACGGACAGTCATGTCACGTCAAGCAAGCTTACAGGGAAAGAAAAATTTGGTAGAACCATGGCCTACTCTAGTGGGCTGTGGAGGAACCGTCGGTCAGTAAACATTGCAAGTCTATTTTCGCCTCACTCACGCATTTCGTGTCTTCTTAATCTTTATTTTGCTGTTGTACTTCATTGGTGACTGTGGTAAACTGCAAATGTCCCACGACAACTTGGATTTTTTTTTTTTTTTTTTTTTTTTTTTTCACATGGCAAACCAAACGGCTAAGCGTGAAAATTGTAAAGGTCTTACAAGAAAAGAACAGATTGGATAAACATGTATTTAAAGAAAAACATACATTGATAAAGAAATTTACATTAAATACTTTAATGAATGAGGAAAACGTCGCAACGACATTGGTTACATAACAAGAAACATCCTCGTAAATATTGTTTCTTACCTCCATGGTTTCAGGAGTGTGAACATCAGCTTACATATTCTTGATTGCAAAAATCTTGAAATGAAGTTTTATTACTCAACAATGTAGCTCCAGAATTTTAACAAGAAACTACGTAATGATGCCTTGACCATAAACGTATAGTTGTTATTTCCTCAATCACGATTTTTTCAAACCCGGATTAGAGTTCTGAATGTCTCTTTTTATCGTTTGGTACTGGTCTAAAGGATTTGTCGTGACGAACAGTGTCAATTTTGTATTTATTATCCATGTTTTACTGTTCCTTTTGATACATATCGATAAAAAAAAAACATATCACTACACTAATCTGGGTTTGCTCTATCGTATGATCAAGTAAAATTCTGCTTTAAAAACAATTTTGTGTAACGGGGTGAATCTTCCTTGTAACCAGTTGAGACGCAGCTGTGCTCCAAATGTGTTAATGTTGGCACAAGTGTTTTGTATGGAAACTGTAGGACAATATTATCTGTGGATACAGCAGTATTTTGGTGTGCGTGAATTGTTGTTGGATGGCGGCAGTGAAAAGGAAGGCCGTGAAAGGTTGTGTTTTTTGACCCAGTTTGCGCTGTAGAATATTTTTTATCTCTTGGCATACAAATAAAAAATGGGTGTTATCAACATACAAACGAAGACTGAATTCGAGGATGTTGCAAAGTGAGTTCGAAACCCTCATCAGTAAAAATTGTGAAAGTTCGCATTCTTTAATTTGTTTTTCTCTTGCTGTGATACAATTGTGCCAATTCATGTTTAGTGGAAAGCAGTAACATTCACTTCTCTTCAGTAGAAAAAAAATAATTATATGGGTCATTGCAGTTTCAGAAATCTGTCAATATACGATGTACCTTAGTAATATGAAATATATGCACTGAAGTGTTAAGTAAATACATTTTTCTTTTTCTGACAAGTAACTCAGTAATGTAGATAGCAGAAACAGAGTTAAACACTTGCGATGTTGCATCACTTGTTTTTATTTTTTACCATAATTATGGTGCAATTTAGTCTTCCCCTCCACCCCATTTTCGTAAGACTAAACATATCAAGATGCAAACTCAGATGAATACATACTGCTGTACACAGTAGGGCCTCTATTAAAAAAAAAAAAAATACTACTTCTACACTGTCGTTCTAGGCCTAAATCAAAGTTAAATGATGCAGAACTAACTTGGAACTAGGCCTCCTTCTAGACTGTTATCTCTCCCCAAACTCCTCAAGAAAAAAGTGGTACAAAAATGTCAGTTACTCTCTCACTTGCCTGTATATAGGCCTATCATTAATGTAGCCTGAGAAAACATCTTTAGTATTGCTCATTATGAGCTCTAATTTGTCCTATCTTATGTTTTGATGGTTCTTTTCAAACATGAATTAAGTCAGATTTTACTTACGGGTAACATCCTGGCAGCCTCATGTGATAATGTTGGTGATCATTTGATGTTGGCATTAGCTAACCAAGTAGCAACACATATGTTTTATCATTAAATCTTTATGAGATCAATTACCTTTACTGAGAAGACAAACTTACATACAAGAACCTGCCAACCATATCCACATCTCAGCGCACACACACTGCAAGAGAGTAAAAGATTCGCCCCAGACTTAACATTAGTATCTGTTGTGCTGTTTTATGTCTGGTTTACTTGTCATAGTTTGAGGTCCAATCCATTTAATTGGACTGATCTTTAAACCTTAACTTGTGAGTTAGACCTAGTTAGCTACATGAGACACAGTTTGTAAGAAGAGGTCTACCAGACCATTTTGCTACATTTTCCTTCTCATAACCTCTTTACAGAAAACTCAAGTTTAATATCCCAACTGTACAGAAAAATATTGGTAAAATTTTAACACTTCTCGCCGGGCTCCAGTGCTTATGTTGGCAACAGATGAACAGTGAAGTGTAGAATCGCGTTAATATTTTTCGTAAACGTACCTGCTCTATGGTTGACAGGTTCTTGTATGTACCCTTGTCCGTTCAGAAAAAATAATTTTAATTTCAATTGAAATTGTCAAGACAAAACACTTACTGTCATATGAGTTGCTGCCATTAATTGTTGGTGCCAACATAACGACTAGAGCCTGGCGAGAAGCGTCGTACAATGTAACAAAATATTTAGTCACTAAGAGCAACTAATGAAGTGCTATATGTTGTCAAAATTTTGTGTGTGTGTGCTTTGTACAACTTGCTTTAAATCAGCTTTAGAAAATAAACTGAAAATTAGTTATATTATTTCAGCCCACATACTGAGAGAATTAGTCATAATATTAATTGATTGAATATTTAGACATGATGGGTGCTACTGAAGCATTAAAACTGGATATTTGCTCAGTTTTTTATAGCCTAGCAAAATCAAATTATGGATATGTTTCTGTTATAAACAAACATACTTCACTTATCAAATTGTGGCAAAAAACCCTCAAAAGAATACATATTTTTCAAGTAACAGAAATGGCTTGCACTTCACAACTGTTCTGCACATGGGTTGCATAATGTTCCTCTCCTTACACAGTTCAGACAAGGAAAAAGTTTCCCTCTTTTCAAGTTTTTCGTGTGTATAACGAAATCTTCCTTCTGATATCCCTAAGTCTTTTTGAGTACGCCTGCACACCTGGAGTTCATAATTTATTTTCATGTAATTTGGTCTTCTTGATTTTAATGAACTATGTTACTACAAATGGTGCTGTGTGATTTTTATTTATTTATTTATTTATTTTTTTTTTTAACATTTTCTGTTATCTTCTTCTATATATGGTTTCAATATTAATGATTGCTAATATTACATTCTTATGTGGTCTGACAATTAAAGCTGACATAAAATTGTTGATATACATGTATCTTATGTGACATATGAGAGAAGGAAGGTTGTAGTCTTACACTATGCGGAAAAGTCTTGATCAGGCCTAATGTAATTACGTGACTTGAAGCGGCAGTGTTGGTAACATTCGCTGTGGATGCTGGGACGAATGGTGGCACGCAATGTGTATAACATGTGAAAATGAATGAGTTAACATCATGTTTGAATCACAGCGTTCGAATGTAGAAGATCGCACACTACAAAACTATGTTTCTCTCAACCTCCTTGGTTTCTCCACATGCACTGCCAAGTCATTCCATGTCAAATCAACACACTTTAAATAAAAATTTTACCTCACCATCTTACATTTTGCTGAAAGTTGATATAATTATAGAGGGTGCTGAAACTAAGAAAAATACCAAATTTCAAATTTTTATCTCAGACCATTCCTGAAATATGGTCATGTAAACTTTTCAAAAACCAGCTAAAAATGTGTGGACGGTTTTTTTTTTTTTTTAATTGCCCTAGGACCTGCTCTAATTGAGCTAGAGAGCTGGGAAAGATATCATTTGCAGCATTTTTCATGCTCTTTCCAGGGATGTACAACAAAACATAGCTTCTAATTAATAACATTTTTCAAAATACTAATTAATATTTTAATTTAATTTTTTTTTTTTTTTTTTTTACAAAAAGTACATAATTGAAATTTTTCAAAATCTTTCCATAACTACTTCATACTGCTGTAAATCACATGGCAAAATATAAATGTGTGATGATAATGTGTTCATTGTTTAAAAAAAAATCGGACTCTTGTTTTTCACTAACAGCCCTAGTTTGACCAAACCGACCTTTAACAAACAGGAATTTAATTAAAAGATACTGAAAGGTAAGTGAAAAAATATTAGAAAAATCAAAATATCACCTTTTTGTTACAAAAAGGAAGACAAAATTGAGCATATGAGCTTTGTCATTGTTTCAGGTTGCCTGGAGCACAATACGAGTGGTTTACACCTTTCAAAAGAAGCTTATTTCTTATCTAGCAAATAAATTTCAAAAGCTTTCAAAAACATATGCTATTATTCTGACGGTTCTGCTGCTCAGTACAAAAATAAGAAACAGGGCTTAATTTTACAGTCCCTGTAGTGGCGCGGTGTTTTGTGTTCAGATGTTGGCTGCCCCTGCTGCATGTGAAGTACAGCAGCCATGTTCTTTTTGCAAATGTTTCGTTAAGAATACATTGAGAACCTGTTGACCATAGAGCAGGAACAGCATTAATTATAAACTTCATGGTTGGCACGAAAAAGTATTCCCATCACTCTATAGGATTGTTTTTGCTCTGGCCGCTGCCAACATCTGAACACTCGACACTACATGGTGACACAAACTGTAAAATTTTACTGAAACATTTCCTGAACCTTTGCTTTCATGGGGAAGACTTCAACATAAAAGCTGAGTAGCACTATTCACCAACAGCACATGGGAAAAGGCCTAGTGATGGAGTAGGGGATTCAGTTAAGAGACTGGCAGCTCGTGCAAGTTTGCAAAGACCATACCAAAATCAGATCCAAATCCCACGAGCTCTATTTGAGTGGGCAGTAGATAATATTTGATTTTGCATATTCATCTCAAGAAGACTACACTGCTTCAGAAATATTAAAAAGTCAGCTTTAAGAGGCATTGAGAATCAAAGGAACACAGCAATTTTGCACTTTCATTCCAAACACTACATCAAAATGCAGAGTCGGGAGAGGGAAGTAACTACATTACCAGACAAAACTGAAGTTACAAGATGTATCAGGCTATGTGACAACTGTATATGGCTTGGGTACATTTTAGAAGGAGAAAAAAATGAAGAACTTGATGAAGTGAAAATAACTTTTCTTTATCCATGTGAACCAGCTAAGTCATTTTCCAATTCTGTGCATGCAGATGTTCTGTGAGTGTCAGTTGTGGATGTTCTCACAAAAATAAATCCATTCACTCCAACAGAGAACATACATTCCTAATGAAAGAGATGTGAACCAAACCCAGTCAGCTGTATTAAAATGTAATCTTTAAAGTTTCAAGGCAATTCATTGGGAAACTACTTTCAACTCGAAACTTAATTTTTGTCTCGTGTTAGGTTAATGTATATCTTTTAGTAGTTTCATTCAAAACACCGTGTACCAGAACAATTATGTAAATACTTTTATTTTTTCATACTTTATTTCAGTTTGTTGCTAAATGCTCAAAATTACTTTTGTCACTTAGTATACTGTTATTTAAGTTGTATAAAATTAAAATAACCAAACAAATTAATTATAAAATATTTGATTAATGAGGAAAATTCTCCTCAGAGATGATAAATTATTTTTCAAAAGAGATAGATTGGCTGGCCAGTACTTACCTTTGTGTTGTACCGCCAATAGTTAGACATATGAAGAAACAGAAAAAAGGGGACGAAGAAGGGTCTCTGCCGTCCACACTCCTGAAACACCACCTTCATGACCTAGGTCGTGAATTACCTTTCCCTTCCGTTCCCATCCTTTTTTCTTCCCTTCTCTCCTACCTGAGGAAGGTCCTTTTTCAACCCCTTTTTCTGTTTCTTCATTTGTGTAACTATTGGTGGTACAGCGCAAAGATAAGTACTGGCCAGCCAATCTATCTCTTTTAATTATAAAATATGATGATTAGTTTTGTTGTAATAAGGTGAAGTTTTGTTATTTCTAATACTTATTTTTGCTTACCTTTCAGTATATTTTAATGAAATTCCTGATTATTAAAGGTCAGTTTGGTCAAACTAGGGCTGTTAGTGAAAAACAAGAGTCCAAAATATTTTTTTTAACAATGAACGCATTATCATCCCACATTTATATTTTGCCATGTGATTTACAACAGTATGAAGTAGTTATGGAAATATTTTAAAAAATTTCAATTATGTACTTTTGTAAAAAAAATTAAAATATTAATTAGTATTTTGAAAAATGTTATTAATTAGAAGCTATGTTTTGTTGCACATCCCTGGAAAGACCATGAAAAATGCTGCAAAATGATACCTTTCCCAGCTCTCTAGCTCAATTAGAGCAGGTCCTAGGGCAATTTAAAAAAACTCCGTTCACACATTTTTGGCTGGTTTTTGAAAAGTTTACATGATCATATTTCAGGAATGGTTTGAGATAAAAAAAAATCAAATTTGGTATTTTTCTTAGTCTCAGCACACACTATAGGTATACTCAATTTTAGCAAAATCTAAAATGGTGAGGTAAAATAGGTGTGTTGATTTGACATGTCTCTCTCTCAAATGATATGAATTAAAATATTTTTTTCATTGTTTATGATTTGGTAAAACGCTTGCAACAATTTAATCTGTACTCTTCGGTTCCTGCCTAGCCACTTCCTTTAAAATCACGTCTTATTCATGAAAATCATAACATTCGCTCACAACAATTTAAGCTGTATTCTTAGGTTCCTGCCTAACCACAACCCTTAAAATCATGACATATTTGTGAAAATAATATTTGTTGATGTACCCTTGTACAGTCAGTAATTGAATTACCGTACACACAATAAGCTACTCGTAATGTACTACTTTGCCATTGCCAACCTAACACTGCTAACGGACGCACCTCGACGCTACCAATGCCGCTGATCGAGTCTTTAGCCCACTATCCTGCTGAAGCACAACAACAGCCAGTGACAAATATTGCTTTGTGATTCAAATGCAGCATGCAGCTCTGTGTAGGTTTAAGTGCTGGCCAGCTGCAGAAAACCTCACACCATTTCAGGCGGCGAAGGGGGAATGCCACCAAATAGTTTGAGAGAGTAAAAGGAGATCGACTGGCAATAGTTTCTGAACTTCATTAACCATCTCGAGAGACTACAGTTGTGTGGGAGACCATCAGGAGGATATCTGGGAGAAAAGGGAAGTATACAGTTACTGCTGTAATGGGAAGTAGTACTCTATAGACTAGACGACATGACATTGCCCATACTTTGGCAGCCTATTTTTCTACAGTATCCACAATCATCAGTCAGGATTCAGTTTTCCAGTGCCAAAGAGTGAATGCTGAAAGGGGTAATTTGGACTTTGAGTCCATTTTTTTGTGAGAATATGACTGCCCCTTTTCCATGTAGCAGCTGGATTTTGCATTGTGTGTTGTGACACACCCCCTGGTCACAAGAGAATCAACCATGTAGTATGCTACAGCTCCATACAATATTTATGCCTCTTTTAAAACTCGGTAAATCCGCACGTGCACAGTTAGCATAGTGTTACTATCACCAGCTGTGTAGGAAATATCTTGGAGTAGATTGACAGTTGCCACATTTTCTGGCTTTTGGAATCCACACAACTCTTTAGTTGCTTTCAGTGTGGGTTCAGGAAACATCGTTCCACCTGAAGATTCATATAAAACATGGTTTCCTGCACTGAAATCACCTTATGTGTTTATTTTTTCATATTGAGAAGGCCTGTGATACAACTGGGAGGCACCTTATCTCAGGCAACTCCACAAATGGGAGTTTCATTGTTGTATTTCCATTTTTATTTGGTCAGTTCTTTCTCCACATATTTTAGTTATCAAGTAGGTGAAGTCCTCTCTGATTGACAGCTTTGAGCAGGAGAAAAGTTGTTGCTCAGGGTAGTGTTTTAACTGTGACTTTGTTTGCCATAGCTATTAATAGTATAACACCAGTCATTAAATGTTCTGTCTCTGTGCGATGCACCTTGTTTGTTGATGACTTCTCTATCATTTGCTCTTATTTTGGCCTTGCAACGACACCACACCAGTTGCAACAAACTGTTAGGTGGTTGGGCAAATGGCCAGAGAAGACTGGATTCTAGGTTTTGACTGAAAATTCTGTGTCTGTTCTTTTTAACGAGTTTTATTCCATTTTAAACTTGTCCGAACTGTGAGTGAAGGACACTGTCATAAATTTTAAAGACACTGTGAGGTTTCTAGGCCTCACATTTGACAGTAAACTCACATAGTTGCCACATCTCAAGGATTTGAAAAGACAGTGTTTTAAAATGTCTTAGCCATGCTTGATAGGCATGGCCAGGACTTGTCTCCTTTGATTTTATAGAGGATTTGTGTGATCTTGGCTTGACTATAGGTACACAGCACATGGGGCTACAAGACCTTATTCAAATATGTTAGACATGGTGCATCATGAACAGATTAGTCTTGCCACTGGGGCATTAGAGACCATCCCCATACCAAGTATCTATAACTTGGCTGCTGAGCTGCCACTTCACATATGACTGTGGATGGTGCAAAATGGGGGTACTTTCTGGGCTGTTCCGCAGTGTTCCCGGACCATGTCATCAGGATTCAACTCCCCAATGCCTCCTCTGTTTTCTCAGCAGAGCTTTGTGTGATCCTGAAGATGTGATGTATTCAGAGCAAACAGTTTCTTACCCACTACAATTCCCTTAGTGTGCTGCAGTCCTTACAAAACCTGTATCCAGCTTAGACGGTAATGCAGCTTGTATATTACTGACTGCCCTCCTTCCAGCAGCAGGGGAAGCATGTGTCATTTGCTGGGTACCAGGGCATTTGGTTAATTTGGGGCAATGAAATGGCTGATCAGGCTGTCAAGGAGGCCTGAGGGGCCGTGATATTATAGTGTGCTATTCCCCTGCAGGATGTCCACTCAGTGGTTACAGAGGTTCCTTCAGTTGAGGGAGGAGGCACGGCCAGCAATGACAGGTAATAAGCTGTGGTTGGTTAAATCAAGTGTCCGACCGTGGTGAACCTCCTGCCAATCACTCAGGTGGCACAAAGTGACCCTGACATGCTTCTGAATTGGGCACTGCCTGTTGACACACAGCTTTGTACTCTATCAAGAGGATCCCCCGTTCTGCAATACCTGTGGCGTGGAAATGACTTTGCACCACATTTTAACTAAGTGTATTTTATATCATGCTGAGAGGGCACCAATGAATCTTGGTGGTGTGCTGTCCTGTGTTTTAGCTGATTACCAACACGTGTGTGACTCAAGTTTTCAAATTGTTTGAACTCTGGTCTAAGCTTTTAGGTTGGAGGTTTGTGTGTTCCAGAGTGGCTGGCTCATTCTTTTTATTTTGATGATCAGCCAGCCATGAATCTCAGGTAAAATTGTATCATTAAAACAATCCAATCAGCCTGGTGGCCTCGCGTGATTGTGTTGGCAACATCAACAACACGGTAGATCTTCCCAAGAGGTTAATATTCTTAGAAACTCGCCTAGAATGATTTGATTAGTGTGTCATAGACTCCATGGATTAAATAAAAATTGCTGTTCCTGCTCTAGGGTTGACAGGTGTCAACCATATGTACTCTTATTTGCTCAGTAAAAGCAACTGCCTTTGTAAAAGAAAGATTTCTGTTTTAATTACTTGTAAAACTGTTTTCTTTAGTAGGCAAACTTATATTGCTGATATAAAACTAAAGTTATTGCCCTTACATTTAATTGCCCACACAGTTTGCTAGTTTTGCTTCTTTTCTTTATGTCGCCTTTTTTAAATTCATTTCTTCTTTACTTGGTTCACACTCTTCACCTGTTACATTTGTAATGGTGTTAAAGACCTAGCTTTCATGAGCCCAAAACATCCTATCCATATCACTGATTCCATGATTATAATTGAATTCCTGAAACTGTGCGAGGTAAATATGGAATTCTATTGCTAATGAACCACACAAATCTTGTAAAAGTGTCCACACCTATGAACAAAAATAGATTTCCACCTTCGATTTGCAAAAGAGAACCCATATACAGTAGTCATTAAATAAAAGGATCTTTCAGAAAGCATAGGAGGTTCTCTTGTCTACACAAATTAATTAAAGGAAACTATTTTACATGCAATTCGATACTCCAGTTACTTTTCTTCATTATCACTGTTCAAATTTTGCAATTGTTGTATCAGTACCATTTTGCCTGCTTTTGTATGCCTTATGCATACTCAATTGTCTTCGAGTCGTTGGATCACTTATAAATGTCTTTTTCATCATCATGTCTGTAGCAATGTCTGCCCTAAATATATTTCAATTTGAGGAATAAGTGATAATTAGTTGGGGCTAAGTCCAGACTGTAAGGTTGAACATTTCCCACTTATGTTGCTGAAGCAATTGTCTGTGTTACGTCCCTTGCTTACATCCACTGCTTGCAGACATGCATTATCATAGAGGAAGATGACTGCACTGGTTAGCATTCTCTGATGAAGGCTGTGGCTGAAAATTTAAATTGTGTGAATGTGATTGTCTTTTCTGTTTGACTATCTATGGTTCAGAATTGCTATCTATCCTCATATTATTGACATTCCAACCTGAACTTTTATTGTTAGAAAATCTATTAAGGAAACACTATTGCCAAATTTGATCTATGCACACACACCGGAATTGAACAAAGTGTGGCAGACCAAACGGCATATGCATGGAGTTAACAGCCTACTAACTCCACCAATCGTGTGGGGCTATGTGGATAGTCTATTGTGGCATCAGCTGTTTGAATGCCTCTTTCACTCTCTCATGGTTCTTTACAATCTCTGAGTAATGCTGCCCTCACATGACACACATTCCCTTTCACACTCAACTTGGTAGTTCTTTTTTGTAATCAAACCATACTTCCCCAAGGAAAACAGCACTGATCTAAAAATTTTGAATAATATAATAATTGAAACAGTCAAGATCGCATATAATATTTTATTTTATTATTACGATTGGTTTCGATCTACATATATCGTCATTAGATCATGTTGTTGGTGAGCAGCTGGCCCGTCTCTTGTGGAGCAAGATCGAAACCAATCATCATTATAAAATATGATATGCAATCTTGACTGCTTCAATTATTATACTGTTTTATTACTATATTATCTAGATCAGAAAATGAGTGCAGCTTATTCATTAATATCATATACAATCTTGTAGTTTTATCCATTCTAAAATGTCAAGAACCACCTCACTTTCCATCTATCTGCACACAACACAATCCTGATCATCAGCACTAAAAGTATTCATTATTTAGGTCCTTACATCAGGTGCTCCTAAGTACTAAAACCGAATCCTCTTCCGAAGTGCCACTAGAAACATGACCTTGCAAAATTAGTCTTCCATTAGATGTATCAACATAAGGAATCTACAATGCCACAGCCTTGTTTTGTAGCCTCACAGTTGACCACAGCTGTGATGTGACTGACTGTCACTAATTGACTAAGTGAGGATGTTTTGTATAACATGTAGATAGGGTGTTTTAAAAAGAGTTTGGAACTTCCTAAATTGAAATCACACATAAAGTTTGATTAGGGACTGGAACTCAGTAGTAGGAAAGGGAAGAGAAGGAAATGTAATAGGTGAATATGGACTGGGAAATAGGAGTGAAAGAGGGGATTGCTTGGTAGAATTTTGCGCAGAGCACAATTTAATGATCACCAAACTTGGTTTAATCATCATGAAAGAAGGCTGTATATGTGGAAAAGACCAGGAGACACTGGAAGGTACCAGATTGACTTTATAATGGTAAGGAATAGATTTAGAAACCAGGTTTTAAACTGTAAGACATATCCAGGGGCAGATAATGACTCTGACCATAACATATTGGTTATGAACTGCAGATTAAAACTTAAGAGCCTGCAGAAAGGTAGAAAGGTTAGGAGATGGAACCTGGACAAATTGAAAGAACCAGAGGTGGTTGAGAGTTTCAGAGGCAGCATTAGGCAAGGATTGGCTGAAATGGGGGAAAGTAATACAGTAGAAGAAGAATGAGTAGCTCTGAGAGATAGGGTAGTGAAGGTTGCAGAGGACCATATAGGCAGAAGGACAAGGCCTAATAGAAATCCCTGGATAACACAGGATATACTGAATTTAATTGATGAGAGGAGAAAATATAAAAATTCAGCAAGTGAAACAGGAAAAAGGGAATACAAACGTCTGAAAAATGAGATTGACATGAAGTGCAGACTGGCTAAGCAGGAGTGGCCAGAGCACAAATGCAGAATCGTAGAAGAATGCATAACTAGGGGAAAGACAGATACCGCCTACAGGAAAATAAGAGCTATTTGGAGAAAAGAGAAGCAGCTGTATGAATATCAAGAACTCAGACGGAAAACCAGTACTAAGCAAAGAGGAGAAAGCTGAACTGTGGAAGGAATATGTAGAGGGCCTATTACAAAGGAAATAAAACTTGAAGGCAGTATTCTAGAAATGGAAGACGAAGTGGAGTAAGATGAGATAGAAGATACGATACTGCGAGAAGAATTTGACAGAGCGCTGAAGGACTTGGGCCGAAACAAGCCCCCTGGAGTAGATGATATTCTGTCTGAACCGCTGATGTCGTTAAGAGAGCCAGTCATGAAAAAATTGTATCACCTGGTATGCAAGATGTATGAGACAGGGGAAATACAATAACCACACATTAGCAAGGTATGCACAGTTATAATCATGCTTATTGCAACCAATTGGAACATAAGTGGCAAGAATTGGGGTAATTTCACCACGGTTTAGGTTAAATTTGATACAAGAGTGCTTTATTAGTAAGCTACTGATTCCCGTTTCCCTAAAAATTATTCAACAAGGTGGCCAAGCCAGATCATTTTCATACAACAGTTAAGATTTATGTTTCTTTATTTTTGTTTCAGCAATTGTTTCAAATAATGTGTTCAAGAGAACGATGGGTGTTGGACCCTCTTAAGCAAGAATTATTATTTAAAAAAAAAATTATTGAGGCCCCAAGTGGATTAACTTTTTTACAGCCTTTAGAAATACATGCTGCCTTAGCTTTTTAAGAAAATAATGATAAATTTCTACACCTCACAAATAGTGCATACCCCTCTTAAAGAATTAGTAAAATTTTTAAAAGTTTAACACATTATTTCAGATTAATATCAAAACTCAAAATGTAGTTACTAAATAAACGCAAAATTCAAAGAAAATAACTTCACATAAATAATTCATAGTATATAATATTGGAAAGGTAATTCAAATCAGCATTTCTTCCAAAAGCATTAATTCGCAGATTTCAGTTACCAGAGTGAATTCAGATTAGCGGTTCTTTTGTAGCCAATAATTTTAAGATTCAGTTAAGAGTTGGGACACTGTGTGCCAGTTATCTGCAAGAGTATCATGACCAATGGCCTTGTGTACAACTAGCTCTCCAAAGGTATCTTGGAAAATTATGATCTAGAATTGTGATTCCAGTTGTCATATAAAAAGGTAGTCAATAATGAGTTTTATAATTGAATATTTCAAAAAGACACAGCCTGATAACCTAAAAGGATTTTACTTATCTATTCTGAAAATTGAAGGAACTGCCCAACAGCTGCTGAGTTAACAAAATTTATTGCATACATGACAAGTTTTGGAATCTAAATTCTGGTGTAGAGTAAATAAATAAAAATAAACAAACATAAACCTTAACCAACTGAGGTCTTATTCCATGCCGCCCCCCCCCCCCCCCCCAATTCCATGCAAGAAAAGTTCTGTATCCGAAGTATAAAAGGGAAACATAGGGTCCTCTTTTTACATTTCGGACATAGAACGAATGTTCCATGACATTTGGGGTTAAAGGACACCTCCATTAGTAAAGATTTTAATATTCAATGCCACATATCATATTAAATTCTGAAACTGATCTTGTATGTGGTAGATTTTATTTGTGTACTAGCTGAAAGCCTGGCGTCACCCGGTACTTATTTATTCCAGTGTTACTACAGTCCATCTCTCCTTCCCTTTTCTCTATCTGTCCCAATTATCCTTCCTTCTCTCTCCTCTGTCTCCTCCCTCCTACCCCTCTCTCCACCCATCTCCACCTTCCCTTGCCTCCTCTATTTGTGAAAAATTGCTTTCATGGCAGTCAGTGAAGTGGTGTCCAACTTTTTTGCAAGCTCAGCCATGCACCATATGAAATCTCAGACGATGATATTTCCCTTGTTTTGATGATCAAGTGTGCAAAGTTTCAATGCAAACACATGAATTTTATGACAGAGAATAAAATACGAACAAACATAAGTGAAGTTTCCAATCTTCCATTAGTCCATCTCCTCCTATCCCTTCTCCCTGTTCACCTGCTCCTCCCCTATCTCCTGTTGTCCCTTTCTCTGTCCATTTCCTCCTCCCCCTCCCTCTGTTCATCTCCTTTCACCTGTCTGTTACCAACTCCCTCTCTTTCTCCTCCTCTCCCATCTCTCTGTCCGTCTACTCCCTCCCCTTTTTATCTGTCTCCTCCTACACCTGCTCCTCTCCCTCCTGTATATGAAAACTTATGTATATGTGCCAAGTTTCATGGTGACTGGTCAAACGGTGTCAAATTCACAAGATACCCTCCGCCATGCTAAATTCACTGGCTTGCAGATTATAAAAATAACCTTCATGAAAACATACACTATGAGCTGACTTTCATGGTGACCAGTCAAACAATTTGGATGTTTGATGTAACGTACCCTCTACCATGCACCTCCGAAAGGTAGCCGATGTATTAATTTGCGGTATAAGCTATCTTCATTCCGCGTATCACTCAATTCTGTCCCCCCTCAGGGTCTCAGCATTAACTTGACACACCACATACACTCACACACACAATCTCAAGCTGTGCTATGTGCCAAGGAGATGCATGGCTGTTGAGGTTGAACAGTCGTTAGTGAGCAACCTCTGAGGAACCTGCCCCACCTCAGTGGTATAAGGCTTACCCAGGCAAGTGGGTCTCTGCCTGGGTGGCCCTTTAGATCCCTAGCTGCTCGAGGGAACACCATGAAAATAGCATGAAATGTTGGCGGACATATAACCACCATTCCTGAGCGTGGTAGAGGTGATTTCAATGCTACACAATATGACCCCCAAACATTACCTTCCCTGTCCACGCCATGGGAGGAATGTAGGGCTAAAAATCGAGGTGAAGCTTATGCCCCTAAGTATTTGGTGTGCACTCGTACAAATGGGGAATCTCTCATGTCAACAAAGTCAATGTTCTTTGTGGAACATTTGGAGGAAAGGTGGAGGGCATATTGAAATGAGATCTGGGTCGGTCCTAATAACGACGTCATCCCTAGCGCAGTCACGGGCTTTGCTAGCCTGTGACAAATTGGGTGATGCTTGTTTCCGTCACACCACATAAGAGCTTAAATATGGTCCAGGGTATAATTTTGCACAAGGATCTTCTGCTGCAATCAGATGACAAATTACAAGCTAACTTGAAGCAGCGAAGTGTGCATTTCACCTGGCACATCTATAGGGTCCGAAGGACAGCAGGGTTGCCACCGGTGTCTTCATCTTGACTTTTGAGGGCGATTCATTGCCTGAGAAAGTCAAGGTGATGATCTACCAGTGCGACGTAAAGCCCTACGTTTCTCCCCCTATGCACTGCTTAAAGTGCTGGAGGTTCGGACATTTGTCCTCCCGATGCAATGCCAACCCAACATGTAGGGAGTGCGGTTGTGCATCGCATCCAAACGCTCCTCCAGTGAGTGTCGATTGCAACCAGCAAAATCCTCCTTGTTCGCCCATCTGCTGTGTTCTCCACAAAGAACAAAAGATCATGGAGTAATTAGAGACCCTGGACCGGCCGACATAGGCCTACCCATAGGCTAGGCGTAAATACATGAAGCTCCATCCAGTGAACATGACGACTCATATGCTACTGTTGCTTCGTTATTTATCCCCTCAGCAACCAGACCTCAGTATGTATCACCAATGCCAATGGCCCCCCAGGCTCGATCTACTGCAGTTGCCCCCTTCACAGTTGGGGATGCTACGTCTTCAGTTGCTCCCAAATTCTTCACATTGGGAGCAACGGCCACCCAGTCACAGGGGACATCTGTCCCCACCACACAGCTGGAGAAACAACAGCCTTCTCTGGCTCCTCTCGTCCGAAAGGGGTCCCTTGGGACACTTCCTTCCGAGGCTTCTCTCCATGGCAAAGAGGATCCCAGCAAATTGCTGAAGGATCCCCCAGCTGCTGATTGAAGGGTCTCGTGCTCTTCGTCAGCTCCTGCAGCCCCATTCTGAGAAGCCCCCACGGCCCTTAACAGTGAAGGGCAGTGAGAGGGCAAGAAAAAGACCAGACAGAAAAAGGATTCTTCGGTAGCATCCAAGCCACAAGCACCCACATCCTCTGCTTCAGAGGATGAAGTCAAGATTCTCATTTCCCCTGAGGATCTCGTGCTTACTGATTCCCCAGACCATAAGATCTCTGCACTTACAGAATCATCATAATCTATGATCTTAGATTCTGTAGATCCTGAACAGAAGGTAGTACATATTCCTAAGGGATAATCTACTTCTTTTATTTCTATACTTTTATGGCCTGACAGCATGGAGAACAAGTCATTCTCCAGTCAAAATGTGGTGGCTTCTTTAATGATCTGGCTGAGCTGCGACAATTACTGTGCCTCTACCCTGCATTTTGTATCTCCCTACAAAAAACATGGTTTCCTGCACAGCGGACCCCTGCCCTTCGTGGGTATCAGGGCTACTATCAAAACCGGTCCATATGTGACAGGGGGTCTGGCGGTGTCTATCTGTACGTCCTGGACACTGTCCCCAGGGCCACTCCACATCGTTCATGGGGCAGTGGCTGTCAGAATCCGGCCAATGCAGAAAATAACCGTCTGCAGTATACACTTTCCCCCGGATGAGGTCGTATCTCTTGACAACCTTACTGCTCTGGTCTCCCATGGTCCCCTACCCTTCCTCCTTTTGGGGGACTTCAATGCGCACCACAGGCAATTTTGGTGCACCAAGACCTTTGCTTCCTGAATACTGGCAGTACCATACATTTTAGCATGGCATGGGGCACATATTCGGCCATCGACCTCTGTCTGCAGTCCAATCCTTCAACCACACTTATGTTGGCAGGTGCATGACGACCTGTGTGGCAGCGACAACTTTCCCATCTTTGTGTCGCTCCTGCAGTACCAATCTGCAGACCGCTCGCCCCGATGGTGCCTCCATTGGGCTGACTGGCCAGTGTATGCCTTGACTGTTGCAATCGATGATGCGCCACTATCGGCTGACATCTATGATGCAGTCCAACAGGTGACTGATAGTATTATCGTTGCTGCTGAACCAGCAGTTCCGCAAACCACCGGTTCCCCTCGGCGCAAGTCCGTGCCTTAGTGGTCACCAGAGATCTCTTAGGCTATCCGGGAATGTCGGCGAGCGCTCCAGCGCCACCGATGCCACCCTTCCATGGAGAACTTGGTAGCTTTTAAACGGCTCTGTGCTCGTGCTCGATGACTCATACGGCAGAGTAAGCAGGACTCCTGGGAGCGGTATGTAGCCACTGTTGGCTCCCGCACCTATCTGACTCGGGTATGGACGCAAGTACGACACGTCTTTGGATACCGTCCGCCGAGAGGAATCCCATCCCTCACCAGCCAGGGTATGCTCTGCAGTCTTCCAACAGCTATCGCCGAGCACATCGCAGAGTACTACGAACGTTGCTTTGCGACTGCCACATATAGTGAGGACTTCTGTTCCCTCAAAGAGCGGGCTGAGCAGAAACAGGTTTTTCTTCCATACTCATTGCCGGGAACTCTACAATGACCCGTTAGTGAGTGGGAATGCCAAACTGCCCTTGCTGTGTGTTGCGACACCACTCAGTGACCATATAGGATTCACAGCCAGTTCCTCAGACACCTAGCACCAAAGTTTCCACGCCAAATTCTTGCCCTGTTTTAACCATCTATGGACAGAGAGGGTTTTTCCGGCACAATGGCAGGAAAGTACTATCATCCCAGTGTTGAAACCTGGTGTAGATCCCCTGTTGGCTGAAAACTACCGTCTGATCAGCCTCACGAACGTTCTCTGCAAGCTCTTCGATTATATGGTGGGTCGGCAGCTCATGTGGATCCTTGAAGAGCGTGACTCCTTGCTCCACAACAGGGGGGCTTCCGTCAAGGCTGCTCTGCCATTGACATTCTCATGTTGCTGGAGTCAGCTATTCGCACTTAATTCGGTAGGCATGAGCATCTGGTTGAGGTATTCTTTGATCTCCGCAAGGTGTATGATACCACCTGGCACCACCATATACTGGCTACCTTCCATGACTGGGACTTAAGGGGGCCCCCTTCCAAATTTTATTCAAAATTTCCTCTCCTGTCGCTCATTCCGTGTGAGGGACAGAGCCTCTCTTAGCTCCCCCTGTATTCAAGAAAACGGGGTCCCACCGGGCTCTATCCTCAGTGTACCTTTGTTTTTAGTGCCCATAAATGATCTGGCTGCGACTGTGGAGTCATCGGTCGGTTGCTCCTAGTTTGCCGATGATTTCTGCCTGTATTTCAGCTCCGTCAGTATCAGTGTAGCTGAATGGCGGCTGCAGGGTGCCATTCGAAAGGCCCACTCTTGGGCCTCTACTCACAGATTTCAGTTCTCCGTGCAGAAAACCTGCGTAATGCACTTCTGTCGGCGTCGGGTAGTTCACCCTGACCCAGAGCTCTACCTGGGTGGTGAATTACTTCAGGTCAAGGAAACACATCGCTTTCTGGGCATGGTTTTTGATGCCCGGCTGACTTGGGTGCCACACCTATGTCAGCTAAGACAGGAGTGTTGGTGGCATTTAAATATTCTGCGATGCCTTGGCCATACTGGTTGGGGAGCAGCCTGTTCCACCCTTCTGCAGCTTTAAAAGGCACTTTTTCAGTTGTGGCATGATTACGGGAGCTTGATGTATGATTCAACAGCCACTTCTGCCGTGCGGGTCTTAGACCTCATTCTCCACACGGGTATGCGTCTCACGATGGGGACTTTTCCCACCAGTCCGGTGACAAGTCTCCTTGCCGAAGCTGGAATTCCCCCTCTGCGTTTCTGCTGGCAACAGTTGTTGGTCTCACATGTTGTCCGGTTCTATGCTCCACCCTGCCATCCAAACCATGCACTTCACTTTCCAACTGCTGCAGTCCCTTCCCCACGGCGACGGCCCAGGTCGGGTCTCCTGATTGCGGTCCATGTCCATGTGCTTCTCTCACCTCTTGATTCCCTTCCTCTCCCTCCTCCTTTCTACTACTCTAACTGTAACCCCCAGTGGCCGATTCCTTGCTTGGAGCTTCGATTGGACTTGTCCCGGGATTCAAAAGTCTCCATCACACCAATGATTCTCCGTCGCCAGTTCCAGGCACTGACTGACACATTTCACAGACCAAATGTTATTTACACGGATGGTTTGTTGGTCGATGGCCATGCTGGATATGCCTTTGTCTGTGGCGACTACATTGACCAGTGATTGTTGCCTTGTGGAAGCAGCATCTCCACCGTGGAACTGGTCGGTATTTTGAGAGATCTTGAACACCTCAGAGCTCGCCCCAGGGGGTTTGTCATCTGCAGTGACTCCCTGAGTGGCTTACAGGCCCTCGATTAGTTTCTTCCCAAGCACATTTTGGTGCGATCAATCCAAGATGCTGTCTTCGCCCTTGGCGAGTCAGGCCATTCTGTCACTTTCGTCTGGACACCAGGCCACATAGGTACACCAGGCAATGAATGTGTTGATCAGCTGGCCAAGCAGGCCACCACTTCACGGTCTCTGGATATTGGCCTCCCAGAAAATAGACCTCCAATCCTAGTTAAACCGCAAGGTCCTTGGGGTTTGGAGTTCTGAATGGGCAGACTTGACCGAACCGATTAAGCCACGTGTTGTCAAGTCCTCCACTGCTGCATGGAAGACCTCACTGAGGACTTCTCGCAGGGAGTCAGTTGTCCTTTGCCTACTCCGTATTGGCCATACTTGGCTGACACACAGTGATCTTCTGTGTCGCATGGTCCCTCCTCAGTGTCGATGCGGTGCGCTTTTGACAGTCACCCAAATCTTACTGGAATGCCCCAATTTAGACGCAAAGTGATGAAATTTTAATATCCTTGACATGTTGCAGCTTGCTTTAGCCGACAATGCCTCCATGGTGGATTCTGTTTTAAATTTTATCCGTGAGTGTTGATTGTACAAATCCATTTAAATTTCTTGTGCGTCTGTCATTGATCTGTTCTCCACCTGCCTAAGTCTTTTAGGTAGGTGTTTTTGATTTGATTTTCTCAGAGAAGCCAAAACAGTCTTGGTCTAACCCACCACTGCCCGCACCGAAACTAAGTTTATTGTGCGGTATCGCTCCCTGTATATCTAGTAAAGCCAACCAATGCCATTGAACAGTGCAAGGAGTCCCTTTACCAGTTCTTTATTAGACACAATTTCTTCGGGTCTGGTTGTCCCAAATGTTCTGTGTCGTTTACTCTCCAATGCAATGCATTTGAAGATTAGATGTGATGCAGTTTCATCACCGTCATCACAGATCCTACATTTAGGGTCCTCTTCTGTTATTCCCATTGTATGTAGGTGTTTTTTGAAATTCCCCTGGCCTGTCAGCAATCCAACCATGAGTCTAATCTCTCTCCTGTTCAGGCCCAGGATTGCAGAGCTTCTTTTAAAACATGGCTTTGGCATCATTACCTTCCCATGTTTTTGTTGATAGACTTTGGTCCAATATTCTACGTGCTGTCTTCTGAGCCAGTTACATAGCTCCAATTTGATCATTGCCTTGGTGATTGTCAGGACAGGTTCCGGTCCAATAAATGGAGTCTCTGCCCCCATTCTGGCTAATCTATCGGCATGTTCGTTGCCACTGATTCCCGAGTGGCCAGGGACCCACAATAGGTTTACTCTATTGCTTTCCCCTAGCTCCACCAGAACCCTGTGACAATCCGCAACAATTTTAGACCTTGTTGCAGGAGCTGCCAGTGATCTCAGGGCTGCCTGGCTTTCTGAATAGATATAGATGCTACGGTCTTTCTAGCACCTATACAAATTCTCCTCCACACACGCCCTGATGGCAGTGATTTCGGCTTGGAATACTGAGGCCAGTTTCCCTAGAGAGATGACGCCTTCCAGTTTTGGCTGCACCCCATATACCCCGGCCCCAACGCCTTGGTCTGATTTTGACCTGCCAGTGAACCAGACAATATCCCCCGTACGGCGTCGAACTATTTTCTCCCACTGCTCCCTACTTCCAATTTTTATATTGAAAGGCTTGTTGAAGCAGTATGGGGTTATAATATAGTCGGCTGGCATTTCCCCAACCTTTCCTATATTTACCTCACTCACTATTTTAGTGTGTGATTCTAGGTGTTTTTAATGTGTACCAGAATGGCTGGATGTCTTAGTTATATTTTTGTGATCACCCAGCAGAAACACTCTTGTAATGTCTGTCCTTTTATCCTTTCTTCGTTTTTACTACTTCTTTTTAAACTTTGATGTTTTAACACATATACTTAGGGAACCTTAACACACTGTTTTACCTCTATGACTGGAACAAGGGACTGATAACCGTCTCAGTTTAGTCCCTTCCAAAACCCAAGCCCAACCAACCAATTCCATCCATCCGTTTCAGTGTAAAGAGTAACAAACGTGTTGACCCCCAATAAGGTACCCCATCATGCACCATACGTTGGCTTACTAAAGGAAGCTCATTTGTTAATACAGGGTATAAGCTATCTGCATTGCAAATTTCATTCAATACCGTCGACATGTTTCAGTCTGAAGAGAAACAAACATATTATCCCATTGTAAGGTACCCTCTGCCAAGCACCGTACGGTGGATTACATAAGGTAGCCCATGTATTAATCATCATGTAAGCTACTTCTGTTGCAAATTTCATTCATATCCATCCAACCATTTCAGCGTGAAGGCGTAAGAACTGAATTAACGAATGCTGAAGAAACTCTGCCGTGCACCATACATAGTTAATTTTAGTATGCTTATAACCTTCACACCATTGTAAGCAATGAGTTGACAAAGTTTTTATCGCAATTGGATGTACCGCACGCCTGTGCATAAAATTTGAACAAAAAGACAAACAAACAAACATTAATTTTTATATATTAAATTTATGTATTTATTTGCAAATTCGCATTGAAATCATACATTGATAACAACAAATTCCTTCTGGTCGTTTTAACCCCAGTGATTCAGTAAGCTTGGTAAGCATCAAAACTAACAGGCAAAAAACTATCGTTTAAATACTGAATGAAGTATGCTTTCCACTGAAGCATATTTAAAAAAAAAAAAAAAAAATTCCTTACTTTAAATTACTTACATTAAATTCATGTGGTGTGATCAATATTTATGTTTTAAATGTTTCTTTGATGATTATCACCCTGAAAAATGTAACGTAACTTCCAGAGTGAGCTGCTAGAATTTTCAGAAGTTTTATTTCACCCGAAATCTGAAAATTAACTGTTTAGTCATGTTCATTAATTGAAATGATTGTAGCTAATCCGAACATATTAATACAGCACTGATAAACTGAGTACTTAAAAATTTCATCAGGATTGGAATACAATTGTAGAATCTGATGAAGTACATATGTAAAGTATCCTCCATCCAAAATTTTGTGAGACAGTGACCTTTCTCTTGGTTTGAAGGTCAAGTGTCCAAAATGGCATGAAGATTTTAGGATGAATAAAGTGTCCTTATTCGCATGTAGCATGATGCCACAGGTTTTCAACCATATAATTGTTTATGACATCATATCTTCTGAATTATATATTGAAAGCGGTTGTTACCTCATGGAAGGTATATGTGTACCAAATTTGGTTGGAATCAGTACAGTGATTTAGAGGTAGATGCTGCATGATGCAGCACTTTTCCGCGCATTTTATTGGTTATTACATTATATCTTCTGAACTATTTGTTATACATGACCATTGCGAAAGTGCAAGCAATATGTTGACAGTCTAAGAGTGTCCAACTTTCAGTTAGTTGTATCTGTATCTCTCCTGATGTACAGAAATGTAATGTGTATGCTGAGCACAGTTTCCATCAAGTAGTGATATGCGTGTTTTTTAAGCTACACTATGTTTGTAATGCATGTGCTAAATGTTCTTATTTCTCTTATCTCACAAACTGTATTATATCATGTTAATATAAGTAGAAAATTGGAGTAGGGAGTAATGATTTTGTTGTAATGTTAATGACACACAGAAAACAAACTCTTTACATTGAGCTTGTGGTTTAAATGTTCACTTCAGACTGCCGTGCTCGGCCGAGTCGCAGGCTTACCCCAGTTCAACTAGGCAGCGCTGTCTAGTTGTCTTGGCACCCCTACATTACTTTGCACGCATGATGTGTGGCGGCAGATTTGAATTTATGACACATTGTCATGACACTTTTTTCCCTTTGGGAATTCACATTGCAGAGGTGTTGCACAGTGTGGAGACATCCATTGGCTCTGCATGTGTTGTGGACAAGCCATATGGTGCTACTTGAATGTATGGGCAAAAGTGCTCTGGAGGGGGGACCTTTGCATGGAACACGGGCCCTTGACTGATCGGTGAGTGATGTCTCTGAAGTATCAGTTACAGGTGACAGAAGCTGGGAGGCACACATCCCCATGACTGAATGACAGGTGACAGCTGCGATGCCTCTGGTGCATGGGACTGTGATACTGGCACACCTCTCTGCACAGTCGGCTCATGTGAAAGTAACACCATTTCTGCAGGAATGGGTTGTGTACTCGGATTTGTGAGCAGTGAAGATGAGGCCCAGAGATGGTGGCTTGGTGTCTGAAGCGGTATGAAGAGTCCTGTGTGGAGACAACATGGACAATGGTAGTTCCACCTCCTTTCCTTCATCTCTACAAATGTCGCATAGCCGATGGCCCTGGAACTGTTGATGGCTCCTGTGACCCACTTGGGGTGAGAGCCGTACCCCATACCCAGACAGGAGCACCTACCCGGAACTTGTCAGGAGGTTGTGAAACAGTCCCAGACTTGTGGGAGTGAAAAAGATATTCCCAGAAGATGGTGCCATCAGTAGTGGGGAGTCTGGTGCGTCGAGTGGGACACCTCAGGTGTCTCATGCTTTGCCCTCTGTCCCAGCTACCGAGGCACCTTCAGGTGTACCGGAAGTGGTCGATCCGTGCTCTCCACAAGAGGAGTGGCGGGTTGAATGGCGTTCATGTTGCTTGCGACGGAAGGCCAATGTGGAGGCTGGTCATCCATCCACACCCGTTTGTCCTATGAGTGGACGTGTGGCCACTCCTCCAGCAGGGCCCGAGCAGGTGCACGGGGGGAGAGGATTATCAGTCATTGGGAGCTCCAATGTTAGGCGCATGATGGAGCACCTTAGGCAGGTAGTGTCGAGATCCGGAAAGAAGTCCAACATGCACTCGGTGTGTCTGCCGAGGAGCTTCATCCGAGATGTAGAGGCAGCTAAATGGGGTGCGGTCGACTGCAATTCGTGGTTCACGTCGGCACCAATGACGCTTGTCTCTTGGGTTCTGAGGACATCGTCCGTTCCTGCGGGTGGCTGGTGGAATTGGTGAAGGCTGCTGCCCTCGCAAGCAGGGTGTAAGCAGAGCTGTCAAATTGTAGCATTGTTCCCAGGGTTGATCTGGGTCTTTTTGGTTTGGAGCCGAGTGGAGGCTTTGCCGACTCTGTGACAGTCATGGCTGCAGATTTCTGGATCTGCATTATCGAGTGGGGAATTGTAGGATGCCCCTAGATAGATCAGGAGTGCACTACACTAAGGAAGTGGCTACTTGGGGAGCAGAGTACTTGTGGAGTGGACATGGGTTTTTTTTAGGCTTGGCACCAACTCTGATGAGCACTCGCCTGTCAACATTCAGACAGCGAATTCAGGCCGCATTCATCTCAAAAATTCAACTAGCAAAACTTCAGCCGCAAACCTTCAAAGTATTAAAAACAAAGTGATTTTTCAAATTCTTCCAGCATACTTCATATTGAAATAATTCACAGTTAAAAGAAAGGCGGACGGCACTTTGGGCCAGAGCGTATACCGGAAAAAGACGTACACCGACCTCTGTTTGCAGGTGGACAGCTGCCACCACCCAGCTCAGAGGAACGGCGTACTCAAAACATTGGTACATAGGGCTCGCACTCTCTCTGATGATGGTAGCATCAAGGAAGAAATCAAACATCTGAAAGCTGTTTTCTGGAGGAATGGCTACAAAGAGTGGCAAATTCTAAGAGCCTTATGTCCTACACCCCTTGCACAACCGGTGGAACCAGAAGAGGATGCTTAGGAGGATATAGCCATGGCATTTATTCCTTTCTGTGGTGCATTATCCAGGAAAATAGGACAAATCTCAGGAATCACTGAGTGAAGACAGTCTTCCACCCACCAGCTAAGACTCGAGCACTGCTTGGAAGTGTGAAAGGTGACCTGGGACTGCGGTAGTCTGGTGTCTTATCAGATCCGCTGCCAATGTGGTGCAACATATATAGGTCAGACAGTGCATACTGTTGAGGATTGGTGCCGAGAACACCAATGGCACACGATATTGCAGCAACCTAGAAAGTCAGCAGTCGCAGAACATTGTCTGACGGAAATACACAGAATGGATTACGATTGCACCAAGGTTCTGACACAAGCGTCCAACTTCTGGGACTGTGTCATCAGGGAATCTGTTGAGATATGTAGAAGGGAACCGCAAATAAATTGTGATAGCAGGTACATACTTAGCAATGCATGGGATCTTGCTGTTAGATTGATGTAGAGGAATGAGATATCTGACAAAGAACTGACTTCAGGGATAGGTAGAAGAACAGCAGAAGACCGCCAGCACGCACACCTCGGGTTGAACACTTGGTCAGCAGGAGAAGTGAGGGCAGGGATGATGAGCGCAGACTACCGACAGAGCAGATGGCAATAAAAATGCAGCGAGGGCCTCCCAATCAGTCAGTTCATCAGTGCACCTGATGTTGGCAAATTGGTCGTTTGCCAAAAAATTGTGTCCGTTGAACACTGAAACCCAGCGGCTTACCCACGAATTATTTTGATATTAAAAACAAAGTTCCCAAATTTGCCACACTGCATGGAAATTATTGTGCTCAGATAGTTTTAGGCACCAAAAGCTGGCTAAATCATGAAGTGGCAAGTTCAGAAATATTTAGCGAGGTGTGGAATGTATATCGGAAAGATAGATCGGACACATCTGCAGGAGGAGTGTTCGTCGCTGTGGACAAACATATTGTTTCTACTGAGGTCAAGGTTGAAAGTTATAACAGGCCTAAAAGAAGTAAAGTTAATAGCTGGGTGTTTTTACCGCCCCCCCCCCCCCCCGCCCAGTACTGCTGTAGCAGTTTTAGAGTCATTCAAAGAAAGTCTACACCAGGTAGTGAATAGATATCCGGTCCATGTAATATTAGTAGGGGGAGACTTCAACCTTAAGAGTATAGATTGGGACCTTTAGTTACAGACAAGCAGTCTTGCAAGCTACTTTTGAACACATTCCCCGAAAACTGTCTTGAGCAGTTAAACCGGCAACCCACGCGCCATGGAAATATTTTAGACCTTATAGCTATGAAACTGACCTTACTGACAATGTCTGTGTAGAGACAGGAATTAGTGATCATGTTATTGTCATAGCGTTGATGGTGACCATAGTTCATAAACCAATCAAGAAGGCAATCAAGAAGGCAAGGAGCCAATAAGCAATTGTTAGGATCACACTTAGAAAATGAATGGGCATCGTTTTGTTCTGGTACTATGGATGTAGAGGAATTGTGGTCTAAATTTAAATGCGTTGTACATAAAGGATTAGAGAAATATGTGCCTGTAAAGTCGATTAAGGATGGAAAAGATCCACCATGGTATAATAAGAACACACAAATGATGACAGGCAAAATATAGTGAGATTTGTGCGTCTATAAAATGATCAATGCGCGAAGCATACAATAATTACCACAGCCGTACCTTAGGAAAAGATCTTTCTGAAAACCCGAAAAAATTCTGGTCATATGTAAATCGATAAGCGGCTCAAAGCCCACTATCCAGTCACTCATTGATCATTCCGGGGCAGTAATAGAAGAAAGCAAATGGAAAGCTGAAGTTCTAAATTTAACCTTTAAGAAATCTTTCACGCAGGAGGACCGCACAAATGTACCATAATTTGATCAGCGTACTGATTTCGAAATGGAGGACATAGTAATAGGTATTTCCAGTGTAGAGAAGCAGCTGAGAGAGCTAAATACAAAAAGTCTGCTGGTCCGGATGGAATACCTGTTCGGTTTTACAAAGAGTATTCTGTGGCATTGGCCCCTTACTTAGCTTGCTTTTATCGCGAATCTTTAATTCAGTGCATATTGTTGACATCAGTTTCCTGTAGAATTTTGTAGCATATTCTCAGTTTGAATATAGTAAATTTCCTTCAGACAGAAAAGCTTCTTTCCATGAATCAGCACGGGTTTAGGAAACATCGTTCTTGTGAAACCCAGCTTGCCCTTTTCTCACATGACATCTAGTGAGCCATGGGTGAAGGGCAACAGACGGATTGTGTTTTTCTCAACTTCAAAAAGGCGTTTGACATGGTGCCACACTACTAACAAAGATACAAGCTTATGGAATAGGTTCACAGATTTGTGACTGGCTGGAAGACTTCCTAAGTAATAGAACATAGTACATTGTTCTCGACAGTGAGTGTTCATCAGAGACGAGTGTATCGTCAGGTGTGCCCCAGGGCAGTGTGATAGTACTACTATTATTTTCTATCTAAATAAATGATCTGATGGACAGAGTAACTTGTAATTTGTGGCTGTTTGCTGATGATGTTGTGGTGTATGGGAAGGTGTCATCTTTAATTGACTGTAATAGCATACAGGATGACTTGGACAAAATTTCTAGTTGGTGCGAACAATGGCAGATAGCTCTCGTAGAAAAATGTAAGGTGTTGTGCATGATTAGGAAAAACAATCGCATAATGTTTGAATACAGCATTAGTAGTGAGCGTGTTAATGCAGTGACATCGTTCAAATATCTAGGTTTATATTGCAGAGAGATATGAAATGGAACGAACTTGTAAGGACAGTTTTGAGTAAGGCAGACAGCCGACTATGGTTTATTGGGAAAATTTTGGGATGATGTACTTCATCTGTAAAGGAGACCGCGTATAAAATGCTTGTACGATCACGTCTTGAGTATTGCTCAAGTGTTTGAGTCCCGCAGCAGATCAGTTTAAAGGAAGACATAGAAGCAGTTCAGAGGCAAGCAGCTAGGTTTGTTACTGGTACGTTCGACCAATGCGCGAGAGTCATGGAAATGCTCCGGCAACTCAATTGGGGATCGCGGGAGGAAAGACAATGTTCGTTTCGTGAATTTCTGCTGCGGAAATTTAGAGGGCCGGAATTTGAAGCTGAGTGTAGTACACTCTTGCTGCCACCTACTTACATTTTGCGTAGTGATCACAAAGACAAGATAGCGAAATTAGGGCTTGTACAGAGGCATATCAGCATATTTTTTTTTTTTGCTTGTTCTATTTGGGAGTGGAATAGGAAAGGAAATGCCTAGTAGTGGTACAGTGTACTCTCCGCCATGCACATTACGGTGGATTGCAGGGTATGTATGTAGATGAAGATGTAACAACGTGCACGGCTGAAGACTATGTAAGAGTTCAGCCAGTCTGTGATCACCAATGGCCGTAAAGCTGTAAGAACTTAAAAAATCGAGTAAGGCATCATCCATAGAAAACTCAGTGAAGAACTTCATCTGACACTTAAATGTGCAAACAAGATGGTCAACCTCCCCATTCGACTGTGGGTAGAAGGGCAGCACTGTGACATGATGAACGCTGTAACTGGAACAGAAATCTGCAAAAGCCTGTGAGGAAAACTGATGACCATTGTCCGTGACAAGAGTAGAGGTTAGACCTTTAAGGGCAAAAATCTTTGCCAATGCATTTTTGGTTGCCGCAGTAGAAGGGGCACACAGTAAGGCATGAAAGGAAATTTGGAATAAGTGTCGATGACGAGAAACCAATAAGTACCTAGAAAAGGGCCAACAAAATCAGCGTGGACCCTTTCTCGTGGGTGCACCGGGGCGGGCCACAGGGAAGGGCCAGCTTGGGGAGCTGCCGAGTGGTGAGCACATTTGGTACACAAGCTGACCATGCGCGAAATGTCCGCGTCAATTTCTGACCAGTAAACGTATCTGTGAGCCAGGTAGTTAATGCGGGAAACGCCCAAGGTATTTGGTGTAACAGCTGAAGGACATGCTGACACAGAGAAACAGAAACCACTACCTTCGGATATGCTCTGTCCATAAGAGAGGAAGACCACCCTGTCACTAACAGGCAGTCGCAGATGCAAGGCATAGTAGTTATGGGAAGGCTCAGTGCCTTGCCTGATGGTCTGTCAGGCCACCCTTTTTGAATTAACCTAATCACCTTACGGAGAACCGGATTGTGAGCTGTGGGCAAAGCAACATGGTCCGAGTAATTGGAAAACCATCAGCCGCGTGACGTTCTTCCTCATCCATGTGGAAACAAGAGTATCTCATTGTGGTCAAAGATGTGCTCAGGATACACAGGCAGCTGCAATAAGACATCAGCATTTGCATGCTGTGCCAGGGGTTAGTAATGAATCTCATAGTAAAAATGAGACAAGTATAAAGCAACCTGTGAGTGGCCTTATCTGGAAGCGATGCTGAAGGATGAAACAAGAAGACCATATGCTTATGGTTGGTGGTGACATGAAACTTGGAACCATACAAGAAAACATGGAATTTTTTAAAGGCATACACTATGGCAAGTGCCTCTTTCTCAATCTGAGAATAACGCCTGCGAGGGTCTTTGAAGCGTACGCAATAGGCTGCTCTGATCCATCGTGACAACCGAAGACCACTTGGGGATGTGTCCATGGCCAACACCAGTTGTCACCCTGGGCAGAACGTGGCTAGACACGGCGCCGACTGAAGTTGATCTATGGAGTGAACAAAGACGTGTTCACATTCGTCAGTCTATTGGAAAGTAACATTCCTATGTAGCAGCTGATGCAAGGGATGAGACTGCACAATAATACCATCCATGGATTCGTCAATTTGGGCACCAGAGGCACGAGAGATTTCCTATGATTGAGCAATACTCAATACTTCAGATAAAGAATGGTTTGGGAGCTGAAGGACCCGTTATCTGACTTCGTTATCCAGAGCTTATTGAAGTATAGCATCTCATACCATTGAATCGGCATATGACTCATGATGCACATCCATAACGAATTGACATTTTCTACTAAGGCCCTGTAATTCTGCAGCCCATGCACAATGTGATTGATGAAGCTGCTTGCAGCACTTGTAAACAGCCACCCAGCAAGCAACAACATGGGTGTTTTTGAGATAATATTTAGAGAGCATGTGACATATTTCAGTAAAAGACAATGACGCCAGACCCCGCAATGGGCTAGCTGAGACAATAGTTGATACACCTTTGGAGAAATCCAGAAAAGAAACAGAGATTTGTAGAGCTGGTCATTGACAATGCCAAAAGCCACAGAAGCTTTTAATAGTCCTCCCATTCTCCCGCAGCTTCCTTGTATGGGGGGAATGGAGGCAGAGAACACGATGTGACCCGACTAGTCAATGGCGTCAACACAACTGACGTCAGCATCTGTTGCTCAATGAGCATGCACAATAGCTGGTCTAAAGTCTCCATAACAAGACACTGCTGATAACAATACAAGGAGTAAGTCACAACTCTTCACCATTTAAGTCTTGTAATTTTAATGACACACAGAAAACACTCTTTACATTGAGGTTATGGCTTAAATATTCACTTCAGATTACATTACTCCTTTGTGTCGCCAGCGAGCTCCAGTTCACCTAGGTGGCACTGTCTAGTTGCCGTAGCGCCCCTGCATTACTTTGCACACATGATGCATGGCGGCAGATTTGAATTTAGGCACACTATCACAACATATTTCTCCATTGAAGAGTCAAAAAGTAATAGTTTTTCCTTCTTCAACCACGATCTTTTTGTGGTCTATCTTGGACATACACTGCTCCCCAATTCCTTTTGAACTGTGTTTAATCAAGAGAGAGAGATACATATTTCAAATGAAGCATTAATGCTATTAAATTATTGTTCAAATGAGATAGATTGGCTGGCCAGTTACTTACCTTTGTGCTGTACTGCCGATAGTTACACAAATGAAGAAACAGAAGAAAAGGGGACGAAAAAGAACAAGCTTTCGGAACACAGTTCCTTCATCAGGTGGGAGAGAAGGGAAGAAGAAAGGATGTGAACAGATAATTAATCTTTCTCTCCCACCTGATGAAGGAAGTGTGTTCCGAAAGCTTGTCCTTTTTCATCCCCTTTTTTTTCTGTTTCTTCATTTGTGTAACTATCGGCGGTACAGCACAAAGGTAAGTACTGGTCAGCCAATCTATCTCGTTTGAACAATAATTTATCATATCTGAGGAGAATTTTCATCATTAATGCTATTAGTTGTACATACTAACTTCATTTGTTAGTATGTAAGTAACATTGTGGTTGAAATAAGTTTTATACAAGAGGAATTGTTTTATCTGCTATAATGTATCAAGAGGCAAGGCACTTGTAGCTGTGTAATAATACAATAATTTGTTCCAGATCTAATAACCTGGTTGTGGTTCACTTTTATGCTGATTGGGCCTCACAATGTGAAACAATGAATGAAGTGCTTGAAGAGTTGGCCAAGCAACCAGAATTAAATGTGAGTGTAAAATAATTGTGTGTGTTGTTTAAAGTTACAGTGATACAACATTTTTATTAAGACCACATTGAACTTAACATTTCTGTGGCATAAATATGTTAAAACACTTCATTCACATCAGTAAGACAATCTTCTTTCCCATCATGTTTACTGTTAATATAAAAACACTACGTTGGGTTTTATCTACTAGGCCTACTTGTTTACAAGTAGAAGGTACCGTTGATTATAAATTGGATGGTGCGACCTTTCTGTGCTTATTCACATGGTTATAGTGAACATGTAAAGGAAATGGAATAATCTTTTTGTTTTTGTTGTATTTTAAAATTTTTTGGGTAATGCTTAATTATTTAATGTCCAGGGAGTAAAATTTGCTAAATGCCCTGCTGAAGATGTTCCAGAGGTTTCAATGAAATATGATGTCTCATCTGTACCAACTTGCCTACTGCTAAATGGAGACATTTTACTTGATAGAGTTGATGGAGCCAAAGCTGCAGAACTGACAAAGAAAGTGAACCAATTGGTGAGTAACATTACGTTTTCACTCTTGTTGAACTACTACTAGTTCCCAATAATGGAGAATAGATAACAACTCACTGTAAAGAGGCTCGCTGACATGCTGATGGACACGAAAAAGAAACAATCACATTCACACAACTTAAATTTTCGGCCATGGCCTTCATCAGAAAAAGAAACACATACATTACACAATCACTCAGACAGCTATACACACACAACCACCATGTCCGGCTGCTCAAGCACTGGATCAGATGAAACAAGCACCAGTACTTCACTATCCCTGACATATGCCTTCATTGCATCAAAATTGATGTCATCTTTTTAGGTGTACTAATTTTTTATTTCTTTAGTTCAGGTTGGAGAATAATAGGGAACAATGTTTATCCAAAACCGCATTTTTAATCAATTCACAAACTTCAACATGGTTATATGAAAATTTTACCCATTTAGGGTTGTTGTCGTATGCCCAACTCCCAGATCACCAAAGTTAAGCACTGTTGCCTTTGGCTAATGCTTGGAATAGTAACCGTCAAAGTCTGGCAAGTTGGGTGCACTTGGCCCTTGTTAGGTGAATTGAGGAGCTACTTGATTGAAAAGTAGTGGCTCCACTTTGGAAAGCTGACACAATGGCCAGGAGTGCAGGGGACTGACCACATCCCCCTCCACTCCACATCTGGTGACGCCTTTGGGCTGTGGGTGACACGGCAGCTGGCCAGTATCTGGTGGGCTCTCGAGGCCTGTGTGGGACGGACTTTAGTTTAGTTTTTTTAGGATTGTTGTACAACAGTGTGAACATGAATTCAATTTTTGTATAAAACTGATTCCCAGATACAACAATAATTTTAATTTCCTCTGACAGTAGTATCTAATACATTTAAATGTGCAATTCTTGTAAGTAAATTCAGTGAAGTTTGGAGTTGGATCCTACAGTATGCTTTGAATTTTGTATGTAGATCTGGTTATGCTTATTATGTAGTTCATCTGCATAGGTGTGATTTCTGAAAGTGCACTTCTAAGGGGCTAACAATTTGTATATTCATGTTACTCTTTGGTTAGAAGAAGTGTAGCATATGGTAAATAGCACAGTTGTAGAGTGCCAGACTATAGCTTTAATATAAAAGAAAATAGTGATTTTTTTAAGTATATAAGGAGAAATTGTGATTTTTCCAGGTTTCAAGTCCACCAGTATTGCCATCAAGAGTTGAAGAAACTGCTAAAGAAGACCTCAACACACGATTGAGGAAGTTGATAACAGCAGCACCAGTAATGCTTTTCATGAAAGGATCACCACAAGAACCAAGATGTGGTTTCAGCAAAACGATAGTAGGAATTTTGGACAAACATAGTGCCAAATATAAATCTTTTAATATACTTGCAGATGAAGAAGTTAGGCAAGGTCTCAAGACGTTTTCAAATTGGCCCACCTATCCACAGGTAAAGTAAAAGTAGATTATATAGATCATTTGTAAATGTGTAAAAAAAAAAAAATTAAAAAAAAAATTGTAGTAGCATAGGTACGATGTGCTGACCAAAAGTTTCTGAAACATAGTAACTGCAGTGACTATATAGATTTTATTCTGCACCATTACATTGAAAGAAGTCAGTCGCCCCCCCCCCCCTCCCCCGAAGTGACTACACTGATCCCAACGTTTTGTTTTGAAGCTTCTTGACAGATAAAATAGTATCCCAGACGGGTTCTCAAAGACCTTTGCCTGTCACACATCTGAGCTGTCCTGTCACAAATGAAACCTACACTCAAAACGTTTCTCGCAGCATCTCATCATCTGCATTCTACACTTTGTCAGAGCTTTCCTGTGTACCTTTTAGGTTTAGCACTTCTGGAATCAGCACATCCTGCACTGTAGAGTGAAAATTCATTTTGTGACCAATCCTGTAGGCCATGGATAAGCCATGTGTCTGCAATATCTATTCTTACCGGTGTTTGAATAGGTCATCAGTAGACTAATTCCCTACAAAAGTCAAAGGTCCCAGGTTCATATCCTGGTCTGGCATACAATTTTGTCATGAAGTATTGAAATGTCACCTAGTTTCTACTCTAAAATCCATTACTCGTATAAGAGGCTGTTTGCCTTTCGTTCTTGTCATTACATAGAATTTTTCTAAGTATGCGCTCCTTCAAACATTGCAAAATATCATGATAGAACTCTTTATTAATATCTGGAAGGAGAAATGAAGTTTTTAAAAATACTTTTTACATTGAAAATGACTTGATTTTTCTCTTGATTTAAGAGTTTCACAAATTCCTTCAATAAGACTATTGCTCCTGTGTTTAAACACCAATGACACTCTTTAGAAGAAATATTCACAGAATATATCACATCAACTGCTATTGGGCAAAGCTGAAAATGTGTACCCAGCTGGGATTCGAACCCGGGTCTCCTGCTTTCTAGGCAGAAGAAAGTTGGAATCCTCTAGAAGCAATTGTTTTTTATAGGCTTCCATATAACATTAATTCTAATCATTTTGAAGCAGTCATAGTGCAAACCTACTCATGTTCCAATTCTTCTGACAATGATTTTATGTGTACCATAACATAATCCTGCAATGTTGTGGAGACCTTAGATGGTCTGTCTTCAGACTTTCAAAATCAGATCCTGAACATTTTCAGGTGTGATGCCGATTGATGGTTGGTTGGATAGTCTTCATCAGTCAATTTTTATCAGTTTTTGAAATGCTTATTTGCCCAACCTGACATGGTATTTTCAAAAGGTTGTTTTTAACATATGGGTCATTCCATGTCAATTCAACCAAAAAAAGTATGATTTGATACCCATGATCTTAGATTTTGATATAAATTGGCATATTTATTCCTTTTATGATTATAAGTAGGGAACCAAAATATTTCTGCTGTGTCTCAAACCATTTAGATTTTACAGCCTGTGAAAGTTTTTTAAATTTAATAACTTTTGGATGTCGGGCAGAGGAAATACAGTGTGTTCAAAAATTGAAAATAATTTATATCTCCCACATTTACCAACAAATATTGATAAAACTGATGTTGCGTGTTCATCAATGTGTAAAGTGTTCAGAGCAATGTAAATTACAACATACTGACACAACATATGACCAGCAAAAATTAATAAATTGAAGTTTTCAAATTTTTTAAAACCAATTATGGGGATCCACACTAAGTAGAATATTATCGAAAGGAAAAGGATATTCAGTTAAAACTTTTTTTAATCGTGTTCTAAAGGATGTACTCCACATAATGGCAAAATAAAAGAAATGGATTTTCCACTCGTACAAGAATTATTATTTAATAGAAAACAGTAAATGCAAAATTTCACGCGCCTAATACAATGTGTTGAACTTACATCCTATTTTTTTAATTAGATCTATTTTGCTTGGAAAGTAAAAGTAATGTATATTAAAAACAAGATTAAATAATTTGCTTAACATGTGTGAATATCTATTTCTGTGTAGTTTTGAACTGTTGGTGTACTGTTTCTTTCTCAGTTTTTAAGTTGGAATATCCTGACTTAAAAATTGGTTTTTCAAAATTTTGTTCTTTGAGGCCTAAGTGGTGTGTTTTGGCTGGTGCAAGTGGTACATACTTAGTCTGCATATGCACCATACATCAAAATGTCATTTTGTTGATACATGGAACTGGTATTGGAGAGAATTACAAAGAACTTATGAAATATCTTCTTTGTGAAGATACAAGTAGGAAATGTATGCTGGTGCATTGTTACAAGTGTCCATCAAAAGATAATTAGATCAGTTTTTAAACATCAAAATTTCAAGACAATGATGAAGAAGATACTATTGAGTACAGTCATTGGGTTTCAACCGATCAAACTGTAATGGTATGGTGCTCGAGCTCAGTTGGGGAGTTCATTGAAAAGTTAGTGGGGCAGCTGAACAAGTTAATGCCACATTCATGCACAGCCAAGTCACAATCGTTGTTTGTTAGAAATTTAAAGGAAACAGCTTCCTCAAACCTTGCAATCGTTACGATGGATTTCAGTGAAAACTATGCTTTTGTATTACAAGATGAAGTACAAGGTTACCACTGCACCTCACTTTCATGCACTATTCATCCAATCATGATTCACTGCAGAGGTGTGCAAGTAATGAAAAACTGATTTTACCTCTTTGTATCATTTCAGATGACCTTAAACATGATGTGTTTATGGTATAGGAGATCAAAAAAATAACATTTTTGAAAGACAGTTACCCACAAATAAGAAACACTTCAGTGATGGCTGTGCTGGCCAGTATAAAAATAAATATAATTTAATGAATCTGTGTATGCACCAGAAAGATTTTCAGCGCAAAGCCCGATCATTTTTTGGAATGAGTCATGGTAAAACAGAATGTGATGGTGTAGGGGGTACTGTAAAACTTTTGGCTCTCTGAGTTTTGCAAAGCCAATATTAAAAATATTAATTTTAAACTTATCTGTAAAGGCAAGGCTGTCTCAACTCGACAGACTTTGCAGAATCGCATGAAAAATGTTCAATCACTTCTAGGAACTAGAACTTTCCACAACTTACAACCAGCATATGATTCAGGAGTAATAGAAGCTAGAAGAATCAGCAGTGGTTCAAAACCAGCTCTCACATTCAATTTGTGTAACAAAATGCAAAATATATTTGTCAAACTAGAGGATTTATCTTCTGGGTGTTTTATTGCTTGTTTATGATAAACTATGGTATTTTGGCATGGTTAGTGAGGTAAATGCTGAAGAAAAAGACATGCTTTGAAAATGCTAGAGGAACTCAAAAAACATTGACAAAGAATTTAGAGTCATTATATGACTGTTGCAGAGAAATTTAAAACTTGTTTTTATCCACTTGTTTCCCAAGTTGTTATTTGTGTTTAAAACCAAGAAACAAAATTAATCTTGTTTCTATTTCTCAATACTGTCTACTTTTCAAGTCTATAATTAAAATTGTTTAATTAAATATGAGGAATTGTACATTTAGCACAATCTAAGGATGCAAGAGATGTTTGCTAATTAATTTTGTTTGTGGGCTAATAACCCATGAAAGAGTGGAAACCCCACAAATTTTATTCTATTGTTTGGTAGAGTATGTCTTTTAGAACAAGAATAAAAAAAGTGTTATTCAAATATTGTTTTCCCTTTTGAAAATATTGCTCTTAATGCGGTTTTCCGTATTTAGTTCGAAAAATATTGAAAACTGTAATTAAGGAGTTTTTCCTGCACATGCACAGTCTTATAAGGTTTTCATTGGCATTATTTTTTAAATCTTTACACATTGATGCACCCATACACAAAAAATTATCACTGTAAGTTGGTAAATGAGGAAGATATAAATTATTTTCTATATCTCAGTACATTGTATTTCCTGTGCTCGACAACCAAAATCTACTAAATTCCATAAACTTAAACAGGCTGTAAAATCTAAATGGTTTGAGACAGAGCAGAAATATTTTCGACTTTTAGTTAAGTCCATAAGTGGAACAAATGTGCCAAGTTATAACAAAATCTGAGACCAACCGTGTCATGGGGTGGTTGAACTGACGTGGAATGACCCATATGGTACATTTCTGTATTGATATTCCTCAAGTTCAGGAAGGGAGACAGGAAGGTTGCAAGGCAGTGGATGGCTACAGCCAGTACCGGCTGGTGCTTCAGATCGTGATAATGCCCCCCCCCCCCCCCGCCTTTCCATTCGGCTCGTCGATCGATGATTTGGCACCTCTCCCCTGCTCAGCTGCCGGGGAAAGCATCCCAGTTTTGCCCCCCCCCCCTCCGCTTCCCGATACATACATTAAAATATCTGCAGAATGTCTTATCTTGGCTTGTTTGCACTTGCTTCAACTCATTGGCCTGCCAAGCTTCTTTATTTCTTACTTTTCTTCCAAGCTTAAAGCTGAGTAATTTGTCTCTAAAAGGTACTGAATGTTGTTCATTTTTGTTTGATAATAAACTCAAAGGACATATGAATATGCACATGAACTCTAAAACACATTAAGTAACTAATTACACTATTAAGTGACAGTAACAAAAAATGAATCCTTTTCAATGAAGAGACAAGCTACCTTGGGGTTTATGTGACACTGTAAGCAGCACCTCGGACTGTTTTCAGTGGAACGACGTTGTTTGTACTAGTTCGTAGCCAACCATTGTATTTCCTATCCAGTTTATTTATATTAGTGTAGTTTGGATGACCACGAATACATTAAAAGTCGTTTGCAGCATGTTGTCTGAAGATTTTCACTTAATGCAGGTTCTTGCCGCATTTATAGTGGGCGGAAAATTCATGTAACAACACAGTGAAGATTTATTGAAGTCAATTTAATGTTTATTTACTTTGTCGATGTTGTTGTTGCTGTTGTTTAGAGGGAACTAAACTACTTGTTCATCAGTCCCGTGTTCCTGACAAAGAACATGAAGTGGATTGGAAAAAATAGCCGTATGGACTTGGATACATAGTATGAATACTCAAGAGGAGTACATGTCAACAATGAACTTTCACCAACAGCACAGATAGAGAAAATAAAACAGCATGGTCAATCACACTAAAATTTGGCTGCAGGAATCCGTGGCTGGCTGGTCACTGGGATAATAATGGACGAGCCAGTCACACAGCACACACGAATGTCTACTAGCCTGAAGACAGTAAAAATATGCTTTAAAGTCAGGAGAAAGCACCTCCATTAAATGGAATGGTAAAAACCGGCTGCATGGATAAAACATAGCACAGACTCATTGTTTATTAAGGTTGCTATACCGACCTCAGATAACCTATGTTCTAGCCTTATCTGTGATGTCTGCTGTGTGATGTAACTAACCTTGCTTTGTGCATTGCCACTCACAACCAGAGGAAATATTGTCTTAAGAAACATCGGGAACTTCCAAAATTGTAACTTAGTCCCTTGTCACCACTAAACATTCCGTTACTTGTAGAACATAGCGAATAAATTTACTTGAAGTTCAAATTATTTTGTTCTATCATAAATGTGTCCAACATGAGGAATAAATCACCATTGAAATATTTTTGTATTGCACAATATATCAGTATCATATAACCCTTTGTAATCAGTACACTCAAGTAACAACATTAACATCATTTAGATATCACGGAAAACAGCTCTTAGTTTTAACTGAATCTCAGTTTGTTTACAATGACCTACATCACTTTTTTTTTTACAGGGCAAGCAAGGCACAATCCCAACTGTCTTCTTCCCTTGGAAGCTTTCAGCTCTTCAGTGATTGTTGCCGGTGACGCCGGAGACTGCATTTTCTGCCACAACGGGCGAAAACTGCTGCCACTGTGCAATGCTTTCCATGCCGTACAAGCAACACAAGAACAAATACACAGAAAAACCTCTCTCTATATCTAAGTTATTATAAACCGAAGTACCAATCATTAATAACAAAGATCATTAACATCATTCTTAAGCCCATGAATCATTGCTGCGGGAGGTAATTCTTGCTTGTAACATTAACGACACACTACAATCTCGTCCTAACCGTATGCATGCACAAAGGCTGCTCTCTCCCACATCTTTTCAAACAGTTATATAATATTTATTACAGCAAAGAGTATAAATGTCATTTTCCCTCAAAATCGTGACACATTTGCTGAAACATACAAAGATATGTGGCAAGTACCAAAATTACGAAAGTCATTGTTGTTTCCGTATCTGTGTTTCATTTGCCCAGCTGGTTTTCATCATTCTATTTAGTGGTGGGTTCATTAGCCTGATCTCTCAAACACCCACCCCTCCAGGAATTTTATTCTTTTCACTTTTTTTTCCTTTCTCTCTCTTGGAGGTTATTGTGATCAGCCAGCCATGGTATTCTGCTGTAATGTGGTAGTTCAGTTAATCACTTGGTCTACTTCTGTGTTTTCTTTTTTGTGTTGTCAGTGTAGCGTTTGTCACTCTGTACACATACTAGATTTTTGCTTTTTTCAATTGTTAATATGACATATTAGCTAGGAACAGGAGATTGACAACATAACAGTTAAGTGCTCTTCCAAAATCCAACAACAATAAAAATGCAGAATGTCGGCAATATCGCTATGTCTGCCAAAGCATAACTGAACACACATCCTACAGCTCCCAACTTCATTATGTTAGGGGTTATCTCTGTGTTGTCTTTTTCTGCATTATTGGCAGAATGTGCCCTCTGTCCTTGACACTGACAAACCTGAACATCATGGTCATCATAGGTTATCCCAGGCATGACACCACTCCGAACTCTGATGTCAATGGCAACTGACACATGGGGAAGTACGACTCCGTCATCAGTTATTGAGGCAATGTTTGCGAATGCACAGGATTTTGTAGGTGTTGGCGGTTGGCGAGTGTCACAGTCGTGGGATCTCACACTGCTTGATGTACCGCATGATTATTCTCCCTCAGAGTAGTGGTTTCTTGGTGGGCCTGAACCTGCATGACGAGACCGGTTGTCCTGATGTAACCTTAGATTCCAACCTCAGGCCATTGTAACATCTGAATGGCCAACACCTGATAAATGCACTATATGACTATATGACCACAATGCTTCATGGAGTCAAACACTGCAGCCTGTGTCAAATGCATACAGAGGGTGGTTAGACTGTCTAATGTACCTGCTAGGCATCGTAAGTGCTTTGTACTGTATGAAAATGTCTTGCTTCACTGTTTGAGTCACAGAAGTAGACTCACAACAACTGGGTGGACACAGGGCATAAATTAACAAAAAGAGGTTTATAAGTGATTCACCGCAAGATGCAGAACACTTAATGTTACCAACAAAGCCTGATAAATACTTGATTCCAACCAGATTCAGATGACATACAGGTACTAGACACTTACATCAACAGCACTGGATAAGGCACCATTTGTGCTGTTCAAAGGCATCTGAATGGGCATTAGACTGAGTGGACATAGCAGATATTTCATTCATTGATTGCACAGGAGTAAAAAAGTTCCACCACTGCAATTTTGATAGGTTTGTTTTCTACCCACTTGAAATCAGCTAACAACTCAAACTAGCCAATGAGGGTTCAAAATACACATTTGTCAATAAGCACAGCCAAGGTGGGGAAAGATGTACTTTAAAAATATATACAGACTTTGCCTTGTAAAGCTGCTGTAATTATTGCAAAGTCTTGTGAAAGCATCTCTCACAAATTTTCTGTCACATATTGGGAGATCAGTTTGCTGGCTTTCCACTGTGGAGGGTCTAGATCAAAGGCTCAGACGCTTCTGTGACCATATAGGCTGCAGATTCCTTGACTTGTACCTTAGGTCAGGAGTCCACTACACTCAGGGAGCAGCTACACGGGTAGTGGAAGCTGTGTGATGTCGACTTGGTCGGATTTTTAGGTTAGAAGGCCTCGGGAACATACAAAATGGATTTCAGTCTCAAAGGGTGCAGGTCAGTCACAGGATGAATGCAGATCTAGGAACCATTGATGTAACAGTTGTAAATTGTTGTAGCTGTGTTGGGGGAAGTTCCAGAGCTCAAAGCGCTGAAAGAAAGTACTGAGGCACAAATTGTTATAGGACCTGAAATCTGGCTGATGCCAGAGATAAAATCTTACGCCAATTCAATGGTCAGGGATGCAATTTTGAGGTCTGCTGCTGCTAAGGAAGTTCATCAGAAGGCTCTTCAATTAAATGACCCATCCTTAACTGAAGTATTAGCCATAGCAGAATCTTTTGAAATTACTCACATTGCAGGTGCGCAATTGAATGCTTGGGGAAACGTAGGAAAGTCACGGCGGATAGGGCATCACAGTACCGGTACTGCCTGTCAAGGAGAACTTGAAGATGGATGTGGACATGGACCTTCCTACAACGAGAAATCAAGCTAACATTTCTGACATCCTAGTGGATTGGATACCACCGCAACAGATAGAACAAGACAATCATGAAGCCATGTCTCCACCTTCCCTACGTCTTCTACATATGCGCCATCACGCACCTCACCACCCATGTCACCCAACATCTTATCATGAGCCCGAACAAGACCTTATCGGCCATATGGGAATGTGCCCACTTGATCATTCGCAAGCAGTGATGAAGAAAAGATGGACATTGGCTTACTACAACAAGTGAGTGAAAAACAAAAAGGGGGGAGAAATGTTGTATATCAAGCGCGTGAATTCAAATGTTCCGCCGCACCCGTAGGTGCTGTGGTACGAGTGTGAAAGTTCGTGAGCGCCACCTGGCCAGCTGATGGCTGAAGGACTGAGAGCAGTATGCGGAACAGCAGTTCACATTCAGACTCGTGTGATGTCCTATTCTCATCTTGACAGTGTTATACATGTTGATTATTGAATATTCGTGTTGTTACTACAATCTATCTTAAAAATCTCCATTATGTAGGAAAAAATACAACAGGCATGATAAGACATTTAAAACTAGACAACATATCTAGCAATCAAACACAGAAGTGTGTTCTTCTATTGAAGCAAATCAGACAAAATCCCAAGTGTTTATATATGTTAGCCATTAAAACAAAACTCGATAAAAAGGTTGGATTGGGCAGAAACAGTCCAACAGTATTGGAATACTTCAATTTTTGACTCCATTGATATACAACATGCATCACAATTAATACCTTCCAAATGTTTGAAAAGTATGAGGATAGAGTAATCAACAGTCGGTATTATAGTTATAAATTATGGTAGCCATGTTGAAAAAGTACCAGAGCTTTAAGATGAAATCATATGCACAGAAGCTGAAATCTTTGTAGGTTCTTAATGATGGCTAAAACCGAAGATATTATAAGTTCTACTGGAATAATTTTTTTTTACAATAAGAATTTATGTAAGGAGTGTCTGGCTGTAATTTGTTGTACCATTCCTTTCTCGTTTAAGTATAAAGACATGTGGAATGCATAATTGTTTTTGGTAAGACTGAAGTTTTTATTTCAAGTCAGATATGTGTTTTAATTAATAATAGTCTTATGTTTTCTGTCATCTGAGAAACATTCTACTACTACTACTTCTAATTCAGTACAAATAAAAGAAACCCATGTACTTGACACCTATGTGTAAAGTACAAATTGTTCCTTGCACATATGGAAGACAACGCCTATGACTGCTCTGGCTAAATGCTTCCTTGTAGAGTAGTTTCACTCAGCCTCCAGGGAGCAAAGTACTTCTCAAGAATTCGGCTTAGCACTGTGCGTTTATCGAGCTCACTTATAGCCCACCCCTACTTGAGCTCGGGGGCTACGCTTAGCGATTGGAGCCTTCTATACCAGCCCTGTTGAAAGCCTATATGCAGAACCTGCCGAATTACAATTGCACTATCGGCGTGATATATTACTCTGTCAATATGCATGCCGGCTGTTGTCAATGCCAAAACACCCATCCTACCCATCCTTTTTCAACGACTCCCTTGATCGCCAATATGGGGTGTCTGCATCTTCACTGTTGCCTCCTGGAGTTCGTTTTTGTCGCCTGCTTCAGCAACTCGATTTCACCATCCCCGAAACCCTTCGAATGGATGTGAGCCCAACACCATCGTGGCTTCAGGCACAGGTTCGCGTCCACCTCGAACTCGGCTCACTCCTAAAGGAGAGTACCCCGGATGCGGTATATCGCACAACTTTTGTCGAACTTCGTTCTCGGCTTGAAGATAACATCTTCTTCTATACAGATGGTTCTAAGAACACTGATGGTGTCGGATTCGCCTTTGTCGTCGGGTTCTACAGCTTTCAATACAAGCTCATCGACCAGTGCTCAAATTTCACAGTTGAGCTTTTTGCTCTCTATCAGGCAGTCAAATATGTTCGCTGCCACCACCACCCTTCTTACGTCATCTGCTGATTCCCTCAGTGCCATTCAGAGTCTTAAAGACCCATATCTGGTCCATCCTGTTGTACTCCGAATCCAACGATCCCTTCCTGTGGGTTAGGTGTGCCGGGGAACAAGGCTGTTGACGCTGCGGCCAGGGCTGCCACTCTCCTACCTCGAACAGCTACCGTTTGTGTCCCGCCGAACGACGTTCAAGGGGCTATTTGCAGGCGTATTGTTGCATCATGGCATCAGCTGTGGTCCTCGCTTCAGGACAATAAGGTTCGAACCATAAAACTGATCCCAACAGCTTGGAAGACCTCCTCCTGACCCTCCCAGCTGAGAATTGGTCATTGCCGCTTCAGCCACCGACACTTATTGAGAGGCGACCCCCCACCAGTATGTTCCTGCGGTCACCCGATGACGGTGCGCCATGTTTTAATGTTCTGCCCCAATTTTAATCATGTTCGTGTTGCAGTAAATCTTCTGTCCACTTTGGAGAATATTTTAGCTGATGATGCACGGGCAGCAGCTAGAGTCTTGTGTTTTATACATATAACTAATTTTTCCTTCTAATGAAATTTTTTTATTCCTTGTTTTAGTGACATTCTCCTTATTGGCACCTTTTTTTAACCTTGTTTCAAGTCAATCTAGGGTCAGAATCGGGTGTTAATGACCACTGTAGTTGAGCGCCTTAAACCCACAAAAAAAAAAAATCCCTACTTGAAACACTATGTACTCGGGTACTACCCCATTCAAAACTGTTTGTCTAAGGTTTGATAAAGAAAGCACATTTGCTGTACAGTTATACCAAGACTTTTATTGTAGACAAACTTTAGCCCATTGATCTATGGTGTATTATACAGTTGGTGATATGGTCACTTCCTTTTCTTTTTTGTTGGGATCGGAAGTGATTGCATCACATTATGAGGTGTGGAGGCCTCCGCACCTATCTTGTATCACTTCTTCTGTGAGGGCTTCAGGTGCTGATGATAATTCTGCTGGTGTCATGATTTTATTTTATTTTCCATTTGAAGTCACAGCAGATATTGATCATACAGCATGTCATAACCCTGGACTAACACTATCTGATGCCATGCTTGTAGTTAAAAATGGGTCTTATATTCTATGAACATTGTAAGGAACGACTTTTAATTGTCTGATCATTTTAAAGTATGAATGACTAATTTCATTTGTGGTGATGATCCTACTTTATAGTTTGAATGGTGGACAATGCTGTGACACAAATAGATCAAATTGGTTATACCACCTATCCACCACCTCCTCTCTCACAACTTCCTTTTGAAAGTTCCATTTTGTACGGTGTATTAATGTCAATGGCAATTTGCAGTGTTCCTGGTATATACTAGGTGTGTTTTTTAAAGTAAGTTCCGTTTGAACGGAAGTACACAACGAAAGGTTGTTTCAAACAATAAATTTATTTTCAGAAAGTACATACTTTACTCTATTTTTCGACGTAGTTGCCAAGTTTGTTCAAACACTTATCATGCCTCTCAACCAATTTTAAAATAACCTCTTCATACAATCTTGCCACCTGTTCTGATAACAAAGAGTTCACTGCCATTTTGCAAAGTACTGATCTTGACACGTCAGGAAATTCATTTGAGAGACCTGTTATTGTGAAGCTCCTGTTCTCACGAATCCTCGCTTCAGCCGGAACCTCCAAATTGTCTGTAATCGAAGATGGGTGGACCGGAGCGGTCTTCATCATGGATGTTGTCACAATCATCTTTGAATTCTCGTACCCACTTATGCACTTTGCCTTTACTCATAACAGTATCACCATACACTTCACAAATCTGTTGATGAATTCCTGTAGCAGACAGGTTCTTTGGTGACAAAAACCATGTCACTGAGTGAACCTTACAAGCAGTGGGCAAGTTGGTAGTCTTAAACATTTTCAAAGCACAGAACAGATCTGTACAGGTTAACTACAGAGCTGAAACTAAACACAGTTGTTCCCGAGGTATGCCAGTACACGACACACATGCTCGTTGCGGTATGCGAGCGAACTACTAGTGTCTACAACAAAACGGAACTTACCTTAAAAAAACGTGCCTCATAGTTCTAATGTGGTAACGTTAACTGATGTACTTGACTGGTAGTGATTAAGATTCTTACATTTTAGCATGGTTGTTGGCTTCATTTACTGTTTATTCATAAATATACTTGTAATTTCTTTTATTAAATGTGAGGAACTTATTTCCTGTTTTTTTTTTTTTTTTTTTTTTTTTTTTTTTTTTTTTTTTTTTTTTTTTTTTTTAAGCATCAGAGCAAGTTTCTAAATGGTGTAATATTTTACAGCTTTACATTAATGGTGAACTTATTGGTGGCTTAGACATAATTAAAGAGATGGATGAAAGTGGTGAACTAGCTGCTTTGTTACCAAAGAAAGTCGATGAAAATAGGTAAGTGTTAAAATATACTACATTGCTGACCTCCATAAGATAAAATATTAGTGCTTTGAATGTGAACATGTAAAGAAAATCTAATAGTTGCATATGTGACCTTTGAGTTACTCCCAGTGGCACAGATGGAAATATGGAGCAGCATGGTGTTCAGCTTCTGTAGGTGTGCAGCTCATAGCAAGTCTCGTTCTGCCATTAGGACCAATAGCGTCAGGTGCTACCAGAGGCCAGCACTATGTTTGGACCTCTGACTGCTACCTCCTGCTAATGTCTGTTCCAGCTTTGCCTTGATATCTGAGTCCCTTAGACTGTCAATTATGTATGGTATCCCCTGTGAATGCGTCAATAGAAGATATCTCTCTCTCTCTCTCTCTCTCTCTCTCTCTCTCTCTCTCTCTCTCCTCTCTCTCTCTCTCTCTCTCTCCCCCCCCCCCTCCCCTCCCCTCCCCCCTTCACCCCATCACTAACAATAGACACATCGCTTTCTACCAAGAGTAGCGAGGGCCAGCACTCATGGGTGATGAGTAGTGGTTCTATCTTCATCATAACGTTGTTATTGCTCAAAATATAATATTGTGTTATATTACTTCCTATTTGTATTACAGGTTAAAGGAGCTGACTACAAAAAGTCCCATCATGGTGTTTATGAAAGGTGATCGAAATGTGCCACAATGTGGTTTCAGCAAACAACTAATTGATATTCTCTCAGAGATGGGGTAAGTTCTTTCCTTATTTTTTGTGTTTGTGAGTGGAAGGGCAGTGACACATGCATGTGCGCTAAATGTCTAAATTAATTTGGGTAAGATAGTTGTTGTGTGCATGAAATTGGGTGTTTTGCTTGCTCATTTTCCTCGAGTGCACCACGTTCAGCAGGCAGGCATAAATATGAATGCTTGGAGTACACATGATGTGTTTGAATGAGGCATCGGGAGGGGGGGGGCGTAAAAAGCCAGGTGCGATTAGATTAGTTGAATACTTGTTCCATAGATCATAAATATGAAATTTCACAATGATGTGGAAAGTGTCAGTTTAATAAATGGTGTCTATACATGCATTAAATAGTTTAAGGATTTTTTATTTTTAAGTTTTATCTAAAAATTCATCTAAATTGTAGTAGGAGTTGCCATTCAGAGTTGGATATCTGTCAGACTATTGATGTTACTTAGTAAGTGACCAAAGACTTTTGTGGCAGCGTAATTCCCCCCTTTCTGTGCCAAAGTTAGGGTGATCTTCACTATTCCAGGTTACGTCTTCCTCCTAGTGTTGTAGCTATGCACACTGCTATTAATTTTGAATTGGGTCGGATTGTTAATAACAAATTTTGCAAGTGAATACATATATTGTGAACCTACAGTGAAGATGTCCTAGATCCGTAAATGAATATCTGCAGATGATCTTGGGTGGGCTCCAGCAGTTATTCTTGCTTACACGTTTTTGTGCAATGAATACTCTTTTGCTCAATGTTGAATTGCCCCAGAATATGATCCCATACGAAAGCAGTGAATGAAAATAGGCATAGTAAGCTAATTTACTGAAATCACCAAAATTTGCAGTGACCCTGTTAGCATAAGTAGTTGAACTCAAAATGTTTCAGCAGATCTTCAATGTGTTATTTCCAATTCAATCCCTCATCAATGCAAACACTTAAAAATTTTGAATATCCTACCTTAGCTCCAGATTTCTGTTCAAGTCTATATTTATTAATGGTGTCATGCCATTTGCTGTATGAAACTGTATATACTGGGTGATCACTAATCTGTTCTTCTGATTGTGTAGCAGCAGCTCTGTGTGTTTGCTGGCTGTCTCACCAGCTGATGGAAATATTCTATCATCAGTTTAGTTAAGCAGTAGGTGTATATTACTTGATGGTGGTGTCTAATTGCGGCAGCATTTTATCTGCAAGACAAAATATCTTGCTTTATACAATAATGACAATATGGAAACAGCTTAATGAGCCAAAGGAAAACTTAACCAGCTTCCAGCTTTTTTATCAATGATGATTGGTCTCTGAATGAAAAATAACATTTCTCGACTGCTCGACGAGCTGATTTCAGACAAACAGTCGTCGACATTCAGGAGACTGTACCAAATCTTTAGAGACTTTTATATCGGCTGCAATGGCATCTTGACATTTCAACATTATTTTTTGACGATAGGTTGTAACATTTAATGATGATGATTATCATGAATAGTTTCATGTTCACTTGTGTATACCAATCAACAACTTAGAATTTTATTCCCTGTTGACAATATCTATCCTACAAGTCGTATTCCTGGAACAATATTTTGGAATGTATTACTAAAGGAAAGACATCTTGGAAAGGTGATTTTTTAAAGTATGCAAGCATATGCTGCTCTCATAAACTACCAAATTAAAGAAAAAATTAAAAATGCTGCTTGTTTTCGCAATACACAATTTTGCTGCCAATAGCATAGAACTATTAGCAACATAAAATCACAGAAAAGCACACCAAAACATGTCAGATTACTAAGTGAAGTATGAAATACCGCGAGGGTCAAGAAAAATTACATAGTCAAGGGGTTAAACAAACTCTAAATCTCCAAGATTGGTGATCTTTGACTGGAGCTCAAAATTTAGAGAGGACTTCAATGCGAGAGACACTTAGAATAGTTTCCGCAACGAAACTGTTGCAAAAATTTGTAAGATTATGGTAATATGTAAAGTATATGCACAACACCTTCACTTTGCGATAATAGTAGTGATATTCCCAACGACAGTGCTGCTAAAGCAGAGTTACTAAACACAGCTTTCCATAATTCCTTCACTAAAGCAGATGAAGTCAGTTTTTCAGATTTGAAATTAAGAACAGCTGCTGACATTAATAACAGAAGCATGATCTTGGAAGCAGAAAAGCAACTAAAATGGCTTAATCTCAAATACATCTTCCAGTACATACTGATTAAAAGCCTATGCAATGGCTCCATACTTAGTCATATACAACCGCTTGCTCAACAAAGGATCTGTACCCACTACTGAAAAGTTGCACAGGTCAACTGATATTCAAGAAAGACAACAGGAGCAATCCACTGAATTACAGACGTATATCATTGATGTTGTTTTGCAGCAGGGTTTTGGAACATGTACTGTGTTTCAACATAATAAATTACCTTGAAGAGAACTATGTATTCACCTGTGGTCAACATGGGTTTAGAAAACTTTCTTGTGAAACAGAAATAGCTTTTTATAATGAGGATAGTTTACAACTCATCGCAAAGACGTATGTTCGGCTGCAACAGGCACATAAAAAAGTCACTTGTACACGTAGAACTCAAGTTGTCAGTCATTACATAGGTTACAGTTATTTCTGCTGATATTTACTTACTTTTTTAAATACTAAAACTGTATCATTACAAATTGAAGTCAGTATGATAATTATGGTTGTGCACAATGTTAACATTATTGCATCACATTGCATCTCTTTTATGCTTGATGTCTTCCCTATGGAAATTGCATCTTCCAGCAGGATACAGTAGTTTGAGGTAGGGATGGGACTGTGAGGTGTGGCATCTTGAGCACACTGAGAATTTCTCGAGCTGCCAGCGCTCAAGCAGTTAAGAGAAGCGACGCTGCTGTGCATGTTGTTGCTCACTGTGATTATCATTAAAATATGGGCATTGGTTACATGAAAACCAAAGTCACGGAGCTGGCAGTACTTCACAGAGGATGGAGACATTGCAAAGCTCTCTGTAGTGTAGCAAAAAATACAACAGGCATGATAAGACATTTAAAATTATACAGTTTATCTAGCAATCAAACATATACATTCACAGATGCAGAAGTGCATTCTTTTATTAATGCAAGTCAGACAAAACACCCAGCTAGAATGTATGTTATCCATTCAAACTACATTAAAAGAAAATTTGGTGAAAATTTGTCTTATAGTGCCTCAAACAGATCACCAGTATCATAAAACTTTAATGTTTAATTTGGTTCCAATAATAAGCAACATGCATAAAAATTAACACTATCCAAACTTTAGAACAGAATGACATAACAAACAACAGTCAGTATTGTAGTTGTAAATTGTGGTGGCTGTGTCGAGAAATACCAGACTTTAAGCTGAAATAAGGACAGAGGTTTAGGTACTTAACATTGGCTAACATTGTAAGTACTACTGATTTTTTCCCCTACAATTAGTAAATGTATGTGAGGTATTTTTTGGGATGTAACATGTTGTAGCATTTTTCTCTCATGTAAGTATAAATGCATGCGGAATGCATATTTGTAGACTGACTATAAAATCTGTGCGAAGTGCCAAAATGAACGTTTTGAGTAAAACTCAAAAAACCTCCTAAAATGAACAGTTTGTCTCTTGTGTAATTTTTTTCGCCGTAATTTGTGTCTACCATTAATCTTTAAAGACTTATTACAGTTGAATTTACCATTCAATTTTTATTGTTATGAAAAAAATATTTTCCTGATAAAAAAATATGAATAGGGCTGTGTGCCATACCCTCTACTGTAAAAACCAGGCTCTGTCCAAAATTCGATTAAATGGAAAGCTGTATTGGACTTTAATGTCAAAGGCGTCATACATTCTCTGATAATTCAGATCTTGGATTAAACACATAAGTGAACTTTTGCCCCTTGTGTAATGACTTTCCTCTTGGGGGAATATTGCTGTGTGTTCAACTATATGCTGTGCATCATCACCTGTGTACTTCCTCTCTTTGGTTTTATTTCCCCTACATTCAACGTACGTAACGTCACCACGCTCTTTCGATTTAACCAATGTTACAAACCGTACGCGTTGTGATGCCATGGATTTCCATAAATGTTTGCTTGCACACTTGTTTATGATCACCTTTGCCATCAGGAATCATATAAAATACACTGGCCTGCCTTCTACTTTGTCGAATCTGTGTACGACCCTTGTCCCCTATGTTTAATACTTACGTTTCCCATTAGATAAGAATTTTGTTTGACGTAATCTCCTAGTTCATAAAAGTGATTGAAGATGTTTAGCTTTTGTTTGAAGGCAATGCGTCTGCATAGATATGGGCATCGGCATGAAACCTACATAAAAGAAGGCCATCAGAAGTGTAAACACTGTGTCTAATAATCTGTTTTTTCACTACTTTGCACTCAGAACAAAAACGCATATACAAACAACTGTGACATTAAAAGCCAAAGGAATACAACTTCGAGCTATTAGTAAACGATAACCTAAGTCTGTGGTATTATAGAGGTATTTAAACCTACCGCAACAGGTGGAGGTTGTTTCTCAGGCACTGTCACGTTCCGGCTGTTCTTGTAGGACGTCCCTTCTGTTCTAAGCTTCTTCTTGCGTTGAGAAATACTCCCTTAACCATTTTTACGGCGCCTATTTACCACTTCCATTGCAGGAAAACCACAAAATGAATAGTTACTGCTTGCTACACGATGGAACCTTAACTCAAACAGTAATAACAAAGCTCACATGCAACTCTGGCCACTGGCACATAGCCCAGATTTTACTTCACAACAGGTGGCACATAGCTTGTCAGGCATTCTTGTGAGAAACATTAGAACTACTTCCACAGTGAATAACAGATAGCCCACTTTTTACTGAGTAGTGTTAGGCATGTAGCCCACATTTTCACAATAAAACAAAATTTTTCATTTTTGGCACTTACCAAGGATTTTATTTTCAGTCTACATTTGTTTTTAGTAACAATGAAGTTATTGTTTCATGTGGGATAAGTTTTTTAAAATAGTCATGCTTTTTATCTTCTGAGAATCATTCTCCTATTATTATTATTATTATTATTATTATTATTATTATTATTATTATTATTATTTATGTGAACAAAGTTTTTGTTTTGTGTGAAGAACATCCTTTTTAATAACAGTCCTATTATTTTTGTTTTCTGAAATTATTTTGTTTTGCTTTACTGATATTTTCAATTCCTCCAACTGGGAGGTGGCTTGCTGGAGCGTACAAGCTGCTCTTCAGCCAAGGGTTTAACACTAATTATTGATAGCCATGTCCTTAAAAAAGAAGAGGGAAGGAGATTTTTTCTTTCTCAGTGATTTCAATTTCCTTCTCCTGGAGGTCTGAGAAACATTCTGCAACTACTTTCTTTCATAGTAATAATGTTTTTGTTTCGCCTGTGATACGTGTTTCAATTGATAATAGTCCTACGATTTTTGTTTTCTGTGAAACATAGATACTACTAATTTAGTTTCTTCCTTGCACGTGTACAGAAGACAACGATTACGACTGCTGTGTTGCGATGCTTCTTTATAGAGAAGTTTAGTTCAGCCTCTGGAGAGCACAGCACAGTCGTCAACTTCTCGAGAGTACTTGAGAATTTGCCTTAGTGTCGCGTGTTTCTTGAGCACGCTCGTAGCCCATCCCTAGTTGAAGCAGCTTGATAGTGAACTCTTAAACGTGGTGGAAATATGTTATTAAGCACTAGTTCAATGTTTGCAAAGCACTGGCCCATTCTTCGTGAAAATTGCATGACCTGTGTGTAGACACTGATGCCACGTATCTTTCTAGAATGTGTCACATCCATGCCATCATAAACCGTGTCAACAATTAGATATATTTATTTTAACCTTATTGCTGTGTGACAGATGTAAGTTATATATCCTCTTTTAACTGTTCCTACAGTAAATATTTTCAGTTGAAACTACAGTACTACATAAACATTGTTGATTTCTTATACCATACCAAAACTGATAATAGGTAATTGAAGTGTTTTGACTGAGTAATTCCTGAAATAACATGAACTTACCTGGTTTTGTTTCAGAATCGATTATGAAACCTTTGACATCTTGAAGGATGAAGATGTTCGCCAAGGTTTAAAGGAATTTTCCAAATGGCCAACGTATCCCCAAGTGTATGTGAAAGGAGAACTTATAGGTGGCTTGGACATAATAAAAGAATTGAAAGAAAATGGTGAACTAGAAGCTACATTAAGGTGCTAGGAATAACTTTATTGTTACTGATCATACAGCCAAAAGACAAATGTGTTGTGCATCATAGCAGCTGTGTCTTTTAAATTTAATTCCCATATTAGGTTCTTTCAAATACAGCACTGTTGAGAGCCCTTTTGTCATATGCAGCAAATACCAGTTAGAAGAAAATAGCTAAAACTAAGGATGAAGCTGAACCCTGTTGTAAGGGAGAGCAAATTATCATGCTATGAAGACTTCATTGGGCTGCTGCGTATCTCTGGAAATCCAGTTACTGAATTTTTTCTGGGACTAAAATACATTTGCAAATTTCATAAGAGTGGTTAAAGTCACTAGTCTCATGTCTCTATGTAAAGCAAGTTCAGAGTTTGTGTTGTGTGGAGTGAATAAAGTGCACCCAGTTGACTGAATAGTTATAATAAGTAATATTGCTTCACTGTAACAACCTCCATAATCCTCAATTGAATCAAGTAACACTAGCTTAATTATCTTTATTTAGAAGGAACATGGATTGAATCCCCATAAATTTGTCTGAAGTTGGTAAAAGCAAATGGTGGAATGATTCTTCTCCCTGTATCCATCAGTACTTGACAGAACATTGAAATATTTCTTCCTTTCAGTTTAAATGTTTGCAGAATAGTGTTACCATTTTAAAGGAATCACACTACCTCAATAATAATAAATTCACAGCATAAGTTTTATATTCAATCTTAGAACACAGAGAAGAGTAAAATTTCTGTCTTCTGAAATTATCCATTAATTAGAATATTTAAGAAAGGAAACCAAATTTCTCAGGGTAAGAAGCAAAGATAGGCTGAAGTATTATTGTATTTATCACATTCTGCATGAGGGCAAGTCTCCATGGACATGGAAAGCATTATACACTGCTCAATAAAATCAGGGATCAGGTGAGATATCATACACACATACGGTAACATATTGTATCCAGATATTGTTTATAATTGTAATTTGTGTGAGATACAGTCTGATATTTTGCTGTCTTAACTCTTTACTTGAGATTTACATGGCATTTACTTAGTGAGGAATCACATGGCTACAATAATAGTGAAAAAGTCTTTCTCATGGCCCTCTAATATGGTATGTGATCTCCTCGGACAGCCAGTATAGTTGCACACCTGCATGGCATGGACAGTATAAGGCTATAAATCAGCTCTTGAAGAATATTTGGCCATTCTTCCACGAGTGCAATATCCACCTTTGCAACCATTGTGGGAGGTGCTGGTCTGGCTGCAATGCATCTGACGTGCATCCCAGACATGCTCAATTGAGTTTAAGTCCATTGAACAAGTTGGCCACTCCAGTTGTTCAATTCCTTCAGCTTCAAGCATGTCGTCCACCAGTGGAGCTCCTGACACGTGTTATTGTCCACCAGAAGGAACCCATCTCATCATAGGGCATAATAAAAGGTTGAAGAATTTAATCTCTCTACCTCTGAGCAGTCAAAGTGCTATTTTGGACAACATAGAGGTCCGTATGTCTGCCAATACTGACTCCTGACACCATTCGTTCACCACCATGATGTACTCATACTCAGGATTGTTCCACATTCTCTAAAGATGAAGGAACAATGATTGTCTGGACAATGATTGTCTGGCAGAACAAAAAACCTTGACTCCTCTGTTAACAGAACCTGGTGACACTTGTCAAGATTCCAATCCTGATGATCTTCTGTTCAGTTTCTGCAGGTTAAATGATGTCATGGTTTTAATGGTACATACAGAAAATTATACCAATGTAAGAAACCCACTAAGCATCTTTATTATGCCATGTCATCAGGGGCTATCATATATTTAAACATACAGTTATAAGTTATTCAACTGGTTGGAAAAAGTGACACATGCCTCATGGTCTGTAAATCTCATTGGTACCAGCACTGATTAAAGTGGCATATTCAACTTCATATGTTTGTGAGGAGTCTTGACAGGGAGTGCAGTGTAATGACAGAACGCTTTAAATTTTGTCCCACCTGCATAACTGAACCGCGGATGATGACTTCTTGCTTATAAATTGTAGCCCAAAATATTACCTTTTCCTGTGTCATTTGCTTTGGAAACAAAATAAATTGAGAAAAGTTTGCATCCTGTAGGGAGTAGCAGCAAGAGACTGAATTTTACATTGTTTTTATCTATTGGCAAAATGGGTGAAAATATTAGTAGGGACAAAGAAATTGAAATACTCACCTTACACAGTTTGGACCAGCAGATGTAGACCTTACGTAGTACTGTGCCTTATTTGATGAAATTCAGTGGTAGAGTAAAGGAGCTGTTTTCCAAAAATGTTTTTAGTTTACGTAAAGACATACTGCTGTTTGTGGATAAGAAGGGAAAGCAGGTAAGTGTTTTATGATTGTCAGTTGATAAGAGACCTTGCCTTCCAAACTGATATGACATAGCATAGGATTATCTTAAAAAGGTGGGGGACAGCAGTCAGTAAGATGGCACACATAACAAAAGATAGCAGTGGATGTTGTTGGGATCAGAGATAATTTTGACACTATATTCATAAATTCTTCTGAAATTCAGTAAGAACTTACTGACTTCTAACATAACCTTATGGACAAAGAGCTTTCACAAAGCAGAAACTTTAGGAATCTTCTACAAAAAGTACCATTGTTAACAGGTACCACAATCAGTGTATCAGAGACCCTCCCCTTTTTTATTCCAATAATTAAGTTGTAAGCTGTGGAGTAGTTTAAGACTTAACTCACTGGATTAATCTGTATAGTGACCAGATATCTTGTACCAAACATTGTCAAGAATGAAAAGAAACTGATTGATATAATAATAATAATTGTGTGGCTCATTGGCCCGGTGCAAGTCTTTCAATTGGACGCCACTTCAGTGACTTGTGTGTCCCTAGCCTACCACAGTTATCCAACCGGGGAAAGGGGACCTACAGCTTAACATGGAATCTGAACCACGTGTCATTTCTGGCGACTCCTTACATCGTTGAGAGATGAAGAATGGGTTAAAATGCATGAAAATGTGTGACCTTCAGACTTCACACTTAAAAGATTAGATTCAATAAAATATAGAAGAAATGTCACGTAATTTGTGAGCTAATTCTACTTGTGAAAATAAATTGAAAATGCCCTATGAACATGTCTACTTTTCAATAATTACAGAACTGGACCGCGTTGAACACTACATTTCTACATTTATACTCTGCAAGCACACCTTACAGTGTGTGGTGGGGGGTACATTGTGTGCCATTGTCACTTCATTTCATTTTGAGTGATGTATGATACATAAGAGAAACAACTGTGGTGATTTCTCTGTGGTCTCTAATGTCTCTTATTTTATCCTCATGGTCTTTTCACGAGATACATGTAGAAGTAAGATAGTTGATGACTATTCAAGAAATGTATGCTCTTTGACATTAGCCCATACAATGGATAAGAAACCTCTTGCAGTATCCGCTACTGCAGCTTGTAATGCCTCCACAAGAAAATACAACTCTCCGTAACACATTTTTCAAAATTTACTGGTAGAGTGCCAGACTATGAATCCCAAGCTCGTGGATTTGATCCTCATTATTCCCTAGGGTTTTTCTCTCTTCCTTTTCACCTCTGGCAGTGTTGCTTAAGTGAAAAGTCAAGTAGCACCGTGGTTCAGAATCCACATTAATCTGTAGGTCCTTCTACAACTGACTAGGTAAGTCAATTTGAAGGTTGGAAAAAGGCAACTGTGTACCACCTCCAAACAGGACCATGCCTAGTACAGAACTGTGGTGTTCAAGCCAACCTTTGGGTTGTTGACTGCATTCTCTTTTTATCTTTTGTATGTAATACTTTTAAATTTTGATAGCAAAATATTTTCCCTTACCTTTATGTATTTTCTACTATTTAGAGGTGAAAAAAACCATTACAACAAATATAAATTTCAAAACATGGCAAACTAATTTATTTCTGTCACAGTATATCCTCATAGTCCGAATCATTACCCATGAAAAATTATCTCAGTAACTTTTAATTGTTACATAGAAAGAAAGAATGGTTCTCTTGGTCTTTCTGCATCCTGCTGCCGCAAGGCTGAGTTATCGTTAAGCAGAGCTTGGCGTGAAAAGAAGAATAACCAATAGTATTTCAAGGATAGTAAGAACCAATAGGATTGCAGAGCACCATTCTGGTATGTCTTTGATTCGATGTAGTTGATCATTCTGACATCAGAAACAATCACACTCAGCAAGAGAGTTTGTATGCAATTTGAGGAGGAGGAGGAGGAGGAGGAGGAGCAGAAAATTTTGAGACACACATTACATCGAGCGAGATACAGAAGAGGTTATGATTTGTACAGCACATCATGAGGATGGACGATGAGAGGTTGACTAAGAAGACAGGGAACACAACGTTTCATACAAGAAACAACTGAGTGAAGGAAGTCAGAGATGATTGGTAGGCTGTAGGAATAAAACGAATTGAATTGGTCATTTCAAAAAGATCATTAGTCATGAAAGTAAAATTTTACAGGGGAAGGAAAAAACATTCTACAGCATAAACCATTTATTTATTGTTATTTTAATATCAATATTTAGTGAGGTGCCAAGCACTGTGCATTTTTGTTTTGTAATTAATAGTTTAACCACAATATTAATTTAAAAATCGTTGACTTATGACCTTTTTGCAATGAATGACCATGTGTTGCAACAAATGAAAGCATTACTTGCAAATAATTGCCTATTTTATTGAAAAATCAGTTAATATTAAACACAGTAAAATGAAATTTGTATATTATTACTGCAGTAACATTTTTCACAACGTTTGTGTGTTTTATAACAACATCAAAAGAGAGTACAATAAACCAAGTCAATCTTCTTGATCATCATCTTAATTTTTTATTCCCCCTTCTTGCAGTTGGTTGAATTCCACATATTCAGCTGGACTATACCTCTTCACTTTCAATTTTTTTGACATTGATTGGCACTTGCTATCCAGGATACGCCAACTCGATCGCAAGTACAGGATGCTTATTGAAGCTTTGGAGGGGTTCAAATGTCTCTAATGAGACCATCGATGAATTGCTCTATTTTTACTTGCCCAGGATAATGTGCATCACACTGAAAAGTCATCCATTTTTATGGAGAAAAAGAAACTTTTTGTTCTTTGGGAATTATTCCCATGCTTGATTCGGAGAGGCAAGCCTTTTTAAAATAGGCAGGCCACCAGTTTTTAAAGGCTAATACAGCAACATTATCAATAGTTTCCACTGAGTATTTACTTGATGCCTTTTTGATAATTATGGCATACTCTTCAGGTAAGTAGATCCGGTCATGACGTCTTACAAATTTTTTTATGGTCCCAAAATCTCTATTGTTGCGCCTTTCTTCGTTTCGCTTTCATGGTACAAATAAAAGTGTGACTGCTTGGTTTTCATATTATGTATGCCAAAAACATTCTTAATTTAGGATCCTCTTTTCGTGGTCTCCTGCTCTTGACATCTTGAACTTCGATTAGCCCTTGCAGGAAGATATCTTGTTGATTCTTAACACTGAAACTGTTCAAGTGAGCAATGATATCTATCTTTGCGTCATCATCAAACAGAGAAAAACATTCCTTTTTGCACCTGAAAGAGTCGAAATTTTACTCCGGCACATTTCGGTGCCGTTGCCACTCGGCCTACTTTGTCAGCACACAACGTCGTGCCACCACGCATCTACGCACTTTTCCGGGTCCACCAGGGACCTTCTTTCCTTCAAAAAGTGAGATAAATGGACGGTATTGTAACAATTGTCCATCCAGAGTGTATGTCCTAAGTTGAGAAGAGGTTCAACAAGTCTACTATCTGACTAGTTTTCAATGTATCAGCAGGAAAAAAAAAAATCTATTTCCGTGGAATTTCCTGTATAAATAAAAAAATTCCCACAAATATCCTGTGGATGTTTCATCAGATCCCATAAGACTTTATATCAAACTTTGCTGCTTTTAGAGGTAGGTAGTTTTTTATTGACAACCTTCCTTTCCATAACATCAGAGATTCGTCCTTGGATAATAGAGCCCAACTCGAAATGTATGAAGATCCTCATTGTTTGCAAAATGAAGGAATTGCTTAGATTTGTAAAAAAATTGACACTTGCTAAAGTGGATGCTTACTGAAATAAGATTTTATGGATGGCTTCTGAATAATTCCTATCAACAAATGGTAGTGTAACAAGTTGCACTATACCCCTATGAACCGACATAAGATCACCAAATATATGTATTAGGGAATTCTGGTAGCCAGATATTTCTTTTTTAATTTTTCTTTACCTAACAGGTAATCTGTCAGGAGATCCACTTGCTGCTACTGCCATGGGTGACAGTGCTTCAGAATATATACAGTGTTTTGGAATGTCACAATCTCTAAGAACAGTTATAAGTAAGAAAGACTATTCTGTTTTGTTTCTATTGACATTGCTGTAAAAGAGGAGAAGAGTTGTAAGTTGGCTGTTTTAAGAGGAGAGCAATAAACAGCTTATGTGTTTTAAAGTTGACATCTAATTTAAAGTCATTCAGCAGTAAATGCTCGGGTTTTTTTTTCACTTTTTTTTCTTCTCACGCTGAAGACAGTATTTGGACTTACGAATTCCATTACTTTAAGTGAGAAGATGCCTGATTGCAAAAGGGACAGACAAGCTGGACCTCATGGGGCAGTAAATATTTCATAGGGAAGAGTTATGACAAGATGAATGGAATTTCAACTGCATATATTTCTAAACAAAGAGCCCAAGTAGTGATTTGCAAATAGGTTATATAACAAGCTCGGTCACACGCAGAGACACACACACACACACACACACACACATTACTTATCTTGTGAGTTTTAAAAAAACACTACATGAAGGAGTTGGCAACTAACTACAGGACACGGAAAGAAAGAAGAGTGAGAAGTTATAGAAAGAAAAGTGACAAATAGTCACCATAGCAACCTATCAACGTTGATCAGTCTGTACAACAGAAAATGCAAATATAACAATAGCGCAGATTAATCCTGTCACAAGTTGAACTGTGCTGTTCGAGCATCGTGGGTGTTCAGTTCCAGCGTCACAGGGTTCCGGACGTCGCGACGCGAGCACCTCACTGCTATTCGCTGCACCATCCGGGGGGAGGGGCATACCCAACAAAGAATTTATTTATTTTTTGGTGAAATTGTGAGTAGTTGTGTGGTCTGTTAGGATAGAGAGATGCCTGAAATGTACACTAAATAAACAATCTAAACAAGAGAATGTCTGAAGAAATGCTAGGTTACGACTTACTTTACTCGTAGTCTGAGTGAAAACAATTTTATTTTGTACTATTTTGTTTCTAATGTCAAGGAAATTTTGTAGGGGGTTTTATACAGTTTTGTAAAATTTCATACATTTTGTGAAGAATGCAAAGCAAGGGGGTGGGTTTGTATACATTTTGATATGGGGAGGTAGTTATGTAAACTTTCACACACACACACACACACACACACACACACACACACACACACACACACACTGCACAAATACGTAACGCTGAATACTCATCATGCTTTTCAATAGTAGAAATTGGAGCTTTCTTCGGGGAATCCTGAAGGTGGCCTAACATGTCTGTTCTGCAGTGGGGTCATGAATATCTTACGTGCCATTGTGTTGCCCTTCAGTGTGTTGCCCTTCAGTGTGTTAGATGTCACGCTGGATGGCTCAGGGGTTCCTGGGGTGGTGGGAGGGATGGGTTACCTGTCTTTTGGGCTTTCTTTCTTCAGCTCCAATTTCTAGTATTTTTCTTCCTTTCTCTCTACTCTTTTACAGAGCACCTGTCTTTTAGTTCCTTTTCCATTTTGAACAAGTCTCTATCACTGAGACTCTTCTTATTTCTGTGTCAAGGTTTTTGTTGACTACAACCCTCAGTGCACACTCCTGAGAGGATTTGCCTGAGATTCAGATTGTGATCACTACACACACACACACAGATATTTCTTACCCACACATTACATTTTTACACATAATAACAACAGTACAATTAATACACACACATACAGATAGATATTAAAGTGGAGACCTTGGAATGGAGTAGGATTGTGGTAGTTATTAGATGAAGATATTTAAGTGTGTCTCAGAAAGGAGAGAGATAATTACTCTTAGTTAGCATCCAGTAAATGTTTTATTTTATAGTATACTCACTTGTTAGGAGGGATTGAAGTAGGTGTAGTTATATAGTATAGTATGCACTCCTATTGAAGAGACTGACCAGTAAGGAAAGTGTTCTGGGACTAGAGTAACACTGAATGAGAGCGTGGAAGGCTATGCCTAGGGAGTCCCTAGTGGGGGTGGTGTAGGTAATGGTTATCTGTAGAGTGAGTTAGTAGACCCACAGAAGAGGCTGCTACTCATGGTCAGGTACCTAGTGAAAGGGCCTGAACGGGTTTGGGATGCCAATAGGATGAAACCGGCCCAGTGGGGAGAGAAAGGTAGACAGGCATGTAGAGTATTGCTGTCATCTTTTTTCATTTTATCCTACTAGATGAGTCCAAGAAAGGAACAATGCCTTACCTCTGAGCTTAGTTGGGTAGCTCTTAGTTCCCAGCTGAATGTTTTTAAATAAGCAAGTGAGGAAAAGAAATCAGATTTTTTAACTAAAAAAAAAAATTCCTCTAACAAGAAATCTGATAACTACCTAGTTCAGATTTGGACGTGGTTGAGTGAAGCTAACATCTGCTATAACAAAGAAGGTAATTTTATAGGTGGAGACGATTTTTTAGCAAAAGGAAAAATAATCCTTCCATTCCTGCCCCACGAGTGCTTAGTTAGGGCCATAAAACTGAAATGTATGAAACGAAACCATATTAATCTATACCTGTGTGTATAAAAGATAGTACCCATATCAAAGTGGTGTATGTAAAAAATGAATACAATGTGATAACCTTATGTATTGAAATCATACAATTACAAGAAATGGATTTTTGGAAGAAAAAAATGTGAAGGATTAAGTTTGGCATAAGGATATACTGATTTTATCATTGTGGTAAGAGAGAACTTGTAAGTTGAAACGCCACAAACTTAATATGGATTCTACCTAAATATGACAACTTTGTGCTCAAAAACATTAAATGTGTGGTGCAATCTGGCTTATGAACTGTATCATATGTAGTATAAGATGACTGAATGTTAAAGAATTAATAAAATAGATCATTTTTGTAAGATAAATACTGATAATTATATGTAAGGAGATAAAAAGTTATAGAAACATTTGGCACCTTATGTCTAAGGGGAGGGGTATGTAGTGTAATGAGTTGCACTACACCCTTATGAACTGACATAAGATCGCCAAATATATTTATTAGGGAATTCTGGTAGCCAGATATTTCTTTTTTAATTTTTCTTTACCTAACGGGTAATCTGTCAGGAGATCCACTTGCTGCTACTGCCATGGGTGACAGTGCTTCAGAATATATACAGTGTTTTGGAATGTCACAATCTCTAAGAACAGTTATAAGTAAGAAAGACTATTCTGTTTTGTTTCTATTGACATAGCTGTAAAAGAGGAAAAGAGTTGGAAGTTGGCTGTTTTAAGAGGAGAGCAATAAACAGCTTATGTGTTTTAAAGTTGAAATCTAATTGAAATCCATTGAGCAGTAAATGCTCGGTTTTTCTCTCTTTTTTCTTCTTACGCTGAAGACAGTATTTGGACTTACTAATTCCAAAACTTTACGTGAGAAACTGTCTGACTGCAAGAGGGACAGGCTAGCTGGACTTCATGGCACAGTACATATTTCATAGGGAAGAATTACAACAAGATGAATGGAATTTCAGCTGCAGATATTGGTAAACAAAGAGCCCATGTAGTGATTGGCAAATATCCATACAACAAGCACGCGCGCACACACACACACACACACACACTACCTATCTGTGTGTGATAAAAAAAACTACAATATGCAGTGCAAGTAAAGCTCAATTGCGTCAGTTTCTATCAATTTATGAAGCCTCGAACGTGGCTGTAGAAATGTCTGCCTCTGAATAAAGTCTGCAGCATAACAGTTAGTTTCGCTGTCAACTTCTTCCCATTTCTAGTCTTCATCAAAGTGCAAATTTCACTTCTGGAACACATTCAATCTTGCCTGTTGTCACTATCCTCTGTTTCTTCACTTTTTTCCCAGTGTTTCTTCCAAAAAGTCGGTTTCGTTGTTGTCATCAGAATCCAAATCACTCCCACTGTCATTTATACCATCTAATTTCCATTGGTTCACTCTTAATTGCAAGAATTTGCTCAGATGTAAGACTGTGCAAACTGATTTTCTGCATTGTTTCGCATTGAGATCAACATTCAGAGTGAAGGTATAACGTGATTTCATCCGACTCACTCACTTCCTGACAAAGAGCTCCCTCACAGATCAACACAGATACATCTACAGTTAGCTGACGAAGTAATATTGCCCATCAAAAACAGTTGGCAGAGAAGTACAGTTCCATCTGCAACACTGCATGTCGCGATTACGGGGTTGGGATGTCACCAGTGTGGGCATTCACGGTGCGCGAGTATGTTCATCATTGTTGGCCATTTCAAATATTAAAATCCTCACAGATAATTATTTTTGTTTTAGATTTTAATATTTTCCTCACCAGTAGCTCACATCTTCAAGCAATGTCTTTATGTATCCATATGGAGATCTATATAAGCCAATTATTATTGTATTCGATTAATGATGAAAATTCTCCTCAGAGATAATAAATATTGTTGAAATGAGATAGAATGGCTGGCCAGTACTTACCATTGTGCTGTACCGCCGATAGTAACACAAAATGAAAAAAAAAAAACAGAAAAAAAGGGGACAAAGGGACAAGCTTTCGGAACAGAGTTCCTTCGTCAGGTGGGAGAGAAGGGAAGAATAAAGGATGGGAACAGAAGGGAAAGGTGGTTCACGACCTAGGTCATGAAAGTGGTGTTTCGGGAGTGTGGACGTCAGAGATACTGCATGTATGTACTGCGCCAAGCCAGAGAGGATAAATATAACTAAAGAGGAAAGATCAAGTAGTAAAGAGAAGAGAAGAGAGTGAAATTAATGATGCTGAGGGGTGTAGGAGGGGCGGGGGGGGGGGGGGGTCTAAAACGTTTTACATAAACAGGGAAATATGGATGGACACACACACACACACACACACACACACACACACACACGGAGAGAGATAGAGAGAATGACCGAGAGGGCGGTAGAGAGAGAGAGAGAGAGAGAGGTAAGGAACGGATAATGAATAGGTGAGCTGAGGATGGAGGAAGGGGAGGGGTTACCGCTACCCCCCTGGCCTAAATCTACGCTAACCCCTCCCCTTCCTCCATCCTCAGCTCACCTATTCATTATCCGTTCCTTACCTCTCTCTCTCTCTCCCTCCCTCTCGCTCTCTCTGTCATTCTCTCTATCTCTCTCCATGTGTGTGTGTGTGTGTGTGTGTCTATCCATATTTCCCTGTTTATGTCAAACGTTTTAGACACCCCCCCCCCCCCCGCAGCATCATTAATTTCACTCTCTTCCCTTCTCTTTACTACTTGATCTTTCCTCTTTAGTTATATTTATCCTCTCTGGCTTGGCTCAGTACATACATGCAGTATCTCTGACGTCCATACTCCCGAAACACCACCTTCATGACCTAGGTCGTGAACCACCTTTCCCTTCTGTTCCCATCCTTTATTCTTCCCTTCTCTCCCACCTGACGAAGGAACTCTGTTCCGAAAGCTTGTCCCTTTGTCCCCTTTTTTTCTGTTTTTTTTTTTTTTTTTTTTTTTTTTTTTCATTTTGTGTTACTATCGGCGGTACAGCACAATGGTAAGTACTGGCCAATTATTATTGTATCCCCTATATCTAGTGTTATATAACTAAATGCTCTATTTATCTCAGTACAGTACTAGCTAACATCTATTTTAGAAAACATTATACTATCTCTAACCAGTATTAGAGCACCTCCATTCTTCTTTCTTACTTCTACACACAATGTCTCCAACAGTATAACATTGAGAAATAAAATAGTCTACCTGTTCTTCTGTCAGTCAGTGTCCTGATATACAAGCAACATCAACATTTTCAATATTACAAAAGCATTCTAACAGTTTGTTCCTTATGGTGTAGATGTTCCTTTGCACTAAAGTAACAGTTTTACATTTATTGTCTGTAAATAATCTCCTTTTCAAGTGTTACTTTCGGCATCTAGCTGAAGTGCAGTAGGTATATTACCTGTGGGATCAGTCTTTTACCATATATAATTATATACCTTGCTGTTATTATTCAAACTACTAATTTCAAAGATTGTTTTATTGCACTTGAGCCTTTCTTTAATTATTTCCTTGATACAATGACATACCATAGAAACTTTTCCTTTCATAGTTTAAGTAAAGCCCACGTTTGGTGTGAAGGTTACAGGGCAGTTTACCTATATTATCACAATTTGCATGTTGAGAGCAAATTTTCTTTACTTTAATGTCTGCTCTTCAAATTTCTGTATTTACGCACGAGCTATCTATGGGGGCACAGTAGTAACTATGATGTTTCTAGAAAGTTCTGCAGTTATTTTACACAGACATGTGCTTCATTTTTTGCGACATCATTGAATCCCGACATGCACTTAACAAAGTCATTTTCTCATGATGATTTCATTTGAATATTGGCACCTATGATGTGTTTACTTCCCGCTCCAGTTTTGACTACACTAGGCACTGCCATGGCTTGGTTTATTTCTCGAAGCAAACTAGAGGTATTTCTACCGTGGCTGTCTGTTAATGTGAGCACACTATTCTTTTTAACTGATGATCCATGTTTATTAATTTCTAGTTTTCCTGGATGGTTATTCTTTGTCAGCACACCCATTTTGTCCAGTTCTCGATTGTTACCTCAGTTATTTTCAGAACACTACATTTGTTTTTATTCATAAATGTAGGCCCATTTGCTGTTACAATGTTCATTGCACTTTTTGCGGTGAAATTCCTACCTCTTTTGTGCATCACATCTTTCCACTCGGATGGTTGATAACTTTCATCTTGCACCACAGTTATATCACTTAATTTTTGAGTTGACCGTAGGTCACAGTTATCATTACTGAGAGTGGTAATTTCACTTTTAAGAACTGTACGCTTGAAACACGTTCTCTTAGATTTGTTACTTCCACATTACACATCTTGCAAACTCACTTTTTGGCCCCACAAGTATAACATTTTGTCTCATCAGAATTACGTTATTACATTTGTGGCCATCTCTATGATAAATAACAATAATTACAAGTTGAGTTTCACTACATTCAGTTACACTTGCACAACATTCAAATATTTGCTCAGTGCCCTGTACTGCAGCATATACTACAGCAAGCAGTACAGAGTGTTTGTGACAGACTGTGGAGCTCCAACTGGTAGTTGGACACAAGTGCTGCTGAACACGTTACTGCTTTGGGACAGAAGGTGTTGGGACAGACAGCAATCTTCGATAAGACTTTCTTTCTATCTCTATAGTTTCATACCGTGCTTCATGCATTAAGGAAAAATTGTCATTTGTGTTGGATATGTTGTATAGTTCATCTAAGCTGTAATATAATTTTTATAAAAATATAAATAGTTGTCTTTATTGACAAAACACTTTTTACATTATATTGTGATTGGTATTATTTACAAGTTCACTGAAGTCTGTTTTCCTTCCTACAGCGTAATTCACTGTTCCTTAATTCGAAACACTACAAAACCAATATCTTAACCAGCCATTGCTCTGTTCTTGGAATTGTATAAGAATTCTGCATATTTCTCGGATGCTTGTTGAATAGCACCTACAATATCTTCTACAGTCCACTTCTCTGGTTCAAGCATGTCATCCACTGTAAATGGTCCTTGCTGGATTCTTTGTAATTCAGTTACATGTGCATAGCTCTTCAGGGCTGAAAAAAAGGAAACAAGTGTATGTGCTTAAGTCACCTGAATAGAAGAGGATGACATTAGTAAAAGATAGGCTAGTACAGTCAACCCAAAATAAATGTGACTCTGGTTCATATGCAAAACACAGTGAACTTAACTGGAAGATCAGTTGAGTTAGAAACTAAGTTCTGTCCGTAGTTAATTTTCACAACTTCGGTTGTTTTAAAGTGGTTATTTGAGTAAAATATGCTGTCATACGTTAATGTCTGCATCATTGCAAATTTAACTATAACTCTTCAGTTTGAACTCTGAAAGTGGTTGCAAAGTTCTTATAGCTAAGAAAAGTATCAAGTGACCATCATAGTACACATCTTGGCACTGTGTGATTTAGTTTAAGTTTTAAAATGAGTTAACAATATTACATTGGCACAAGATTTTTCACAATTCTGCCCATCATAACTATGGTCATGTAGAACAATGGGAAGGTTGTCAGAATCCATCATGCTCACGTAACATTTCATACACAATGCCACTACGAATCGAAAAGGCCTTAGGGTGTCGCATCAATGGTCACCCTTTCCTTTGGGCTGCTGAATCCTACACATTTCAAAGGTCAGTGAGCAGCAGTCAGTAATTGTTGCAAAAGATCCAGATTTCAGCTAGTAACTAGTCATTATTGATTCAAAAATACAAGATGCACATGCGCTGTTCCTGAGGAAGGTTTTGATTTATTTTTAGGTGCTGAAACTGCACTCTGCTTCTGCTGTTGAAATCGGTGTAGTTGGCACAATTGGTAATGTTTTGTGCACTTCAGGGAACGATTCTTGAAAGGAATGTTCCAGAAAGAAAGTAAACAGCTCAGAAACCAATGTAATACCTCTAAATGTATCACTGTGATAAATCACTGACAGTTCATTTTTCAATTTATCGTGGCAAATAAATGGACAGTAGTTTAATGAAAAAGTATTGACCAAAGTGGCTGGGAAATGTTCTCTAAAAGAAGCAATCTTACTTTTTGCATCAACGATTTCACAAATAAAATCACACACATACAAGCTTTCGCAATTGTTGGTCGCTTCTTCATGAAAAGAGGAAGGAAGGAGAGGAGAAAGGGAAGGATACGGGTTTTAAGGAAGTGGAAAAAGAGTCATTCCAATCCCAGGAGTGGAAGGACTTACCTTAGGGGACAAAAAGGAAGGTAAACAAATACACACACACACACACACACAAACACACTCACATGGTCCAGAGTCGGTAAACTGATCTGTATGTTTGTGGAGAAAACAAACAACAAAACATGTAATGGGTTTAAAATAATGAGTAACTGTGAAACTATATTTTTTAAACTTTCATTTCACATAGCCACAGTAGCCCAAGAAATGATATCAAGCATTCTCGGTGATTCTATGTTCACATGAATTACAGAATTTTCTTCTCTATTTCATATGAGAATGAGCCACAATGAAGTGTGGCTGGGTTTAGCTAGTGCTGTATATTACATGTGCCATACACACATTAAATATGTTGTTGTATCACATCCTCAGTGCAGCTCTATCAACTCAGTGATTTAAAAATCATTCAAGCTGAGAGAAGACAGCTCCATAAGACATCCCTGGACTTCACTTGCCTCGAGGCAAGGAATTAGTGCTACTTAGTTGAACAGTTACCGATATCACTCAGTTGCAAGTGTTCAACAAGATGCAGGGTATCATGTAGGGTTTTGCCGAAATGGATGATCTTAGAGGGAATCTTAGCTGTTTTATTCACACATGTCAATGTCACAGATCCTATGATCACACCTCAAGGGGCCCAAAACAGAAAGGCTGAAAAGCATAAACACCCTTAGCTACTTTGGACATGTTCAAATTTCATCAAATGACTTTGAATGAACCATCTCCAGTGATTCCTTCCTTTATACCAGAAGAAAAAATGCAGTTTCACTACACCCCAAAAGGTATCAGTTCACATACAGTGGGGATGTAGCCCCACAATGTTATCAGAGGAATGAATTGTTTAGGATGCATCAACAGTGTCAAACATTGTAAAGAATGATCAAAATATCCACGAGTGTACTGCCGGTCTATAGTGTCCAACGGGCACAATATTTCGGCGATCATACATGTCGCCATCATCAGGTGAACTGACGGACTGAGCTCCTGGAAACGCGCCGGCACGGAGATCCGCACGCTACGGCTGCTCGAAGGGAACTGGGTTCTAGCCCGGTAGCAGGCCATTTAAATACCCGCGGCCCGCGGAGCAACCCCTCCGCGGTCCGCGCCGCGCAGTGGAACCAATTGCGCCGGCGTCTGAGAAGACGTCGGTGTGAGGGCTCTGTCCGCCGTGGTCGTCACTTCGTTACGTTTGCTAGATTTACTCTTAATTAACCCAATCGCTGGTTCCCAAGCTTTGCTAAGCAAGTAAGTTTCCAGAAAGATGATGCAAGGGCTTCCTCCTCGAAATTCTCCATGGAGAATTCTGGAAACCTACTTGCTTTTTCCGTTATGTGGACGACACTTTCGTCATCTGGCCACATGGTATGGATAAACTCCTTGACTTTCTTACACATCTGAACTCCATACACCCCAACATCAAATTCACTATGGAGACCGAAACGGAGGGTAAATTGCCGTTCCTTGACGTCTTGGTCAAGAGAAGAGCTGACGGCACCCTGGGTCATTGTGTATATCGGAAGACAACGCACACTGATCTGTATTTACACGCAGACAGCTGTCACCACCCTTCACAGAGGAATGGGGTACTTAAAACTCTAGTACATAGGGCGCGCACTATCTCCGACGCAGAGAGTCTACCCCAGGAATTGGAACACCTGAGAACTGTATTTCGAAAAAATGGGTACTCAGAGTGGCAGATTCAGCGGGCTCTCCGCCCAACCACTACAACACAACCTGTGGAAACGGATGAAAACGCAAGGGAGGATGTAGGCACTGCGTTCGTTCCATATACCGGCGCACTCTCAGGGAAGATCGCCCGCATTTTGAGAAAACACCAGGTTGGAACTGTTTTTTGTCCGCCAAATAAAATTCGTGCACTGGTGGGGAGCGCTAAAGGTGATCTCGGTTTGAGGAAGGTGGGCGTGTACCAGATTCCGTGTCAGTGTGGAAAGTCATATACTGGACAGATGATGCGTACCGTCGAGGATCGATGCGTTGAACACCAGAGGCACACACGATTGATGTATCCGAGCAAGTCGGCGGTCGCTGAACATTGTTTGTCGGAGAATCACGCCATGGAGTATGAACACACTAGGATTCTGGTACAGACGTCGAGATACTGGGACTGCGTCGTTAGAGAGGCCATTGAAATTCGCACAAGTGACGACCTCATAAACCGTGACTCTGGCTATATAATCTTAGCAAAGCTTGGGAACCAGCGATTGGGTTAATTAAGAGTAAATCTAGCAAACGTAACGAAGTGACGACCACGGCGGACAGAGCCCTCACACCGACGTCTTCTCAGACGCCGGCGCAATCGGTTCCACTGCGCGGCGCGGGCGCGGACCGCGGAGGGGTCGCTCCGCGGGCCGCGGGTATTTAAATGGCCCGCTACCGGGCTAGAACCCAGTTCCCTTCGAGCAGCTGTAGCGTGCGGATCTCCGTGCCGGCGCGTTTCCAGGAGCTCAGTCCGTCAGTTCACCTGATGATGGCGACATGTATAATTGCCGAAATATTGTGCCCGTTGGACACTATAGACCGGCAGTACACCCGTGGATATTTTCATCATCAAATACGCCGGGAGAAACTGAAGAATCACATTGTAAAGAATGTCATCTCTACACTGCAGACTGTAGTGTTTTTTGTGTGTCATTTCCGCCGGTTGTCCTAGGCGTAGGTGGGCGAGTAGAGAGAGACCAACACAGGAAAACACCAGCCAGTGGGACAGCAGAAACTAGAAACACTAAGCTAGATTAGAACAAGATATATATTTTGTAGAGGTAATACAATACTTAACTTTGTTAACTGAAGACTAGTGGAATGCAGATACATAGTTTAACTAGATAGAGGCCTGCCTACTGATGAGAGACCTTCCTAGTGCCTGTCCTATTGCCAAGTGGCCGATGCAGTTCAGTGGTGGCCACGAGAGGGGTTGCAGTAGAGGGCGCTCGTGGCCGACGTCGTAAGAACGCTGCACCATGCTTGCATGGCAGTGCACAGCGAAAGTACGTGGCTTGCACTTCAGACTTCAAAATGTACAGAATCAACACACCAAGGAAAAGGTGGTTTCACTGTTGCCCTTAACATAGTTCCACTGACACATTTTTACATCAATTCAGAGTGGCAGTGTGTCTGAAACATTTCCTCACCACCCATAAAAGACCCACATTATTTCAATACTGTGCGCTGCAGTTCAGGCCTCCATCCCTGGGGTGTCAAGCAAAGGAGTGAAAAGTGGGTGTGACAACCTTCCCACTTTGTGATATGTCCACATTGAAACTGACAGAATTGTGGAAAGACAAATCTCAAATGTTTGTATCACAGTTGAAGACAATTACAGATTTTTGGAAACTTCACCCTTCAGTTTTGTTGTACAGTGTATGTTTCATTACAGGTGAACTTTATTGTGTGTAAGTACTACTCATCTGTCCTAAAAATAACACAAACACACCACAATAATTCAAAATCAAACTGTTCAACAAGACCATTTTACTGCAAGGTTGAAACAATTTGTAAATTTCTAAGTATGAGTGAACACAACCCCCCCCCCCCCCCACACACACACACACAATATTTATAAAACATGCTTACCAAGTCCTAAGTCATGCACCAAACTTCGAACATAGAAGCCAGGTCCACAAGACACATCAAGTGTAAAAAATGGTGGGTTGAAATCTGTGCACATCACATCATAGCATGTAACATATCGTGGTTGCATTTCTACGTCGATACCAGCTCTGCAAATGCCAAACAAAAATCAGTTTCACAATTATCTTTTTTGTAAATAAAAATATTGCTAAAGTAACAGTTTGAAGTAGCAAAAATTTTGCTGATTTAATGTCATCCTTTTGTTTATAGCTTGGATATCTCTAAAGTGTTACAGCTGTTAAAAAAAGTTTTTATGTAAATGACAGTACTCAGAGGAGGAATGAAATAGGTGTACCGATATATCAGAAGGAAAATTATGAGACAGAATTGCTGGACAGTTCTTACCTTTAGGTGCAAAAAACTGTAGTACTGCCACAAAACTACAAAATTATCATAGCTTCCAGAACTAATCGGTTGTGAAACTTTAAAAAGGAATTCGGAGGCGACTCAGATGCCACGATGACATTAGTGAATGTGGTAGGGACACCAAATGCAATGGGAAAGCCAAACTTACAGCTAAACTTTAAACTGTTGCTTGGAAACACTAAACATTTAAAATTACCTACAGTATTTATTTTTGCAAAAATTTTGTGTTTATTATAAAGCATCATTGAACTTCCCTTTCCAAGGAACTTCAAATGCCATCACTATTCCCCCTAAAAATCATAATTGAGCAATACTTGAGAGACAGGGAATGATGTGTGTTACAACTGCCACTTTGCAAATTATCAGTCATCATATCCTCTGTTTTTATCCATCTTTATCTACATTACTACACCACAAGCCTCCTAACAGTGTGTGGTGGAGGGTACTTCTGACATGTGGACATTTCTGTATTTACTCTGAATTTCCTGCTCATGATAATTTTGCAATATGTATAAGGAAGAAACTAAAGTGATGTCCAACTCTTTCTGGAATGTAGTCCCTAAGAATTTAAATAGTAACCCTCTGTGATGCATAATGAATCCCTTGTAGCATCTGGCACTGGAATTTGTTGAGCACATGACACTCTTACACTGACTAAACAATACCATGGCAAAACACTTCGATCTTTACTCTATCTTGTCCATCTCTTATAATAATCCAACCTGATAAGGGTCCCAGACTGATGAGCAAAAGTTAAGGTTTAGTCACACATATTCCATCAGCTACTTTATTCGCGGATGAATTCTGTTTCACTCAGGTTCTGCCCATGAAGTTATTTGGCATCTGCCTTTCCCACTATTTGTTTTATGTGGCTGTTACACTTTGGCCCATTCTTACAATGTCCGGTAAAGTAAGGGTAAGAATTAACCTCTAGTAAACTTTACGGTTGGAGTAAAGTTCCAGTAAATCCAGTTTCTTTCTTACCATCTGGAGGTTAAGTTTTACTGTCAGTGAATAAATCTGTGTAACATTTGTAGCGGTTGATACACCTGTTCTGGGCAAATGTGTTATCGTCAGGCAGTTGTTTTGATTGTTTGAAAGTTTTCGTGAAGGAGTTACGACTTTGTTGTTAAAGTTGTCGTGTCATGTATTGTGTGTCGTAGCGATCTGTTTTATGCAATGGAGAGTACCGGTGCTAAGCAGAGGGTATGGCAGGCGAATTTTTCTGCCAAGGAAGAACAACTTCTGAAAATTATAGAGGAGAAGCGTGATGTGGTGGATAATAAGAAGACAGATGCTATGACGTGGGACAAAAAAAAGCGTGGGAGAATATTGGCGAGTTAAGTTTGAGGGCGTGAGTGGCACTAAAAGGCCAATTAAAAACTTACGTGACAAATATGATATCATGAAAAAGAAAGCAAAGAAAAACATAACTGAAGAAAAGAAAGGAGGGGATAGCAAACCACCAACAAAACTTGGCAAAAATACAGAAACTTTATTAAGATTGATGGGAACGAGTGCTGTTGGCCTGGATAACCATATGACGGAGATGTAATAGGTAGAGGCATCTATTTTTTTGCAAAGCGCGAAATCTCGAATTTTTCGTGATATTTTACAATTTTGCGGAAAATCACAAAATCATTGAAATTTACTAAATATTGCGAAATAATCCACAAAATTTTCTGAAATCTCATCAACCATTTAAATGTTCGGCGGAAATGTGAGATATATCGTTTCGAGTCCTGCCAACCTAATTTCCTGTGCAATGGAGAAGTCCATTTCTGGCACTTTAATTGATCGGATGACTGGTACTGTACTGCGTGGTTATAATTGTTTCTGATCGCTGGTTCTTTCAGTGATTTGTTTTAGTACAGCAGATTATTAACATGGTCTTATCAGTTCTCATGAAAGAGAATTTGCATCAGATGGATTTTACATTTTTGATAAACCAAGAAAATACTTCTGTGCAAATACTGCATTTTGTGTATTTAATAGCAAAGAAAGGACACATATAAATAGCAGTTCCTCCCAGAAGAAGAACAACAAGAAATTGCTGTTTCATCAATGCGGTGGCAAAACAACTGAAAGTGGACAAGAAAGTATTCGTGGTAACAACACAAGCTTTCATTGAGGCAAACATCCCCTTGGAAAAAAGTCAAAACTCGAGAGTGGGTGAACAAACCACATTTACCCGAATGCAAGCCACACTTTTTATCTAGATCTACAAATACGTCTGCATCTTAGATACAGAGGCAAAGCTTCAGGAAGTTCCCTAAAATACCGCTGGAAGCCATTTTGTGAATGGTAGTCCCGAAAATTACCACTAGATGCCTCCATAAATTGTTTTCGTGAGTGGTATACAGTCTGGATTTCACCCTTTGTTGCAGTGTTTGCAGTCTGCTTTTGAACTGTCGTGCGTGAAGTGTTACCTTGTATCAGATTGTGAAGAAGCATATCTTTTTCTTATTTTTATTTATTTATTTATTTTTACACCATGAAATTGAAGAGATAAATAATTTCTTTCACGTAGATGATATATAATCGCACCGATGCACTTATTACATGGGTGAAAACACACGAAATTGCACGAGAAGATAAAGAATTTTAAAGGAAGTTGCAATGGGATTGTTGCGTGTAGCTCTGAAATATTTTGACCGTTTCACTGTCCCGTATGTAAATATATGCTAATACACCATGTGATAACCGTCTCATCTGCAGTATTCCCTAATAATTCCATGCACAATGTGGGTGTTGCAGAGAGTAAATGCGCTGTGAAAGAGTTCGTAGATATAATTATTTCACACAGCTTGCATTAGGGTAAATACGGTACATATCAGGTTAAGTTGAACAAACTGTCAGTTAGACTGTGGGGCTTCTGGGAAACAATTTTCTTGGTGTTAGAAACAGTTTTCATAAAACATACAACCTTATGTACTTAGGTCATGTAAAACTTATTAAAGTAGCAGAGTAAGTGTTTCTCAAACAATCTTTTTATTGTATGTCTTCATCAGATGTAAAATTTTCATGTTTTCTGAATAAAATAAAATGCGTTAAACTGCAATGATTTTTGCTTTAGTTTTTATTCATTAAAAAGTGAAAATAAAATTATTGACAAAATAAAATAAAAAAGCGAAAAATATACCGAAATAGTTTTTAAAAAATGATGAAATCGAGCAGAAATTTTCACCACAAACAGGTGCCTCTAGTAATAGGTATGCTTGTTGTCACAATTAAATTCATGTTTATGTTCATATTTTATATTTCTACCATCATTTGCTGTATCAAAGAAATACAACTTTACACCTTTGTCTTTTAAAAACTCGTGTAAACTGCCAGCTTCTGTTGTATTTCAGATACAGACAAAGGCACAAACAGTGGGTTGTCAGTAATCTGTGACCTCACTGAGGTCAATAGTGATAATAGTACTATTGTGATAGAAATGGCTGACCATTATAATTGGCCAACTTGGTCACCTGCTCTACTACAGAGGAATATGAGTCCTGAACTCACTGTTGAGGGCCCATCAAAACATAAAAAATGGAAAACCAACAGTGCTAAGGATTCGTCAAATACAAGAAGCAGAATCTGTTTTATGCATAAGAGGAGATGCGGGCAAAAGAGAGACACGAAAGGGAGAGGCATGAAAAACAAATGGAGCTGCTTGATCTGAAAATACAATTTAAAAAAAGCAGCTCAATGTTTTGTAAATAAAAAATTGTATCGTATTAGAAATAGTCTTGAATCTGTGCAGTTCTCACTGTAGCCTCTTTCCTTTGTTACTGCGAACATCGAATGGTGTCATTAAATACAATTTCAAGGGATATGCACTATCACCTAATATCCATGAAGCCTCATCGTCTCCTCTTTCTAAGCGTGCCCTTATCCTGCTATTCACGAAAATGTTACTATAATGTGCAGAACCAGGCCATCTTGCAACAATGTCAGTAATAAGTTGCTCTGTGTTAACCAGTATTTCCACATTCATAGAAAAATAACTCTTTTCTGTTCCTGAAGTTTTCAGCTTCGTCACCTCTAAATGACTGAATTCTTACATGGGTGCCATCTAATGCACCCAAAAGTTTAGGGAATTTAGCAACACGAAAAAAATTTAGTGTTTCCAATTTCTTCTTCAGTTTCTGGCAGTTTTATATACTCTTTTGCCAATCTTTCGATAGCAATGCTCACTGTTTTCACAATTTGAGAAGCAGTTGCTGTGCTAACCCCATTGAAATCGACGAGTGCAATCAGCATGCTTCCTACAGCGTAAAATAGCAAAGTTAACAGTAACTGCTTCATCGGCGATACAGCATAATTCCTGAAATGGGAATGTAGTGCAGTCTTACATTTACTGAGTATTTATTAATGATTTAAAGACATATTATCGCTAAACCAAAAAGAACAATTAAAATTGTGATAATACATAACAGAATTTACCTTTGTGTTTTATGCTGAAGTTGATCTCATATAAACGATGCAGCAAGTAACCCGTTGGTTTTGTTAGACGGAATCGCTTAAAGAATTCTTGCTCTTGTAACGTTTCGTAATAGTTTGTTCTTGTTTTCATTACTTTAGATCACCTGTTACTTATCGTAATTTGATCACCATCGCTATCTTCAGAGTCACTTTCAAAAAACTGCATATAATTGCTGTTAGCCATTTCGCATGTAACCTTAAAATATGCCTCCGTTAAGAATATACTGGGAGGCGATCTTCCAGTAAAGACTGCTGCCGGTTAGCGAATAGTTTACGGACAGATGTCTCTTAACTTGACATTGTAAAACGAAAGGGTCGGTAAAGTTTCCGTAAACAGTTTACTGGAGATCGTAAGAATGGGCCTTAATGTCATTCTGGATGGTTACTCCCAGATATTTTACATCGGCTACAGTGTAGCTGTACAGTAGTGGATTTCATGTTTTATGTATGCACAATGGAATACATTTATCTTCAGGGTCAACTGCCAGTCCCTGCACCATCCAGCAATCCTATACAGGTCCTCCTGCAAATTAATACATTTGTTTGACATTGGTATACTCTCTCTCTCGTTTTACACTAAATGGCAGTGTAGGAGTGTGCCCTATCTTGGATGAGATGCCCCAGCAAACATACTAAGTTCAAACTGACATTTCCCATCCTGCCTGTTATTTCACCGAGGACCGCCACTACTCACCTACTGCTGAAGTGTGTAATGACTAGCATTCCCCTTTTCCTGCTGGAAGGAAAATCGGCCACTGTTTCAACAAAAGAGATATCCTTCACTGGCTCAGAAGAGTTATCAATGCTGTGTAGCATCAAATGTCTGTTGTTAAAGCATAATGAGCCAGCTGTGGGACCAGTTCCCATTTTTATCCTTTGCCCTAGATACACAAACTCACCACTGTCCACCACTTAATCTCAAGTGAAGATAGATGAGACAGATGATGTGTATATGAAGATGCAGACCACAGGTTACCCGGGGATTCAAACAGCTTTGAGCATTAGTCTCGAGCCTGTCAACAGTGGGCAACACAGCTTCCAGGCCAAATGACAATTCTCCTTGTGTCTGCACAAAAATTAAACACAGTACCCATTCATATCCCACTGTGAAAAAATTATATAAGTCTCATAAAATAAAAATAAAGCAGTTAAGTCTAATCAAGAAAGAACATGTCACCTTGGTAGCTGAGGGCACAGCCTTGAATTTTGTAGGGGGAGATGATGACGCATGCTTCAGTTCCTTAGATGTCACACTACATTATTCCAAATCTGTGTATTCAAATTTCAACCGGGTTGTTTGTTAAGACGTTTTGTACCTTTCCATTTGAACACCCTACATAAATTACACTACTAAAAGTGGCTGTATTAGCAGTTCCTCTTCACTAGAAACTCAGCTCACACAAAAGCCACAACAGGAAATAAATACACAAGCCGTACATGAAAATAAATGTCAGTAATCAATCACGTAAAAAAAAATCTCACTGACGTATTTTACGGCCCACTTTAGATTGGTAGTTTTATAAATTTTTGCAATCATTTGGGACCCAAATAATAATCTAAATTATTAATTAATAAGAATGTCTGAAACCCATTTAGGAAAAAAATTTAGGTAGTGGTGGGTTCCGAACCACTAACCTTCAGTGTCACAGACCAACGCATTTCCACTACACTATTGCTAACAATTAGAAGTTGCATTCTTTAATCTCATACTATTGATGGCCATTATAACTGATGCTAATATGGCATTTGTAGACACTACATTATCATTTATCATACGAAGTACGACATGTTTTTGTTAATTCTTCAGTGCGTCATTGCTTTGAAATGGCAACATGTAAGTTACAATAAGAAAATCATCAAATACGCAATGCAAGATGGCGTATGCCAGAGAGAGTTCTGGGCGAGGAATGTCATTTGACATCTCCGAACGGCTGGTTTTCATTAATTCGATGGAGGGTGTCAAATGTCCGTTATTTTTGCAAATATCTCTCAAACGATACAAGATATGAAAAAAAACATAAGGGAACAAAGGTGTAGAGAACTTTCTCCTCTACAAATTCGGTTATGCAATTTTTGCATCAGATGAACAGTTTATTTGCAATTAAAATTACATTAAAAACGGCTTTTTTGGTATTACTGAAGTATTTCTTGTCCGAAATATTTGAAAAAACGAGGTTCTGGTCTCTGGTAGCCAACAATTATGTCTGTAAAATTTGGTGCCGATCGGTTGAACGCTTCGACCCAAAAAGTGGGAACACATTACAGCCAGACAGATATCATCAAATCGCAGTTGTTTTTGCAAATATCTCTGCAACGATGCAAGATATGAAAAAAAACCATAATAAAGCGAAGTTGTATAGAATTTTTCCCTCTACCAATTAGGTTATTCAATTTTCGTGTCAGATGAACAGTTCGTTTGCAATTACAATTATATTACAAACAGCTTTTTTTCGTATTACTGCTGTATTTTTTGTCCGAAAAATTTGAAAAAGGGAGGTTCTGGTCGCTGGCGGCCTACAATTATGTCTGTAAAATTTGGTGCTGATCGGTTGAACGGTTCGTCTTAAAAACAGGGAACATGTTAGGGACAGACAGACAGACACACATCCAAAATCGCTGTTATTTTTGCAAATATCTCTGAAACGATACGAGATATGAAAAAAACATAACAGAGCAGAGTTGTAGAGAATTTTCTCCTCTACAAATTTGGTTATTCAATTTTCGTGTCAGATGAATGGTTAAGTCGTTATTTTCATTTAAATGTACGGCTGTCAAAAGACGATTGCAAAGGCCCACTTTTAGTGTTACTACTGTAACCTAAAGTGGGCCAAAAAACCTTACTATTAACTTCCTGGTAAATTCTTGTAAAAATAGGCACAGACCTAAGGCTGTGTACTAACACCAACACCTGACACTGTTGCTGCTGGATGTTTCCCACACCAAGGAGGTTGTTAACTCAAAACAATGTAAGATATACACAAACTTCTGGACAAAGTCATTCCTCATAAATATAGCTCTCTCAAACACACATGTGAATACTGTCTTTGGTTGCTAGGTCCTGACTGCAGCTGTCAGCTATCTGTTGGCATGGCAGGAGGCAGCATGGAGTAGGAACAGGAACAAAGAACAGGGCAGGTAGGGCTGCTAGATACAATATTGTGAAGCTTAGGTGGGGATGGGGGTGTATAGAGAACAGGAAAGGTGCACTGGAGGGATAGAATGATTCTGTACTTTATAGAGGCAGCAGGAAAAGAGACAGGCAGGTCAGGTGGAGAACAGGGCTCTTGATAACTAACTTCTTTTTCATTTTTTCAGAGGCATGATTTGCCTTTTCTTTTTTTCCCCTCTCTCCTTACTTGATGGATGAATATTACAATGTCCACCTCGTCTCCTGCACAGAATGTGCAACTGCCTCAGGCTTTGATCTAATGCATTTTATTCAGTTTCATACAACCCAAATGAACCAGCTCCTCACAGCTGTACAGTATCTAATCACAATGCGCAGCTACGCCCACAGCCAGTGCAGAAGCGAGCGTCCTCTACAATACTAATTTAACCAGTTACAGAATGATAATCGGCCCTGTTTATTGGCCTCTGAAGCCATGAGCAGCAGTTGGCAATGCTTGTTATGTTAACATTGTAACTGTGAAAAAAAAATTCTTAGATAGCAATATTTTTTTTTCCTATATAAGCTTGATGCACCTTTTCAGCTCATGATAATGTATGGTGAAAATATAAACAATATTTATGGAGTATGGATAAGAACTCACTGTAAAGAGGGTCACTGAACTGTGGATAGGTATGAAAAATACAACCAAATTCACACAACTTAAATTTTCAGCCATGGCCTTCATCAGAAAAAGAAAGACATACATTCCCACAATCACTCAGACAACTAACTATACACACATGTTGTCTGAGCAAATGTGTGAATCTGTGTATTACTTTTTCTCATGAAGGCAATGGCCAAAAATCTAACACATTCAACACTATGCGTACACCATATGGGCGCGCAAGTTTCTCCATGTGGACAGTGCCCATATCCTGTATGGACGCCGCTTTTATGATCGCTGAAAGGAGTTTTTCACCGCACCACATGGCTGGCGGCTGTAAGATAACTGCTGTAGTTCATATTTTCTTCACTAAATGAAGCAGCAGTCAATGTGTTCTGTATATCAGTTGTATAAAATACATTAGCTGTCGAACTATTGTGAAAAACATAAAAGCCTCACCAACAAGCATCAAAACAAAGAAACTGAAGCAAAATGAAATGATATTTTTGAGAAATGGGCCCATCTAGCACTGAAGTGGAAAAATAAGCGTGATGTATACTGCCTTTCTACAAAACATCAGGCTACCACAAAAGATGTCCCAGTACGTTCAAAAGATGGGATTACAATGAAACCAGACGTTGTAATTGACTACAATAAGAATGAGACTGGTGTAGATCGGTGGATCAGCTGTACAGTTACTACCCATTCGCACGAAAAACAATGCAGTGATGGAAGAAACTGTTCTTTCATGTTTTCCTAATGTCTGTCGTGAGCAGTTTTATTTGTACAAAGACGTCAGTAAACAGAAAATCTCTCTTGTGGACTTCATGAAAAACATTAGCTTGACGTTGGTAGAAAAAGGTGGAGGCTTTAGATCTGTAGAGCCAACACCAAGCACTAGCCTGGACAGAAATTTTGGTTGTAACTTTCCAGAAAAAATACTTCACACTGCCAACAAAGTAAATACTACACGGTACTACAAAGTTTGCTCCGACAAATGGAAGAAAGAGACTGTCATGCAGGTAAGAAAGGAAAGCAAATGGTGGTGCAAAGACTACAACGTAGGACTCTGCGTACCTCAGTGCTTTCAGGATTACCACTTGAAAGTGAATGATGTATAACATATATGTAATCTTTTTACATCATAAAATATAGAATAAAAAACCTATTGTGAACCGAATTCTTTTTATTATAAACACCAGAAATCATGTTATGAAACGTAAATTTTTTTTTTCCATGTGAAGGTTTCTCATGTTTTTTGGAATGCTGGTACACCTCTACTGATGCAGGCATACATATAAGCTAACATTTTTCCTAATCTATAAAGGATGGAGTTTCAAATGATGCTAGAAATTTGCCTTTCTGGCTCTTAGTTACTGTACAGTTATTCATTAATGTTTCATAAAAATCGTCAGTTCACCTGCACTGCACAGTCGAGGTACATACATAGCAGTGTGGAATGTGTTAAGTTGTGTCAATGTGATTGTCTATGTTTAGTGTCTGTCAGCAGCTCAGTGAGCTTCTTCACAGTGATTTGTTATCTGCTCTCCATTATTGATATTCCAATCAGATTTTCCATGGTTAAAGAATATTTATAATCTGCTTTTTCATTCCTATCAGTTGACTCAAAATAGTACAACACTACCATTGAAATGTAAGAGCAGTATTTTATTAGGTTATGGATATTATAAACATTTTGTTTTATTTCAATGTAAAATCAGACATATTGTCTGTAGGGAGTGCAACCTCTAGAATCTTTTAAGATGGAGACAGTTAAACAATGCATTCACATGCCACAGTCACTATTTTAATAACTGACAGAAGATGAAAGTAAAATAGCAACTGTGGCATGTGAGTGCACTGTTTAAATTTCTCCATCTTAGAAAATGTATTTCATTGAGTCAAGATAAGTCTAAGGAATTATCCAGACAGCTTTGGAGGTGTAAAAGATGAATGCAATCTTCCTTGATTGGCTCTTCTAAGTACACTGACTCAGAAATTGTCATGGAATAATGGGCCACAGATGATGTGTGCCAGCTGCGGTTGTACAGAAAATGTTATGGGACATGGCTGTTTGGGAGGGGGGAGGGGATCTCACAATCAATTTTCTGCCCCAGTTGGGAAACGTTGTAGGTCCAGCACTCATTGCAGTCTGCAAGGCCAAATGAGGACCTACAGAATATTAAGTGCCTATCCAATGACAAGTCGGTGCACAATAGCCGCTAAAGAATTTTGTAAAATGTATGATCAATCTTAGGCTAGAGACATCTGTACATGACCTCACAACAGTGCACGCTGTGTTTTCTTTACCTGGTCAAATCAGCTATTCTTCTTCCACCCATCTTTAGTGCAGAATATTTTGGAGGTGTCTGCAATATTTTCCCTCTAAATGTCATCAGAGCTTCCTCTAGTGATCTTTGGGATATGTGATCTGTTTGGAAATTCCAATGAGGCACCTTATTACTTTCACCCTAGGCAGAAAATTTAATGCACAAAAATTTAAAGTTGTACTTACCATAAGGTGCTGAATTTATATGAATTCCAGTCTCATTATATGTAGTTGTTTCAGAACCTAAACAGCCTGTTACTACATATTTTTTGTTCCCATGAAGAAATCTTGTTAAAAGCTGACAGCCCTCACTGATACCGATAACTGTAATTTAGGATTTACTCATTAGTTTCTAAGTGCAAGGGTTTAGCGTAACACACATTAACATTCTAATGACCACTGACAATAAAGTTCTGTGAATAGTCCTGTAACATTAACATAGAAGAACTATGAACTACAGTTAACCTTATTGTCCTTCAAAATAGTCACCTCCCATAATTATGCCCCATTTAACTCTCAAAGTGTGTTTGAGTCAAGGGAATAGGAAGAAGTATGAAAAATTGAGATTCAGTGAGTATGAGATGGATACTCAAGTTGCACAACAATGCTTGCCCACACACAACCTATACCATCAAACAGTTCCTGCCAAAAAAAGGTGTGGTAAATTTTGAACATTCATCATACTCACCGGATCTCAATCCTCCAGACTTCTACATATTCCCTTGACTCAAACTCACTTTGAAAAGAAAAAGATTTGACAATATTCCTGAATCCAACAAAATGTGAGAAGATTCTTGAACGTCACCCCAAAGGCAAACTTCGAGCAAAGTTTCCAGAACATGTATCATAGAGCTTAGTAGTGCACAGTAGTGGAAGGTGACTATATCAAAGGACATTATGGTAACTGAAGTTCATCTACATTAATATTACTGGAGTATTCACTGATATTTATAGTGAAAGGTTGTATATACCGATGATGTTATCATGCAATTTGTTTATATTATTGAGCATTTTCAAAAAAGTGCAATAAAAGGCAATGGATGAAAATTGGAGAACTCAAATGTATTGTTTCTGTATATACTATTCTAAACATTGGAAGATTATAATAAAACTACAACATCAAGTAACGGAGGCAGAAAATGTGAAAATTACTATTACCTTTTCTTGAATATAGGTAATATGTGAAAAATTGGTAACATATAATATGAACAATTACATTTCAAGTTTCTAAGTTACGAGTATTTGAAAACAGACATCCTTTCTCAATCAATAACGAAAATGAAACTTCCTGGCAGATTAAAATTGTGTGCCGGAACCGGGACTCGAACCTGGGACCTTTGCGTTTCGCGGGCAAGCACAATACCGATTGTGCTATCCCGACACGACTCACGATGCCGCCTCACAACTTTACTTCCGCCAGTACCTCGCCTCTTACTTTCCAAACTTCACAGAAGCTCTCCTGCAAACACGCAAGACTAGCACTCCTGGAAGAAAAGATATGGTGGAGACATGGCTTAGCCACAGCCTAAGGGTGTTTCCAGAATGAAACTTCACTCTGCAGCGGAATGTGCACTGATATGAAACTTCCTGACAGATTAAAATTGTGTGCCGGAACCGGGACTCGAACCTGGGACCTTTGCCTTTCGCGGGCAAGCGCACTACCGACTGTGCTATCCCAACACGACTCACGATGCCGCCTCACAACTTTACTTCCGCCAGTATCTCGCCTCCTACTTTCCAAAATTAACAGAAGCTCTCCTGCAAACACGCAAGACTATCACTCCTGGAAGAAAGGATATGGTGGAGACATGGCTTAGCCACAGCCTAAGGGATGTTTCCAGAATGAAACTTCACTCTGCAGCGGAGTGTGCGCTGATATGAAACTTCCTGGCAGATTAAAATTGTGTGCCGGAACCGGGACTCGAACCTGGGACCTTTGCCTTTCGCGGGCAAGCGCACTTCCGACTGTGCTATCCCGACACGACTCACGATGCCGCGGAAATAAAGTTGTGAGGCGGCATCGTGAGTCGTGTCGGGATAGCACAGTCGGTAGTGCGCTTGCCCGCGAAACGCAAAGGTCCCAGGTTCGAGTCCTGGTTCCGGCACACAATTTTAATCTGCCAGGAAGTTTCATATCAGCGCACACTCCGCTGCAGAGTGAAGTATCATTCTGAATAACGAAAATGTTACAATAAGAGCCTCTAGATGTGATGATGATGTTCAAAGTCTGGTCTCTCGCAGCTCACATTACTCTGCCCTGTACAAGTCTCTTCATAACTATTACAACCTGAACCTGTTTACTGAAGTCTTCTTTCCAAATTTTTCTTTACCACCATTCCCTCATTTCCCTTCCATACAAGGATTGGCAGTACACAATAGATTAACTTTTTTAGCATTTTCTTATTTTTTTTTTTTTTTTTTTTTTTTTCCTTTGGGCATTATGACACTGACATAAAATATATTGTAGAACACAAGAACTGTTTGGAAGCCAGTTTGATTCAATAAAAAAATCAAAACAACAATAACATTTTAACAAAAATATCATTATATTATCTCCACAATACAATTTTCAAGAGTCGTCTCAAATGAGGGCAAATAATTAAATAATAAAATTTAATTCTATAATAATATAGTGATGACAGTTTACAACTCATCGCAAAGACGTGGCGACGAGCTGCGACAGGCACATACAAAAGACACACACATACAACACATTCAGCTATGGCCTTCTTCAGAAAATAGAACTCGCGCAATCACACAGCACAGTCATACAACCATCACCTCCGACTACCGCACTTCGAATCACGCTCTGTAGCGAATCGGGGATGACCCGCCTCCCCACTCCATTCCTAAGCTGCATCTCGTTATTCCCATCTAACCCATCTCCACCACCATGACATAACCTTCCTATCCCCTCCCCTCCTGTCCCTGATTCGCTACAGAGCGTGATTCCGAGGTGATGGTTGTATGACTGTGTTGTGTGCCTGTGTCATTGTGTGAGTGTTCTATTTTCTGAAGAAGGCCATGGCCAAAGCTGAATGTGTTGTATGTATGTATCTGTGTGTCTTTTGTATGTGCCTGTCACAGCTTGTCGCCACGTCTTTGCGGTGAGTTGTAAACTGTCCTCGCTATATTATTAATTCCAACCTGGACTTTCCAAAATGTAATTCCACCTTTCTATGGTGGTCATAGAAGTTGTTATTTTATTTTTTTGACTATGTAAGCTTTCTTTGCTGCATACATCTTCTATCTGTCCACAGACGTCCTCTTGATGGCATTCCTCACCTGCTCCTCCACCATGCTCATAGTCTTCATCCAGATTCTATCCATTCCAGAGCTCTTCTTGGCAGTCTTTCTTTCTCAATTGTTTTAATGTGACCAAACCACTTCAGCCTATTATTTCCCATAGTTTATTTAAGGGTAATAAAATGAAGTGTATTCTTTTAAATTTCTATCCTTTATCACCTAGTATTAGCCAGGATCCCTTGTAGAAAGATAATCTGTATTTTACTGGGATCTTTCTTTGTGTGCAATGATCCACTCTCTTGGTCCAAACTAGTAAAAAATATATGTTGGCACCTTCATTTTGGCATGTATTTTCCAATTACTAGTTGATTTGTTATTTCATGATCTCTTTTTTAATGCACACTGGCTTCAAACTCTGCTGTTTGTAACTGACATTTACTCCAATTCATTCATTCTCCGTTTAACTATTGTTCTGCACTGAATCATTACATTCCTGCAGTTTTCAGACAGTACCATATTTCAGAGTTAATTTGTTGATAGTAGCTCCACAAGTACAGACTACAAGTGATTTTCAGAGTTGGACATGCAAGCTGCTCTCCAACTGTTTACTTCCGCCTCGACTGAGCCACAGCAAGCCTCAACAGCCATTCTCAAGAAAGTTTCTCCTCCATCATGGGATCTCTGTCGTAACAGAGAAGACGTCTCACAGAGAAATAGCAAAATCTGTGACATTCGGGTCACTGCAGGCCACCTTGGCAGCCACATCAGCTGCTTCATGACCTCGAATTCCCACATGCCCTTCCTCCTGCCGTTGGAGGAAGTACTGTTGGTCACAGATCAACTGTGTGATAGTTTCAGATGATTAAATAATCTGCAGTGATTACAGGGCAGTAAGGGAATTGGAATGGAGATTAATTTGTTTACTTTGAACACGCTGGATATGGTCTAGTGCCTTGGGATCAACTGCAGCTTTGCTGAAAAAGCCTAGTAGCCAGTGGGCAAATGAATCCTCACGACACAATCTGGAAACACTACAGAACATCCAACAGTCCCTTTGTTTGGATCCATCAGTTTAGGCTGCTGTATAATCATGATGCCTATTTAAAGTGTTAAAAATTCAGGCTCAAACATAATATCTAGGGTGCAATCTTATTTAAAATCTAAAAAGTCTAATAGGAGTCTGGGCCTCTGAAATAGCCAAGGGGCACATCTGCCCCAACCTTGATGTAAAACATCAAAACCTGCTACATCGACAGCTAAAAAACAATCCTTAGCACAAATCCAAAAGGACTCATAGCTTGCAGCCGATTATAAAAAAGCCTTTCCATAGGAGGCCGAGCAACGGTATAGTATGCAGGTGTATAAGACATGGACAATGTGGTATACATCTGGCACTCCATGAGGATCTGTCCCTGTATGCGAAATGGCGGCTCAGTAGCCTTGGCACAAAGACTTGGTATGCAGCTGGCCCAAAATGCCCCTGTAGTCAATTGAATCCCTTCTCTGTGCACCACGTCCAACATTTTTAGATGAGAAGGTCTTGCAGACCCATACACAGTGCAGCCATAATCAAGTTGGGACCATACAAAGGCTCTACAAAACTGGAGCAGACGAGCCCTGTCAGCTCCCCATGACAAGTGTGACTCAGACACTTTAAAATACTTAGTGCTTTGAGGCACCAGCTCTACAAGTCTTTAAGATGCAGCAAACAGGTAAGTTTACAGTCAAATGTGAGACTCAGAAATTCACAGTGTCTTTAAAATTCAAAACAGTGTCTGCCATCCACAGATCAGGTAAGTTAAAAACAGAATGTGAATGGTTAAAAAGAACGCACACAGACTTCTTAGTTGAAAGTTTAAAACCAGTCTTCTGAGCCTATTTGTCCAACTGTCTGAGAGCTGCAACTGACGAGATGTCATTGCAAGGCTAGAAGAAGAGAAAAAGACAGAGAAGTCATCAACAAATAATGAAAACTGGCCAGGACTTTTCACGACAGAATTAATACTGTTAATTGCTACGGCAAACAAAGTCACACTTAAAACACTACCCTGACAGACACCGTTTTCCTGCTCAAAGCGGTCAGAGAGCATATCACCAACGCTATACCTAAAATAAATTGGGGGAGACAAAGACCAAATAAAAAAGGAAAGACAAGCATGAAATCCCCACTCGTGAAGCTGCCTGAGTATAAGATGCCTTCAAGTAGTATTGTAGGCCTTCGCAATATCAAAAAATACACCCATATGGTGATGACGGCACAAGAAGGCCAGGTTAACAAAGGTGGAACAATAGCTCCTGAACCCACAGTGGAAGCGACTAAAGAGCTGCCTGGATTCTAACATCCAGACAGACAGATGGTTGACCATCTGCAGTAAGGTCCTTCTCACACAGTTAGTCAGGGCAACACTACAATAACTGTTAGGGCATGTGCAATCTTTCACGGGTTTTAAAAGGGGGATTAAAAGTGCCTCTCTCCACGAGTCGGGAAATGACCTGATGCCAAAATGACATTAAAAAGGTTAAAGAGGATTTTATTGCACTGTGTTAGATGCCGCAGCATGAGGCAATGGATTCTATCATAACCAGGGGATGTGTTACGAGTCACAGACAATGCTCCCACAGGGTGAAAGGGCAATTATAATCCTCATGATCAATAGATTTGAAGTACAAATTGCCCCTCTCAGCAACCAGTCTGTGGCCCTGAAATCCTGGATCCTTACTGGCAGTGGCAGTAACATAAGAAACAGCCATGGTCGGGCAATGTCACATGGGGTGTTTGGAGAGTGCCATTTCCTATTACAGGGGCCAATAGATACCTCCCTCTTCTCCCAGAATTCCTCCTGATGGGCTCCCATACTGTGGAACTTTTAGTGGAACAGTTAACGGTACTCAGGAACTGTTGCCAAGATCTCTTCCGACTCTGATAACTTGACAACATTTTGCCATCGCCAACTGAAAGGCCGCAAGATTTTCTTCTGTTGGCCGGCTCTTAAACCTACTCAGAACTGCATGTCTGGCTCTCCACCAAGCACTCCACTAAGGAACAAACTACCGTTTACATTGTCCTAACGACTGTGGCATAGATGCTTCAGTAGCACTGTGGATCGTTTGAGGGATACAATGCACCCACTCCTGGACATTGTCTCGAGATTCCAGGTCAATGAGTTGGCTGAACAGCATCCAGTCGGCTTTACAGATCACCAATTGAGGTGGATGGCATTCATGCTCTAGTCTGTCTGGCAGGTTAATCCAGATGGGGAAGTGATCCCTGCCATACAGGTCATCTTCCACTTCCCAATGATTAGTGTGGGTGAGGACTGGAGAGCAAAGTGAGAGATCTATGGCAGAGAACAACCCTGTTGCAGTACAAAAGTGTGTGGGTTATCTTATGTTTCGTAAACGCAAGCTCAACGATAAGAGAAGTCTCTCAGTTGCTCAATCCCTGGCAAAGGTACTGTCAGAGCCCCAAAGCACATTGTGTGTGTTGAAATCACCACAGAGGATGAATGGGTGAGGGAGCCATGTAAGAAGGTCTTCAAGGGCCTCTACATTAAACATGTCATGAGGGGGCAGATAAGAGGAAGCACACTGTCAAATGGTGATGCATATATATTGATAATGCAACTGCTTGTAAAAGTGTGGTGAAGGGGAGGGGCTCTAAGTGATAGGCTGTATTAGTAAAAATAGCCACTGCCCCCCCCCCTCTCTCTCAGTTCCTCCACAAGTATCCTTAATCCTTACAAATTCCAGTGCAGTATGAGACCCTTCTACTAGGAGGTTGTATCTTCACTATCTCCTTCCGCCGAGGCGGGGGCACTGAACTGGGTGGAGGTACAGTCTTGGGGCGATATGTTGGCCCCAGTGGGAGGTCAGTCTGGGGACAAGATGGTTGCCCCAAATTGACGTCCAAATCCATGAGCTATGGAGTAGAGTCAGGAGAAGCATCTGGTATAACAAGTGTCAGGTACTGAAAGCTTACTTTCCCATTTAGACTGTGCCAGGACTTTCTAGTGACTTTTTGTCCTTAGGTTACTTGGCAGATGCAGCAGTAGAAGCATTAGTTGCCACTGTAGACTTTTGTCCCACCTCTACTGCTGAAGGAGTCAGGGGTTCTACAACAGTTGTATCTGTAGCTTTGTCCGATGTTGTCAGTGGAAGCTACCGCTGACTGGCAGGTACACTGGCAAGTGTAGGTGTTAGTGCTAACACTAACAACCTACGTCTGAGTAGAGGCATCAACTTTAGCGACTGGTTTTTGGAGGTCTGAAGCGAAAGAGGCTGCAAATACTGTTGGTTGCATAACCTTAAAAATCTTTTTTGGCTTCAGCATATGACATGTGCCTTGATGTCTTTAATTCCTGGACCTTCTTCTTCTCCTCCTCTTCCTTCTTCTTCTTCTTCTTCTCAAAGTACACTTCACAGTTTCTACTCCAGACAGGGTAGTCCCCACTGCAGTTTCCACACATGGCAAGTGGTGTACATTCTCTTCCGTCATAGGCAATCTCACCACATTTGCCACACATCACCTCACCCTTACAACTCAAAGTTGGCATTTAAAGCAGCACAATGGGTTGGGGAAATATGGTCTGACATTCAAACGCAGGAAGCCTGACTTGACATATTCTGGAAGCTTTGGACTGTTAAAGGTTAGGATGAATACAGGATTCAGATCTGACCAACTCCCCATTCACCCTTTTTATAATATTTTGCACACCCACAATGCCCTCAGAAGTTCACTCATTCTTCAGGCCCTCTTTTGGGATATCTACCAGAGCCCTGCACATCATGACACCTTTGCTGTTGTTTAAGGTGGAGTGCAACTCAGTCTAAATGGCAAATTCACTGAGGAATTTGGCTGTCTGCAGTTAGTTCGCCTGTTGTGAACTTAATGTCTCAGGCAGCAACGTCCCACTGCGCAACTGTTTGATGGATTTTAAACATCCAGCGATTCTCTCCAAACCATTCTGGATATAGAACAGCAAAACCTTTTCAAAGGAGCCCCCTTTCCTTTTAATAATTAAAAACACATTCTGCAGAGCAGCATGTGCTCTTTTACTATAAACAGCACTTTTTTGTTTCACTGAACCCATAGGACTGGTTACCCAAGCCCTCTTATGTGATAGGGTGTTGGTATTCATCAGTGGTACACCCATCCCATTAGGAGATTCAAAAACACTCAAGAGATCCATCTTGGTCCTATGAGCAGCTAGGGAACTAAATGTCCACCTGGATAGAGCGCCTCATGCCTAGGTAAGACTAATACAACTGAGGCTCGACAGTATCCCAAAGGTTGCTCGCTAGCGACTGTTCCACTGAAACAACCATGCATCCTATCATCACACAGCACACCTTGAGTTTGAGGTTTTCCTTCCTTGTGACCAGGGCGGTCAAGCCAAGTTCCCCATTCCCTGGCACACACAATGTTCCGCCACCGCACTGAAGCATGTCCTGAGATGATGGTGTCAGAGGACTGGCAGCATTTACCATCCCTCAGCTCATGGACCCACGATTCACAAAGCCTGTACTCAGTAAATTAATGTAAGACCCACATATAGACGCAATGGTAGGTGACATGACCATTTGTCTCATGCTTCATAAGAAGTTAGTTATAAACCATTGTGTGAAACTCTATCCTCAGGGAAATCTTTCAAATTACTAAGGCCTTTGAAGTTTCAAGTGCTGCAGTCAAGTAAACAGATGTTTTAGTACAGTAGCAATGCTATCATCTGAACTGCCTAGTGGAAATGTAGAAAGCGAACAGGGAAAGATGGAAGTAGCAATAGTGATAACACACAAACCGCACAGATCGGAGACCAGCCGATCTAAACTGTGGTGATCCACTTCATGCCAGCCTGTTTTCTTTGCTGCCATCATGCCTTACGTTATGTACAACACAACATGCCAGAGTGTCCAAAATGGTGGGTTAAGTACACATGTTAGATGTGTTATACTTGGATGTTGATGGTATTTGTGTAGATGCTGTGTTTTCCCTAGCTCCAAAGCTGTTCTTGCAATTATGTGTGTAGGATTGGGTTGTAAGACACCATGCAGACATGAGACCCACTGCCAAACTTTTAAACTCTCAAACGTATGTAGATATTGGTTTGCCACCATTGCAATGAATGGAGAGGTGTCTTATGAGTAATAATAAGCCACATATTGAAACAATGATATTTTCACTCTGCTCTGGAGTGTGCACTAATACAAAACTTCCTGGCCGATTAAAACTGTGTGCTGCACTAGGATTCAAACTCAGGACCTTTCCCTTTCACTGGCGAGCGCTCTACCAGCACATCTCACAGTCCGCCCTTGCAGCTTTATTTCATCCAATAACATAATGACACACTGGTGTGTTAGAAAAACTCTATATAAATCGGTGGTGCACCCATTACATTTTTGGTTGTTGCCGATGCAACTGTTGCAAAACTCTTTGTAAGAGGTACTTTTGAAGCATTTGGGTCCTCTTTAGCCGATACAGCACATCTGATTTTAGGTCAAGTACCATTCTCTCAAATAGAGTCTCTTTGTGCAGACTTTCCAAAATTGTTTTCATGTGAAAACAAGATGACAAAACTTTTACGGCCCATATATCCAAGCCTTAATTTTGTTAGGCATGCCCTAATCTGATTACATTAAAGGACCAAGTTAAAAGTGAAATAGACTTCAGTCTCTTGGAATAGCACAACCAGTGATGGCAAGTGAATGGGTGTCATTGTGAAGAAGCCACAAGTTACTCAGCAACTCCATGGCAATTTCCAATCTACCATTATGCTCAAGCTATTGTCAATACTTACCATCTTCCCTGCCAGAACAAATTGTTAGCAATGATTTCCAGGGGACAACATTTCTCCAAAACTGATCTCTTAGACGAGAACTCTAGACACACTCTGGTGGTGAACACTCCACTTGCTTTGTACCAATATTTGCACCATCCTTTTCATGTTTCTACTGATCCAGCTACATTTTAACAATTTCTCAAGCAGTTGATGTGTGTATTCTGGGGTCTGTCAACTATTTGGATGACACTTGTCGTTATGGATGCGTCCACTGAGGACCAGCTTATGAAGTTGCAGAAACTATTTTCTGTTTTGCAATCTCATGGCCTCCTCTACTTTCCCTTAGTTCTGGATGCAGATGACAGCTTTCCCCCTTACTTTCATCAGGACTGCACTCCACCACACTACAAAGCAGTTGTGTGTCAGTGGTTAGATGGTGTATTTCCTGGCCACAGGATTGGCCGAAGTGGTTCTGTGCAATGGCCACTGGCTCACCTGGTCTCTCACTGGTTGACTTTTATCTGCCATTTACAGCAAACCACACGTGCAGAGAAAATGAGAAACAGGCTCAATCTCAAGCAACACATTGTTTGCCAGTATTTCTGGGTAATCCTCTGGCAAGTTGCGGCATTCCTCTTCTTTATCTGCCAATCTACTCCCCACTTATCCTCTACATAAATGTAGATTTGGGCAAGTCGAAAAGTTTATGCTGTTGGCTTGTGGAAGAAGGGCCCATAAAAATAACTAAAAGTGAAACCTTCTATTAATATGCTTCTATTACTCATCTCGTTTTCTGTTGTTTCTTCTTTGTCATTGCTCTGCTTATTCTCATTTTATTCTTGGTCTTGCACTGTGAAGTTTTGCTAGACCTAAACCTTGTGAATTTGAAGGAAGTCTAATTACTGTGGATAATTTTCTTGAAATAATACACTTCAATCTCTTCTGAATTTTATTTTCTACTAACTTAAACCCGCGGCTCTGCTCGTGTGTTGGTTGATTATGAGAGATAGGCTATCTTTCAGTAATGTGCTATGACACTGGTTTTGAAGGATGAAATGAAATACAATACCTTCTTTAGAAACAAACATTTTAAATCAACATATTCAGGAAAGTAAGTAGTGTAGATCGAATCACACGTAAAAATGCACTCATTTCGAAGAATCAAATCACGAAATTGTGATTGTAATAATATCACAGATCAATCACTTGATGTAATGCGCGAAACGTCAAATCGATTTTTTTTAAAGAGATGTATTAAAAGAAATTTCTTTTTCACTGCTTTATTTATTTATTCTTATATTTCCTTATTCGTATGCTTACTTTTATAGAGAAAGAGCTGAAGACATTGTAGCACGCATAGACCAAAGATATGGTCTGTGGCATCACGTTTCGCTGTATGTAACCTCCTTGCTATAGTCGCAAACATCATCGTTGGCCTTCAGTCCGAATTTTTTTATAATTTGACAACTTTCAACCACCATATCTTCCACCCCTTTATAGCTATCGTCATGGAACTGCTATGGTGTACAATGGGAGACTTTGGACAACAATTACACACAGACCATTCGTTTGCGTTCTGTAGTTTTCGCTGCAGAGCGAAATATTAACACACATACACATGGAATTTTATATACACTGATAACTTTCCATCCCAATATACTCCACCCTTTTATCATTATCAACCCTCAAGCAACAATGCAACCAATAAAACCATTTTCAAAGAGTAAATATAATTTTCAAAGAGTAATTATTATTCCACATTTCGCGTTATATTCTTCAAATTACTAAATATCTATCAGATCGCTATAAAGCCGTGCCTAAAACCTTCCTCAGGTATAAATTAGTAACTGTACAAATATTTAAGTCACTGCGTCTTGTTGTTCGGACGTGATAAGCGTACACCAAACAGACATTCACATTAATATATATATAGATAAATAGCTATCCGATCGCCATAAAACCGTGCCAAAATCCTTCCCCGGGTAGACATTAGTAACTGTACAAATTTTTAGCTCTTTATGTCTTGTGGTTCAGACGTGATAAACGTACACTGAACAGACGTTCACATTTATAGATCTAGATAACAAGTTGCTTTTCACAAATATTTCTGATAACATTACAAAGTGTCTGTCACTCTCCACATCCAAGCCGACAGTGTCCGTAATGGCTAACCTCCGTCTTCCACTCCACTTTTACCTCTCAGTTCAAATGAGCATCTATTTTATTGGCAATTTTTCAAGGTTGTTGAACATAAAGAGGTAGTCATGTAAATAAAGTTTGGTTTACTCAACAGAAATATAATATTTTGACACTTTGCGTGACAGTTCAGTCAAGTTTGTGCGTGTTATCCAATGGTGTGTTATTTCAGCGAGTGTATTTTGGTGCAGCTATTTTGTTTGTTTGTGATCAACATTTATATGGATTTTAAAAGCAATGTTATATTTATTTATTTGGGAATTACTCATGTGATTAGCATTAAATGCAGCTGTGAAAGCAATGTTTGTTGTCAGTGCATCCTAATGGTTCTAGTGAGATGATAAGTTCTGTTGGCCTATTTTTATTTATAATATTTGCTTATTTGCATCAACTGCCAATGACTATTGCATCATGAAATACTACTAAACTTAAATAAACAGGTATATTGTGTATGTATATAGTATGTAAATGGGTTTTCAAGATACTATTTTAGATATTAAGTTGCTTATGTTTACTTAAACTTTTCAAGTTGATGAAAACTATGAATGGTTTGCAATAGAGTTTTAGTAAAGATATCATAATGGAAAACAGCTGATTGTTCTTTATGGACAATAGTCTGCTCTGTAACTCCAAATAAAATGTGTTTTAACTTTTGAACCATAACTGCTACGTCTAATCCGTTTACAGAAATGAACTTGTTAGAAAACACTGATGTTATAATGACCCCCTTTCCATTAAAAATGAAGAAAATTCAAGATGGCCCCCATGCGCATTACATATGTAAAAGAAAGACCACTTCACCTGTACCTTACCAGAATATTCAGGTTTTCCAGATTAATGCAGAGTTTTCAAAATAAAAGGGGGTACTGCGACTTTAGGCTCGTCATGCAATATCATTTATTGATTTCAAAGAAAGCATTCACTTCAGTAACAGAGAAACAATGGATAAAATCACGAGAGACTTTGGTGTTGATTAGCAAACATAATCCATGAATCTCTAACAAATAAGAAATCTAAAGTTAAACTTATGGGAGAAGTACCTCATCCAAATAAAACAAAACCTGGTCTTAAACATGGGATTAGCTTAACGTCATTCTTGTTTAGTTGCATTTTAGAAAAATAGTAAATATCTATAATACAGAGCTAGAAAAAATCACAAAACTGAACCAATAAATCAGAAAAGTAAAAACAAATTGAGTTATGGTAAACTTGTACACAATTTTGCAACAGTTTCACAAAGTATGACAGAAGCAATTACTCAAATAAATCTCCTGTAGTAAATATTGAATAGAACAGGCATCAAAAGTTTAGCTGAAAAAGCATAATGACAAAAATGCATGAAATACATAGAAACACAGATAGGTAAAATAAAATGAACTGGTAAATTTAAATGTTGGTATTGGCATCACAGACACGGAATACGACAAACAGGAGATTAGAATCCAAGCATGCTAAGAAAAATAAGGAGAGACAGAGTGACAAACGAAGATGTTAGAACGGAAATTGGAGTAGAGAAGCTGAATGACAGCATTAAAATGGAAAGGTAAAAATGGTTTGGTCATGTAAACAGAATGGAAAATGGAATGATAACAACAAAAATGATAGAGACAAGAATGAAAGCAAGATGGAAATCTAGATCAAGATGGATCAACACTCAATTAAGACCAGTTAAAGGAGGAAGAATCTGGACTACAAGCAAACGGTTATGGAATATGGATGGTGGAAAGACAGGAGAAAGTGAAAAACTACCATTGATGCTGGATAAAGGAAAGAACATGATGGTGATGAGTAAATTTCAATGTATTGGAGAAACTAAATTGCATAATGGACTGGCAACTTTTGCAATAGAGGTAAGGATTAATAAAATGGAAAGAAAAAAAAGAACCGTGACAAATGAATCTACAACAAAAATTAAAATATCACAAAATAAAACTAAAACACTATAACACCGAGGTAAGACCACAATGATTATAAAGTAGACCTACTTACGAGTGAGAGAAATAAAATAGGAAATGACAAAGAAAGTTGAAAGAGTGATTATTAGATAAATAAGTGGCTGGATAAAGAGATATCATGAGGAAATTTATGAAAAACTTGAGGACATACTAGAAGTAATGATAAATCGAAAGTATCTTTGGACACCTCTACTTAATGAATGACAACAGACTACTGAGATGAGTACTCCCACATTTCTGGGTAAAGAAACTGATAATAGAATTAATTACCAAAATGTTAGCAAACAATTGAAATTAGCAAAAAGAAATCATTTTAGAAGAAAATATTATATTCAGAAGACCATCAATGCAAAAAAATTCAAATACAGACTGGATAGAAGAAAGAAAAACACAACACGAAAAGGAAAAAGCAGAGGAGTACAAATAAAGTAGGAAATGACGAAAGAAGAGGTACTAAAGTTGTTACATGATCATAGATGGTTAATATGGACATAAAAAGAACAAAAAACTAGCACAGCTTTCCAAGCAGATTTTGCATCTTTCAAGAATGTGTTACCTAAAACTCCTGTTGCTGTATCATCCAAAGTACCACCATGACCTACTTTGAATGGATCTGGTATATATCTTTCATGTACACCTGGAAAAAAAAATAGAGAGGAAAAAAATAAGTACATGTTTACTGCAATTAGCAACTTCAACAAAGAAAGTGAAGGTTAGAGAGAGGTTATTCAAAAGTTAGTTTACCATATTCACAAAAGTCCTCACTATGCAACGCATAAAGCTAGCGCAAATGAGCAAGAGATGTAGCATGTGCCTCTATGTATGCAAAAAAAGACTAAAGAAAGAAAAAAAATCTATAGCAACATTGTGCCTGTTGTGTTAGAGATGTTGGAAAGAACTGACACCACTTTTGATCCTGCAACTATTATAATCAAGACACAAAGAAATTTATGGCATTAACTGCCAGTGAGCAATGAATGCGGAAATTTGAAAATTTGTGCCCAGTCAGGATACAAACCTGCCTCTCCTGCTTGCTATGGAGAGGTACTGACCATTATGGTAATGAGACACAATGATCACCACAGCTGCATGAACCACCCTAGCACACCTCCTGCCAGATGCAAATTTTCAACTTATCCACAAATTACTTATGTAATGCTTGGAGCAAACTGCTTAGGTCATTAATCCTCCGAAGAGGAGGGGAAGGAATGAGGATAGGGAAGGAGGGGAGTGGAAAGGAAATGCAGTCCAGGGATAAAAGAAAGAAAAACTGAACTAGTTCAGGGCCCCTGCTCACCACACACATACAAAAAAACAGTGAGCCCCCTGGTGAAACTAATGTAATGCCCCTGCCCATTTTCACTCCCCTCACAGCATTCTGCATGATTCCCATAAGAATTTGGGGCTGGTGTGTATCTGCACTGAAGAAAGCACCACTGGCTGTATTCATCGTAATTGTAAATATATAAGGTGCTGTTCTTGTAGACATGTCTGAAAGAACAGACAACACACAATATCACTCATATGTTATAATGTGTAACACAGTCTGAAATGATGTGCTATTCTTTTGTTCACATCAGAGTGCCCATTGAACTCCTAACAGTAAAAAATAATAAAAATATGCAGAAAAGTACCTGGACAATGGTTAAATTACACAAGAAAGGAATATGTTACAAGTGTTCCAATGAAAAAAGCTTCAAGACCATGAGAATGTAAACCTGAAAGAAACTTTCAGTAGATATCATGAATATTATAAGCACTTACTAATAAACAAAAGAAGCAAGCATGTAGCTCACACATTAAATAATGGAAACAATATTGCTGCTACTATTAGGGATGTTATAAATAGCTTCAGAGTTAGAAAGGATTATGTAATTAATAACCTAGTACTACATCATAATGGTTCTATATTAGAATTCAAACTGAATTTTACAAATATCTTTAATGAAAATTTCTCTTTTGCTGGGAAATATATCAATGATAAGTAAAAAATATAACTTCAAGAATAATGTTTCAAAATACAACGTGTACCTCACCCCAAGAGATAACAATAAAATTAAGGAAAAAAAAAAAACTAAACATATTACAAAATTCAAAGTCTGCAGGTTATAATGGGCCAAATAAAAACATTCTCAGGCCCTACATTTACAAGCAATCTGTTCCCTTCGATTGAACGCTGTTGTATGTGAAGTGAAGGTCATCATTTGGAAGGTGATGTAACTGTGTACTGTTAGGTTGCAATTTTCTTCTGACTGCATTTAAAAGAATAAAAATATAAAACAATGAAAATTACATGTGTGAGATGAATGAGGATTAATTTTTAGTTCAGATGATTGTCAGAGCTAGGAATGATCAAGTCATTTGTGTGTGAACTACAATGAAGATAAAAGAGATTTACTGTTCTTCTTTCATGCAAGCCAAGGGGTCGAACATGATGATGCAGCGATATCACGTCACAGCCACTGCCGAAGACTAGTAGCTGGGAAAGCTCATATCGCACCAATGAGACTATAGCTATATTTGGTGACATCAGAGACCTGTCCATCACAGACTTTTTTTAAAAAACAATAACGCTGAGTCAGCGGGGAGAGGGGGGGGGGGGGAGGCATTGACTCACCGCTGTTGAAGCTCCCGGGCAATGTCATCAACAACCGTGTCCGGGGGATGGGACATCAACCAATCTACATTTACATCCATATTCCACAAACCACCTTACAGTGTGTGGCAGAGGGAACTTTGTGTAGCACTGTCACTTCCTCCTACAATTCCAGTCGTATATGCTTCACAGGAAATACAGTTGCTGGTAAGCCTCTGTGTGGACCCCAATCTCTCTAATTTTATCTTTGTAGTTATTTTGTAAGATATATGTAAGAGGAAGCAATATATTTGTTGACTCTTTAAGAAATGTATGGTCTTGGAACTTTAATAAAAGCCCGTGCTGCGTAATAGAATGTCTCTTGCAGCACCTGCCAAGAGTGTTTCCTGACCATCTCTGTGACGCATTTGCACTTTCTAAATAAGCCTGTAACGAAGCATGCTGCTCTCTGTTTGATGTTCTCTTTGTCTTGACAGACTATGCTTCCTGAGGACTCTTTCAATGAATCTCAGTCTCAACTGTTTGTAGAGCTTATGGGACTTAACTGCAGGGTCATCAGTTCCTAAACTTACAAACTACTTATGAATAAGCTAATACTAAAGACGACACAAATATCCATGCCCGAGGGGGGATTCGAACCCCCGATCGTAGTGGCCATGCAGAACGTGACTGCCGCACCGCAAACTGCTCGACCACTGTGGCCTGCAAATCTCAGTCTGGCATCTCCCTTACCCGCAATTAATTTTATGTGGTCATTCCATTTCGAAAACAGAGACGACAAAATTAGCACCATCTTGAGCGAATTGTAGCAGCCAGGCGAGACAATGGTTTCCAATTGACTGTAGTCAACCCTACTATACATCTCACCTATAATTATAAACTTATGCGGTGAGTTCCTTTCCCAAGTTTAAACCAAAATGATTGGTGTAGTCAATTACAGGAACCAGTATTAATTGGTGAGGTTGTGGGTAATAGGTCATGACAAAGTAAATAAGACATCATGTCTAAAGAAAGTGTTTCTGAGGACGATACCCATTTGTAGGCAAGTTTCTTAATGCAACAAATTAAACAAAAGCCAGTTAAAACACATAAATTAATAATAATATAGATTGAGTAGACACCTCTAACACAGAAGTAAATCTGAAAATAGATAGAACAGAAAATAGACATTTCTAATGTAGAAACCAAAGATAAATTATCTACACAAAGTGGCTGATACATACTGTAAATTAGAAAATCATATTCAAAAGTTGTTGGAGGAGGAAGTTCAAATGAAGAAGACATTCAAGAGTTCACATGACATTTAAGTAATATGAATATAATAGTTAAAGAAATAATAATTAATAATTTCTAAAGTGTAAGACATACCCAGGGGCAGATATAGACTCTGACCATAACTTGTTGGTTATGAACTGTAGGCTGAAACTAAAGAAACTACAAAAAGGTAGGCAAATAAGGAGATGGGACCTGGATAAATTGAAGGAACCTGAGGTTCTTAAAAATTTCAGAGGGAGCTTTAGGCAACAATTGACAGAAACGGGGGGAAATAAAACAGTAGAGGAGGAATGGGTAAAATTGAGAGATGAAATAGTGAAGGTAGCAGAGGACAAAATAGGTAGGAAGGAAAGACCTACAAAAAATCCTTGGATATCACAGGAGATACTAAATTTAATCGATGAAAGGAGAAAATATAAAAATGCAGTAAATGAAACAGGCAAAATGGAGTACAGACGACTAAGAAATGAGATTGTCAGGAAGTGCAAAATGGCTAAGCAGGAGTGGCTAGAAGGCAAATGCAAGGATGTAGAAGAATGTATAAATAGGGGAAAAATAGATACAGCCTACAGGAAAATAAAAGAAACATTTGGAGATAAGAAAAACAGCTCTATGAATATCAAGGACACTGATGGAAAACCAGTTCTCAGCAAAGAAGGGAAAGCTGAAAGGTGGAAAGAGTATATAGAGGGGCTCTACAAAGGAAATGAACTTCGAGACAATATTGTAGGAAGGGAAGAGGATGTAGATGAAGATGAAATAGGAGATACTGTACTGAGAGAAGAATTTGACAGAGCCCTGAAAGACCTAAGTCGAAACAAGGCCCCTGGAATAGATGATATTCCCTCAGAGCTACTGAAGTCTCTGGGAGAACCAGCCATGACAAAATTGTTTCACCTGGTGTGTAAGATGTATGAGACAGGTGAAGTACCCTCAGACTTTAAGAAAAATGTTATAATCCCCATCCCTAAGAAAGCAGGTGCAGACAGGTGTGAAAACTACAGAACCATCAGTTTAATAAGTCATGGCTGCAAAATATTAACGCGAATTATATACAGAAGGATGGAAAAGCTGGTAGAAGCCGACCTCGGGGAAGATCAGTTTGGGTTCAGGAGAAATGTAGGAACACGGGAGGCAATACTCACTTTACGGCTTATCCTAGAAGATAGATTAAGAAAAGGCAAATCTACATTTCTAGCTTTTGTAGATTTGGAGAAGGCTTTTGACAATGTTGATTCGAATAAACTCTTTAAAGTTCTGAAAAAAGCAGGAGTAAAATATAGGGAGCGTAAGGTTATTTACAACTTGTACAAAAACCAGACAGCGGTTGTCAGAGTTGAAGGGCATGAAAGGGATGCAGTGGTTGGGAAAGGAGTAAGATAGGGTTGTAGCCTTTCTCCAATGTTATTCAATTTGTACATTGAACAAGCTATAAAGGAAAGCAAGGAGAAATTTGGTGAAGGAATAAAAGTTCAGGGGGAAGAATTAAAAACATTGCGTTTTGCCGATGACATAGTAATTCTGTCAGATACAGCAAAGGACCTGGAAGAGCAATTGAATGGAATGGACAGTGTGCTGAAAGGTGCATATAAGATGAACATTAACAAGAGCAAAACTAGGGTAATGGAGTGCAGTGTAAGAAAATCAGGTGATGCTGAAGGAATTAGATTGGGAAACGAAGCAATAAAGGAGGTAGATGAGTTTTGTTACTGGGGCAGTAAAATAACAAATGATGGGCGCAGTACAGAGGATATAAAATGCAGAATGGCAATGGGTAGAAAAGCGTTTTTGAAAAAGAGAAATTTGTTAACATCGAATATTGATTTAGGCCTAAGGAAGTCCTTTCTGAGGGCATTTGTATGGAGTGTTGCCTTGTATGGGAGTGAGACATGGACGATAAACAGTGCGAACAGGAAGAGGATTGAGGCTTTTGAAATATGGTGCTACAGAAGAATGCTGAAGATTAGGTGGGTGGATCGCGTAACTAATGAGGAGGTACTGAACAGAATTGGGGAGAAAAGGAATTTCTGGCATACCTTGACTAAAAGAAGGGATAGATTGGTAGGACACATTCTTAGACATCAAGGAATTGTTAATTTAGCGTCGGAGGGAAGTGTGTGGGGAAAAAATCGCAGGGGAAGACCAAGAGATGGATACAGTAAGCAGATTCAGACAGATGTAGGTTGTCGTTCTTATGTGGAGATGAAGAGGCTTGCTCAGGATAGGGTATTGTGGAGAGCTGCATCAAACCAGTCTCCGGACTGAAGACCACAACAACAACAATAATAATAATGCTGTTATTCAGGAAGAAATTATTGCACAAACTTAACTTGTGTGTAAAGAAATGCTAGAAAGAATTCAAGAAGTTTCTGCAGTGTCTGTAAGGACTTCCCAGCCCTCTATGGGAGAAGTAACGGAAATTTTAAAATGTGTAGAGGAGAAACAAAAAGATATCAGTAAAGGTATAATTATAGTGGCTGAAAATTTTGTTGCCCTAGATGTATTAAGATGATCCTAGAATAATACAAAGTGTTTCACATTGTGATGAAAGACACAAGGCAGAAGGAGTAGCTCTATTAGATTAGCTAAAACTCCTTCGCAATTACTGTGTAGACAAGTTTTAGAGTTTAGTAAGAATAAAAGTTTGCAGTCTGTGAGAGTGACATTACAAAAAGCCACAACAAATAAAATCAGTTTAATACCTTTTTGAAACAAAAAGATAGTACTTTATGTTCTCCCTTACAAATGGCGAAGGGAATTTCGAATTGAATTTAACATGTAGCACTGACAACAGCTAATTGTTTTCCTGTGTTATTAAAGTCAGGTGGAGAATTTCTTCCAATGATATTTTTAAAATCTTTGTGGGACCTTTACCTTCTAAAATGAATGATCAAAAGAAAATTCATTTTGTGATATCCCATTTAGAGACAGAAGCTGCTTAGTGGGCAGTACTGCATATGAATGATTTTAAAAACTGGTGCGATTTTGTTCAACAATTTAATGGGAAATATTGGTCGTGAGGTGAAAATGACAAACTACCTTACAGTTATTGGATACAGATTCAGAAAATTCTTCAAATGATATTTAAATAAAGCTGACTGATGAACCTGTCACTTAATCCAGGTTAATACATAGTCTTGCTTTCTAGAGTAGGTCTGCCTAGGTGTGCTTGCGTTTGTGTATATGTGTAGGTGTGTGTGTATTTGTTTACCCTCCTTTTTCCCCCCCAAGGTAAGGCTTTCCTGTTCCAGGATTGGAATGACTCCTTACCCAATCCCTTAAAACCGTCATCATTTCCTTTTCCCTCTCCTTCCCTTCTGCCCGAAGAAGCAGCTAGGCTGCGAAAGCTAGCGTTTGTGTGTGTCTGTTTGTGTGAATTTATTAATTTATTTGTGCTACTATCACTTCCTGTGCTTCTTCACCTATATATATATATATATATATAAAGATTTTTGACTTACTTAAAGTACAGGCTTGTCGACAGAAACACCAAACACACACAAAAACACACAAACATTCGAGCTTTTGCCACCAGTGGTGGCTTCTTCGGGAAAAAGAGGAAGGAAGGAGAGGAGAAAGGGAAGGATACGTGTTTTAAGAAAGTGGAAAAGGAGCCATTCCAATCCCAGGAGTGGAAGGACATACCTTAGGGGACAAAAAGGAAGATAAACAAATACACACACACTAACACATATACACATCCAAACACACCTAGGCAGACACTTGTAGAAACCATTTAGAGTCAGAAGCTGCTTAGTGGGCAGTACTGCATATGAATGATTTTAAAAACTGGAGCGATTTTGTTCAACAATTTAAGGGGAAATATTGGTCGTGAGGAGCAAATTTATGATACGAAAATTGTTGTTGTTGTGGTCTTCAGTCCAGAGACTGGTTTGATGCAGCTCTCCACCCTACTCTATCCTGAGCAAGCCTTTTCATCTCCTCATAAGAACGACAACCCACATCCACTTGAATCTGTTTACTATACGCGTCTCTTGGTCTCCCTCTGCGATTTTTACCCCACACACTTCCCTCCAACGCTAAATTCACAATTCCTTGATGTCTAAGAATGTGTCCTACCAATCTATCCCTTCTTTTAGTCAAGGTATGCCAGAAATTTCTTTTCTCCCCAATTCGGTTCAGTACCTCCTCATTAGTTACGCGATCCACCCACCTAATCTTCAGCATTCTTCTGTAGCACCATATTTCAAAAGCCTCTATCCTCTTTCTGTCCACACTGCTTATCGTCCATGTTTCACTCCCATACAAGGCAACACTCCATACAAATGCCCTCAGAAAGGACTTCCTTAGGCTTAAATCAATATTCGAAGTTAACAAATTTCTCTTTTTCAAAAACGCCTTTCTACCCATTGCCATTCTGCATTTTATATCATCTGTACTGCGGCCATCATTTGTTATTTTACTGCCCAAGTAACAAAACTCATCTACCTCCTTCATTGTTTCGTTACCTAATCTAATTCCTTCAGCATCACCTGATTTTCTTACACTGCACTCCATTACCCTAGTTTTACTCTTGTTAATGTTCATCTTATATGCACCTTTCAGCACACTGTCCATTCCGTTCAATTGCTCTTCCAGGTCCTTTGCTGTATCTGACAGAATTACTATGTCGTCGGCAAAACGCAATGTTTTTAATTCTTCACCCTGAATTTTAATTCCTTCTCCAAATTTCTCCTTGCTTTCCTTTATAGCTTGCTCAATGTACAAATTGAACAACATTGGGGAAAGGCTACAACCCTGTCTTACTCCCTTTCCAACCACTGCATCCTTTTCATGTCCTTCAACTCTGACAACCGCTATCTGGTTTTTGTACAAGTTGTAAATAACCTTACGCTCCCTATATTTTACTCCTGCTTGCTTCAGAACTTGAAAGAGTTTATTCCAATCAACATTGTCAAAAGCCTTCTCCAAATCTACAAAAGCTGGAAATGTAGGTCTGCCTTTTCTTAATCTATCTTCTAGGATAAGCCGTAAAGTGAGTATTGCCTCCAGAGTTCCTACATTTCTCCTGAACCCAAACTGATCTTCCCCGAGGTCGGCTTCTACCAGTTTTTCCATCCTTCTGTATATAATTCGTGTTAATATTTTGCAACCATGACTTATTAAACTGATGATTCTGTAGTTTTCACACCTGTCTGCACCCGCTTTCTTTGGAATGGGGATTATAACATTTTTCTTAAAGTCTGAGGGTACTTCACCTGTCTCATACATCTTACACACAATGTGAAACAATTTTGTCATGGATGGTTCTCCCAGAGACTTCAGTAGCTCTGACGGGATATCATCTACTCCAGGGGCCTTGTTTCGACTTAGATCTTTCAGTGCTCTCTCAAATTCATGTCTCAGTATAGTATCTCCTATTTCATCATCATCTACATCCTCTTCCCTTCCTACAATAGTGTCTCGAAGTTCATTTCCTTTGTAGAGCCCCTCTATATACTCTTTCCACCTTTCAGCTTTCCCTTCTTTGCTGAGAACTGGTTTTCCATCAGTGTCCTTGATATTCATAGAGCTGTTTTTCTTATCGCCAAATGTTTCTTTTACTTTCCGGTAGGCTGTATCTATTTTTCCCCTATTTATACATTCTTCTACATCCTTGCATTTGCCTTCTAGTCATTCCTGCTTAGCCATTTTGCACTTCCTGTCAATCTCATTTCTTAGTCGTCTGTACTCCAATTTGCCTGTTTCATTTACTGCATTTTTATACTTTCTCCTTTCATCGATTAAATTTAGTATCTCCTGTGATATCCAAGGATTCTTTGTAGGTCTTGCCTTCCTACCTATTTTGTCCTCTGCTGCCTTCACTATTTCATCTCTCAATTTTACCCATTCCTCCTCAACTGTTTTATTTTCCCCTGTTTCTGTCAATTGTTTTCTGAAGCTCTCTCTGAAATTCTTAAGAACTTCAGGTTCCTTCAATTTATCTAGGTCCCATCTCTTTATTTTCCTACCTTTCTGTAGTTTCTTCAGTTTCAGCCTACAGTTCATAACCAACAAGTTATGGTCAGAGTCTATGTCTGGCCCTGGGTATGTCCTACACTTCAAAACCTGGTTCCGAAATCTATGTCTTACCATTATAAAATCTATCTGGTATCTCCCGGTGTCTCCTGGTCTCTTCCACGTATACAAACTTCTTTTGTGATTCTTAAACCAGGTGTTGGTTATAACTAAATTATGTTCCGTGCAAAATTCTACCAGGCGGCTTCCTCTTTCATTCCTTTTGCCCAGACCATATTCACCCACTATCTTCCCTTCCCTTCCTTGTCCTACTACCGAATTCCAGTCACCCATAACAATTAAGTTTTCCTGTCCCTTAATTGTCTGAATAATTTCCTTTAGCTCCTCATATATTTCTTCGATCTCCTCATCATCGGCAGAGCTAGTTGGCATATAAACCTGTACTACTGTTGTCGGTGTTGGCTTCGTATCTATCTTGACAATGATAATGCGATCGCTGTGCTGGTCATAGTAGTTTACCCGCATTCCTATTTTCTTATTCATTATCAATCCTACTCCTGTGATACCCCCAACAGATTTTGTATTTATAATCCTGTACTCACCTGACCAGAAATCCTGTTCATCCTGCCACCGAACTTCACTAATCCCCACTATATCTAACTTCAACCTATCCATTTCCCTTTTTAAATTTTCTAATTTTCCTACTCGATTAAGGGATCTAACATTCCACGCTCCGACCCGTAGAATGCCAGTATTGTCTTTCCTGAGGATCACATCCTCCTGAGTAGTCCCCGCCCGGAGATCCGAATGGGGGACTATTTTACCTCCGGAATATTTTACCCTAGAGGATGCCATCATCATATGTTCATACAGTAGAGCTGCATGTCCTCGGGAAAAATAACGGCTGTAGTTTCTCCTTGCTTTCAGCCGTTCGCAGTAGCTGTGTGGCAAAGCCACATTAGCTGATGTTACAAGGCCAGCTCAGTCAATCATCCAGACTGTTGCCCCTGTAACTACTGAAAAGGCTGCTGCCCCTCTTCAGGAACCACACGTTTGTCTGGCCTCTCCACAGATACCCCTCCGCTGTGGTTGCACCTATGGTACGGCTATCTGTATCGTTGAAGCACGCAAGCCACCCCACCTCGGCAATGTCTGTGGTTCATGGAATCGTCATATATAAAATACGAAAATTATACAGGAGAAATTCCTAGCAGAAAAAATTTAGATAAAAAAATAGATGAAGATTACTTACCAGGCGAAGGAAGTGATAGTAGCACAAATAAATTAATAAATTCACACACACAGTCCTTCTTCTTTGGTTTCTACAAGTGTCTGCCTAGGTGTGTTTGGATGTGGATATGGGTCGCTTAGAGGAAGCCCTCCTGGACACCCAAGCCTGTCAACCCAAAGTTTGGTATAGATTTATTGACGACATCTTCATGATCTGGACTCACAGTGAAGAAGAACTCCAGAATTTCCTCTCCAACCTCAACTCCTTTGGTCCCATCCTGGTCCTATTCCAAATCCCATGCCACTTTCCTCGATGTCGACCTCCATCTATCCAACGGCCAACTACACACATCCATCCACATCAAACCTACCAATAAACAACAGTACCTGCATTATGACAGCTGCCATCCTTTCCACATCAAACGTTCCCTTCCCTACAGCTTAGGTCTTCGTGGCAAACGAGTCTGCTCCAGTCCTGAATCCCTGAACCAATACACCAATAACCTGATAACAGCCTTCACATCCCGCAGCTATCCTCCTGATCTGGTACAGAAGCAAATTGCCAGAGCCACTTCCTCGTCCCCCCAAATTCAGAACCTCCAACAGAACCCCAGAAGTGCCCCTCTTATCACCGGATACTTTCCGGGCCTGGAGCGGACTCTGAATGTGGCTCTCCAGCAAGGATACGACTTCCTAAAATCCTGCCCCGAAATGAGATCCATCCTTCATGACATCCTTCCTACTCCACCGAGAGTGTCTTTCCGCCGCCCACCTAACCTCCGTAACCTCCTAGTCCACCCCTATGAAATCCCCAAACCACCTTCCCTACCTTCTGGCTCATACCCTTGTAACCGCCCCCGTTGTAAAACCTGCCCTATGCACCCTTCCACCACCACTTACTCCAGTCCTGTAACCCGGAAGGTGTACACGATCAAAGGCAGAGCCACTTGCGATAGTACCCACGTGATCTACCAACTGACATGCCTGCACTGTGAAGCGTTCTATGTGGGAATGACCAGCAACAAACTGTCCATTCGCATGAATGGACACAGGCAGACAGTGTTTGTTGGTAATGAGGATCACCCTGTGGCTAAACACGCCTTGGGGCACGACCAGCACATCTTGGCACAATGTTACACCATCCGGGTTATCTGGATGCTTCCCACCGACACCAATCCTTCAGAACTCCGGAGATGGGAACTAGCCCTTTAGCATATTCTCTCTTCCCGTTGCCCGCCTGGTCTCAACCTCCGCTAAATTCAAATTCCCACCCACCATCTTGACATCTTTGCCTTGGTTCTCTGGACAGAGCCTCTGCCTCAAGTGGCATCTCTGTCTAACTTCTAACTTCTTTGCTTTCTACAGTTCTACAGTATGTCTGCCTAAGTGTACTTGTGTCTGTGTAAATGTGTGAGTGTGTGTGTATTTGTTTACCCTCCTTTTTCCCCCCAAGGTAAGTCTTTCCTGTCCCGGGATTGGAATGACTCCTTACCCACTCCCTTAAAACCCTCATCACTTCCTTTTCCCTCTCCTTCCCTTCTGCCTGACGAAGCAGCTAGGCTGCGAAAGCTTGCGTTTATGTGTGTGTGTGTCTGTCTGTCTATTTATTTGTTGCTATCACTGCCTGTGCTCCTTGCCTGATTATATATAAACGCAAGCTTTCGCAACCCAGTTGCTTCTTCAGACAGAAGTGAAGGAGAGGGAAAAGGAAATGATGAGGGTTTTAAGGAAGGGGGTAAGGGGCCATTCCAATCCCGGGAGAGGAAAGACTTACCTTGGGGGAAGAAAAGGAAAGGAAATCACCTTCCTTCCAGTGTGTGTGTGAAAGTAGACAAATACACACACACTCACACATATCCAAACGCAAACACACCTAGTATATATATATATATATATGTTGTTTGCGTTTGGATATGTGTGAGTGTGTGTGTATTTGTCTACTTTCCTTTTTGTCCCCTAAGGTAAGTCCTTCCACTCCTGGGATTGGAATGACTCCTTTTCCACTTCCTTAAAACCCATATCCTTCCCTTTCTCCTCCCCTTTTTTCCTCTTCTTCCTGAAGAAGCAGCCAGTGGTGGCGAAAGCTTGTAAGTGTGTTTTGAGTGTGATTTTTATTTTTATTTGTGTCTATCGACGAGCCGGTCCTTTTGGGTAAGTCATCCGTTTTCTATTTTTTATATTTGTTCATCCCACCAGGATAGTTTCCTTCTATACTTTTCGTTTCATAAATTTGAATCTTACACACACACACACACACACACACACACACACACACACACACACACACATAGTCATTTACACTTGTATCTGTGAGAAACAGTAATTGGTATGAATGGTCAAAAGTTAAAGACCCTTTAGGATATTTGGAACAATTCAATATTTTAAATAAAACCAAAGAAGATGAAAGGAATAGAAAAACCAGAGGGGTAATCAGTAGATTAGATTATTTATTTGTTCCATAGATCCATATTAAGGAGATCCTCATGAATGTGGAACATGCCAATGTATATATTTTTATTTTTTTACAAGCTGATGTATAATGCTAATAGTATGAATACATACATTATTTGGTTCACTACAAAAATTCATTAGTGATGTAGGAGGAGTGGCTGGTAAATTATTAAAATGTATATTCCTGAGTAGTGGACTCCTTTTTTAACTAAATAAGTGCTTTTAAGTCCTTGTTTAGATCGTTTTTGTTCCTAGTATTGTAGGGCCCTATGTATGAACTGAGATGAGCTGTTTTTGGGGGAAACGGGATATATTATATATGACAAATTTCATGAAGTAATAAATATACTGAGAGGCAGTAGTTAGTATACCCAGTTCTTTGAAGAGGATTCCACACGATGACCTTGAATTTACTCCACAAATAATACGTATTACACACTTTTGGACTCGGAAAACTTTTGCTTGACTAGAAGAGTTACCCCAAAATATTTTACCATACAGCATTATTGAATGAAAGGAAGCAAAGTACGCAAGCTTTTTTATTTTTATGTTTCATATGTCTGATAACACTCGTACTGCTAATTATTTGTTAAGTCATTTCTGCAGTTCTGTGGTGTTTCGTCCAAACTGAATTTATTATCAAGCTGTAATGCCTGGAATTTTTTATTGTCAACCTCTTCTAGCTGCTCTTCTTCATACATTATACATATGCTGGAGGGAAACCTCTTAATGTTCTGAACTTTGTAGTGAGTCTTTTCAAAGTTTAATGTAAATTTGGCTTTAAGCGATTTATTACTGTCATTGAAAATATCGTAAGCAGACCTCTCTAGAACTATACTCGACATGCTATTTATTGCAATACTTGTATCATCTGTAAACAAAACTAACTCTAGCAGTGTAACTGATGAGAACTCATTAATGTACACAAGAAAAAGCAATGGATCATTGTGGAACACCACAAGTAATTTCTTCCCAATCCGATGATGACTGATGGCTTAATTCATTAGTCCCTTGTGTTGACACCCTTTGTTTCCTGTTAGCGAGGTATGACTTGAACCATTTTGCAGCAATGCCTGTGACTCCATAGATTTCTAATTTACTTAAAAGGATGTAGTGGTTCACACAATCAAATGTCTTTGACAAATCATAGAAAATACCTGCTGCTGGTAATTTATTATCTAATGAATCAAGTACATTCTCACTGTAGGTGTAAACAGCCTTCTCGATACTGGACCATTCAGAAATCCAAACTGTTCTAGAAAATTTGTCATTTGTGGTCAGGTGGTTAAGAAGTTGCTTGTACATTATCTTTTCTATAATTTTCGAGGATGCTGAAATCAGTCTGTAGTTTGATGGTATCACTTTATACCATTTCTTGAATAGAGGTTTAAAATCTGCATATTTTAGGCAATCAAGAAATGTTCCAGTTATAATAGATTGGTTACACAACTAACTTAAAATTGTGCTAAATTCACAAGAACATGCTATAATTGAGTTTGTTGATATCTCATTATAACCACTGATTTTAAAGATTTTATTATGGAAGTTATTTCTTGAGGTGAAGTGAGTGACATATTTATGTACCTGAAATTATTTGTAAATGCTAGTTTCATATTGCCAACGGCCATGCCCATTAGATCACCGAAGTTAAGCACTGTCGGGCTTGGCTAGCACTTGGATAGGTCCGGTTCTGCCTAATGCTGTTGGCAAAAGGGTGCACTCAGCCCTTGTGAGGCCAACTGAGGAGCTACTTGATTGAGAAGTAGCGGCTCCAATCACAAAAACTGACAAAATGGCCAGGAGTGCAGGACACTGTCCATACCGCATCTGTTGACGTCTTCTCACAAAGGATGACACGGCGGCCAGTCAGTACACGGTGGGCCTCTCGAGGCCTGTCGGGTGGAGTTTATTTTTAGTTTCAGAAATTCAAGGGCATTATTTACAGACCCTGACAATCCTATACTATCAGTACCAGATATAAAGTACTTGTTAAATAGATTTGCCACACTATGCCCATCAGTTACTAACGCATCATCTACTCTTAATGCTATCTGCTCCTCTTCCTTTCGGGTGCTACCAGTCTACCTACTTCTCATAGTGCATTTGTTTAGATGTCTGAATTACTTTTTAAAAATATTTTACAGTATCCCTTATATTTAGCTAAATCATCATCTTAGCTATTTGTTGGAAAAAGGGACATCATATTTATGACAAATTTCATTAAATAATATACTGAGCGGCAGCAGTTAGTATACCCAGTTCTTTGAAGAGGCTTCTGGATGTCTGTGAATTTACTCCACAAATAACACTCTTTTGGAGAATGAAAACTTTTTCCTTATATGAAGAGTTACCGGTATCTCAAAATATTATATCATATGACATTAAGGAACATGAAAGTAACTGAAGTATGTAAAAGCTTTTTTATTTTTATGTCACTTATGTCTGGTAACACTCGAATAGCAAAAACATTTGTTAAGTATGTTTCTGCAGTTCCGTCGTGTGCTTCTCCCAACTGAATTTATTATCAAGTTGTAATCCCAGGAATTTAATACTGTCAACCTCTTCTATCTGCTCTTCTTCAACTTTATGCAAACCTCTTACATGTTCTGAAGTCACCTCGTAAACCAGGAAGATGACTGGGCACGGCAAGGGAGGAAAACAGCTGGGCAAGGATGGCGGCAAGCAGAAATGCAAGGTGTTACATGACAACATCTAGGACATCAGGTAGCAGCTTCCTAGCTCGCAGAGGTGGCGTGAAGCACATACCCAGTCTTATACACAAGTCAGACGCACAGAGTGCTGAAAGTGTTCCTGGAGAATGTGATTCGCGCCGCAGTGACATACACCGAGCACACCAAGCACAAGACTGTCACCACCATGGACATGGTGTATACCCTGAAGAGTCAGTCTCGCACAGTGTATGATTTTGGCGGTTAGGCTGCTGTAAGTCAGTTTATGGCTTTCCATGCCATGGATGAAAGCACTCTCCCCCACATGTCTGTCTTTGTTCACAGTGGAAATACCTGTATCATGAACAGACCTTTCTAGAACTATGCTTGACATGATATTTATTGCAATACTTGTATAATCTGCAAACAAAACAAAATCTACTTAACTGGCAGTATAGGTGATGAAAATTCATTAATGTACACAAGATGGCCCTAACATGGATCCTTGTCTACATCTACATAGATACTCTGAAAAATCACTTTTAAGTGCCTGGCAGGGGGTTCGTTAACCACTTTCATAACCTTTCTCTACTGTTCTATTCTCTAATAGTGCTCTGAATTCTCTTATGTTATTGGGATGATCATGTCTCCCTATGTAAGTGGGTGCTAGCAAAATATTTTCACATTCAGAAGTAAAAGTCCGTGACTGAAACTTCGCAAACAGATCAGACGCAATGAATAACGTCGTTCTTTTAATGATTTGCACCTCAAATTGTGCAACTTTTCCATGACACTTTCCCCCCTGTAAAGTGATAAAACAAAACGAGCTGACCTTCTCAATGTCCTATGTCCTCCGTCAGTCCCACCTGGTGAGGGTCCCACAATAGACAACAGTACTCCAGGAGAGGACGCACAAGTGTGATGTAGGCAGTCTCTTTGGTGGAGCTGTTGCATCTTCGAAGAGTTCTGCCAATGGAACATAACCTTTGGTTCCCATTCCCCACAATATTTTCTGTGTGTTCTCTCCAGTCTAAGTTTTTCATAATTGTAACTCCTAGGTATTTGGTAGAATTTATGACCTTAAGGTTTGACTGATTTATCATGTAATTGAAGTTCAGCAGATTGCTTTTAGTGGTCGTGTGTATTACTTAACACTTTTCATTATTTAGTGTTAACTGCCAATTTTTGCACCATGCAGAAATTTTGTCTCGAGCACTTTTCAGTTGCTTTTGATCCTCTGTTGACTTCACTAACTGATAAACGACAGCATCATCCGTAAACAGTCTAAGGGAGCTATTCAGATTGTCTCCTAAATCATTTATAAACACAAGGAAGAGTAGGGGACCTATAACACTTCCCTGGGGAACGCCAGATATCACTTCTGTTTTACTCAATGACATAAACTGTGTCCTTTCTGATAGGAAATCGTGAATCCAGTCGCACAATTGGGGTGATATTCCATAAGCACACAATTTCATAAGAAGCTGCTTGTGAGGTACAGTGTCAAAAGCCTTCCAGAAATACGGAATCAATTTGAGATCCCTTGTCAATGGCACTTATCACTTCATGTGAATAAATGGCAAGCTATGTTTCACAAGAGCAGTACTTTCTGACTCTGTGTTGAATATTGGTTAATAGGTTGCTCTTCGAGGTAGTTCATAATGTTCAAACGAAGTGCATGTTCCAAAATCCTAATGCAAATCAACGTGAATGAGGTGGGCCTGTAATTTTGGGGATCACTCCTATTACCTTTCTTGAATATTGGAGTGACTGGGCAACTTTCCAGTCTTTGGGTATGGATCTTTTGCTGACTGATCAGTTGTATATGATAGCTAAGTATGGAGCTACTGCATCAGCAAATTCTGAGAGGTATCTAGTTGGTACACAATCTGGCCCAGAAGATTTGTTTTTGTTTTGTGACTTAAGTTGTTTTACTACTCCGGGAACATCTACTTGTAAATTTCGCATGCTGGCAGCTGTTCTTGGTTTGAATTCTGGAATGTTTACTGTGTCTTCTTTTGTGAAAGAATTTTGGAAAGCTGTGTTTAGCAATTCTGCTTTAGCAGTACTGTCATCGGTAGTATTACCATCGCTATCAGTGCACACTCCACTGCAGAGTGAAAGTTTCATTCTGAAGACTGGCAGTCTTTACCAGCTCTGATAGCCGCTCAAAACCAGAAAGAATCTCTTCTGATCAAAAGCGACACACATCGTTGGTCCTGACATGAACCACCACCTGTAGTTGGCTGCACCCTGAGCTCTTCATGGTATCTGGAAGGACCCATTCCACATCTGGAATGACTTCCCCTGCTGGCACACACAAAGAGTGCACATTGGACTTCCCAGCAGCCATATCCCTAAGGGGCACCCGTCACCCGCCTAACATTGGAGCTCCCAACTACTAACAAACCCACCTTCTGGATCTTGCAGGCAGAGGGGTGGCCACAGGACAAGTGATTCCATCTGCATCAAGAACATCCTCTGCCACAGACAGCGCCTTGAATCTGTTCATAATACTAACCGGGGAGGCCTCCACTTCAGCCCCTGGTAAGTCTTACACCACCTGACATGCGCCGAGCAGACCTCCCAATCCACCATGGAGCAGCTGCAGGCTCATCGGAGAGCACAACAGACACACAGGGTGTCTGCTGCAACCCCACGAGCAGCCCACCCACTTCAAACATTGCCAGCGAAGTCAACTCTGCCTGAAGCTGCGAGCTGTGGGACACTACATGTAATTTCTCCACAATCTGATGATGACTGATGGCTTAATTCACTAGTCTGTTGCAATGACACCCCTTTTTCCCCCATTAGCATGGTATACCTTGAATCATACAATTCTACTTTACTTAAAAGAATGTTGTGGTTCACACAATCAAATGCCTTTGACAAATCACAGAAAATACCTGCTCCTTGTAATTCATTATCTAATGACTTAAGTGCATTCTCACTGTAGGTGTAAATAGCCTTTTTGAAATAGGAATCGGATCAATTGATGTTCACAATATGAGTTGTCTGCTTTATATATAATTTTTTTTTTTTTTTTTTGCACAAGTGAGTGCCAAAGATGCGGATGTTTGGGCCGAGACCTGAGATCAATGGTACATATTGTGGTAATTTGTAATTTACGAACATAATCACAGATTATTTCTTATCAACAATACATAAGTATTGAAATATTATTTTGCTAGTTGGTATATCAATGTAGCGTATCTTGCGACACTCAGATATGACATCATTGGTCAAAGTCGATGGGCTGTATCATGGTCTTCAATTATGTCTAGGAATCTTTCAGAAATCCAAATTGTGTTCTGGACAACATTTTACTTTTGCTTACATGTTTGAGAAGCTGCTTGTTCGTTATGTTTTCTAGAATTTTCAAAATGCTAGCAAGAGGGGAATCCTGAACAAAGATGAAACAATTTTGTCACATAAAAAGGTAGAATAGAGAAGTAGCTACACGTTATAAAGTTAAACCAGATTCAAAAATATGTAAATTATGTAATAACACATAAGTGACAGAATCAGCATCTGGTGGGAGATGAAATGCTACAGAATTCGGTAAATTAAGGGAGTAGCAACGTAATGGTCAACCTTTGGGGCATATGCCAGTGAAGATAAAGATCTGCTGTGGTATATTTGACAGTTAATAGTGTAATAAGGAATGGAGAAAAAATTTAGTTAAAGTAGATAACAGTATTAGAAAGTGCCCTAGCCATAAACCTGCCAGTAGGGGAACTATTCAAAGTATTGACAACTACATAAGCAAAGTTAGTGTTTTATCTAGAAAACTACATGAACTAAGGAGGAAACAGTGGTTGGTCCAAAATACTAGTTACTGGAATCATAGTCATCAGTGGTAAAGGTAGGAAAAGTCAGAATATTAATGAGGAAGTCTTTTGGACTTTTTTTCAATGGGTGACAAAATGTTTACCAATTCATTCCTTGTGGTAGCCAATTTGAATATTGCATTACTTTTATAAACAAATTTACTAACTAAGCATTGTGTTGTGTTGCTGTAAACTTATTAATAAGTATGGAAGATAATGACTGCTATGGATACAGATGTTAGTAATAACGTGTAATTACATACTGTGAACAAATGCAATGAAATTAATCCACTGCAACCACAAAACAAGGCAGAGTTATTGTAGTTGTGGTTAGAATACGCTTGGTAATGTCTGATAAACTAGGAATTATCAAAGGATATGTATGTAAGCTAAAAATTAAGAACCCTGAACTATTTTTAAGCAACCACATCCTATTCCGTTAAGAGTTAATGGAGCTGTGAAAGATATTAATTTTGTAAACACTCCATTATTAGTAGTGGGAAAAGTAGGGGGTGGTGTACAATTGCTTCTAGATGCAACGGGAATTGAATTGCATTGTTGAAATGGAAAATGATCAACCCGTCCCGATGGAAATCATTATTAAATTGTCGTGTGCTACATATATCAGTATGGTGGACACCTGATGGTAGATTTTGTTACACCCAGTCAAGAGAATGTAGAGGCATCTTCAAAGGAGGTAGATCAAGCCACTTTCCAGTCTTACCCTATGGATTAAATATATTAGTATCTGTCGTAAGAGAATTATTTACTAAATTGACTGAAAAAGTATTACTCTGAAACTATCAGTCTTTTATCAGAAAGAAAGACAGAAAGAAGTGAAGTTTTATGTCATATACCGGTAGTTAACAGTACAGTTACAGGTATCAAACCTGATCCTTCTTATTTTTAAGAAATTCACCACTGTGCTAGTGCAAAAAATAAGAAACAACTTCAATCTGTTTTAGGAATGATGGGATTTTAGGCATTTTATTCCAGGAACTGATATAACAAATCCTAAATTATTAGATCTACTTGGAAAAAAGAGCATATGGTGCTAGAGAAAAGAAGAATTATGAAAATCAGGTATATTTTTAATATTTTTAATTTGTCAAGTATTTAAGAATTAAAAGCATTACACAAAGTGTTTACAGTCCAAATCTCCAACTGGTGTTTCTTTCTTCTTCTTCTTTCTTTTTGTGGTTGTGGGGCAAAACTACTGAGGTCAGAAGAGCAAAATGTCTTGATTAAATGTCACAATTGCCACATCTCTTCATACAGAGTCAACTGTTAGTCTACTTCTCTCTTTAGTCCACCTTGTCTCTTTCACAGAGAACAATCTCTCAACAAAACCTTATGGGTTTGCACTGCAAAGATCTTTGGAGTTTCATTCATTTCACTAAACTGTTTCCAATTACTACAAAACTATGTGCTTGAACAATTTCTTCTGGGTAGGTTGATTTCTCCATCACACATGACTTTTCATCAATAGTTTCAACTGTTTTGTTGGTAATTTCCTAGGACTCGTGTACATCGAAGGAAACCGCATTGTGATCGATACATATTGAATGTTCGATTCTTGCTCCACATTCGATATGACAAACCCGAAGCAGTTGATTTATATTGTATTTTTGATTGTGTTGAATTTGTGACATTTTCTTTTACTTTTCCAACTCAATATGTGGTTGCCCTTTGAAATACCGAAAGTAATTTCCAAGAATGGTATATATCCAATGTGCAACTGTAAATTGATTTAGTGTTTCTGAACCGGAGGTACTAAAATAAAAAAAAAACTTCTTTTTAACCTATGCCTAACCTTCTTAACGCTACGTTACAGATCACCTTTTTAAAGACAAATTTGGGTTAGGTATAGATTAAACAAGAAGTTTTTTTTAGTATGTGATGTCGCGCAGCACCCAAATCTCCAGTTCAGAGACACTAAATCATCAATGGTAGCGAAGCGAGAGTTAAATGTGTGATATATATCAATTACAATGCTGTTTCATTCAATGTACAGGGGCCTCGGAAATTACTGATTTGTCCAACAAATATCTTTCTCATTCTCCCTCATGTGTCCATGATAGCCCCTTGTAACAAAAGTGAGCAAATGGTTGCATCCACATAATCAGATACTATGTGAACAGCCATAACAGGATTCCAATATCGAACATACTTAATGATCTTCATCTTTGATGCATCAGCATAAAATTATTTTCAATCTGAGCCAACATTTTCTCCATACTCAAAAATATCACCTTTTCTCTGTTGAAGAATATCATAAATGGAACTACAGAATAAATTCATCATATCAATAATGAAGTTCTCTTCCTTTTCTAAGCTGCTAATGTAATTACAAGAAACTCCCTCTACAGAGTGTTTAAGTTATACAATAAATACGTATCATTGATAATTGTCCATAAAAAATTGAGAATTATTGATATTTCTTTTGGGACAGGAAGAAAGAATTTCAGAGAAGAAAAGATCTCAGTAAATCTTCATATTTTTATCTCTAGGAAGATGGTGAAAGACATCAGCTGTTCTCTCACTTATGGAAATTTTATTTTGTTCCCAGTTACGACACTTCATTGTGCCATGTTCAGACCCCTGCATAACAGGATCAAACTACATATAAAATACTACATGATAAAATTTTGTCAGAAGCCAATGATTGTTCCTGTTGTGACATGAAAATTAATGTTACACTATGAATGAAGATGACAATAGTCAGTCAACGAACACATATTGGTGTTACTGGTATGTAGCATACATGTTTTTCTCGTGTTTATGTTCATTTGGTGGCTACCCTCTAGTTATTTTTGTGGTCTCCAGTGCTCAGAATGTTTTGATGTAACTCTCCACAGTACCATGTCCTTTTCATCTCTGAATAAGATCGGCAACCTATATCCTTTTCAACTTGCTCACTATATTTGTCTCTTGGTCACCTTTTGCAATTTTTACACCCCTCCAATGCTAAACTGTTGATTCCTTGAGTCTCAGAATGTGCCCCACCAATGTAATCCCTCTGTTGAGATACGCCAGAAATTTCTTTTCTCCCCAAATCATTCAGCACCTCCTCATTAGTTACACAATATACCTAACTTACCTTCAGCATTCATCTATAGCACCACATTTCAAATGCTTCAATCACCTTTCTGTCTGAACTTATCATTTACATTTCACTCCCACACAGTGCTACACTACAGGTAAATGCTTTCATAAAGGACTTACTAACATTTAATTTTGGATGTCAACAAATTCCGCTTCTTCTGATATGCTTTTCTTCTCATATTCATTCTGTATTTTATATCTTCTTTACTTCAGCCATCAGAAGTTATTTTGCTACCCAAACAAGAAAACTTTTACAGTCTCTAAACCTAATTCTCTTAGTCTACATTCCATTACCCTTGTTTTGTTATTGTTAAATTTCATCTTACATGCTCTCTTCAACACACTGTTGATTCCATTCAATTGCTCTTCCAAGTCCTCTACTGTCTTGGACAGAATTACAATGTCATCAGCCAAATGCAATGTTTTTTTCTTCTTCTCCCTGAACTTTAATTCCTTCCCCAAATATGTCCTTGCATTCCTTCACAATTTGCTCATTGTACAGATTGAATAATATTGGGGAAAGGCTACAACCTGCCTTACTTCCTTACCAACCAATGCTCCCCTTTCATGCTCTTCAACTTGTATAACTGTTGTCTGATCTATGCACAAGTTGTATATAACTTTTTGCTACATGTATTTTACTTCTGCTGACTTCATAATTTGAAAGGCTATTCCCAATCAACATTGTCCAGAACTTTTTCCAAATCTACAAAAGCTAAGAACGTATGTTTGTCTTTCCTTATCTCTTAACATAAGTCTTAATTAAGAGTACTGCCTTGCATGTTCCTACATTTCTCCTAAATCTAAACTTATCTTCCCCGAGGTCAGATTCTACCAGTTGTCCATTCTCTTGTCTTACTTTATTATTTAACATTGATTTTCATGTCAATATATACAATCATTGACCTTTAACAAATGTTTACCATATAGTAATATAAGGTATATAAACATAGGGTCAAGCCTAACAGCTCGATTAGAAGCAGATAACAAATTATGTAATTCAATTATTTAAGCAGAAACTAAGCTATATAAGTGGCTGACAACATGAGGTGAAAAACAAAATCGACATATTTCAATTTCCAAAACTATGTAAATTGGTATTTGGATTTCTGTTGGACTCTTCACAGTTTTAAAAAAAATCTAACTATCTGAAGTTAATGATGTACCGTAGTTCATCTAAACGCGCTCACTGAGAACACCTCTCAAAAGAAACCATTCCAAAAAAGCAACTACTTAACCCATATTTATTAAATATGGTAGCTTAAATTAACTACATCGTTAACACATTGAAAATAAACAACAGACCGTTTGAAATTAGTAGATTGTCTAAAGTTTCTAGGATTATATCTACAGAGTGCTTATCAGCTAAATAGCTGTGTGCACAGTTATATCACCTTTGGGTATGTAAGATCAGCATTATTTATTTATTTATTTATTTTTTCTTCAAAAGTTTTATATCCTATGAGCTTTTAATATGGGTCAACAGCACACATGTTGAGGACATTTTGGTACTGCAGAAGAAAATTATTAGAATTATTACAAACTGTGAAAAATTAGCTCACTACACACCATTGTTTGTCAACATAAAAATATTAACTGTTATAAACCTGTACATCTACACTGTTACTGGTATACTGCATATAAAGAGCAACTTATCAGAATACCAGCTTAGAAAAGATTTACACTCTCATGCAACTAGAAATAGTAACCTTCTTGACATTCCTTACTCTACCAGTACCAATTATCTAAATCACTGGACAGTTATGAAGTGGTGGCTATGAAGATGTTTAAGAAACTGCTTCTAGAATGGGCAGAAGCTCCATTTGATTTAAACACAAGGTGTACAATTGGTTATCTGTATATAAGTACTTTCTACTCAATGAATTTTATGAATTTAATATCTTATATCATAGTGGTAACTGTTACGAAAGTTTACCAAAAGTTCTTTAATAATGTCAATTGAGATGCACTGTTTAGTTATTTTAGATTAAATATTTTACTTTATGGAAAATCTACAGTAACTTTTTATATAGGCCTATAGTATATATTTTTATACATTTGTGACTTGACTTTGTCTATTGCTGCAATACAATTTCATTCATTCAGAACAAGAAGTGACAATAACATTCACATATATGTCAGAGAGGACTGAAGACCCAGCAGTTTAGTTCACACTAAATAACAACAATCCTATGCCAGATCATCATCCTACTAGAAAAGTGTGCTTGACAGAGGTTTGCAGATATATAATCACCTACCTGGCAGCATTAAATTGATAAAAAGCATGTTATAAAAATTCTTAAGTCATTTCCGATGGCCAGTTTTTACTCTGTAGATGAATTCCGTGCTGAATAAAATAAGATTTATAATGTAAAATTGTGTGGCACTTTCATGTGTAAAACTGTATTACTGTGTTAAAGTATCCTAATACTATTTGTAAAATTGTATGAATCCTGCAACAATTAGGCTAACAGTTTCATCATCAAGTATACGTAATGGTATTTGATTATATGTACTGGTACTTTAGTTACACATATTTTATATAACTATGTTAACCTATTCATTTCTTTTATTTTTCAACTATCAGTCCTGCCGCTGGCTCTTAAAATTGCGGCTGTTCCGAAAGAACAGACGTCACTTCTGATCCTGCAGTTGTTATTCTTTCAAATTCATAGAATATAAGACAACTGCGATTGGGCAAAGCTGAAAATGTGTACCCAGCTTTATTTCTATTTGGTAAGAAAATTATCTTCTGTTTTCGTTTTGAAAAGCATGGGCAACATAATGAGTTATTCAGATTTATAATAATGTTTCCTTTTTTCCTCTTCCTATTACTTGTTTTAAATGAAAAAACTCAAAATCATTTGGTGAAAATGCAAAAAGCAGGGTAAGGGTAAGACTTCGTTTGGTTAGGCGTCACGAAGCATGGTCAAAGTATTGTTATAACACATTTTCTGCTGCTTCTATGAACAGCTGGACCAACCTGCTGGTGTAGTGGTGTGAATTACATTGTCACACATAACCGGTGTCCAGAACAATCTTGGCACAGATTGATTGCTTTTCTTTTCGAAGAACATTTACTGTTTGTGTTAAGTAGTGTCTGCTTCACGTGGCGTATCGTGAATATGAACTGCGCGAAATTAACTAGTTATATGAAGTTTAATGTATCCGCATACAAGTAAAATGGCAATGAGCTTTAATGTGCCTTCTGCTAACAAGAAAATAAAACATGATTAGGTTACGTACCCTTTCGTATTGTTTCCTTTAGCTGTTCAACTACCTCTGCTGAAGTGAAATACTTCACTTTATTAACTGCAAATACTCCTCTGTTCAGTATCTTGTACAACTCGTACATGTTTTGTCATGAACGATCCTGCACACGAAAACAAAAATTCCTGAATACTTGCGAAGCTCTAAAACATCGAATTAATTGGAGATTTCTACTCAATACAAAAAATGCAGTTTATTTATAAAAGCATACCAGGACAACGGAGACTTAAACTGTAGTGGATTTAATCTCAACAAAACACCAAACACATGGGTTTTTGTTGCTTTTTGTTGCAACAGCTTCTACAAAAAATAATGATTTCCTGTTATCTCTCGCAACGACTACGAAATTAGTTTTTCCGCGGCTTTATTACTTTTTTTGTAAACAACTATAGTGTTTCATTACTGCCCTATGGAATTAGCTTGATCTATCCTACAGGGCATGAACAACTCCAAGCGAATAGCGCCACTGCGCCCAAATGCTGCGGCGCACTGTTCCTGTGCTGCACTCAGCACTGCCTACTGGCCGAAACAGGCACGAAGAAAGTGCATTTACGTTGACACCGCCATCTCTTAGAGATTGTGAGTATCAATGAAAATATTACTGAAATCCACGTTAATCTTTAGTTTTACTTAAAAAAGAATTCTTTTCAGTTCAATTGATGTTAAACATACCCACTGTAAAAATGTAACAGGAATTAATTTCATCTTGCTTATATAAAAATCAATGTATATACAAATATACAATACTCTCAACGTCAGTTTTACTGCTATTATCAAGTATATAAGAACTGATCGAATGAGATATATATAGGGAGGTCTGATGCCATGTGATGCCACCTCCGACGCATCCAAACAGATGAAAGTCACGATTTGGGCATTTGGCACCACAACAGTAACAGGGGAGTACTCCGGTCTCTCATTACACTTCATCATCATGGTGACGACGACCTTCCTTTTATTCTTTTTCACGATACTCTGAAAGGACAATACATTGTTTTGTCACGTAACTTAGCCATTTCATTCTATATTATGACTCCTATTATTTGTATACCCAAAGACAGAAATCAGTAGAAACAATGAGAATGCATATAACGACAGTTATTGCAACGAACAAATTTAGTTAGCTGTAAAGCAATAACCACGGAGTTTTCCACTCTAGTAATCATAATTTCGATGGGACGTATATAACTCCTAAGTACTAGGTTTCCTCATTGCTTTACTATGCGTTTTAGATATGCCTTATGACGTAGTATAACAGTATTTAATATTTGAAGGGCAAATATGTAATGCACTTCCTGTACCCAACCACGTGTTGCTGTGGCTTGTTTCAGATTGAATGGAAAAAGAGACAGCACACATTTCTAACATGTGTAATTTCACAATGTTCTCCCTGCTCCTCCTTGCCTCTGTCAACCTCTTTCCGCACATCTCCTCAGGTGGCCCGCGCAAATCGTTAGAACGTATTTCAAAACTGTCATCTGTAATTTTGTTTCCGAAGCTACTTTTAACACTGTAATAGTCGCGTCATGAGGAGGAACATTTGTGGTCGCGTTGTATCTCTGAGATACAGGGTCAACACTGCACCGTTAGTCTTAATTGACCTCAGATGTAGCACTGAATAAGTAAACAAAAGAAGGGAAAAGACGTGTCAGTATTACAATAGTAGCAACTGAACATTTATTTTATGAAAATTAACAATAGAAAATTCAGTTACGCTCACGCGCGGGTTGTCTATTCCGGAAAAATGACTGTGAGATCGAACGCGACCATTGTACTGTTAATGTAATTCAAGTACAATATATACCTATTGTGACACTACTATCGCCACTGGAGCGCGTCTCAGATTTGGTTATTATGTCTGCATCGGAGTGGAAGGAACCAAGGGTTTACGATACTGATGCGCTGTAGTAATATCTAGTGTCAATACAAGACTATTGCTCATGCTTCAATTAACACGTTCGCTGTAGCTGACGCTTCCTACATTGAGCGTCAGCCGCAGCGAAAGTGTTAAGAGGTACGCGATTCTATGTTTGTCAGCGCCTCCATGCGCATTGACGGAGTAAGGGCAACCACGCACTGGCCGCCACCCGCCGCAGTTGGCAAAAAAAAAACACTGTCTATTCGTTTGTTCTTGACCGATTGATTTGATATTTGGTCGCAACTACGCATTTTAAAGGAGTAGTTTTTATGTATCTGACTTATCTGTATACACACTAGACGGAAATTCAAAAAAGTTATTGTTTATTCAAAAGCACTTCAGTAATCATGTTACATATATACTTTCAGCAATTGCAATGCTTGTCGGGTACAGACAGCAAATTGTGAAATATTTGAACTTGAAAACAGAAAGTAATCCAGTCTGGGAAAGAGTTCAGCGTCAGTCAGTTATTTTATGTCAGAAAGATCTAGTATTCAGCTATATTCCAGTGTAATCACATCTGAGAAAAAAGAAAGTTAACAATGAAAGTACAGTCACATATTAGGTGTCTGCAATGTTCAGTCATTTTCACAACAAGAAAAATCTGATAAAGTGCTGTAGCAACAAATACAAACCATTAACACAATGTCAGTCCTCGTCCTCGACTTCATCACCATCATCTTCGACAGGGTCGGCGCCCGAAGTATATGCAGCTAGTCATATTAACGACATCTTTTAAAATATTGTCAGGAAATTCATGATCTCGACAGCATTTCCCCAATCTTGTTAAGGCTGCACGGATGGTCAGAATGGCATTAATCATTCTGTTCCCCATCCTGTTTCTATGTCTCGTCTTCGCCAAATTTAACTGACTGAATGCCCTCTCTACTTCGGCGTTTGACCATGGCAATACTAGTAAACACATGGCAAGATTACACAGTTCTTGAAAGGGATTTTCGCCACTTGCTTCTTTGTATTGTAACACTTCACTCCAGAATGATTCAGTGTTGTTAACATTTTTCCACTCAATTAAATTTAACTTAGCCCACTGAAGTTCAATTTTCGACGTGTCTTCGGGAGGAGAATGCATCAGTTCTGAAAGGGAGACAATTAACTCTAAGCACTTTCAAACAGTTTTCTGGTCCTAGGTTGGAGATCTTGCTCAAAACATCTACATTTGATGGCAAGCGCTGTTGCAGCTGTGTTACAAGAGCTACTAAAAAATCCTCCCATCTTTCTCTGAGGACAGCTTCTATTTCCGATGACAAAACTTTCCCACCTCCCACTGACCCAGATTTTTTTCCCACCGTCGGCTTTAAAAAACCACCAGATTCGGTGGGAAACCACTGACGTTGGCAACCCTGCTCGGCAGCGCGGCGCAGGCGACAGCTGGCCGCTGGGCACAGGTGGCGGGGGGGGGGGGGGTGGTATTCGACATCAGCACACTTGCACCGGACACAACAGGTTGCCTCGTTTCACCTGTGACCTCTGCTACGATCACTTTGTGATGGATTTTGATACGGAGAAACTTATTTTCGAAGTGGAGAATCGTCCAGCCGGGTGGAACATGAAGGCGAACGAATATAGTGACAGAAATTTAAAATGTTGGAAGAGATAATAGAAAAATTTGAAGGAAGAGAGTTGTCACAAGAGGAAAAGGAAAAGCTCGTTACGTTTATTGGTTTTTATTTATGACAATATCATTACATATTTTAATGTGTTTGTAAATGAAAAACCACTAGAATGGCAAAATAGGTTCGCTTAACATCTGATGTTCCAGTTTCAAAGTAATCTGCTAGTACATCTCTGTTGTTAATAACTGATCGGTTTCCTCTCTGAACTGGTCCTCTTTCAGTATCTTGCAACCCTTCCTGTGGCGTGTTTAAAGTATGCTCGAAATTAACACCGTGTCTTTCACGTGTGAAGTTGTGAAGTATACAATATTTTAGAATATGTTTTGCCAAATTTATGTTAACATTTAGAGGTCGATGTAATATCCTCCGTTTATTAACCAAAATGCCAAAAGTGCATTCAATGTACCTACGTGCTCTGCTGAGCCGATAATGAAATATTCTTTTGTCTTTACTTAAATTATTTCCTGCATAGGATCACAAAACATATTCAGATAGGCTGAATGCCTCGTCACCAACAATAAAATAGGGAACTGTCTTGAATTCCTTCTATTTCCTCATCGTTTGGTATTCCTAAATTTCTATTCATCAGTTTGTACAGAAACGAATCTTCGAAAACAGACGAATCACTACATTTTCCAAATGCCCCACATCCACAGATGAATTTATAATTGCTGTCACGAAGTGCCATTAGAACTATTGCAAAAATGTTTATAATTGTAATAAAGCGATCCTGTGTTGCCTGGTTTTATTACACGGATATGTTTACCATCTACAGCTCCTATAATGAGGAAAATTAGCTCTGGATTCAAATTGTTCTGCTATATTTGACCAAGATTCTGTCGTCGGTTGAGGAAGGAATTCTGCTTTCATGTTGATCTCTATCGCTTGATAAACTTGTTGCACAATTTCGCTAACTGTAGTTCTTCCCAGACGATAAGCGCAGTGAATATCAGCAAAAGAGCACCCAGAAGCCAGATACCTAAAATATAATAATCACATTTTTTAGGTATGTCGATTCAAAAGATGTGGAAAAATTTGAGAGATAGAGTCAAGAGTTTGAAAAGTGGTTCAGGTGTTACGAGGAAATCCACTTATATTTACTTCAAGGAGCTAATGTTTCTAGCAGATGTTGCAAGACATAGCTGGTGTAGCCGGCGCACTGCGGCTCGCAGCGAGGCAGTGCGGTCACAGAATAGGGAGCATACAGAAGGGAAAGCTGGGGGCGGCGCCTTTGATCTGTGTGTTACCAAGCGTTGCGCTCGACGCCATATTGAAAAGCAGTAAACGCGGAACTATAGCCACTTAGTTTTTTGGCTGAAAATGGACTTTTTACGAACTGCCGCTAATCTCACCGACTTTTACGAAAGGAAACGGCTTTCATCTATTTTTCGCCATCTTCTTGCACCTAATTTTAATCCAACGAAAAAAAAAATAGACCTAAATTTTAATACAACTACGAAAATGTACAGTGGAATCGATGATCGTTTTATTTGGTGCTTATCTCTAGAAAAATTCCAAATAACACGGAGTTATGTGTGGGAAATTAGTTATAAAGAAGAAAATGACTTTACAACTGCCAGGTTTTATTTGACACGAATAAATTCGCACAAAATATTGAGTCAGACTTAGCAGTAAAACGTGATTACACAGAACTAATGACGTCTGGGCATATATAAAAGTTGGATTTGCTTTAGGAGTATCATTAATTTACTGATCAGAGAAGGGCATATAGAGGAATCTGTCAACCACAGAACAGGAACAGCATAAAATAATTATTCCCCTTAATCTATTTGTTTGAGTATCCGAAGAGCATTTGTTGCCAACATTAGCACACTACGCCTCCAATGCCGTAAGTAAAATTTTACCTGCCTACTTACGCACTATTCTTTGTCATTCATTTTATATTATTCCTTGCAACGTTAAACTTATAAATGTACTTCAACATTTCGATGCTGTTGAACTGCTGCAGCAACAGCAACAGCGAGAGTTATCGTCAAGAGAAGAAGCAAGGCTACTTTTAATAATTACGCACACATTACTCTCATTCGAAATTGATAACATTTAACTTTGACTACTCATATAGCGACGTTCACTTATTGTTCAGCATCTTTTGGGAAGGTGAAGAAACTTATATCCTTATTTGTATTCGAATTATTGCGGCAATTAGGTGCTGAACACCATCGGCCGCCTTTTCTTTTATTGCTGCTCATAATAAAAACGGAACAGCTCCAACCACTGACACACAGTTCTTTCTTATCACTGTACAAAATACTTGTTTACTTTTATGCGTTTCAGGCAGTTAAAATACAGAATTAACAAACAAAGACGGCGCATTACCACACCACAGAGTAGGGAGTAATCACACGTTTACTGCTTTTCAAGACGGCCGATTCCGCGCATGCGCACTAAATTTTGGACGACAGACTGCAGCGGGAGTTTCCTTTCTGTATACTCCTTATTCTGTGGTGCGGTGAAGGCCGCGCGAACCGCAGAACCGCGCGCCGCGCCTCGAGGCGGCTGGGGGGCCAGTGCGCTGGACTAGCGCCGTGTGTGTTCAAGACTCGCAGCTGGACATTTCCTTGCGCTTGCACGCGGCTGTATAAGCGGCAGCTAATGCACTAGAGCTGGGCCAAAATAACGATAACTGATAGAAATATCCGGTTATTTATGAATAACCGTGATTGTAATAACCGCTCATCAAATACTGGCAGTTATCGTAATAACTATGCGTACTGCGTAGTGCCATCTGCTCACAAAAGTTGGTACTAATGAAACGATTCGACCAGATGTCCTGTCCAAATACTGGTCAGTTCTATATTCCATGGAATTAACCGCGTAAGAATCATGGGTAATAACTGTTTAACGATTATCCATCTGTTGGTGAAAGTGTGTACTACGTTCTCGTGGGAATCTTGTATCTAATAACATGGAGTCACCAATGCGAATTCTAAGTACTATGATAACGGCAGACGCTTTAGGGAGTATTGAGTATTGAGAATAGTAGCAATATCAGTGGCAGTTAATTTTCACTGGCAGTATCGTTATGAGTATTTGGCAAAGACCTATATACCTCTTTGGTATTTTGGTTATTAACTGTAGCAGGTCATGATATTCCCAGAGAGGATACATATTTCGTTCGTAGAGTGCCGACTTTTAGAATTATGAAGAAATCCTCCAAAAATAATAAAAAAATAAAACTTAGTTTTGTAACTAATGCTGGTCACTGAAAACGTTCATAATATTGTATGACAGGATTAATAAATTTTCTAAATAAAAGAATAAATATGCTCTAATCGTTATAATTAATATTTTATGCTATTACGAGGAAGAAAGTACCCTGCTGCCAATACATTGTAAACAAACTTACGTCAATTATTGCCATTTATTCGTTAAGGATTGAGGGGAAGGTAGAAAAACGGAAATCTTACATTTCTAATACATTTTTGATGGGACTCACACTCCGAGGTGCTTGTAACGAACGCTTAAATCTTTGTTAAAAGGCGCATCTTCGTGAAAATATACATGTACCGGTTCAACATGTTTATTTCAAGGCGACTGCAACTTGCGGGTGGGGGTGGGGGGGGGGCTGTATTCCCCAAGTTACGAGAATATTGCTGTCTAATCCAGGACTTCCTGGCAAATTCAAAAATATTTATTGTTTTTAATTAAGTCTTCTACCATATTCCACAAATATTTTAAATTAACAAAAAATTTAAACATTAATAGTAGGATGACTACAGTGAATGTCTTGTTAAGTATTTGCAAATTAAGGGCCATAATTACACATCAGCATCTCTTTAAAAAGTACGGTATTTATGAGAAGTCTGCAATTATTAGGTACTCTATTATACATTTGTATAGCAAGGGAAAACTGAATCAGTTGTAACTTTCTATGAACTAAATTTCAGACTGCAAGATTCATGAAGAACAATTGTGGACTAAACTGAATTTTTTGTAGCAGAATGAAAGACACACTTTAATTTTCATCCCATATCCATAGTCAACTTAATATTTGCTTATGTTGATGTGAAACCCATGTATCTGCAGGTCAAACCAGACCTGCAGAAAAACTGCTGATGGAGGTAACCCCACCAGTCACATGCAGTATGGAAGACGAGCAACATGTTCCATCCACCTCAAGGCAGCAAGTTGTACAAAGTGCCATTACAGAATTTGTCCCCAAAACGATTGGAATTAATGAAAAGAAGAAGATAGATGGGCACCTCCTAAAATTAAATAAAAAGATAAACATAAATATTTGATGCCTGTGTTATTTGATGATTCCAGTGAACTGATCCCATCCTTGTCCAGAAACAGTTTGTGCCCCATATAATAGCATTTAACCATATTTTTTTCCTTTATTTGTAACACTGGTGTGTTTGAAATGCTCAATTTGATTTGGGAAAGGAGTCAAGGTTCAACCCAACTGATGATCCCACATTATAAACACAGTTTGGATATTGATACATTTTTAAGTGCCTTAATTCCTCACAGACAGTAAGTCTTCACTTGTTGCCTAGTCACATGTGTCTGTATTGAGGTGACATTGCTGTCTAATAAAAGCATGAGAAAGAATGCCAGTGCTGGTTTACATAGAACAGGATCACAAAGTTCATTATTTGTATTAGTGCATGTTTGGGATGTTAAACATCATTCAGTAAATTAAATAATAGTAAATATAAAGAAAAAACACTCAATCCTTCTCAAAAAGTGCTTACTGTGATATTTCTGTGAGAAAACATACACAGCACAGTTAACAAGTATGAATGTTATAATTTTGGACATTTTTCTCATGTTTAAATATTGCAGGTGGTGTAAAATATTAAAGCAAATTTGAACCATCTGCAAGTACTAGTATACCCTGTACCTCAACCTTAGTGGCTTCATTAATATTAAGTGCCAATGCTGCATCACAGACATCTCTAATAAGAAACACCTACCATATATTTTTATTCATGTCAGTTTCAGAGTACAAATTAATTGGGTGGTTCGGTGAGACTTTTCTCTTAGGCATTATTGTGAGAATTGTGACAGTGACTAGCTTTCTCATATAGTATTCTTCAGTTACACATGGTAGTTTTTGATTTAATTATTTAGCATGAGACTTTTAAAAAACTTTCTACAGCACATTAAACACATCAGTTTGCACAAAAATTATACAACAGAATATTCACATTTAGGAGACAAATGTCAAGTTAAGCACTTCATGGAGGAATGTTTTTAATGAAAACCTTTGTTGTAATAACTCGGTCACACATAGTTCTTGGTGGTACTTTATGAATTAATAGTAACTGTGCTGATACATAAAGAATTTCATCATACAGGGTGACACAGAAGAATTTTCTGCCAGGTGAGATTTTCTTTGAAACTTACACAGTCATTTACAGTTGCTATATATCATGTGTTGGTTGTTTTATTTGTTCACACAAGTCATTACTGAATAAAATAAAGAAAGAAATATGTAGCACCTGACAGGTGGAACCTAATTCTGTCTGCAATACTGTTGAACATAAGAGAGAGAGCTTTCAAGACATTTAAAGTGAATGCTGCAAACTCGTTGTAGGCATATAGAATAACAGAATAAATTTTCATATTGAGAGTTAAATAAATATTACTGTTCCTGATTTGTTGTTGACTGGATCTTATATGTAACCATGTCCTGTCAGTAATTTCCCTTGTTACCAACATGGCACACCATACCCTAAGTAAAATTTAACTGAATACTCTGTCAATAGCTGAAGATCTCAAGCATTTTCCAAAGCTCAAATAAAACATGCTTAAATTTTCTCAAATGAGATTTCTCTTACAATATACGGGAATATGTATGTATATTTTGGTGTTGACTGGAAGACACATCCACAACACCATTACGTTTCTGATTTTATATATAGTACAGTATACCTTTAAATGCACATGTAGCAGAGACTTGTCAAATTTGGCACTGCACGGAGAAGCATTTTAATGAAAACTTATATTTTTTGCTATAATAATTGGGCCACACATAGTTCTTGGTGGTATTTTATGAATTAATAGAAATTGTGTTGATATAGAAAGGATTTTCATCATACAGGGTGACACAGAGGAATTTTCTGCCAAGTGCACTAATTTGCCAGGTTAGATTTTCTTTATGAAAATTACACAGTCATTTACAGTGGCTATCCATACTGTGTTGGTTTTATTTGTTCACACAAGTCATTACTAAATAAAACAAAGAAAGAAAGCAAGAAACATGTAGCACCTGACATGTGGAACCTAATTCTGTCTGCAATACTTTTGAACATAAGAGAGAGCACTTTAAAGACATTGATAAGTGTATGCAACAAACAGTCATCCTCACACCCAAAAATGAAGAACTGTCATGGTAAAGGTTTTCTTACGGTCTCACTAGTGTAACATGCTGATGTTAGCAATGACCTTTGAATGCTCTTTTAAAACTCAACCGTAGGCCTATAGAATATCAATAAATTTTCAAATTGAGAGTTAAATAAATAATACTGTTCCTACTTTGTTGTTGATTGGATCTTATATGTAACCTTGTCCTATTAGTAATTTCCCTTGTAAAGTGAACATTTTGTTAACAACATAGCACACCATATCCTAAGTAAAATTTAACTGAATACCCTGTCAATAGCCGAAGATATCAAGCATTTTCCAAAGCTCGCATAAAACTTGCCTCAGTTTTCTGAAATGGGATTTCTCTTACAATATATGGAAATATGTACGTCTAGTTTTGTGTTGAAGACACTTATTACAACACCATAAAGTTTCTGATTTCGCATGTAGTAGGCCTATACTTGTAAATGCACATTTGTAACAGTTTACTTTTGATAGTACTGGAGCAATGTTTGGTACACTTTACATTGCAGCTTTGAGGATTTGGTCTACACCCTAAATTACGACCGATAACCTGTTTACAGTAGCTTTAATATTTTAAAATACCGATAATTTCAGATATCAGTTACATGTACTGGGCAGTATTGACTTGTTCAGTGTGGTCCATTCTGGAGCTAATATATTCACTTTCACTGCATACAGAAATTCGGTCTATTCACATTATTAAAGCAAACTGTTACACCCTAGTAGCAAGCTGTATTCCCAAATAAATTTTATGAACTTTTTCGTCAAATCCGACGGGTGGTATCCCAATCTTCAATTGACCTGTTACGGCATAATTGGAGAAATTTACTTCGTAGTTATAATCATATTTACAAACCAGGATGCTGTCATGAACTAAAGAAAATTTTCCGCAAATCAAGCAGTTTTTCAAATTTAATATAGAATTTTATTAGGAATAAACAAAACGATCACATAACGTTTACTTTTATGTTGCATTTAAAGACGCTCCACAAAACACTTACTGAAGCAACGTTATGTTTATAATTTTAACTGCAATATTCACTTCACACACGTTTAAGCACATATTTAATAATCCACTTTCACTTCATACTCTGTTCATAGTAGCTTCGAAAATTACGGCTACATTTCCAGGGCACAGATTTCATGTAAAAGCATATTAATACACTGGACATATAGTTATGTGTGTTTATTTCACGATTCGGACGATAACTTTTGCCATTACACAGCAATCGCAATTTGAATCACACCAGATATACTGATAGATCGTTATTAGTACTGAGTAGAAATAACCATAACTGTCGAGTACTGGTATTTCTACGTAATATCAATAACTGTCCGTTCTCAGTAGTCAGTAGTGGCTACTGAGTACTGACTACTCAGTACTAATAACGATAACGATAACTGTAGAGTATCGCTACCTAGTAGAATTCACGGAATACTCATAACGATAACTGCCCGATAACTGCTCAGTAGCGCTACCTAGTAGCAGTATGAGGAAGCTGTAGCAACGCCATCTGGAAGTGCTCAGTAGCGCTACCTAGTAGCAGTATGAGTAAGCTATAGCAACGCCATCTGGAAGTGCTCAGTAGCGCTACCTAGTAGCAGTATGAGGAAGCTGTAGCAACGCCATCTGGAAGTTAGTGGAAAAATACCGTGCAGTTATTTATAACCGTTAAAATTAACTGATAGAAAAGAATAACGATACCCATTATAACTGATATCGGAGAATAACCGTTTTGCCCAGCTCTATAATGCACAGTCCGGCTACGCTGCAACAGCTGGTCCCCCCACCACTACACAACTACCTGCGCAGCAGAGCCAGTCCACCCGCCATATGTGGCGCGCGCTCTAGTGATGGGACAACCGACTGTTTTTAACAACCGATTGGTCAATTGGTTGTTTTTTCATTCAGTCGGTTTTTTCAGTCGAATGAAACAACCGAATGAAAATAGTCTCTATGGCCGTATGAATGTTTTCACTCACTGGTGGGGTTTGAGTGGTTTCAGTCGATGCGAAACAATCGAATGAAACCAGTCTCTGCCGGTTGCAGCCGTTATATGAATGTTTTCACTCACTCGATGGGTTTGAGTGGTTTCAGTCGATGCGCGACCACCGAATGAAACAAGTCTCTGTCCTTTATATGACTGTTCTCGGCATTGAGTGGTTTCACTTGATGCGATACAACCGGCTGGAAAAAGTCTCTGTCGGTTTCTGTAGTTATATGGATGTTTTTATTAATTCACCGACTTTGTGTGACTATTTGCATACTCCTTCAGTCTTTTCGCGTATAAATGAACCGTGATTCAGCATGAAACTTTCTTAGAGACAAATCTTATAATTATAACAGTGTGTCCGTGTGTGTTTCTATTTCATGCAAATCTGCAGTTTTGTTCCAATCTTGATGAAATTTTGCACACTTGACCTTCAAAGCAAGAGGAAAGTCACTTTCTACATCAAATTTCATTCTGTGCATGGCGTAGGGTACTTTACATACTGACTTCGACAAAAACCACAATTTGGCTGCGATCTTGATGAAATTTTGCACACTTGACCTTTAAAACAAGACGAAGGTAATTGTGTACAATAAATTTCGTAGGTGCATGGAGGAGGGTACTGTACCTACTAACTTCGACAAATTCCGTTTGTATTCGAATTTTAATGATATATTTCGCTCTTCACCTTCAAAGAAAGAGAATGGTCACCGTCTACATCTAATTTAGTTCGATGCATGACAAAGTATTCCAGACTTTGACGCCAATATAGAGTTTTATTCCGATCTTGATGAAATTTTGCACACTTGACTTTCAAAACAAGTGACAGTTCTCTGTTAATCTAAGATCTTATATGGTACATGGCGGAGGGATGGAATAAATCTCCACATCGTTTCACCGATAAAAAAGAAATATCTGTGACAAGAGTTCAAATGTTTGTAGATCTATCGGACCAAACTGCGTGGTCATCAGTCCGTAGCTTACAAACTACTTAAACCAAGGTAAACTAACCTAAGGACAACACACACACACACACACACACACACACACACACACACACACCAATGTTCCAGGGAGGACTCGAACCTCCGACGGCGAACAACCGCGCGCTCCGCAGCGAGGTGCCTTAAACCGCTCGGCTACTCCACCGCGACGTGAGAAGAGTGAATAATTATGAAACTTGAGATGAATGTTTTCATATACTGTTGACGAATACAGACACGCTGAAGAAATTTTACAGCACTGATAAATGTTGTATGTCTTCTCGTACTCCTTCAAATTAGATGGAATTAACAAAAATATTTTTATACGAAATATTTTATACAAAATACTTTAATGAAGGCTTTTTTTACCATACCTAATGTTTTTGTGATCTTCGAATTTGGATCTAGCAAATATGCTCAAAGTTAACATACCTAACTCTGTCCTGCTAGAACCTTAAATATGTATGAAAAACAAGCCGCAAACCGCACGTTTCTACCCGTTCCCACTTCGGAGATACAGTATGCGAGATTAAACTTGTAGAGATCATTTTGAAACACCCTTTAGTTTCCACGCTTCTTTATTGAGACAGTAAAAAACCGACAACAATAGGCGATGGCACGCCCCGCCCGCCAGACATTGTTGTGTAGAATTTGGCGCTCGCCTGCTGGCGCTGTCAGCAGTTGAAAACGCAAGCGAGGCAGCACCCCCTCTCGTGTCCCCGCTCCCCGCGGTACTTCGTGGTCATCGGCCACTTATCTTCTACAGATTGTGGGTGTCTGCGAAAGTAATCTGATCGGGCCCAGATGATCGGCGTTTTTGAAGTCTGGGGTGAGCAATTAAAGTGATCACAGTCCTGCTCCAGCGATATGACAAAACTTACTGCCTGATTTCACTTGAAAAGAAAGTATGAGTAATTCAGTCAATGTACAAAACTGCAAAAGTTTCGCATGTTTTCATTCAGTTGTTCCCACGGACTACTTTCATTCGAAAAAAATAAACGAATATTAATTCAATATAGTAAAACTACGACCGAATGACTGTTTCATTCGGTTGCTCCCACTGACTGGTTTCACTCAAAAGGACTAATGAAGAGGCCAACGTACTAAATCAATTTTTTCATTCGGTTGGTCCCATCGACTGATTTAACTCAAAAGGAAAGGAATGAGCGGTCCAACCGACTGTGTCGATTATTCGGTTGCTCCTACCGACTGATTTCACTCAAAAGAAGGAATGAGTCGGTTGATCACACCGACTGGTTTCACTCAAAAGAACGAATGAATAATCCAACCGACTGAATCGGTTGTTTCATTCGGTTGGTCCCACCGACTGGTTTCACTCAGAAAAATGAATGAATAATTCAACCGATACGAGAAACTACAACCGAATGATCGATTTTTTCCCAACAATCGAATGAATCGATTGTTTTCATTCGATTGTTCCCATCACTACGCTGGACCCAGCGGCGGCGACCGCGCACCGCGGCGGGGAGCGGCGCAGTGCGTGGTTGCTCTACGAATGAAAACATACTGGAGCGGCGAGTGAAGAGTCCAGCAGCGAGCCAAGCTGCGCGGCTTCTAAAAATGTACGCAGTCAAATGGGGCAACACATAGCGGAGCGGCAAGCAGCGCCGCTTGACTCGCCGCTCGGGAATTCAGCTCCGATTTCTTTGCAGCGCTGCTCCAGGCGAGACGCGTTGCCCGGTATGGCTTCAGACTGTTCCATTTCTTCCCAAGTTATATTTATATTAAAAAGGGTATTGTTAATAAATGCATTATTATGCGCTCTTGTTGTTGTTATGGTCTTCAGTCCGGAGACTGGTTTGATGCAGCTCTCCACCCCACTCTATCCTGAGCAAGCCTTTTCATCTCCTCATAAGAACGACTACCCACATCCACTTGAATCTGCTTACTATACGCGTCTCTTGGTCTCCCTCTGCGATTTTTACCCCACACACTTCCCTCCAATGCTAAATTTACGATTCCTCGATGTCTAAGAATGTGTCCTACCAAGCGGTCCCTTCTTTTAGTCAGGGTATGCCAAAAATTCCTTTTCTCACCAATTCTGTTCAGTACCTCTTCATTAGTTATGCGATCTACATCGCCTGCTCGATGCACAAATTGAATAACATCGGAGAAAGGCTACAACCCTGTCTTACTCCCTTCCCAACTGATGCTTCCGTTTCATGCCCTTCAAGTCTAATAACTGCGGTCTGGCTTTTGTACAAGTTGCAAATAACTCTCCTTTCCCTATATTTTACCCCTGCTGACTTCAGGATGTGAAAGAGTATTATTATGCACTCTTATTTGTCAATATTAACTATTTTTCGAATTATTAGAGGAAAACCGCAGAGAAATGAATTTGTAATAAATAGAATGAAGTTAATAGTTATTATAATTTTACTTTGGGCGACCATTTGTTTATTACCTTTATGAGTAAAACTAATAATACCTAAAAGTGTTTTTTTTTTTTTTTTTTTTTTTTTTGTAATTAAATCGCTCTACCTTGAGCAAAACACAGTATTTCCTCTTTTTATTACCGATACATGTTTCACCGCAGCTACAGCAACGTCAGCAGACTTATTTATTTCTTGTTATTGCATGTTCAAATATTCCTGAATTTCAATATCACAATAATTATAAATTATTTTTACACTGCTTTAGAACTTTATTATCTCTCTATAAGCTTATTTGGGCCATCATCAGGTGTTCTGTAAATACGAGTAATATAGAAGAGTTGTTACATGTATTCTTATAACATAATTACATAAAAATTTTACAAAGTTTTGTTTACATTACTTATAATATTGTTGTCGTTTATTTGCTGCCCAATTGATTTTAAAAGCTGATGTAATGCTTATCTATTGCTGCTTATCTGTATATGTACAGCTTGTCTATTGCTGCACATATACAGATAAGCAGCAATAGATATGCATTACATCAGCTTTTAAAATCAACTGGGCAGCAAATAAACGACAATAATATTATAAGTAATGTAGTTAAAACTGCAAAAATTTTATGTAATTACGTTATAAGAATATATGTAACAACTCTTCTATATTACTTTTATTTACAGAGCACCTGATGATGGCCTAAGGCCGAAATTAGCTTCTAGTGAGATAATATAGTTCTAAAGCAGTATAAAAATAATTTATAATTATTGTGGTATTGAACATGTCGATCAAAGACATACTCTACACTGCGGACCCCAGAGAACGGAAATTCCTGAATTGGCAATTTTCCATTTTATATTTTATTGAGTTCCGAGGAAAACTTGGAAAAACAGGAATTCCGAATATGAAATAGTGGTCTATTATTTGAGATTCCGATTAAGAGCAGAAGTTTGGACGTGGTTGAATTAATTGTTAAGGATTTCCTTCTATGTCTAAAAGTATAAAAACCAGCATCGTAAATGAACACTTGTAATTCTTAACATTATTCTCTTACTTCTGAGGATACTTTGCAAATGAGAGATATCCGAATTATATTCTTGATAGTTGCTACAATTTATAGTGCCACAGAAGCTCCCAAATACGAAGGTATTCTGAATGTGCTGCTTCACACCAAATACACACTCATTACGCGATCGTTTCACGGTATGTTTTTACGATCCAGTCGCTTGCCGGCGCTGCAGTCGCGAAGTTGCAGAAATTCAGAGGCAGTTTTCTTGACTCTTTATGTTAGACTCTGCTTCTACTATGAAATACTATGACGTAGCGACATGCTACCTCCGGGAAATGGGAAATGAAATAATCATGTTAGCTTTTATTTGTCAGGATATCGCCATCGGGGTTCGGCCACCTACCGCAAGTCTTTAAGTCTTGCTTGACGTTACTTCGTCGAGTTGCATGTCGATCATGATGAAAGTGATTGTGACGACACACATACAACATCTAGTCCCCTGCCGGGACTCGAACCCGAGTCTATTACAGTGGTGGTCAGCAACGTTGCCACTGATAAAGGAGGTGGACATGAAAATAGGAAAACTGAATAAATTTATTGGCCTTCTGAAATTTATCTTCTCACAATTATGTCAGAAGTAGCATCTCCCAAGAACGTATGTCTTGTCTTGTCATGCTGTCAGTGGAACACGGCGAAGTTACATAATTGAGTTTTGATAATATTATTGTTAAATTTGATCGTCAAAAAGCAAGGAATCGATGTTGCTCGGTACCTTGCTGTATGGAGTGGGGTTTGACTTTTTGCAAATAGGTTCATCTTGTATAAATTTCGTTCTTCTTCTTATCGATTGTCTAAAAAAACAACTATGTTTCGTTTCTGTAATAGCTACATCGCAAATTAGCGCTCATCCTACCGTCTGTGTATGTATCTGCGTATAAAAGTTATAACGACTACTGTAGTCATCTCATATGGTAAAAACATCGTTTGTGTCAGATGCGAGGAAATGTTGCAGCATTTGTCGGTAATACACACGTGTGCGGTTGTCTCTTTACGGGTTGTAAAGGCTGTCTTTATTGGGATGATGATGTATTAAGAGCTATGGTATAGCTGTGGCATTTCGATCGTTTTTTATTCTTATGTCTGTTGTTACAATCAACATAATTCTATCTTCTCTCGGAATCTGATGCGGCCAGGAAAAATTTTACAGATAACGGTTTTTTTTAAGCATTACACCGAAATTCTTGTTAAAAATACATACGAAGAACAATATGGTAACTTTATTTTTCCGAAAATAATAAACGCCGGAAATTGTTACATGGGTTGTCAGAATTAAAAATTTTATATGTGAATAAAAAAATAGAGATCTGGAATACGGACGGATCGCTGCGGTGCGCTTAATAAATATGCAATTTAATTGGCTGCCGACCAGGCAGGGTGCGGTCGCCGTAAGGCCGGTAACGCACTAGGCAGCCAGGCGCAGCCAAAATATTGAGCAGCCAGTTGGTGGCAGCCAGCTGACGGCCAGTTAGTTGTACCCAATCGGCCGAGCGACTTAGACGTGGAAGATGCGATAATCGTTTGACATTCTGGCAAATAAATGGAGAATTTTTCATCGCCCAATGGATGTTCGGGAAGAATTTGCAATTGCCATAATAAAAACAAGCTGTGTTTTACATAACTATGTGCGAGAAAGAGATGGCTACAAATTTGAAGACACACTGTATGTCCCTGTCCCTCCAGAACTGGAAGTTTCCCCAGGTCCTGCAACAGCAGGGGGCTGTTCAACAGCATCAGCATATAGAGCTTTATTTGCGGATTACTTTACGAATGAAAATCCGCCGGAATGGCAAAACAGAATTGCATTGGGGTATTAATTACGTATTATGTATGTTACTATTGTTGTTTCCATGTGAGTTAGTGTGTATTAAGTGTACAATGAAACCCTCGTCTTCCTTATTGTAGGTGTAAGCATTTTTTTTCTATGTAATAAATAATAAATAACTTACCGAATTCATTCTTTTCATTTTCAGAGATGTTCTCCTCACACATTATATTTGCTATTTCCTCCCACCTCCTTCTCTTCACATCACGATCACTATATTGCTCACAAGACACATCCCAGATTTCTCTTCGTCTTTGAATTTCATGAATCAATTTCTGTGTGTCGAACGTCATGACAACTTGGAAACAAGTTGTGGCTGCTTGGTCAAGTGCGCGGAGATTGCTGGCAGCCACACGCGTTTACTGTGAGGATCGCTGTTCGCAACTGGCTACCCGCAGCCAGTTGGCTGCCACTGCCGTGCAGTCGGCCGCGTTTTGATGGCTGCCGCAGCCACCAATTCCTGGCTGCCCAGGGCACGGCCTGCCGTACACAGGCTGCCTAGTGCGTTACGGGCCTAAGAGTGCAGTACGCCCCTGTGTAGGGGTCGGCTGGCGGGGCGGTGTTGTTTAGAGATGTCGACAATCGTCGCTAAGTGCGGTATTGTTTATTCTGTCCTCGCGGGTAGGGCGGGTGGCGGCGCCCTTGAGAAGCGGTCGTGAGCGGCGGCGGAGACGGCGGCGGCGGTTGGCGGAGGTGGAGGGGGCGTCATGTCAGCCAGTTGTGTGGCTGAGAGTGGGGGTAGCGCAAGTACAGACATGTCGAGGGGGTTGACAGGTCTGGACCTGTCAGATGTGCCGCCTGTCTGGCGGCGGCGCCGGGGGTGGAGGAGGCGTCCTGTCAGTCAGGTGTGAGACTGAGGGTGGGGCTAGCGTAAGTGCAGACATGTCGAGGGAGCGGCTGTCCATCATCTTTTGATTGTTCAAAAAAAATGTTCAAATGTTTGTAAATATATCGGACCAAACTGAGTGGTCATCAGTCCGTAGCTTACAAACTACTTAAACCTAGGTAAACTAACCTAAGGACAACACACACAACCATGCCCCAGGGAGGACTCGAACCTCCACGGCGAGCAACCGCGCGCTCCGCAGCGAGACGCTTTAGACCGCTCGGCTACTCCACCGCGGCTTTTGTTTGTTCCCGGAAGTGCGAGACGGTGCCCTTTGATTAGCGGTCGGACAAGCAGCGTCGATGACAAAAGGACCTAAATGCAATTACATGTAAACTGTCAATCATCTTTCGTCCTTCCGGGAAGGACGGGTGGCGGCATCCTTTGATCTGCAGTCGGGCAATTGACCGAGAGTCTGGCGTCGATGACACTGTCGTCGACGGGCGAATCTCAGTGGGGTGAGGCCGGTGTTGCCCTACTAAAGTGAACGCCTCAGAAGCTGTTGGTATACTTTCATCTTCACTTTCTGGAGCACTGGTTGATGAGATGCTGGGGCATCATCTTTATCAGTGACGACGATTACAACCTCGCTGTCCTGCATGATTTGGTGCCCTCGATCTGCATCATCGATATTCATCCATTCATGAACGTCTTCTTCATGACTTTCGTGGCAATCTATTTCTTTTAGCATACCGATAATTTCAGTCATATCATTCTGTTCGTCACTTTTAATCATACCTTGTGAATTTTCTTGTGTGTCCAAAATTTTATTCCAGGCTTTTTTCAAATTCTCTTCCTTTACACTATTCCATGCTGCACTGATCATGTAGTACGCATTTCAATTCACTATTCTTACGATTTCTTAAGAGACTTTCTTCTCCATCCTCTTCTCTTTCTAACAATAATTTACGCAACAATTCTTTCCTGTAGTATCGTTTGAAAGTCTTAATAACGCCTTGATCCATGGGCTGTAATAAGGTGGTTACGTTAGGTGGAAGAAATATTACCTTTAGGAACTCGTCGTTTTCGTTTAAAATATCACAGGATGGATGAGTTGGTGCATTGTTAAGGAGAAGTAGTTTTTCTCCCCTTCCCATTCTTTAGCTGATGAGCTTTTACAGAGGCTACAAAAACGTCCAGAAACCACAAAAATCGTTCTATCCATACAGGCACTCTTTTGTGACGTGTACACAACAGGCAAGGCTGACATATTAACGTGATTGAAACAACGCGGTTTTTACTTTTACCAATGACGAACATAGGCAGTCGGTGACTTCCAGTAGCATTAGCACACGCCAATGCTGTAATACGGTCCTTGCTTGTTTTAGGACCAGGTTCTGCTAATTCATGACGTGAAACAAGAGTTTTTCTCGGTAAAGCTTTCCAGTTAAGTCCAGTTTCGGCAGCATTGTAAACGTCATCGAGAGCATGATCTTCTTCCCTTAATAAGTCCGTTAGTTTGACTTTGAAGGAATCGGCTGCTTTAGAATCAGCCGACAGTTTTTCTCCCTGTATTGTAAGCTCACGAATGCCGTGTCTTGACTTGAAGCGTTTTAACCAGCCCGTGCTCTCTTTAAAGTTCTAAGGCCCTCCAAGTTTTTCGTTGAACTACATTGCCTTCTCACACTGAATGGAACCTGAGATAGATTCTCCTTGCGATCTGTTTTGTGTAAACCACTTGCATCATCTAGATCTGTGTTAGTGGCGAGCTTCATAGTTTTACAGCTTGTTGATCCATCAGTAGAATCAAGCATAGCTATAAAATTTGCTATGTTCGTTTTTTTTTTTTTTTTTTTTTTTTTTTTTTTATCCGTAATTGTCGACTTCCCCACCTTGTACTCATTGGATAAAGTGGTTGCAGATTCACCTTCTTCTAACCATTTCATAAACTAGTACTTGTCCCTCATAGAAAGGACAACACGTTATGTTTAAGCATTTTGTATCGTCAAGTTCACTTCTTCACGCAGCAGCACACAAGTAATCGTAACAGAGAACAAAAGGTGACTGTTTGAACCGTGAGAAGCAGGGCCGGCGCAAGCCCAAGTGCCGCTCCGTGCGAGCTGCTGAATTGCCGCCTCCCTTTTTTTGTTTTTTACAAAACGTTTGTGGAATTTTTTTTAAACAAATCTTTGTTTTTACTTTTCAGATGAACCTAGGTTTCGGCCACTGAGTGACCAGTCTCAAAGCTTTTAATATGTGTTTACATCTAAACCGTCATGTTCAACATGACGGTATAGATGTAAACATAGAGCATTGAGAATAGCCACACCGTGTCCGAAATCTATGTAGATCTGGAAAATGAGTGAAACGGTCAAAGAGTGGGAGGGAAGACACTGGAGAAAGAAAGAATAAGGAGATGACACTCGACATCTGTCGTAATTTCCATGTCTCAGTTCTTTCGTGTCCGATTATGGAATAAGGGGCAACAAATTAGTCATCGCCGTATCACTTCACTTAGCTTTATTTTAATTCTAGCTATTGGGATGAGACGTGCTTATTTGCCGAGTTGCCAATTTTTGAAGTAACAGACCATAAGAAAAATACATTTCCTATTCTTCAATCTCGAAGCAGAAAAATTCTAACTTATGAGTAACGTGCATGCGCAATAATAATAGTACGTTTTATGAAAAGCACCTACCTGTTACATCCCAAGTGGCAAGATATTCGGACGCACCAATACTTCCGTACTTACGAAACGCACTGGAAGTGCTTCTGACCAATCTTGACTCTCTCGGCCAACTATCGAAACGAATTCTGTAGTTTTCGTTGTAGAGAACGCAACAATACCTGCTGCCTGGAAAGGCGAAGTGGTTGCGTGGCAGTGCCAGGAACTAGGTCACGTGATGCGGTACAGCGAGGCTACGGTTAAACTAACGCCCAAGAAGAGGAAGCAAGAAGCTCACAATAAGTATGTGACCGATGATATGGATAAATGTATTATCAGGCAGCAATTTCTATGGCATTACGAACAATAGAAAGGAATACGAAATTTGCGAAAACTGCCCAACTTTTGCCAAACAAAAGAGATTCAAAGCTAGCAAGTAAAAGCTCAGCAGCAATGTTCTGTCTATAGATTGTCGTTTTAGAAGGTGTCAAAATTAACGTTTTGTTTTGTGCGGACGAAAGGGCATTGCTGCGAAAAGTCCATACTTTCTAAGATTTTCATCAGAATCAAAGCGACCAGTAGTTTACTTAGATAAAACATAAATAAATGTTGGCAAAGTGATAGTGTACGAGTAGTATTGTCAAACAAAAGTGCTGGTTAGAATGTAATTGTTCTTCATGGAGGTGTTTCAAAACGTCCGACTATCACTCAGAAACGAATAGCACAAATGTTCAAAAATACGTGGAAACCCAACTTATCACACGCTTACTACCAATGTCTTTATCCCTTGTAATTACTCGCAGCGTATCTACCCATTCGGAATACTTTTAGCCATTGTAGGAGTTGGACATGTATGACTGTAGTCATGTTCAGCCATTTTTTCCCCATAATGCGGGAAGAAAAAACACTCGGAAATTGTCATTGAAGGGCTTAGCAAAACTGATTCAGGCTTAACATGTAACCGCAGTATCGAAGCATTCGAATTTCCAAACGAGATTTCGTCTTCTGCAAAGCAAAATTAGTTGTGAGTGAACGTACGGCGCATAACAGGCGGGCAGCACTCCTCTTATAAGAAAATACTGGTGTGTTCAAACGTTTGTTAAGCTTAAGGGACTTAACTACGGGGTCATCAGTCCCTAAACTTACAAACTACTTATGAACTACCTACAAATAAGGACGGCACAAATATCCATGCCCGAGGGGGGATTCGAACCCCCGCCCGTAGTGGCCATGCAGACCGTGACTGAAGCGCCTCAGTCCCCTCGGCCACCGCGGCCCAAGGTTAATAAATATAAGGTTGGGCAGTAAGCGCTCTGCTCTGCCATTGGCTAGCGCTGTGACGTCACTGTGGGACTGCGCGCTCATAAACAGCCTGCACAAGCTTATTTCGGTACGGCACGGAATGTGCATTTATAATAAGTTTTTTACTAAAGAAATTGTTTCTCCCTTAAATACAAAGTGCTATTCTGCTGTAAAATATTCCATTTAAGAGTGCTGGGTCATATTCTATCGTAGATTTACGCGATACATATCAGTAACATATCAAATCACAAACATATCGACAATTTCTTTAATATGAACAGGGATGTTTCAAACACTTTTTTCCGTGGCAAATTAAGCAACTCAGACTGTAAATCCCATACATAATCGGTTTCATTGAAATGCCGGGAGCCTATTCGAGAATGTGCAACATTTACATTGTCCTTCCTGTAGCAATTTGAGAGCTACACTTTCTTTAACGTTTCATCTCGAGGAAAAAATGATACTTTATTTCAGTTCCCTTTGTGTTCCCGCTGTGAGAATTACAACCCATAATAGCACAGCCTGGCGTTGTATAAATAAGAACAGAAGTATTTCAAAGAATTACAGCAGAAACGATAGCACGCGCGACAGGCACTCGGGAAATCAATATATGTACTTTCCACTATAAACTTTTTACTTCCAAACTATGAAGCGAAACATATTATTTAACCCTTTCAATCCCAGTGTTGTTCTTCGACGACAACAACGCATTAAAAGCTGATTTATACCGTATTTTCTGTATCAGTCGTTAAAATCGCATTGTTGTTGACGAATAACTTGCTTCTAGTGCGACATTTTGCCGCTTGGTACGGTGTTTAGTAACTTCTGAGGCATTAATCTGTCCGTCTTGAGGGTGGTGTTACGTTGCCGTCTGTACGTGGTTGTAATTAGGAGTGTGATTGTGGTTCATGTTATTTTATTTCAGCAGTGAATTGTCTTGTCTTTGGTGCTGAGGCGATGATTATGCTAGCATTATTGATCTGGCAGCGTTAACAATCATCAAAATAACGTCCCAAGTAATAAAATACCTCGATACAAACGTCTGTGTTAACGCATGAAGTACATGACATAAGAAAACAACAGATAGATCAAAAATTTTGAAGCACGTAATTTGATGTTTTATTAATATAGAAAACACTGAATTTTAAGTTTTTCAAAGCTTAATTCATAATGTGGGAATGAAAGGTTTAAGCAAATGCAGCAGAAACGGTAACACATACGAGTTAGGAACCAACACCGCATATTGCTTCACTCCCTGGTGTCCCACAGTGACGTCATGCGCAGAACGTCGAAAACGCGTTTCCTACTGCGCATCGCTTACTGCGCCCCCCTGACCGCGGCCGGCTACTGGTGTGTACGCCAGACTGCTTCCCCCTCTCTGTTCCTCCGGCGAAAACACACACACACACACACACACACACACACACACACACACACACACAAAAAGGGGGGGGGGAGCGGGACGGCACATTTGCCGCCCCTCGAAAAGTGCCGCCCCGTGCGGCCGCACGTTTCGCACGCGCCTTGCGCCGCGCCGGTCCTGGTGAGAAGCTCTTCTTGGGAGCGCGTAATCCTTCAAACTGCGCGGAGCGACACGCCTCAACTGTAAGCTGGCGCAGATGTTGCTGTGAACAGCTTGGATACTGCCGCTACTTCTACTGCCAGTAGACGGAAGTGTGCTGAAACACAGCGACTGCCGGCTCGGCAGATCAGCAGCGCCTTGTGAAGGCCCCATTCGAAGCAATGTTCCGCCAGCGGTGGCCCAGTGCGGCGACTACTGTGGGAAACTTGGTTTGGGAGTGATGGGGTTGATGGACCGTAGGGTGAGAGAGTAACAGGTGCGAGCGAGTACACAGTTCGGTGAAGCGGTCGTTCGGTTGACCGACGTTCGGATAATCGACGCTCTACTGTAATTGATATTTATATCATCTTAGCAGGAATGTTCCACCATGTCCATTGCCGAGGTGCTATACCGCTGCATGGAGAGACTTGGCAGTAGAGGCAATTATCCATTAAACACAGAAGCTGAATTAAAGTTTGTGACATGGAGGGAAGTCGTGCTTAGACTATTCCGAGGCGCTTTAAACGTTTGAGATGCAGTGGTCTAACAGTGGTTGCCATGGCTCAGCGCGCCCAGTCAGAGGGCTTAACGCCCTCTGCAATGAAAAAGCTGAGCCAAGAACTCACCGAACAAGAACGAACGAACACAATCAGCGTCCGCAACGAATAGAACTAACCATAGAAAAAAAAAAAAAAAAAAAAAAAAAAAAAAAAAAAAAAAAAAAAATACCGGTAAGACGTCTGCCTAGTAAGCATGGAGGTCCAGGTTCGATTCCCGGCCGCATCACAAATTTTAATTCATTGCGTCTCCTTTATCTGTAATGTCTTGGCATATTCGAGATGAAAAACCGTCTCAGTGTTACTCAAATTATATATAAATTTGTCTTAAGGATTCATAATTTGTCAATAATGGTAACAGACGCAACTTCGAACTGTAACTAATTTTTTATGTTTCTGAATAATCACAAATATGCGAGGAAATCATGGCCTTCGCAGCTCATTCCAATAGTCCAATTAAAATGACTTGCAAGCTGACGTTTGTCAGCTGCGGCTACAGTGTTGTCACGACAGCTGGTGCTCCGTACAGGCGGCACTGCGCCGAGTACTGCTAGCGATTTGCACTCGTTCAGTAGCGCTAGTTATCAAGCTTTAAATGTATTGAGATGACCTTCACAGTTAAATATTGTTAACATTGTCCACATCAATAATGCTGTTAACATTTACTGCTGACAACGCGATTTTACAAGGCTATGATGTCGAACACCAAAAAGAAAGCGTGTACCGCAATTATTTTCGCTGTAACGAATATAACGAAATAGAAGGAATACTTCTGAGAATGGATGAAAAACATACGTCTGTGAATTGATGTAAAAGAACAGAGTTGTTTCGTGTTATTTACTGACTAAAATGTTGATGTGATATACGAGATATAAACAAAACTCGTTAATGGGAGCCGGCCGCGGTGGCGGAGGGGACTGCGGCGCGTCAGTCACGGTCTGCACGGCCACTACGGTCGGGGGTTCGAATCCCCCCTCGGGCATGGATATTTGTGCCGTCCTTAGTGTTAGCTAGTTCGTAAGTAGTAAGTTTAGGGACTGATGGACCCATAGTTAAGTCCCATACGCTATACAAACATTTGAACATTTTCGTTAATGGGATGAGCGATAAACAAAAATCTTTAATGTGATGAGAGATTAAGTGTAGCGTAACAGAGATAATTGGCGACAGGCAGTTTAGTGCTGCAATATCAGCCAACACAATCAACAAAGCTATTAGTAAAACCAGTGAAGTAATTATAGTTGGGCTGCAACGATAGTCATATAACAAATGTAAAATATATATTCTTACATTTTTTCGTAACCTGATAACGCTGATTCATATTTAGCAGTCATGAATATTTACATATATACTGCAGGGACCTACCATGTTTCCAAATTAATAAAGAAAGTCATGCCTCTCGCAGCGGAGCGCGCGGTTGCTCGCCGTGGAGGTTCGAGTCCTCCCTGGGGCATGGTTGTGTGTTGCGGTCCTTAGGCCGGTATTACACTATCAAATTATTTGTCAAAGAATTGGACAAAGAAAAATTGGACGTGACGTAGTGTAATGGGAACGTCGTCCAATATTTCATCAAATCTAAGCCCTCGGCCTAGATTGGATCAAAGAAATCGCTCGTCTTCTGTTTCCTGCAGTGAGAAATGTGACCGCTTGGAGCGCTAGTACTTATACAGGTTCCTTTATTTTATTTGGAGGTTAAATATCTGACATTACTTGGACATAACGTTCGTATTCGTGAACATGGCTAGTAGTGGAGTGTTTGTGTAGTGTTTTCTAGCAACAACAAAATTAAAAAATAATAATATGGAGCGTTGTATAACAGGCGATTCACACTGTCTGTCTCGTCAATTCGCGTAGCCCAATACCCTGCGGCGAAAGTGAGGTTGAGCTACAATCCGTGATGTAAAAAAGTCATTATTTACTATCAGAATTGAAGAAGTAATACCCCTAAATCTTATTTACGGCCGAAACAGATTTTAGAATGTATGATTTTGGTAACTTGGTGTGCTAAGTGCTGGGAAGTGAAACGACATTCAAAACATCGACATCTGTTTGCAAGCGAATCTATGAACATATAAATACGTCAGCCAATTTTTGTAAGGAAATAAATACAGCTTATTTACTTTATCAGCAATGTTTCCCCCCTTACATTGTTAATAACGTCACAAACAATTTAGATTATCCTCTGTCAGTGCTCACATTTTCCATTTAAAACGTTATTGAACGAAATTTGCTTTATCAACTTAACAATCTTATTCGTATACACTGTTTGAGTCAGACTTTTTGTTACTCTAATGCAAACTGTGAAGGATGAACAGCGACAAAATAATTAGGAGTGAACGGCCTGGCTGTTCTGCCGACGGCACAAAAAAAAAAAAAAATATCCTCCCGGTCCCGTAGCAAATTTTATTTATCTCGCTCTGACACCCACGGTTTCATCCAAGTGTGTTTCCTTTTCTTTTTTCCCTCCTCCTCTTCTAAATGCAGACACAACGCAAATGTAGTATAAACAACAGCTTAGCATTACACCGCCATTTTGAAGCAAATTTGACAAAATATTGGATGATAGTGTAATACCCCCTTTTGCGTTTCATCCAATTTCTTTGTCAAAAAATATGACCAATATTTCATTCAGTTTTTGCGTACAATTCTTTGTCCAATAATTTGATAGTGTAATACCGGCCTTAGCTTAGTTTACCTAGATTTAAGTAGTTTGTAAGCTACGGACTGATGACCACGCAGTTTGGTCCGATAGATTTACAAACATTTGAACATTTGATTTTGAAAGACATGCCATAGTGAATACGCCGTTCACCACTAAATTGTTAATGCGACCACTGTTCCATAGTTTTATTAAAACTGTCCAGAGTTAAAAGAACCCTTGAAAAACTGAATCTGACAGTCGTTATACTTAGAGATGAAGTGAAATAGTGAACACACGAACGCTGTGTGCCTGGTTCATGAAGATTTGTCAACATATGGATGTAAAATGCTGTCAACATGACAATAATCGACGATAAAAAACTAACGTCTACGAGCAAATTCGAAACAGAAGTCAATGTTAAAACCAAACTATAATTTCTCGCCTTAATTAGTTACATGAAACTGTCCTCAATGAGCTGACGCGTTACAGCTTATAGGCGAACAGTCACGACACATACATTGCAAAACGAAGCTCACAGTTTAAAATTAAGGAAATTTTCTCTGTGTACATACCTTCACCGACTGCCAACTGCAAGCTGTTGCATCATCGAAAAGAGGGTAGATACAACTCATTTCGAATCACTAGAAGCTTCACCAGAAATTACGACGACACCAGGTAACAATACACACGCACAACGACAGCAACGAAAACGGTTCCTAACCTAAGACGCACGCTTCTACACAGCACTAGCCAAACAATGGACGCGAGCTGTCCAACTGTTGCGGCAGCTTGGCAACAGGGGGCAGTCTGGGCGTGACGTTGAAGCGCTCTGATTGGAGGAAAGTAGCTCCAGCGCGTGAACTGTCAACTAGTAAGTAAGTTTAATCAGAGTATAGTGTTCACACGCCATTTATTACTTTTATCTCACTATTGCACAACAATCTCACACTGCATTCCGTGTGATTTGTAGCCGGCGCAATTGACACGATTCGCGGCGCAGAAATTTTCTTACACAGTTACGACCGTCACAAATCGTGAGAAAATCCACCCACGGCGCTGGGGATTAACTCAACCCGAAATACGCACAATGAACGGACTTTCATCATCATTCTTATGGCTCATATATGCGGCTTACATTCTCGCCGATAATCAACATTTGAGCCGTACCACTCCCAGACCACCGACAATCTACTCACTGCCCTTACTACGCTAACTATCGCTATAATGCCTACCTGTGTAATGCAACTAGGGCAAGAATATATCCGTAAGAAGGGCTGACCCCTTACAATACCAACGAAAAGATTTCTTGATGTCTCAGCTCAACGGAAAGAAGAACTTTCTGCTATACATAGTTCTGCAAAAAGTCTTGGCTAACTGTGAGTGAAGAGAAACAAAAATTGTTTTGTTTCTACTGTGTGTTGCTTGGTGGTGAGGTTTTGTGGCCAACAGTCGGCAGCAAGGATCTAAAGCATGTAAGTGAACGAATTAAGAAACAAGAGGAAAGTGGACTTTATTTAGAAAATGCTTGTAAATATAAAAAATTGGTTCAATTGACATTGCTGCTCAGATTGATCCGGCGTATAAAAAGTCAATTGAGAAACATGATGAAGAACAGACACACAGAATAGTAGAGTGCTTAATGTTTTGTGAAACTCCTGAGTTAGCACTAGGAGCTCACAATGAAAAACAAGAGTCAGCAAACCGCGGCAATTTCTTAGATTTGTTATCTCTTTTGGGAAATCTTGACAGTGTATTAGATGATCACTTAGCAGCCCTAGTAATTCCGTGTGTAAATATACGTCACACATAATACAAGATTAGCATCAGAACTTATGTATCACGTTTACACCGAAGAACTGATTAAAGAGATTAACGATGTCACTTTCGTTTCTGTACAGGATGACAAAACAACAGATATTGCGTGCAGAAATCAATTTTGCTTTATACTGCGGTATATTAAGGGGATGAAACCTGTTGAAAGATTTCTTTCCTTTGCAAACGTTAATGATGGGGCAGCATATAGACTTAGTGAGGTTTTTAAAAAGAAGTCTGGAATCTTTCCATGTTCGAGAAAAACTCATTGCTTAGGCGTACGGTGACGACCCAGTAATGAGTGGCAATCACAGTGGTGTGCAGACACTGATGCAGAGCACTTTCCCACATGCCAAGTACTTTCACTGCTATGTGCACCAAATGAATTTGGTTCGTCAGAATGCTTGCAGTAAAAGCATAAAGTCGATAAGGTTGTTCTACGCAAATATTGCTAGTTTTACAAAGTTATTTTCTTCATCTCCCAAGCGAAGCGGTTTGTTACAGACAGTCGGCAACAAGAGAATTCCTTCAGTCTCTTCAACTAGATGGAACTTCCAGTCCCGCATTGTAAATACTGTCAAAGAAAACAAATTGCACTTATTGGAATGTTTTGAAAAGAATGAGGAAGAGGATTCCTAGTATGACGTTACAATAAGAGAAGCATTCGCCTTAAGAAATTTACTTCACTTCCACACTTTTTGTTCCTCCAAAATTTTTTTGTATGATATCATGAAATACGTTGATATTTTCTATACAAGATCAGATGCAGAGTGCAAATGCCGTCACCATATCCAATGCATTACATCAATTTGAGTGTGCTGTATCTGAAATACGAGAGAACTTTCAAATTCAAATGTTCAAATGTTTGTTAAGCTTATGGGACTTAACTACGGGGTCATCAGTCCCTAAACTTACTAACTACTTATGAACTACTTACGAACTAGGACGGCACAAATATCCATGCCCGAGGGGGGATTAGAACCCCCGACCGTAGTGGCCGTGCTGACCGTGACTGGAGCGCTTCAGTCACCTCGGCCACCGCGGCCGGCGAGAGAACTTTCAACGGTTTCTAGTTTCTGATGAGTGTATTGCTCCTCCAAGAAAACGAGTCCTGTGAAGTTGGCACCCCTTTTTTGGAAAATGTAAATTTTTTTCAGAGTTCTAGACAGATATGCAATAGTTCTGGAGTTCTCTGTACAAAATTTAAATAGTTCTGCAAAATTTCGCCGAAAAAATACAAAATATTACCACGAAATTTAGTTTTTTCAAAATAATGTTTTGCCTATTAGTACAAACATAGTTCTGATCACAGTTCTAAATAGTTCTCAAAGAGTTCTACAGGAAATCCTAATGACATTTTTCTGTGCAGATTATACTTCATGAGATAATTGCAATAATGGGGAATCCATTTACACGCTACTGTGAAGTTGGCACCCCTTTTCTCAAAAATGTGCAATTTTTTCAGAGTTCTAGGCAGATATGCAATAGTTCTGGAGTTCTCTGTACAAAATTTAAAGAGTTCTGTAGAATTTCGCCGAAAAATAGTAAAAATTACCACAAACTTGGGATTTTTAAGTTTTTTTTAAAAATAATTATTTGCCTATTAGCGCAAACATAGTTCTGATCACAGTTCTAAATAGCTGTCAAAGAGTTCTACAGGAAATCCTAATAGCATTTTTCTGTGCAGATTATACTTTATGAGATAATTACAATGGAGTATCCATTTATATGCAACTGTAGAATTTGCACCCGTTTACTTTTTCCAGAGTTCTAGGGACATGTGCAATAGTTCTTGTTTACGATAAGCAGTAATCACTCAGACGTAAAAACAACAAATTGAATGTGCAGCGGATAGAATATCTGTCAAGGCCTAAGAAAAACGTATATTTCTCGAATAAGGGGCACAAATAAGACAGCTTATCAGATATTCAAAATTGTGAATTTTTTTCGGGCAATTACATAGATATATTCACATGAACTCTACAACTGTAGTATATCTACACAGAACCCCAAAAAACAATGTGTATTTCTCGAAAAAATGGTGCCAATTTACAGTAACGTGAAAATGAATTCCACATTACTGCATTTATCTGATAAAGTATAAACTGCACAGAAAAATGTTATTAGGATTTCCTGTAGAACTCTTTGACAGCTATTTAGAACTGTGATCAGAACTATGTTTGCGCTAATAGGCAAATAATTATTTTTAAAAAACTGAAAAAAAACAAGTTTGTGGTAATTTTTACTATTTTTCGGCGAAATTCTACAGAACTATTTAAATTTTGTACAGAGAACTCCAGAACTATTGCATATCTGCCTAGAACTCTGAAAAAAATTTACATTTTTGAAAAAAGGGGTGCCAACTTCACAGCTCTCCCACTATTCATAATTACGATATTTCACGAAATTCTGCAGAACTATTTAAATTTTGTACAGAGAACTCTAGAACTATTGCATATCTGTCTAGAACTCTGAAAAAAATTTACATTTTTGAAAAAAGGGGTGCCAACTTCACACGACTCTGGCGCAATTTTGTGTAGTTTTTCTCCCTATTTACGCAATTAGCTCATGAACTATTATCTGGGCCAAAAAATATCATTAGGATTTTCTGCAGAACTCTTTCAGAGCTATTTAGAGTTGTGATCAGAACTATGTTTACGCTTTTAGGCAAATAATTATTTGGAAAAAACTAAAATTTGTTATAATTTTTTGTAATTTTTTCGCGAATTTGTGCAGAACTATTTAAATTTTATACAGAGAACTCCAGAACTATTGCATATCTGCCTAGAACTCTGAAAAAATTGCACATTTTTGAGAAAAGGGGTGCCAACTTCACAGTAGCGTGTAAATGGATTCCCCATTATTGCAATTATCTCATGAAGTATAATCTGCACAGAAAAATGTCATTAGGATTTCCTGTAGAACTCTTTGAGAACTATTTAGAACTGTGATCAGAACTATGTTTGTACTAATAGGCAAAACATTATTTTGAAAAAACTAAATTTTGTGGTAATATTTTGTATTTTTTCGGCGAAATTTTGCAGAACTATTTAAATTTTGTACAGAGAACTCCAGAACTATTGCATATCTGTCTAGAACTCTGAAAAAAATTTACATTTTCCAAAAAAGGGGTGCCAACTTCACACGACTAAGAAAACGTTCCAAATGCAGCAGTGAACTTGATCTGACAGCACATTCCATAGAAGTGTGTGACATTATGAGCAACCGACTGAAAGGAAGATTTCAAAACTCTTCAGCAGATTCGAAATCGTTGATCCAAAAAAGTTTGCTTCTTTTAGAGAAAATTTCCCGGCCACTTTGGTCAATTCTTTTTCATTAAACTACAGTCCGTTTATTTGCCACGATAAATGGAAAAATGAACTGTCAGTGATTTATCGCAATGATACATGTAGTGGCATTACATTGGTTTCTGAGCAGTTTACTTTCTTTGTGGAACATTCCTTTCTAGAATCGATCACTGAAGTGCACAAAACATTACAAATTGGCGCTAACTACACCAATTTCAACAGCAGAAGCAGAGCGCAGTTTCACCACCTTAAAAAGAATCAAACCCTTTCTCAGGAACAGTATGAGTCAGGAAGGGCTGAACTCACTGGCTGTTCCATTCACAAGGAGGAAATCAGCGATATTCCAAACTTCAACAACAGAATAATTGACAAGTTTGCTAGTCAGAACAACAGACGTACACATTTACTCTATAAATGACCTGTCAGAACACAGACCACATTAGTTAATGTGCTAGTTAGGTAAAATACACACAAAAGGGCTCCTAGCCAAGGTTTTTCCCAGATTTTTTGCCTTGGGCGTAAGGCAAAAGCCAGGTTGGTCCTTGTCTCTCTGGTGCATTCCCAATGCGGAAGAAGTCACAGTGTCCTCCCACAGTTCATTTTGATTTTGACATCACAATCAGAACACGGAAGAAAAACTACAATAAGTACGAACTTCAGCACGAGAAGCGCTGGTGAACATGGGTTCGAATCCAAGCACCTCCAAGCCGCCCCCTCCCCCCCAAAGTTCAATAAATTGTGTCACCTCAGCGGTTACACCCCCCCCCCCCACATTTTGGGAAAAATATGATTAAATTATTCACTTTTTTTAGCGTAGTAACACTTGTATACTTTGAAAACTGATTTGCACAATTGTAACATAGCTATAAGTGGGAATTATGGTGGTACACATGCTCGGCGCGACATTGTAGTAGAGAAGGAGGCTCCGCCTTCGCACACGGCATCTGACGACAGTTGACGATCGTAGCCAAACCCAGTGACATGTGCACTACCTCATCGTAAACATATCTCTGCGCGCCAGTACTATACGCGAACTGTAACTTGGCTTGTGGTGAGCGGGTGCTCGGCTTACTTCACATCAACCCGGCAGTCGACAAGCCGGCATTCTTGCCGGGCCGACACGAGATCCACGCCTCTTCACAGCCACCCAACAGTTACACGGCATGCCGTGCCGTGTCGTGACAGCCTTCCGTCTGCAGTTGCCTTCCCAGACTGCAAATGGAGCACCATCAGTTATTAGCGTGGCTTGTCTTGTACAGACGTTTGAAGAGAAGAAGAAGAAGGTTGCATCGGGTTCATCCACTCAATACGAGAATAGACGAAGTGGATGCATTCTCTGTTCTTTTCGAGGAATTAAGGGGAGATAAGTTTTTAATTACTTTCGGGTGAGTTTATGGACTTTTGATGACTACGTGCACGAATGAAGAGTTCCATTCAGCACAGCAACACATCCTATACAGATGTTACCAATTACAATCCGATGAGTGTAAAAACCAATAGTTAAAAATTTAAAACAGATTTGTTATTTTAAAGAATGTTCATTTTTTAAATCATATTAAAAAAAAGTAAAACATAGGTTAAAAATCGAACGACCCAATACATGAATTTTCAGAGATTTGTGATGGCGTGGAGGATCTGGAATATGTCCCTGAAAATTGCTCCACTGCTTGTTCGTAACGCTTTGTGTGGGTACCGGGTGAGAGATTATTTTTCTTTTGCATTTGTTAAGTGCTTGTTAGTGATAAAGGGTTAAATATGACGCATATGCATATGATGTACTAGGGTGAGCGGCAGTATTAATTTTATCCCATGACATTTTACATTTCTTAATTTCAGAAACAATTTGCATAACCCTTAACTGAAATTCCACTACCTCATCGTCGTCAATGGTTCCAGAGTTGGAACTATCCCGCTAAAAAAAAGGCATATGCCGACTGGGATTTTCTGAAAATGTAGGATAGAAAATGTAGACGCGGAATGGCAAGAAATGCATTTCTGAAGAAGAGAAATTTGTTCACATCAAATATAGATTTAAGTGTTAGAAAATCTTTTTTGAAGGTACTTGCCTGGAGTGTAGCCTTGTATGGAAGCGAAAAGTGGACGATAAATAGTGAAGAAAAGAACCGAATAGAAGCTTTTGAAATGTGGTGTTACAGAAAATGCTGAAATTTAGATAAGAGTTTCTGAATAGAATTTGGGATAAAAGAACATTGTGGCATAACTTGACTAAAAGGAGGGAGCAATTGATAGGACACATTCTGAGACATCAAGGTATAACCAATTTATTACTGGAAGGAAGTGTGGGGGTAAAAACTGTAAGAGGGAGACCATGCGATCAGTACAGTAAGCAGGTCCAAAGGATGTAGGTTGCAGTAGTTATTCTGAAAGGAAAAGGCTTGCACAGGATAGAGTAGCATGGAGAGCTGCATCAAACCAGTCTTCTGACTGAAGACCACAACAACAAGCTCTACAGGATCAAGCTTCCTTTTCTTGTAAATGCAACAACTAAACACTGACAGCAACAGCACGGCTAAGCAACAAAGGAAACGACAACTGCAGTCTACGCTGCACAGTTGGCAACGGTCATCTGCAACTCGCTACGCCACGAAAACTACCGACTGCTGCCGAGAGTTTCCGAGAGGTGGCCCGCAAGCCAGGTTACAGTTTGCGGATAGTACTGTTCCAGCACAAAGGTTGTCCTCTGTATTTGTCGTAGTTCTGGTCAAATCGAATGCAGTTGTGTTTGTGTACGCACTTTGTGTCTTTTAGTTAACAATGAAGCGTTCTTCAAGAAAAACGTTATTCGATTTCTTCAGCAAATGGCAGAAATCCCAAGAAGGATTACAGTCCCACACAGCCCTAAATATTGCTGTTGCTCCGGATGCAGATAGTGACTTGGCTGAAGTGTCAGTGTCGGCTACATCAGCAATAGATGAACCACAGACAATTTCGTCAGTGACAGAATCAGCAATTGAAATAGTTACCGGTATACCTACACCTACACCTTCAAGTGCTGAGAGTGTATTGCCTGTAAGTAAGACTACTCAGTCTAATAGCCCTTCTCAGTTTCAATTTGAACCAAGAGATCCAATTCATGGTAGACAAGCAGCATCACAATTTTTTTAATGGTCCTTTTCAACCTTTTATTGATAAGTACCCAGAAAGTTTAGAAGTATGTGATACACAAATTACAATTGGTTAGAATACAGTGTTGCTGCTGATAAAGCTTTTTGCTTCCCATGTCGTTTGTTCGGTTCCACAGGTTGTTATGATGAAACATTCATATCTAATGGGTTTAAAAACGGGAAAAAAGCAGTCCAACGCTTTAAAGAGCACGAAAAAAACTTCTCACCTCAGTGCTCTTCAACGTTGGCAGGAAGGTTTTAAAAGTAAAGAAAGTGTGGTAAGCAAAATATCAACACATCAAAAAGGAGTTTAAAAAATCGTGATTATCTGAAGATTTTATTCCAGTCCCTACTTTTCATAGCCAATCAGGGAATAGCACTACGGGGTCATAGAGAAAATGAGGTAATTATGTCGAGTTATTGAAGCTGAGATCAACAGAAAACTCATTATTAAAACAAAAAATTTTAGACAGACATAAGTTTTTCAATTATGTTCATCACGATGTTCAAAATAAAGTGATTGAAATCATGGCAAATTTGGCCAGGCAGTACATATTTGATGATGCTAAAAAATCGAAACAATTCTCCATGATTGTTGATGAAACTCAAGATGTGTCACATCACGAACAATTGACTCTTGTTATAAGATATGTAACTGAAAAGCTCGAAATCAAAGAAAGCTTTCTTGATTTTTACAAAACTGATTTGACTGACGGTGAAACGTTATACAAGCTGCTTGTTTCAATTTTCGGTGAACTTGGCATAGACCTTAAAAATATTATTGCTCAGTGCTATGACGGAGCGGGAAACATCAGTGGTTCTTACGAGGCTGTCGCCGTGAGGATGAAAGAACAAAACCCGTATTTCATGTTTGTACATTGATATATGCATTCTCTAAATCTTGCACTTGCCGATGCATCTAAAAACATTACTTCTGTTCGCAACGTTTTTAGCACAGTCCAACAACTATACTGTTTTATTGATGCTTCGCCTAAAAGACGTAGTATTTGCCACAGTAAAAAGAGCAGCATGTGCAGTCAAAGAAGGAATAAATAGGGATTTGCCCTTGAAAGCACTAAGTGACAAGATTTAGCTGCAGATATGAAAGCATGCGAGCAGTTCAACAACACTTAATATACTGTACAATCTGAAAAATATTGAAGCTACTGACTCCAAAACTGGTGGAGATACTCACGGATTGATCACATGTATTATCAAGTTTGAGTTTATTTTTGTATTGATTATTATGAAGTACTTTTTTGGAAAAAAAAAAAACTAACATACAGAATCATGATGTATCCATTCATGAAGTTGTCCAGGTGGCTGAGAGCGTAGTTATGTCCATAAATTGTTTGAGAAATGAAGAAGAGATCCAAAAGTTCTTTACAGAAGCAATTGATTTATGTGAAAGACATGGCTTTGAAGGGCCAACAGAACAGTTCAACGCAAAAGAAAACTTCCACAAAAAATAGGAGGAGGAGATGTTAATCCTGAATATGATTCACCTGAAGCTTACTTTTTAAAAACATTTTACTACCCTCTGTTAGATACACTCAGTGAGAACATTAGGTCACGATTTGAAAAAAAAAAAAAAAAAAAAAAAAAAAAAAAAACAGTTGGCTCTACTCTGAAACATGGAACTACTGCTGACGGCTTCGATGAAGAACAACTCAATTTGTAACGACCGTATCAAAGAAGCATGTTTTGCTGTGAGTTCCGCATTTGGTTTGGAAAATGATAATTTAGCCTCAGAAATCGATGTATTTTCAAGAAAGAAGCATGATTCAGACCAAATAGATCGTCATCTTCTGCCAAATTTGGTTTCACAATTTAAGTCTGAAAATGTTCACAATCAGTATGTATTCCCTAATTTGTTCAAGCTACTGAAACTGTTTTTGACTATCCCGGTGTCCACTGCAACGGCAGAACAATCTTTCAATGTCCTCAAACGGATCAAAAACTACTTGAGGAATTCTATGCTTCAAGAATGTTTAACACATTTAGCTATACTAGCCACTGAAAAAGATGCGGCTAAAAACATCAAATTAGAAGAATGTGTAGATATTTATGCCAGGTGGAAACCAAGGCACATAGTTTTGTTTTTAAAGCAATTATGCTTTGACAAGACGTATCATGTTAAATTACGCTATTGTCTGTTATTTTTATTTATAATTAAACTAATGTTCCTTTGTTTGTAACAGCTGTATTTTACTAGACAACTTAATTAAACAACTTATGGCAATTACAATTGTATATTGTCTTTTGTTTTTCCTCGCATTTGGTATTATAGGCCTGTAGGTGCAAAAACCAAACTATAACGTGAAACAATTTCTTAAAATGCCATTTTTAGTTTTAGATTTTATTTTGCCCCCCCCCCCACCCCCCCACTTCTAACGTCCAATCGCCGCCACTGAACTCAGACACCCAGAAAAGTACACGCAAAACCAGCGGAGCTGGTGGATCAGACCAACTACAATATTGCACGTACATAATCCCCACCCCCAAAAAATATTAATAAAATAAAAATGTTTATTGCACATTTGTATAAATTTTTATTAGCTACAATGTTTCGTGGATTATAATTACAGCATTATTAGCATATTTAATATCTTTCGAATGTGTTTAAATGATATATAAATGGAGGTTATATAATGAACACTTCAGACTGATTCCATTGTACTGGGTACTAAACTTTATGTCTGGGCCCCACCAACGAAACCGAGCACGAACCGCCGTTAAGTACAATTGTCTTTTTCTATGTTAATGTAGTCCGCACAAAAAGTAAGTAATTAAAAATATTAATCACAATATTATACCCAACAATTATGAAAGCAGGTTTCTGGTGAGTTTGTCGCTCGCGTGTGTATGTTATCTCTAGTGACAGGCACAAGAGCAGAAATATCTCTAGAGTGAGCATTAAGATGCGCAGAACAGATTTTATGCCCTCAAATGTAACGTGATATTGAGAAAAATCTACTAATCGCTGACTATCTTGGTCCTTTTTTGTTTTGTTAATAAGGATGACTATGTGTAAATGGTTCTTTTAGAGACGCTTCCTCAACTTTCTTGTTGCTTCTGTGACACATTTCAAATGTTCAAATAGCTTATGGGACTTAAATACGGGGTCATCAGTCCCTAACCTTACAAACTACTTATCAACTACCTTATACTAAGGACGGCACAAATATCCATGCCCGAGGGGGGATTCGAACCCCCGACCGTAGTGGCCGTGCAGACCGTGACTGGAGCGCCTCAGTCTCCTCGGCCACCGCGGCCGGCGTGACACATTTATTTATATATTATTTCATGTTATTGGTTGCTCTGCGAAAATGAGGTGGGGCTTCTTTGCAGCCAATGCGGTAATACTGGATATTCCGAAACCACCCGTCTGGTTTGACTCATGACGTCAGGCACAACGTCATGACGATAACCGACATTCAATGAGGCGTCGATAACACGAAATAAACAACTACACAAATATAAAAGTACGCGAAAAGAAAGAAAAAAAGAGTTAAAGAATATAACGGGATTGCCGCGGGAATTAAGGGGTTTTGGGCGGGAGATTCTAAACACAAATAGCAATACTGAAATAAAAATGAAACATCGCAAATAAGACGATGACGTTTCACTGTATGTAAATAGCACTTCTGGACAATGTAGGACAAAAAAATCACCCTGAAAATGGCTCGTTTACTGAAGTTCTTGAATACGATGTAGCATCAGGAGAGCTCTTTTTCGTAATAATGAAGTACAATTAAGAAACTGGTGAAATACGGCGCGAGAGACTAGCGGAGTGTAAAAATGAAGCTACGTTTTGCAATGTTCTTTAATTAGAAATGAATTCGAGGGAAAGGAGTCTGTTTAGAGAGAAAAAAAATGCTTCCAGAAATGTTACGCACGTGCTGTACGACGTGTATCTTCATGTTTCAGTTTATTAAAAAATCCCACGTGATGCAGACAGATCGGCATAACTGTAGACTGGGATCCACCCGTCTGCTTTGACCCATGTCGTCATCAAGATGTCGGAAACCAGTAACAAATGTTCAAATGTTTGTATAGTCTATGGGACTTAACTACGGGGTCATCAGTCCCTAAACTTACAAACTGCTTATGAACTACTTACGAACTAGGACGGCACAAATATCCATACCCGAAGGGGGATTCAAACCCCCGACCGTAGTGGCCGTGCAGACCGTGACTGGAGCGCCTCAGTCTCCTCGGCCACCGCGGCCGGGGAAACCAGTATACGGGATATCTTAATACTTCTGTATTTTAGATGCAAGTAAGCTGTAGTTACTATGGATAACAGAATGTACCATCGATCACAGATCTTAGCCCAAAAATTCGCACCTTCGGCGCTTGCATACGAAAAAAAATCTCTCGGTTAACCTACACCTAACGACCAGAGAGAAGCTACAGATCACTTTTTAAACAGAAAATATTAATGTGTTATGTTTGTAAACAAACTATCGTCTTTAACTCAACCACCACATAATCAATCACGCCTTCTACAAACATGCACGCACCTAAAAAATACCGCGCTACGATGACGTGACGGGTCAAAGCTGACGGGCGGTATCCCCGTCTACAGGTGAGTCGAAACTTCCACAAGGAAAACAGTGATGGTGATTGTGTATGTTTAATAGAAAATGCCGTACTTTGTAATCTTCAGCCGTTTACAGTGCGAGAGAAGCAGTTAAATTCCAGAAATAGCCTACATTACGTACGTAAATATTTGATTTTCATCTCAAAAGTCCTCAATAGGTTTTCATGTGAAGCATAATAACTTGCTTAACTCTTTCAGTGTTTCATTAATCAAGTAATAATTATCTAAAACATCAGTTATATTGAATGAAATTATGTCATTCTTAATCAAAGGTCTTAATAAATAAATTCAGACACCAGTTTCCCCCAGATCATCCTGTTTTACATTTTTTGATTAAAGGAAGTGGTCAAATTAAATTGTGGCATTTATTTTGTCCGAAGTTTTGCCGTTGATTGGTACTAATTATGTGCTATTTATTGTCGACGTTGATACACTAAAATGTTGTTCTTGCCCAAACGTAACCAATGCTGTAAATTCTCTTTACAAGAAAGATTACGAATTATAACGCGTTAAGGTTGTAGGGGGCGTCCATTAATTATGTAAGGTATTAGGGAGGGGGTTGAACCGAATCCACCAAAATTCACATTGTGGAGAGAAGGTCTCGGCAAATCTCACATAAGAAACAGTACAAAACAGGGTTAAATTAAGTAAAACATGTTTCACGTCTATAATGTGGCTAAATCCTACACAATAATACTTATCGCGGCAAAGCAAACATCACATAGTAACACAATAGCCCCTCGATTATTGCGACCTTTTTTTCTCCCCACGCGCGTTTTTGTCGGAATTCGAATGCAGCTCTGGTGGTAGCCCATCTCATGTTGAGTGAATGGAAGCCCAGGCCAGTCCGCTCGGCTACAGCCATACTACTTCAAAGATTGAAGTCGTCCCATTGTTCACTTGTGCTGGAGCAGCGGCAAATTAGTTACGTCCTGTTAATAGAATACATGTGCGTTTTAGTTTCTTCAAGAACTTTTTCCATTTTCAGCTTTCATTTTCCGATTTTCTGAACCAGAAATCTCTTTCTAAATCGTTTCCCTCTCTTCTGGTATGATTTAAGAATCTGGCGAATTATGGCGTAGACACTGCTCTACTTCGCGACCACCATATTAGATGTATTACAAGTTAAGTCACCTGTCACTAGATATAACTAGAAACGATAAACTAAACGATAAAATGCTTTTAAACTTACCAGAAAATTGAAATGTTGGTCCCGTCAAGACACTCTTTTCAGTCACTATGATTCACCACGAAATCACGAACCCCGCATCCGACTCGTACTAACAGTTTCTGAGATGTTGGTGTAAATCGTAGCGCTGCCAACATATGCAGTCCAACATACATTGGGTAGCGCTGTAATATTTCAGTGCGTTAGCGATTCTCTATGAATGCAGTGCATGATCTATGAATTGCTGTAGATGAGTCATTAAGTCACTAACATTCGTTATAAATCCATTCAGATAGACTAATTTCAAATGTAATGACTATTTGACAGTCCGTCTTTTCCTTTATTTGGACCGGCAGCTACAAGTAGTTCCTGTGGTGCACGAGAGATGGTGCAGCTGCATGGGCGCTCCCGTTTTGCAGTTCTTGAAACAAATAACAGAGGCGCTGTGGCTGTGGTAGACCCGTCTCCCAGACGTCAAAGCTCGCGTGGAACATGGATAGATGCAGCCAATAGAAAGACTGCATTCAGCACGTTTTCTCTTCTGATATCCTCAATTCAGCGCGCGTTTGTGCGATAAACGACGTATGTTGAATGAGACTGAATAATATTTCATTTTCGCAAGATGGAGAATTTTAATACTGATGGTGTAGTTCGGTACCCTTCCGCCGTTTTATTTATTTTTATTTATTTAGTTTTTTTTTTTTTTTTTTTTTTTTTTTTTTTTTTTTTTTTTTTGACATACGTTGGCGTCAGTGTTGCCAATGTCTATCAATGAAATTACCTACCCAGGATCCTCAAATTACCCAATTTGACTTCAAAATACCCTCCTTTTCAAAAATAGTTGCAACAATGCTTGCTAGCGAAATTGTGAAGGACGCTTGCATGGGTGCCGTCCCTGGGCCTCAGCGCCCCACCCTAAAGTAGGGATGGGAAAAACCGACCGGTTAAAACCAGTACCGGTATTTTAGTTTTCAATAACCGGTTTTGGTATTTATTTGATGTCGGTAGTAACCGGTATTTTTAGTTGTTACCAAGAATCGGGTAAAAAAACCGGAACTACTACTTCCTGTAGTAATGGTACAAAATGTGTTTTTTGAAAATAATTTAAAAAAATTAAAACTAGTAGACCCCAATATTTAGGGATATTCCTAAATTTTCCACTGCTGTGTAATATTAGGTCATCGCAGAAACTAAGAAAAGCGATCAGTGATATTTTAAGAACAATCCCGGCAGTCAGAAACGCTCAACAAACGCGTAACATAAGAACTTACGGACTGGTGCAGCTATTGAGGCATCGATGCACCTGTTGCCGTGTGGCGTGACCTAGTAGACGACGCGCGTGCACCGGCAGTGTACAAGACTAGCCTCCGTCTGGTCATGCGGCAGTTTCTTGCTGTCGTCGCCAGACATCTGTTGTGTCTTAAATGGCACCATCCCAAGTGTGGAATCACTTCACGAAGTACGGGAGCAGTGAGGTACAATTCTCCATTTGTTTCAAAAAGCTGGAAACGGGTGGAGGTACTACAAACATGTTGAGTCATTTAAGAAGAACGCATCCAAAATGTTCCTTGGAAGTGAAGGTAGATTCGATTCATATACCTATTATGTACGTGATGTACTATAAGCTTGGAATAATAACCGAGCCCTTAATTTTGTAGCTGCTTCAGGGAGAAAATTGATAACTGAATGTGACGATGTAAGACCTTGTGATCGTACGCTCTCGCCATCGCCGTGGCCGTTACCTTCACCTTCGTCATCTTTGCTGGAAACGACGACACCGATTTCTACTACAGCCTCACCTCCATTTCGATCCAGAGCTCCTACTCATTCACCTTCCTTAAGGCAGATCACCCTGTTCGAAAACCATGAAAGAACTTCCAGCTATCAGAGTAAGTCATAATTTTGTCAATACGATGAGGACAAAAATTATAGACAGACTTTAACCAAATGTTTCAAACATAAATATCTGAAGATAGTAACAGTATGCAATGTGTAATATATAGAAACTTCTTTGTAGTGGGTGGTAAACGGGACGCTGAGCTTACCAATGCATTTGTTTTTATGGTTTGCAAAGACAATTTGCCTCACTCTCTTGTGGAGAAAGAGTGGTTTTCTCATTTCACCAAAGTTGCAGTGCCCATTTATAAGATGCCCAGCAGAAAAACTGTAAGTACTTACAATTTTATTTACGCCACTTAAAAGTTAAAACTAAAGGAAAAGTATTATTATATTTATTTTTCGGTTCTGAGCAAATTAAATTTGCTGCATATTGCCCCCCCCCCCCCCCCACACGCTATGCTCAAGTTACCTGTGAAAATCCCAGGCAAATTTACCAAGCGCTCCTGAGGCTCCATGTCACGGACTGCGCGGCTGCTCCAGTCGGAGGTTTGAGTCCTCCCTCTTCCCTCGGTCATGGGTGTGTATGTTGTCCTTAGGGTAAGTTAGTTTCAGTTAGATTAAGTAGTTTGTAAGTCTATGTTCGATGACCTAAGCAGTTTGGTCTTATGACTCCCACCCATTTGAACATTCTTTGATCATGTGGTACACAGCTTTTCTAGTTCAATTTGCGTAAATTTACACTGACAACAATCATACTGTTAGTCGGAACTGTGACTTTATTTTTGGAAATACTTCTGCAGCACTAATTGAAGTTCATTTACTGACTGTAACATATATACATATATTGTGAATATAACGAGATATTCGTATGCGCTGGCTCACAAGTCCAACTTACGGAGTGGTTGGCTCAATATTCGCCACTGCCGGATGGAAATACTAGGCCAGTAAATCTGTATGCCTCGTATATTGTCTTCTACGGACTCCTGACTAGTTTTAGTAGTATTGGGAGGGGATCTTGCAAAATATGGAAAGACTAGTGATTTGTCGTATAACGTAAATTTACCTAAATTTTAACTAAATTTCGTAAGTTTCGGTTTCGGCCGAAACTAGAAGAACCGAAAAATCGATTACCGTTTCTGTTTCGGCCGCAAATTATTTTTCGGTCGAACTCTACTGGGAATAATAGCAATAAAAAACCGAAAACCGGCTATGAAAAAAAAAATTATCTTGAGCAATTTATACGGTGCGGTTAAACTGGAGATGAAAAGAACCGGTACTACCGAAAACCGGTTGTTTCAGCGATAACCGCCATCCCTATCCTAAAGCCGGCGCTGGTAGGGTCCAATGTGCAAACGTAGGGCTGGTGCTAGAGGTATTAGGTAAGGCGGCCAACTTTTTCAAATCCCAATGCGGGACGTCGAGGATGTATATGGGTACTACGAACACGCGACTCAGTGTCTTGACTCTCTACTGCAGGCGAAAGTGCAAGCCATCGTGTTTTACTATATTCCAGGTTTCTTTTGTATTGTATTTCTGTGTTCGCAAAAATTTTGAGACCTTGTACACGCACTGTGTAAAAGTACGAATAAATCTTCGTAACAATATATTCGACGTCCAATGGTAACACATCTGCTGGTGTTTGTGTAGAGCTGTGTGCAATATGCGCTGCCCACCCCACGCCAAGTTTGAAGAAAGCTTTACATTTGTCATTCACGTTGAACTCCGCCAAAATTTCTATTGGCACTATATGCACGAATTCCCAAGACTTTCTCTTTCCCCCGTTGATTTTCCAGTATGTCCGTTGAAGATATATAACTGCGGTTTCACCAGCGGAATTCAGGGTATCTAATATTTTTACATTAATTCCAGTCTTTGGATGAAAGTACCGCACTAATACTGGATATATTTTGAGGTCTTTGTGATTTGAAATGTCTGTATAGATACTGATAAATGGAAAGTCTTTTGTTCTGAATTTCTGTCTGAAGGTTAGCTAAAGAAAAAGAAGCTTTCACATTCTTTATTACTGCTTCGCACGTAGTTTTCCCGCAACAAAACACTTTTTGAATCAATTCCGTCGATATAAAAGTCTGATAGTGACTTATATTGTGGAAAGCCCACAAACCCTCGGTCCTTACAAGGTCTTAGTCAGCGAAGTTTTCCTGACAGAAATAAGTTGGGAGTGATGATGTATCTGTGGCGGTCTGAGCCCTTTTATTTTTTTCAGAAGTTAAATGACATGTTTACTGCCGTGAGCAACTGAGGACACCTCATTGCACGTTTTGCACCGCACTTCTGAAGGTGGTGTACACTTCCGTAAAAAAAAGGTAAATCCTTTTTCAAGTCCTTGGTCAGTTGACTTTTTTTCCGTTTTTGTAATAGTCGGCGGAATTACTAAGTAAAACAAACAAATCTGATCACGGAACCCGGCGAAGCACGCAAACACAAATCAACAATGTCGAGCCTCCGCGCGGACTAATTTGCAACCTAAAAAACCGTTGGTTGTACTTGACAAATTAGGCATTTTGCGCGACACTTTTACAAGGTTTTCCAATGCGGGACGGTAAGTTAGAATACGGGACGGTCCCGCAGAATCCGGGATATTGACAAACTTGTTTACACGCCAGGGGCTTTTAATATTCGTATTTAAAAAGAAACAGTGGTCAGTGTCATACCTCAGAATGCTTTCAAAATGTGGTCTTTGCACAGGGCACGCTTTTTTTATAGTAGGTCAACCATAGTACTGTAATTTTAATTTTGAGCAAGACATTTAGCACTTCTGTTTCTACACAAGCAGGTATTAAAGGTACACGGGTATGTATTTTTGCATACCATGACATCACTGTGATAGGGGTTGTGAACCTGTATTCATCTTAATTTCATCGATTTAAATATAATGCATGCAGTTTGTTATATATGCCGACTTCCCTCTAAAATAGGGGATGTTAATGTGCACACGTCACTTATAGTGACGAGTGTAGTATGTGACCCACAGTTGTTGGATTTTGTGATCCGTTCACTGTAAATGACAGCTATCTGCGAAAAAATCCCGTAAGGGAATAAAATAATACTATACTGTATTAATTATCGCGGATCTGCTAATACCGCCCGTTTAGAAGAATAACTGGAATTTCGCACTTCGTTTCTTCCAGGATTAGGAACGAGCTGCATACAAAACTAGGGATGGGCTATGAGTGTGCTCGAGAAACGCGCAACGCTAAGGCAAATTCTCGAGAAATTCTCGAATACTCTCGAGAAATTGTCGGTCGTGCTGCGCTCTGTGGAGGCCGAGAGAAACTACTCCAGAAGGAAGCTTTGATTCAGAGCAGTCGTAATCGATGTCTTCCGTATGTGTAAGGAAGAGTTTTTACTTTACACGTAGGTTTCAAGTTCACGACTTTCTTTTGTTTGTACTGAATTAGTAGTAGTAGAACTTTTATCAGAAGACAAAAATTATAGGATTATTACTAAGACACGTTTCTCACATGAAACAAATAAGCATTCCAACTGCAATTTACTCAGAGAAATGCTACAACACAGTACACCCAAAACTCCTTACATGTATTTAGTCTAAAAAAATTCGGTAGAGCTTATAGTATCTTCGGTTATTGTCAGCGTTTTAATACCTGGAAAGATTTCAGTTTTCGTTCTTACGATTTTCGCTTACAGCTCTGGTACTTTCTGTACACAACTACCACAGTTTACAACTACGATACTAACTGTTGCTTGTTCTATCCAAAAACTGTTCAAAAATTTGACTAGTGTTAATTTTGATAGTGTTCTTGTTATTGGAGCTACATTAAAAATTAAAGTTTCCCGATACTTGCGGACTAATTCCGGCAGTATCCAACCTTTGTAGCGAAGTTCTTTAGTTGAAATGGACAACAAATACATAAATAATGGGTAGTTTGAGAGTCTGACTTACATTAATAGAATGAGCTTCTGTATTCGTGGACGTACCGTATGTATATTCAAATGTTCAAATGTTTGTATAGCTTATGGGACGTAACTACGGGTTCATCAGTCAGTAAACTTACTAACTACTTTTGAACTAACTAAGACTAAGGACGGCACAAATATCCATGCCCGAGGGGGGATTCGAACCCCCGACCGTAGTGGCCGTGCAGCGTCTGTATATTGCTAGATGTATTGTGTAATTTTGAATGTCTTATCACGCCTGTTGTATTTTTAGCAACGTTGCGGAGCTTTTTAAAACGTCTGTTGCAACTGTCGAAAAGTACTCAAAGCTCCATGACTTTCGTACCCGTGTATCCATCAGAGCGAGTTGCGAGCGTTGCCCGTCAGCGAAAGCAGACAGTTCAAATAAACGAACGCAGCGCGTGGCGTGCTGCCCCATTCAACTGGCCGTTTCTCGCGAGCTTCTCGAGAATCGTTTGAGCACCGGCAGCTCGAGAAATTCTCGGTGCGCTCGAGTCGCCGCGCCTCACAGTCCCATCCCTATACAAAACACTTTACACAATGTGCTGGTTCATCTGTGTGGTGCAAGTTTGTCAAACGCTTTGTAGTCGGTCATAAACGGTTGCAATTCGTTGCGTACCGCAACGAGAGCGTCTCGCTGACAGTCATATTTAGTTTGAAACGGTGGCGACCGAGACCCTATTCAAAAGGGAATACTAAAATCTCCGAGCGACTGAGATAGTGTGCGACCAAGAGACGCAGCCAATGTACTTAAACGGGGCCGTTCACACGGGAATATTATAGCGGCGTCGCTGCTTTTTTTTATTTTTTTATTTTTATTTTATTTTTTATTTTATTTTTATTTTATTTTATTTATTTATTATTATTATTTTATTTTTTTTTTTTTTTTTTTTTGGGAGTTCACTTTCTGAACCACTGTTCTTTCTTTCCCTATCCCTGTCACTAATGTTTCGCGGGAGAACAATGTGAGCGCGAATCTCTCTAGTTTTTATCTTCATGGTCTTTCCGCAAGATATACAAAGAAGAAGGCTGCCTGTTGATTGAGTCACAACAGACGAAAACTGAAATTAACGTGGGAGTTACCACACGTCTAGTGTAATCTCAACAAAATGTCCAAAATCGATTTAAAAAATTTACATGCACTAAAAAAATAATAATAAAAATAAATAAAAGAAAAGAAAAAGGAAAGGACATAAAGAAATTAAATACGTTTTTAAAACCGAATAAACCATTTGAATTGTCCTAAGTGCATTCAAATTCCTTATCCCAGGTAGATAGCCTAGACCTAAAAGATTTGTGCTTGTGAACTTTAACTAATGTTGATATAATGAGGCTTAAACATAACTAGATGAAGATAATTCTGTGAATAAGACACCTGAAATATTACAAGCAATTGACTGCTGGTATCTCAATCACAGAATTATCGTCTCCTAGTTATGTTTTAGCTTCAATACATCAACATCAGGTGAAGTGATGGAGTACCACTATTGAAGTAAGGGTTTCAAATCTTGTTTAAAATAAGCCATGTAACTCAAACACTCATTATGTTCCTATATATTAACAAAATTTGTAGATTATGTCACAAAATGAATCAAATGTGGTTAGCGACTAATAACCACAATATGACCCTGGCAAAATACAAACTGGAAAACTCAGGGGTTTTTAAGAATCGCTGGACACCCTGATAATGAATTCTGTTCTTGCTCTATTGTTGACAGATTCTTGTATGCACCATTGTCCAGTCAGTAAATTTCATTGTGCTAGTAAAGAGAACATTTTATTGCCAACAGTAGTACATTACGCTGCCGCTGCAGTAGGTACAATTTACCCAACATTCCTACGTATATGTCGAGAATCTAGAGTATTTCAGAAAACTATATGGTTGCAAACAATACGCGTGAGTTGAATCTCTGTGCGACATTATACTCCGTGTGCTCAGTGGTGTGAAACTTTCTCAGTGGAACGGAGGACTCAGCATAATGATCGTCACAGCGGTAGGCCTACAGGAGAAATAATTTTCTTCTTGCTAAGTGCTAGCGGTTAAATTTTAGCCGGCCGTGGTGGCCGAGGGGACTGCGGCGCGCCAATCACGGTCTGCACGGCCACTACGGTCGGGGGGTTCGAATCCCCCTTCGAGCATGGATATTTGTGCCGTCCTTAGTGTTAGCTATTTCATAAGTAGTTTGTAAGTTTAGGGACTGATAACCCAGTAGTTAAGTCCCATAAGCTATACAAACATTTGATTTTTCGTTAAATTTTACTCACGACGGCGGCGGCGTAACGTGTTAATATTGGTAATGATATGTTTACATTACGAAAATAATTAATATGCCGAGGACACAAGAATACACACAGCAAACTGTCAGCAATTGACGAGAAACACAATAATCCTCACAACATATTACTCCTCTCATACTATGTGAAAAGTATTCACCCACCTTTTCCAATATCAGAACACTGTGCCACTGCCGTAAGTAAAATTTCACCTTTAAATGTTACTTCAAATGTTTGTAAAGTCTATGGGACTTAACTACCGGGTCATCAGTCCCTAAACTTACAAACTACTTACGAACTAGGACGGCACAAATATCCATGCCCGAGGGGGGATTCGAACCCCCGACCGTAGTGGCCCTGCAGACCGTGACTGGAGCGCCTTAGTCTCCTCGGCCACCGCGGCCGGCTAAATGTTACTTCTATAAAACAATTTCTGCTTTAAGTATGATTGCCATCCGCCCTCCTTTGTCGGAACCGTTACCGATATGAACCTTCTTGTCTCGACATCCCGGCGAGACCCTATTTTGTCCCGATCTGTTACGAGCTTTTGCCTCAGATACTGAAGTTACGCCATTTGTTAGCGCAACATGTACATGCAGCCTCAGTTAATTCTACTTGTGTCAAATCGTTTTTTACGCGGTCGCCTCACAGATTACGTTGATGTTGCGTCTATGTCTCGACCTGTAAAGCGTTTTATAAATACGTAAAGGAGAAAAAAGACTTGCGAGAAAGATGAATTGCTCCAAAAGGTGAAACTTTACGAAAAAATGGTTAACCAACTATTTCTGTCGCGACAGATTACATATAATAATGTTCTAAATAAAATGCAATTAGGCCTATATTGGATACAATTTTTACTTCTTATCTCTACCCCCATTCGACAGTATTTAGACGAACACCTCTTAAGTATATGTTGCTTTAAAAATATATATATCTCCATGAAAGTGCCATCCAGTAAAGTTTTCCTGGCTGTTCTCTGGTTGATGGCGAGTGATAAAAATTTAAGGTCAGAATTATCGAAAATAACTTAAAATACTACCTTATTATACAGTATATAAGTATTGTTTTGCGATTTGTTGGAGCCACTGTTTAAGATTCCTATTTCTTGAACCCGTCCTCCCCTCAAATTGAATCCGTATTCAATTATGTCCTATAGTCGGAAGAGTATCATAAATTCAATAAAATACTACTAAAATTCGACAAATGTTTAAAAAAATCCTCAAATAATTCGTAAAACTTCATTTTTTGGAGTATCTGTTTACGGAACTGATACTTAGATAATGTACCCGTAACGAACTATCATGTCACCTAATGTCATGGTGCACAAGCACGGATGTGGCACTCATAAGTGAGAATCACTTTTTTGTGTCCCAACTTCGTCGCCGCTTTTGTGTCCCCGCCTCGTCGTAGGTGTCGGTGGCTGAGTGGAATGAGCCCGACACAGGAACAAAAATAGCACGCTGGTGCAGGTACGGAGGGGAGCAGCCAGAAACTATAAACACTCGAGTAAATTAGAAAGAGATATATATTGCACAGAATGTAACAATACTTAACTTTTACATAGTACTGCAGAATGTTGATACATAGTTGTTAGAGGCCTGCCTAGTGCCTGTACAATAGCAAAGTCTTCACTGGTGCCTATCTGATTACGAAGGTCCTAACTCGTTGCTATCTCAGTCCGAAGTGACCGGTGTCTTTCCGTGGTGGCCACGAGCGGGGTTGCCGCAGAGGGCGCTCGTGGCTGTCTTCGTGAGAACGCCGCGCCGTGCGTGCATGGCGGCGCGCGGCGAAAGTAGGTGGCGCGCACTTTGTACTTGTGCGACACCACACCCCTCCCCCCCAAACCGCCGCGCCGTCGTGGCGTAGGGCTGAGGGCCACGGCGACGGCACTGGGAGGAGGGCCTGGGCGGGGGCGTTACTGGTGGGACGGGCGTCGTAGCTGAGGCTGGGATCGAGACGCCGTCCGCGCCCCGGCATCCGCCTTGCGATCCTCCAGGGAACCCACCGAAACCTGGGGAAGGGCGCACCCCCCCCCCCCCCCCGCCCAGAGGGAGCAGGTCATCCTCTTCTGAGGTGCGTGGCCCAGGTGGCGGCGGTACGCACGGTCCCGGAGTCCCTCTCGGTGACGCTGTCATCTGCGGCGGCGACAGCGGCGGCGTCGCGTCGATCTCCATCGGGACGATCTCGTAGTCCGGGGACGCTGGACCCGTTGACGAACGATGTGGTTGTGCTCCCTGGCGTTGAACTGGGTCTGGAATGAAGAAACCGGAGACAGGATCGCGCGGCCTATGCAGACGCAATTGGTTTACGTGGCGCCGCAGCTCCGATCCTGTGGAAGAACGTACAACATACATATTGTGACCGAGCACGCGCTGAATGGTGCCCGGCAACCATGTCTTCTTGTTGCCAGCAAACACCCTGTACAGCACCGGCGTGGAAACCTGAAAACGCGTAGCGCCATACGAACCTACTCGGTGCGTGGGAGGCTGCAGCAGGTGAAGGAGAGTGCGGTGACGGCGGCCGTGTAGCAGCTCGGCAGGAGACGGGCCGTCACGTGGCATGCACCGATACGTAGACAGGAAAATTTGAAGAGCTTGCTGCCTGGAGTGCTGACCTTTCATCTTCTCCATGTGAGACTTGAATGTTCGAACGAAACGTTCTGCTTCACCATAGGACTGAGGGTGAAAAGGTGCGGTGGTGATATGCTGAATGCCATTCACACGACAAAACTGTTGAAATTCCGCACTAACAAACTGAGGACCATTGTCACTGACGATAGTTTCAGGCAAACCTTCGATGCAAAACACTGATGTTAAGGCACTGATTGTACTAGAAGCTGTCGTTGAGTTCATGGCAATCACAAAAGGAAACTTGCTGAAAGCGTCTACAACAATTAACCAGCGCGTATTCCAGAAAGGTCCGGCAAAGTCAATATGTAAACGTTGCCATGGTCCCTTGGGGCGTGGCCAATCTGAGAAACGTTGCGGGGGAGCCGTCTGATGCTCCGCACAAACAGTACACTGTGACGTCATGTTCTCTATCTGAGCGTCCATACCAACCCAGGTACAATGACGTCTGGCCAGTTGCTTTGTCCTAACAATACCCCAATGTCCTTGATGCAGGAGGCGTAACACTTCTCGTTGCAGGGAACGAGGAACAATCACTCTTGCTTGGTCGTTGTCGGTATGCAACAACAGTACACCCTGACTTAAAGACAATGCATGACGTTGTGCAAAATAACGTCGAACCAGAGGCCGAACAATGTCTTTGGCCCTGGCAGGCCAACCAAAGCGAACAAAACGTGCTACCACACTTAAGTCTGCATCCGAAGCTGTTTCCTGTGCAACCCGACGAGAGTTCAAAGGGAAATCTGCGACAGCGGAAGCATCTCTGGAGTCTATCTGACAACATGCAATTTCTGAAGAATCAAATGATACATCCTGGCCAACCGGAAGTCGGGAAAGTGTGTCCGCGTTGGCATGTTTAGTGGTAGGTCGGTACAAAATCTCATACTGATAATTTGACAATATCAAGGACCATCTCTGAAGCTTTTGTGCCGTTCGTGGCGGAATTGGCTTTGTGGGTGAGAACAACGACGTGAGAGGCTTGTGGTCTGTCAACAAATAGAATTTTCTGCCATTTAGATAATGATGAAACTTTGTGACGCCGTAAATGATTGCTAAGGCCTCCTTTTCTATCTGACTGTAATTCTGTTGCGTCGGCGTCAGTAGCTTGGATGCAAAGGCAATAGGACGATCGTGACATCCAATACGATGCGACAGAACGGCACCCAGACCGTACGACGAGGCGTCAACTGCTAGCACTACAGGCTTCTGTGGGTCAAAGGGAATCAAACATGCATCACTGAGTAGTGCAGACTTTAGTTTGTCAAAGGCAACCTGACAATCTTTGGACCATACAAAAGGAACATTCTTCCTACGTAAGTGATGCAGTGCAGCTGCAATCTGAGAGGCATTGGGAATAAATCTGAAATAATAGTTAAGCTTTCCCATTACTGCTTGCAATTCATGCACATTCTTAGGAGGAGGCAAGTCTTTGATTGCTCTAAGATGTGACTGTAAGGGATGAATTCCTTGGGCATTAATCACATGGCCTAGGTACTCTATTTCAGTTTGAAAAAACGAACACTTTGCTTTATTGCAACGTAGACCTGCTGCAGTCAAAACTTTGAAAAGGCACTCCAGGTTTGTTAAATGTTCTTCAACTGTACGTCCGGATACCACAATATCATCTAAATAGTTCGAACAACACGGTACAGAAACTGTCAGCTGTTCCAAAAAACGCTGAAAAATAGCGGGAGCTGAAGAACTGCCAAAGGGTAGGCGTTGAAATTGAAAAAGGCCCATGTGAGTATTAATGACGAAAAACTTTTTTGACTCGTCATCAAGTGGAATCTGTAAGTATGCCTCTGCTAAATCAATCTTGGAAAAGAAGCGAGACTGTCCTAATTTGTCCATCAGTTCCTCAGGTCTGGGCAGGGGATAAGTGTCGACAATTGTTTGACTGTTCACTGTTGATTTGAAGTCCGCACAGAGACGAAGTTTTTCTGACGGCTAGGGTATAATTACTATAGGCGAGGCCCACTGACTCGCAGAAACAGGAGAAATCACCCCACTATCTTGCCAACGTTTAAGTTCGTCTGCAACTCTATCACGAATTGCGATAGGCACCGGTCTAGCTTTAAGAAATTTTGGAACTGCAGATTCTTTCAAAGTTACATGTGCCACGAAGTCTTTTGCACAACCTAGTTCCGGCGAAAACAAGTCACTATATTTTTCACACAATGCATTTATTTTGTCCTGAGGCACTACTGACGAAATTTGAAGCACATCGCTTTGAATTGATAAACCAAACAAGTCAAAAGCATCTAGTCCAAAAATGTTCTGTGTCGATTTGGCCTGAAGAACTACAAAAGCAACTGTTTTTGTTACACCTTGAAAAGAGGCGGGCAGGCTACATGTTCCTAGCACGGGAATATTTTCCCCTGTATAAGCTGTTAACACTTGCTGTGACGGCGACAATTTTGGCGAACCCAGAAGTTCATAAGTATCTTTATTAATTAATGTAACAGCGGAACCAGTATCAAGCTGAAATTGCACAGTCTTATTTTCTATGGAGAGATTTACAAAAAGTTTGTGCTTCTGGCGCACGACAGGTGCGCGAATGTGGGCAACGTCTGCTACGGTTTGTGTGCTGCGTATGCGCGGGCCGCGTAGTGAAGTAAGCGGCGCAGACTCGGCACGCAGCGGATTAACAACACTGTCACTAGATGGCACTACCGCCGGATCGGCGTCCGCGCAAGCATGCGAAGCTATTCCAGATGTACTAACTACTACACTACACTTTTGAGTAGCTACTTGATGTCTACTGTCACTAGCTACACAGTACTGGGCACTATTACAAGGAGCAGTTGCAGAAGGCACTATTTTCACTACAGTAATGCACTGTTTATAGTCATTTTGCTTGTCCCGAACCCTTTTCCGTTGCACTGTTTTACGCGCTCGTCGGCGCTTGCTACATGGCTCACTAAATAGTTTTGCAGCAGGCGCAGAAGAACTTTCTTGCAATTGAGAACCAAGCAAAGCACTGTTCAATTCCACAGCGTCTATAACATTTACTGCATGCACTGTTCTCGCACTTTGCGAAGCACTGTTTCTAACGTTACTGTTCTTTGAGTTTTTAATTTGCATACACACAGACTGTACATGTCCCGATTTGCCACATTGATAACAGGTTGCGTTGCGACTTGGGCACTGTGCACGTTTGTGGCGAGATACACACTGGGGGCAAGACTTACGTACATTTTTCTGAAATGAGTGTTGGCGCCCGTTATTCAAATCACTGTTTCTAACACGACGGGGCGACCTTTGTGTCGCACTTTTACACTGGCTACTGTTCACTGTCTGTTCAGCACGGCCTGTACTATTGTAAGAACCACTAGTGCTACACTGAGAACTACGGCTAGGAAAACGTCCGTTGCGGTGCACTGAATTTACACTGTGGCTTTGCATTTCTACATCTGCTAAGTCAAAAGTATCATGCGCTTCTATAAGCTGCAGTACACTGTCTAATGAGGGGTCAGACTGTTTCAGAATTGCTGCTCTAATTCTGGGGTCCTGAATATTCTGCGTAATCGCATCTCTTAACATCACATCACTATAAGAAAGTCCACAAGAACAAGTAAATTTACATTTGCGGGTTAAGCCCTTCAACTCGGTGATCCACTCTTGGTGTGACTGTTCAGGTAATTTTTTCAGTCTGAAAAATCGGTACCGTGCAGCGGCTACAAGAACTTTCCTCTCGTAATGAGCATTCAGTGCATCTACTATTTGTTCAAAGTCTACATCACGAGGAGATGCGAGAGGGAAAAGTTTTTGCAATAGTACGAAGGTCTGGGGGCCCACAATCGATAAGAAAAGGTTCTTCACTCTCTGACCTGTAATTTGATGAGCCGCGACGAGTTCTTGAAACTTTGCGAAATAGTCGCTCCATTCTTCCTCACGTTCGTTGTACTGGCGAAATGTAGGAAGCGTTGCGACGGCAGGTGTGGGCTGCTGAAGCGGCGGCTGTTGTTGGTGAGCAGCCTGTGTCGTCAACTGCGACACGGCCTGCAGTAGTTGAGTGATTTGCGCCGTCTGTAACTGAATAATTTCCATTAAGTTTGGGTTCGGGGTAGTGGCCATGCTGACCGATTAGGCGCCGCGCATACAAGTAAATTATAACAAAACACAAATGCAATATGAAAGAGGACACTCTGCAATAAAAAAGTCCACAAAACACGTAACTGAATATATTCCCCCAAAAATCTTATAATAAGGGTGGGTGGGCGGGAGCAATTTCTGCGTGCTCCGACTACTGCTGTCTGGCTGCTGTAAGCGGGCTGGTCCAAGGTTCTATCACTCCTCGTCGCCACTTTTGTGTCCCAACTTCGTCGCCGCTTTTGTGTCCCCGCCTCGTCGTAGGTGTCGGTGGCTGAGTGGAATGAGCCCGACACAGGAACAAAAATAGCACGCTGGTGCAGGTACGGAGGGGAGCAGCCAGAAACTATAAACACTCGAGTAAATTAGAAAGAGATATATATTGCACAGAATGTAACAATACTTAACTTTTACATAGTACTGCAGAATGTTGATACATAGTTGTTAGAGGCCTGCCTAGTGCCTGTACAATAGCAAAGTCTTCACTGGTGCCTATCTGATTACGAAGGTCCTAACTCGTTGCTATCTCAGTCCGAAGTGACCGGTGTCTTTCCGTGGTGGCCACGAGCGGGGTTGCCGCAGAGGGCGCTCGTGGCTGTCTTCGTGAGAACGCCGCGCCGTGCGTGCATGGCGGCGCGCGGCGAAAGTAGGTGGCGCGCACTTTGTACTTGTGCGACACCACACACTTATATCCCTTGATTACAGCAAATAATTCAGTTGACACTATTTGAAGTAAATGATATTGTTAGTTTCATATTTCACTTACCTACTATTTCAAAAGTATGAAAACAGCGATGAGAGGCGACAGTGCTGGCTGAGCAACTAATAATGGACTTGATATTTCATTGTTGATCGATGTCGATAGTTCTTCAGTCTTAGATGCATCGGCGTTATTTTGCTGTTCAAAATGGCGATGTTAACATCGATGTTTGTGGACGAAATACCGATGTTTTAAAAAAAATCGATGTATTGTTTGTATCCCTCATCGTCCCAGATGCGGGACAGCCCCGCATTTGGCCTCGTTGTCCACAGAAAACAAATGTGTGTTGTTGACCTGCTGCAAGGGTTGGGGGGGGGGGGGTGGCAAACTGCCTGCTCAGATCGGTGAACATTTCTCATAGTGTTGTATGCTAACTCGTGCGTGTCTGTTGTGGTTTTTGTTGTATTTGTCTCGGTGGTTTCGTTTAGTGGAAGTATATTTATTTCCCTAGTGTTCGTCGCACGTGATATTTTTTCTGCTGTATTTCTTTGAAATACTTGTTGTTATTTATACAATGCCAGGCTGTGCTGTTACGGTTTGTAATTCCCACAGTCGGAACACAAAGGGAACTGAAAGAAAGTTTCATATTTTTCCGCGAGTTGAAACGTTAAAGAAAGTGTGGCTCTCCAATTGCTACAGAAAGGATACAGTAAAAATTGCCAATTCTCTAATATGCTCCCGACATTTCAAAGAAACCGATTATGAAAGGGATTTGCAGTCGGAGTTACTTAACCTGCCGTCGAAAAAAGTGCTTAAGGTAGACGCAGTACCGTCATGCAACTTGCCGTGCAGTAGTGCGAATATTAGGGTGTCACCTGCAACCGACGAAAGAAATGCACGACATACGAAACGGGAAGTTCATAAAAGAGCTCTAGAGACTTTGCAGAAGCTGTCGCCAAGGAAAACCGAAGTTGATAAGTGTACATTGACAGAAGAAACTTTGTCTCCCGGAACAGATAAAGCTAAATTGCTGAATGCTATAGCGTCATTAGAAAGGAGAAATGCTGTTCTTAGAATCCAGCGCCAGCAACTAAGAGCGCGTAATAAAGATCTGCGAAATCAGTTGTCAAGGGCCCAACGGCTGCTGCGAGACGAACAGCTTAATAAAGCGGCGCTTGTGTCTAATGAAATCACGCGAGTAATGGGAAAGATATTTTCACCCAGTCAAATTAAAAGCCTACTTAATGATTCTAAATGTGTTCGGTGGAGCAAAGAGGACATTTGCAAATCTATTGCTCTGCGTGCAATTTCTCAGAAATGTTAAAATTTTCTGAGGAAAAAAAATCGGATATCCTCTACCAGTAGTTTCAACCACGAGGACCTGGATAAACCGTTCTTTTACCTGCAGTCCCGGTATTTTAAATGACGTTTTAATTATGATGAAGTTGCAGGCTGAAACTTTGAATGTCAGGGAGCGTGTATCTGTTTTATCTTTTGATGAAATGTATATTGAAGCCGGCCGCGGTGGCCGAGGGGACTGCGGCACTTCAGTCACGGTTCGCACGGCCACTACGGTCGGGGGTTCGAATCCCACCTCGGGCATGGATATTTGTGCCGTCCTTAGTTGTAGCTAGTTCATAAGATAAGTAGTTTGTAAGTTCAGGGACTAATGACCCCATAGTTAAGTCCCATAATCTCTACAAACATTTGAACATTTTTGAATATTGACAGTAGGATTTGCTATGATCAGCAAGAAGATAGAGTGTTGGGACCTCACAGTAATGTTCTTGTGGTTATGGTGCGGGGATTGTTTGCAAGTTGGAAACAACCTGTGTATTTCGATTTTGATATTCGCATGACAGCTGTCCTCTTGAAAGATATTATTGCGTCTTTGGCCAATAATACGTATATGGTTGTTGCCTGTGTTGCAGACATGGGAGCAAAGAACAGTTCTGTGTGGAATGAACTTGGAGTCACTCACTTAAATACCTGTTTTCCTCATCCTAGTGATTCTCAGAAACGTGTGTGGATGTTCGCCGATGTCCCACATTTACTTAAGCTTTTGAGAAACCATTTATTGAATGAAGGCATTGTGGTTGAAAATAGGCCAGTGACGAAAGCCGTATTTGAAAAACTTTTAGTTCTGGACAGTGGTGAGATGAAGATGTGTCCCAAACTAACTCAGCACCACATTACTGTTAAGGGCATAGACCGACAGCGAGTGCGTTTAGCGGCCGAGCTGCTTTCTCACGCGACTTCACAGGCCATTCGCTACCTAATGCCCGAAGAAGAACACGCTAGCAATTTTATACAACTGGTGGATGATACACTAGATGTTCTCAATTCAAGGACTTGCGAAAACAAGAAACCGAAGGAATGTGGTTTTGGCATTCATTTTGAAGCACAATAACAGTGTGTACGAAAATTTTACAAATGCTACGAGAGTATGCGCGTTGGCTCCTCGAAACGTATGCCGCCGTTCCAAAAAGGATTTATGAAAAGCATTCGATCACTTTTAGGCTTGTTCAGTGATTTGAAACAATATGATGTGAAATACATACTTAATGCCAGACTGAATCAGGACTGTTTGGAAAACTTATTCTCTCTTATAAGAGGCCTCGGTCATTTTTACGACCATCCATCTCCGGTAGACGTGAAAAATAGAATAAGACTATTGTTGCTGAGTGCAAACGCACTCGACATTCCGCTTTCTAACACTTCATTTGTTGAGCCCGATGAAGATGGAAAATTTGTCGCTGCAGCGGTCTTTGGAAGCATTCTACCTGATATGTCAGAAGTGTTGTCCATGGTTAAAGGGCAGAAAGAAATTGTCGAGATAGAATTAACTGCAGCACCCTCTGACAACTCTTCCATATCCGTGGGTTCCGACTGTAATGTAGAAGGTTTTAAATACCTTGCTGGCTACATTGCACACCGATGCAGGCAATATGACAGATCCCTGGCCACTCCTACAGAAGAGCTACTGGCAGTGAGTGACTGATGAAGCATCGATTGGCTGGTTGGGTACGATATCTCGTGGTAATTTACTTGTACCATCAGAAACGTGGCTTGAGACAATAAGCCAATTCGAACTAATTTTTGCTGAGATCCATGGAAGTGACAATTTATCTCGAGAAAAGAGTGTCATTAGGAAACTGTGTGCAACACTTACACAGCGCTTCCCTAATATTCATCCAGAAATAATTCGAATTTACGCACGAACTCGCACATTTATTCGTTTGCGTTGGCTGACGTCGAAAATGAAGGCACAAAAATCAGATGAAGCTCATCACCGAAAATCGAGAAAGTGGCATATGTCGTCGCAGTAGGCGTGATTATGCAGTAACTTCTGCGTGACTAGGAATCATTTAATTACAAATGTATATTTTTGAGAGAAGCATTGTGTAAATAGTGTGTTGCATATGATGTGTGTACAAACTTATGCTGAATTGTCGTTCAGCATTACAAGACTGTAGATGCAAAGACTTTGTGTACTTGAAACACTATCTGGCACCTTCACTGGAGACAGAAAATGGTGAGTAAATTTCCTTTCGTTCATCTAAATCGTACTTTTAATACAATAATATCAAACTACATTAAAATAAGAACATAAGTGTTTCAAAGATTCCTGTTCTTTTAAAGGCGGTTCATATTATAGACAATGCCGATATGTTTGTGATCTGATATGTTACTGGTTTCGTAATGCGTAAATCTACGATAGAATATGACCTAGCAGTCTTAAATGCAAACTTTTACAGCAGAATAGCGCTTTGTATTTAAGGTAGAAACAATATCTTTCGTCAAAAACTAATTTATTAAGTAGAGTGTCCGTATATTTGTACGTGTTCCATACAAATCTACAGTTTTGTTCCAATCTTTATGAAATTTTGTACGCGTAAGCTTCAATCCATGAGGACGGTCGCAATAAGTGTAAGAATCACATACGATATATAGTTCACGAGGTATGACGTCATAAACAATGAGATTCGCGAAAAACTGCTGCATTTTTCGACAATGCTGCTCATTTTCTCCTGTACCATTGGACCGATTTCAGCCAAATTTGGAACACACATTCCTTACCGTGAGGTAACAATTGCTGCATGGTTAAGAATCACATACGGCACATGGTTCAAAAGATATTACGTCAGAACCAATAGAAATCGCAAAAAATGCCTTATAATGCGGCGAGACTTTCGAAATACACTGTATGAGAATGACAGTACTTAGCGACTTGCAACAAACTTTAAACATAATTTCAAACCTTTATTAAACACCTGATTTTAGCGGAAGTGATGAGAGGTTCACTTTATTTCTGGTCGCTGAGGCTATGAAACGGTGGTAACGCAACGTGTTAAGAGTCCACTTCCAGCCATGGTGTAGCAAATGTAACCCAGGAAAGACATTAAGACGTGAAATCCTCCCAATCGACTACAATGTTAGGCAAGGGCGGATTCAGGGGGGCGAAGGGGGGGCACAGGGGCACGTACCCCTCCCCCCAGCCGTGTGACGAAAAATTAGAGAGAGACAGGAAGGGAGGGAGGGACAGAATCTTAGCATTAGAATAATTAACTTTTACTTATGGGCAACGTGTAATTGTGAGTTTAAAAATGCAAAATCCCTGTAATTAACATAAGGTAATTTACCTTTTTGTTTTATGCTTCCATTTAATTGCTCTGTTGCGTCAGTAATTAACGATAAAAATAAATAAAAGTCGTTTATTGTTTCGTGATTGCTTGGGAGATACATGAGATACATGATATGTTTTACTCATAACTAAATAAAAGATATAACTATGTGTAAAACTGTGAATTTCTAAGGCTGCGTTCAGGCTGACGCATTCAGGTGTTTTCGGTAAACGGTTTCTCTCTCTGGATTCTTTTCTTAGACATCAAGAGACAGTACTGCCACCCATAATTATAAACAGTTTTATTTGAAGAAATGTTCAAATGTTTGTAAAGCTTATGGGACGTAACTGCGGGGTCATCAGTCCCTAAACTTACAGACTACTTATAAACTATCTTATACTAAAGACAGCACAAATATCAATGCCCGAGGGGGATTCGAACCCCGACGGGGAGCGGCCTCGCGCATCGGAGCATGGCGCCACAATCCGTTCGACCATTCCGCCGCGGCTTTTATTTGAAGATACACTTGATTTAAGCCTAAGGAAGTCCTTTCTGAAGGCATTTGTATGCTGTGTTGCCTTGTATGGGATTGAGACATGGACGATAAACAGTGCGGACAGGAAGAGGATGAGGCTTTTGAAATATGGTGCTACAGAAGTATTCTGAAGATTAGGTGGGTGGATCGCGTAACTAATGAGGAGGTACTGAACAGAATTGGGGAGAAAAGAAATTTCTGGCATACCTTGACTAAAAGAAGGGATAGACTGGTAGGACACATTCTTAGGCATCAAGGAATTGTGAATTTAGCGTTAGAGGGAAGTGTGTGGGGTAAAAACCGCAGAGGAAGACCAAGAGATGGATACAGTAAGCAGATTCAGACAGATGTAGGTTGCCGTTCTTATGTTGAGATGAAAAGGCTTCCTCAGGGTAGGGTATTGTGGAGAGCTGCATCAAACCAGTCACCGGACTGATGACCACAACAACAAACACGTTTCGATTTTCCAGTTATTGGAGCAAATTAGAAATTCCAACGGCATTTTTCCTCACATAAGATACAAATAAATTCTTCTTGAAACACAGTCAAATATAATTTTCAGAATTAAATTTTCACTGAGCCACGGATTGTGTGCGGATACGTAACTTCCTGGCCGATTAAAATTGTGTGCTGGAACCGGTATTCGAACCTGCCACCTTTACTTTCCGCGGGCAAGCGCTCTACCTTCTGAACTATCCCGGCACGCTTCACAGTCGGCCTCACAACTTTACTTCTGCCAGTGCCTCGCCTCCTACTTTCCAAACTTCAAAGAAGACCTGCGAAACTTGCAGGATTAACACTCCTAGAAGAAAGGATGTGGTATAAACATGGTTTAGCCACAGCCTAAGGGATATTTCCAGAATGAGGAGTGCTACAGTCGAGCCAAAATAGGATGATCCCTGGTGCTTGCGCCAATCGGGTTTGAGCGCAGGCTGCGGCAGCAGACCATTGGAGTAAGTCAAACGCGAGCTTTGCTCTGCGCCTGCGCGCGTTCGACTGCGCTCTGCACATTTGCCAGTTCTGTCAGATATCAGCGACCGGTAGCTATAACGTCCAGCAGCTAACTAACTACTTTGCAACACGGTTGCATTCAGTTTCCGCGGCCGGGGCGGTCTCCCGGCCCAATAGACGGAGCAAGGGATTATTGTATTTCGGCCCGACTGTAGTCCTGAAAGGTTCACTGAAGGACTTCTGTGAAGTTTGGAAAGTAGGAGGCAAGGTACTGGCAGAAGTACAGTTTTGTGGACGGACTGTGAAGTGTGCCGGGATAGCTCATATGGTAGAGCGCTTGGCCGCGAAAGGCCAAGGTCCCAGGTTCGAATCCCGTGTCTGGCACACAATTCTAATCTGCCAGGAAGTTTCAAGTGTAATTATGTTGATCGCGAAATCTTTCTTGAGAACTTATCTCTTTTTTGCTTAGCAACTTTACAAAGCACGAAGAAGAAATTGATTAGTACAAAGCAAACACAGGAAGACTGGTTTTAGGTTTTGAGGGAATATCAAACTTAGCGCGATATATTTACTGGCTGTTTGCTTCTGGCCCGTAATTGGGCGACCTTTTAGGATACGCTCTTTTTCCAAAGTGTGCATTGTTTGGTAATGACACAGCTACTCCGGATACTCTACTGTTCGTGCACGGTTAAGTTGATGATTCGTGCGGTGGCTGTTGATAGCAGCAGGAGGCATGTACCCTTGGCTGCCGGGGGCAAGTATCAGAGAGCAGAAGGCAGCGTCGCAGTGTTGGAAACGTTACCCATAACAATGTATACAGTAATATTTCGCGTCTGGAGCAGCGTAATGTTGGCAGCGCTCTAAAATAAATGGATATCCTTCAATTAGTGCAGATATTTTCAGCTGCTGGCACCACCAGTTAAAATCGTCATCTAATTACCAATGCACTACTAATTTCGACGCACTATGGCGTCATTTTCGAGTTCCTATGATTACAAAAAATATTACAAGATTCAACCACATTGAACAGTGAAAAGTATAATAATTTACCACAAAATAATAAAGAGTATCGGAACAGTATATTTACCAGACTGACAATCAAACCATGTGCGCCGCATGGGAATGGCCGTGTGATCTAGGGTGCAACGTCGCGGAGTGCATGGCCACTCCCATCAGAGGTTGGAGACCTCCCTCGGTAATGGGTGTGTGTGTGTCGTCCTCGGTCGCTTCGGATTACAAACCCTTTAAATATTTTCTTGTAACCATATGCTCTAGGTTTTTATACAATCACCATTAAGTCATTTGGCACATTTAATACCATAATCCTGTGGGCATCATTGTGCTAAACCGTTATTTTTCGACCATATTGTACAACTGTTTGAATTTTCTAGTGACTAGTCTTTTCAGTCTTATAGTCCAATTATTCGAAAGTTGCAAATATGTAGAGAGACCTATGACAATTTCGCATAGCTTCCTCTGTATAGGGATTCGCATATACCCATCTGGCGAAGGTCACAAACAATTACATATGAAATTAAATTCAGAGCCTGAATGCCCTGTGTTCAGTTGTGGGCAAGTGCTTCATCCTTGCCCCCCCCCCCCACAATGAATGGGAATTGTTTTATCTGTATATATCTATATAAAAACGTAAAGACACTCCCTCACTCATTAACACGAAATCTCGAAAACTACTTTACATATGAAATGTTCAAATGTTTGTTAAGCTTATGGGACTTAGCTACGGGGTTATCAGTCCCTAAACTTACAAACTACTTATGAACTAACTAAGAATAAGGACGGCACAAATATCCATGCCCGAGGGGGGATTCGAACCCCCGACCATAGTGGCCGTGCAGACCGTGACTGAAGCGCCTCAGTCACTTCGGCCACCGCGGCCGGCACTTTCATATGAAGCTGAAATTTAGCAGGAATGTAGTTTATGGGTAGAAGACGTCAACTAAGAAAGCATTTTGGAATAAGGTTGATATTTCAAAAGATATGACGTCATAAACAATGAAAATTTCCTCCTCTAACGGCACGTGATAGTGTGACTTTTATCAGTCCACTACTTGTGAAAGAGAGCACTTAGCGACTTGCAAAAAACTTTCAACATAATTTCAAACCGTTAGATATCTTTTTCTCGCTGACAATCCCAGCAAAATGATGAAAGGAAAAACGTTTGTCGCTTACTACTTTTTCGGCGTTCATGCAGTAAAATCACAGCATTTGGCATGACGTTACAATTTCTTACTCGTATACTATTAATTGTATTCGCGAGAAATGTTAGACAGTATACACTCATACCAGTAAACGTCCGTTCGAAATTTTATCATAGTACGACACACAGTTTACGAGATATGAGGTCATAAACAATGAGATGCGAGAAAAACAGCTACATCACGCGACAATATTGCACATTTCCTTCTAAACCACTGAACCGATTTCAACCATATTTGATACACATATTCCGTACCGTGAGGTAACAGTGGCTGCAGCGTTAGGAATCTTATACGACACTTGGTTCAGGAGATAAGTCGTCAGAAACAATAGGAATCGCAAAAAAACTGCCACATCGTGTGATGAGACTTTATTCATACACTGTATGAGAATGAGAGTAGTTAGCGACTTGTAACAAACTTTAAAGATAATTGCAAACCTTTATTATATCTTTTCTCGCTAATAACCACAGTAAAATGATAAAAGGAAAAAAGTTTCTCGCTTTCTACTTTTCCGCTGTTCACGGACTAAAACTATGGCAATCGGTATGACGTTACAGTTTATAATTTATACACTACAAATTGTAAACGCAGGAAATTTTACAGACAGTATACACCCTTATAGCTGAATGTACCTTCGAAATTGCAACACAGTACGACATGTAGTTCATGAGATATGAGCACATAAACAGTAACGTACATGGAAAACCGCCCCATCACGCACCAAGTTTTCATATTACTTCTTTACAACGAATTGTATTCGCAACAGATTTTACAGACATATACCACTTATGCAAACGAATATAAACCTGAAAAATTATAAAATTGTCCACCATATAACTCAATAAATATGAGTTCGTACGAATTTTATATGTCATTTGTTTTTTGATTACTATCTCTCTTTGTTTGGGTACTGCATTATAATCTCGTACATTATGCAAGACAGCCTTAATTCTTAAAATATTCTCCCGTAAATATAATATGCGTGTAAAAGAAAAAAAGAGAGATTTACAGCGAGAGAGAAGGGATAGGAGAAGTACTAACTCAAGGCTGGAATCAGTGCCGGATTAAGCAAGCGCGGGACCCGTAGCAAAATCTGACAAAGGGCCTTTTGTTGTTTAGGTCATATGGTCTAGGATATAAAATAAAATTAGATTATTAAAATAATCTTTTCTCGATTTAATATCGGCAAATTTAGAAATAATACAAGTCACATCAATTTCTCAGAGCAAATCGTATTCAATGTTCATTATACTTAGGTCATTTAGACGTTCCGTGGCCATCGTATTTCTTAATTCATTTTTGTTGGTTTATATATCACAGCAAAATATGTTGAAATACTAATTTAGGAACGTGTATTTTATTTAATTCGTGTGTTCCCATCTATTCAACAACCACATATACAAAATACACACAGAACATATAACAGAGACCACAGAACATTTATATCAACCATGGAATATATATACACATTAGTTCACTTCACTGTGCACAGAGCAAATATTTTGTTCACCAAAATACCAACACCTCCCCTTGAAAAAATATTTGAACACTGCATTATCTTGTAGCATTGTGCATAAAACTTCATGTTAAACCATATAATGTCACCAATTTCTTGAATTTCTCCTTACTAAGAGGTTTGGTCAGCAAATCAGAAAGCATATCCTCTGTGCATAGATAACTAATAGTAATATGCTTCTCTTTTACATGATATCTGATAAAATGATGCCTAATATCAATGTGCTTGGAACGCACACTTGTTATCTGATTCTGTGCTAACTTGATAGCACCCATGTTGTCACAAAATACTTTGGTTGGCTTCATGATTGTATATGGCTCGATTTCACTTATTAGAGTCCTTAGCCATAACACTTCTTGTATGGTGGAAGACAATGCCATATACTCAGCCTCAACAGTACTCAAAGCCACTGTTCTTTGTCTCTTGCAGGACCAGGATATTAATCCTCCCATCAATTTGAAACAGCTACCTGTAATAGAATGTCTGTTATGCAGTTCATTACCCCAGTCAGCATCACTATAACATTCAAGCTCCCAGTTTCCTGTCTTGTGATAATTTGTAATCAGCAGTGCCTTTTAAATATCTTAAATATCCTTTCAACAGCAGCCCAGTGTTTAGTTCTAGGATCTTTATTAAATTTGCTCACAGTATTTGTAGCAAAGGCAATATCCGGCCTCGAAGTTTGAGCTAAATATAAAAGACTTCCCACTGCCTCCAAATAAGGTGTTTTCTCATCACACAATTTATCTTCTTCTGTTATTGACAACTTTACACCCTGTTCCATAGGTGTGGAAACTGCTTTACAATCATTCATGCCAAATTTTTCCTGTATTCTCTTTGTGTACACTGACTGATCAATTGACAATTCTTCCCCATTTTTATTTCTTAGAATTTTCATCCCAAGATATTGTTTCTCTTCACCTAAATCATGCAAATAAAAATCAGACTGAAGTTGTTTCTTGAAGTTTTTCATTGAATCTTCACTTTTTGTTAAAATAAAAATATCATCAACCCATACAGCCTCAATGATAGTTTCCTTTCCATCTCTTCTGTAATATAGACCAGGATCAGCTACTGATTGACTCATGTCCATTTTTGTCAAGGATTTATGTAAGCACTGATTCCAACAATATCCACTCTGTTTAAGACCATACATACTCTTTTTTAGGCGCCAAATTTTATTCTTTTCTTGAGGAATTTTCTTGGCTTCCTCTGGTGGAATCACAAAAATTTCTTCTTCCAATTCTCCATTGAGATATGCAATCTTTACATCCATGTGGTGGATTAACAAATTTTCTTTTACAGCAAAAGATAGAAGATATCTTAAAGAGGCATATTTCACTACAGGCGAAAATGTTTCTTTATAGTCTATTCCCTCTTTCTGGGAACAACCTTTTACCACCAAACGAGCTTTAAATTTAGGTACTGCTTCTTCAGGGTTTTTAATTCTGAAGATCCATCTCACTCGTAGTGGTTTCTTTCCTTGTGGTCTATCAACCCATTCATAAGTATCATTCTTGGAAAAAGACTGCAATTCCTTTTCTATTGCTTTCTTCCAATCATCTGCATTTGGACTGGCCAAGGCTTCTTCTACTGTCAGAGGTTCATTGTTGAATGTTTGAGTGGCCATGTAAGTCTCATAATCGGGATACAACTTGGGTTTTATAGTACGCGATGAACGCCGTAAATTAATGTGCTCTGTCACTGGAGTTTCTTGAATCTCATCATCTGTTTCATTTTCAATAAACATATCAGAATTATCCTGAAAAGCTTCTTCTTCTGTAGTTTCTAAATTTACTTCTGCCCTTGCATGTTCTTGAACACTTTCTTCATGATTGATATCTAAACATTTATTTTCTGCCTTTATTTCATTTTCACTTGATTCTAAAAATACCACATCTCTGCTAGTTATTACCCTTTTGTTTTTGGGGTTTATAAATCTGTAACCTTTGGAATCTTCACAATATCCAATGAAAATATATTTTTCAGATTTGGAGTCCCATTTTCTTCTAAGTTTGTCTGGAATTTTTATCATGGCCTTACATCCAAAAATTCTTAAATGATTTAAATCAGGTTTGTTTCCAGTCCAAACTTCATATGGAGTCTTGTGTGGTACAGCTTTAGTAGGTGAGCTGTTGTTTAGATAAACTGCAGTTGATACTGCTTCTGCCCAATAGCTTTTTGGTAATCCTGCATCCTGTAACATGCTTCTTGCTTTTTCTATAATTGTTCTGTTAGCCCGCTCCGCTACTCCATTTTGGGCAGGACTATAACGAATTGTAGTTTGATGCTTGATCCCAAGTTCACTTAACTGATGCCTAAACTGGTTATTTACATATTCAGTACCATTGTCTGATCTGAGAACTTTTATCTTCTTACCAGTCTCTCTTTCAACCCTGGCACAAAAACTAGCAAATATCTCATTTACTTTGTCCTTGGTTCTAAGAAAATATACATGCGTAAATCTTGAAAAGTCATCAATGAAGGTTAGAAAATAATGACTACCCCCTATAGATTCCTCTTCCATAGGCCCACAGAGATCTGTGTGTATTAGCTGCAAAAGCTCAGTAGACCTACTTTTACTTGTTTTAAAAGGTAATCTGGCTTGTTTACCTTGCATGCATATTTCACAAGGAGAGTTACAACTCTTACAATCCTTTACCCCTGTACTCATATCTTTTAACAAAACCATACTCTTTCTATTAAGATGTCCTAATCTCCGATGCCATAAAAAATCTTTTGCAGAATATACTGGGTAACTATTTCTAACTTGCAAAACATTCAATTTATAAATACCTCTTTCTTTACTTGCTGTAGCTATCATATTGCCACTGCAATCAATTATTTCTGCACCATTGGAATCAAAAATTACTTTGTTGCCTTTATTCACTATTTCACTTACTGAAAGCAAGTTCGTAGCAATATTCTTCACGTAATGTACATCATGCGCTGTAATATCTTGTGATTCACCTTTGACATTCAAATTGAAATTTATTTTTCCTACTAGTTCACACTGTAATTGAGAACCATCCACTGTTGAAATGCCAACATGAGTTTTAGGAGAAACATCATATAAAATTGATTGATCTTTTGTAATATGCATAGATGCCCCAGAATCCAGATACCAATCTGCACTTTTATCTTCAATTTTATCATGAGAATAAAATGCAGTAAGTGCCTTACCTTTATTAGTTGCCTTCCTTTCTGGATCCTTAACTGTACTTGGATGGATGGATGCTTAGGGTTTAACGTCCCGTCGACAGCTTGGCCATTAGAGACGGAGCTAACGCTCGGAGTTTTTGGGTTAGGATGAGGAAGGAAATCGGCCGTGCCCTTTGAAAGGAACCATCCCGGCATATGCCTGGATTGATTTAGGGAAATCACGGAAAACCTAAATCTGGATGGCTGGAGGTGGATTTGAACCACCATCCTCCCGAATGCGAGTCCAGTGCGTTACCACTGCGCCACCTCGCTCGGTAACTGTACTTGCTTTTTCGATGCACTGTGATGCAAAATGGCCCTTTCTTTGACACTTATAACATCGAATAGTCTTCTTCTTTTTGTATTTTGAATACAAAGCCATTTCCTTGTCCTGAAAAGGATATTCTTGAACATTCTTGACATCTTGCAATATTTTTACTTTCACACTGTCGCCGGTAATTGGTATTCCTGAACTCTCTAGACCCATTATCATTGGTGAGTACTTATCAGGGAGTCCTGCTAACAGCAAGGTACCAATCCATTCTTCAGCAATATCAAAACCTATATTTCTTAGGCGATTCGAAGTGGAGATGATTTTGTTTACATACTCATCCACAGTTTTACATTCATTTAAACGTGTAGTGATGAGCTCTCCCAGCAAACCCATATTCCTGGTCAGCCCACCATCTTCGAATGCTCTTCTTAGATTTTCCCATACTTCCTTTGCTGTGCTAGCCTTTTCTATATGTGCATAATTTACAGGATCAACTAGAAGAATTAATTTGGACTTTGCTTTACGATCCTTCTTCTGGAAATCTGAATCTGTGCATTTTAATGTTCCATCAATAACACTCCAGAGCTCATCTAACTGCAGATAAGCTTCTACTGCAAATTTCCAAGTAGCATAATTCTCTCGACCCATAAGTTTCTCAATCTGTGGTATCTGGGCAGTGGACATTTTGCACAATTTCAATATAATTACTAAAAATTATTACTGGCATCAAACACTAATATTTTCTACCATTCACTGGTTAAACTTAGTTTTAAGTAAACCACACTGGGCCCATAACCTGTTGGTTTATATATCACAGCAAAATATGTTGAAATACTAATTTAGGAACGTGAATTTTATTTAATTCGTGTGTTCCCATCCATTCAACAACCACATATACAAAATACACACAGAACATATAACAGAGACCACAGAACATTTATATCAACCATGGAATATATATACACATTAGTTCACTGTGCACAGAGCAAATATTTTGTTCACCAAAATACCAACAATTTTTAATGCGCTTTAACGTCGAAAAACAACGTTCTCCACTGCAGTTCAAAATGTTCAAATGTTTGTGAAGCTTATGGGACTTAACTATGGGGTCATCAGTCCCTAAACTTACAAACTACTTATCAACTACCTTATACTAACGACGGCACAAATATCCATGCTCGAGGGGGGGGGATTCGAACACCCTACCGTAGTGGCCGTGCAGACCGTGACTGGAGCGCCTCAGTCCCCCCGGCCACCGCGGCTGGCTCCACTGCAGTTGGTGATCATTAATTATAAGTAAATGCCTAAGGCTATTTCTACATTTGGAAAACACGATCCTAATGAATTTTCCATTAACAGTTTGTAATTTATTGTCTAAACTTTGGGGTATATATGAACAGACAAGTAACTTACCATATGCTTCATTGGTTCCCTCTTTTCTGTCAGCAACTCTGAAATCACTATATAAAATCGACGTCGCCCACTTTTCACATCATCTACTTTGTAAAAGAAGTTGACGATTGGCCTCCAAGCACCGACTGTTAGATTTCGGTACCTCTCGGGACTCTTTTTTAATCGCTGTCACACTCCTGCGCTTTTAGGAGGCCTTGTAACGTGGCAGCAGCCGCCAGCGTTCCACAGTGCAGACAAATGGGGCAATCTACACATGCGGCGACTCATACAGCGCGGTCATCTGTGCACGAGCGGCTGCTGTCTGCCGTTCTCACAGCACCGTGACTATTGATACCGCTATTTGGGACTCAAGATGCAGCGAATACAGCAACAGGATCGCATGAACTAAATGTCACTGAAAAGCTGTTGCTGGCCATCGAGGTTAGCTCCGTCACACCGATTACCCTGTTCTTCATCGTGACTCCAGAAACATTATTAACCAGTTGACAGAATTTTGAGAACTTAACCGAATGGTGAGATAATTCACCTTTTTGACAAGTCTACTTGCAAGAAATAAATGCTACACTTGAAATAATTGAAAAAAATGTCAACAAGAGTATTCGCGTCCAGTCGCCCCCCCCCCCCCCCCCCCCCCCCAATGCGTAGCCCGTAGCATTTGCTAACTCCTGCTACGTGGCTAATCTGGCACTGGCTGGAATAAATAAATGAACGCCGGGTTTTCAGCTAGTATGTTATGGTCATCTTGAGTACGGCCTCAGCCGCGCTTAGCGTGTTAACAACGCGTTTCTTGTGCCTGTGGCTACAATGGGAACCCACATCGCCAAGTCATTGCCCAGCAACGTGTCAGCTCCGGAGCCGAACTGGGAAGTGGGACGCCCCTTCATGTAAATTCCGCATTACAACCGTGAGTATGTTTACCTTTCTGTGTGTCACTCCACATGTAACGCTACCGGGTTAATTTCGCTGTAGCTACCGTTACGCTATACTGGCTACCAGTCAGAATCAGCGAGCACAGAATAACATAGAGAGGCTATTCCGCCTACATCGACGTACATGCAGTGAAGTCAAGGCAGCCATGTTGGATGGGTGTAGAAACGGAGTTGGGCCGATAAATACATAGTTCTTCAAATGGCGCTCGCCTCAATTGTCATTTGAACCTCTTAGACTAGGAAAAAAAAAATTACCAAACTTTTCACGCAGGCAGTTGAAAACTGGAATGCAACAGTGTTCTTAGCAAGTACAATACGTATTGTGTTTGCATAGAAATAAGGTAATTTCCGAGAATGCTTGCAGTCGAAATAGCTCGGCCTGAACTGATTATATCGAACGTGAAACTGTGAATCGATTATGCGACTATTCACATGCGACTTATGAAGCACTGTTTGTAGTCGTGAGAACATATTTTATTGGTATATTATTACATTTTATTGTTCCATTTGATTCATTGCATACTTAAATAGTACTCTGAATATAGGACAAGTAAAAATTGACGTGAATGGCAGTGAGGTTTTTCTGATTTGTTATGATTTAAAAGACTTCAGAGTCAAAGCTATGCAAAGGAAAAGGGAAACTGTCATAAGCATGTAGTGCCTGATTGTAGATTTACGTCTCTAAAATCGCCACGAAAGATATTCAGAAAAGGACTTTGAGAACCAGTCACTACATGGATGTGACAATTTATCCTTTACGTTGATTTGACCGCAAAGAATTTTAAATGTTAAGAAATCAACGTTATTGACGAATAAAAGGCGCTAAATTTCCATTAAAGACTGTCAGACCCATTTAGTAACTAGATCGCGATGTACTTTTATGAAGATATTCTGCAGAGATTTATTAGGCGATGAAAGGCGTATCTATAATTTTTATTTCTTTATACAAACGAAATTTTGATCTTTTGTCCTTGCTCATCACAGAAATATATACAAATATATACTGTGTGGATACCTTACGCGTATTCCAAATTACATTACCGTGTATATCATCGGAAACATACAATTTTCTATGAAAATGTCACGATTCCTGTTGTTACGTAGATACTTATTACCACAGCTTCAATTTTCGTTCGTGACAGTTAGAGAGTGATATTTACACTGAAATTGGTCAATAACATTGAGTTATTTTCCATGAATATGTCACCATTATGCTGTAAAAATATTCATGTCACTGCTGCTTTACTCGTTAAAATTAATTGTTACGTTCGTAATATTCATATTTTGTCATCTCATGCATCAATGCACGCATAATAGATTTAGTGTTGCACGTTCGATGTATATCGTTTCAGGCCGAGCTATTTAGATTGCAAGCATTCTTGGAAATTACCAAAAATAATAATTGAAACTATTACTTTTATACTAAATTAAAATTACGAAATTACGACATGAAAAAGTTAGTCGCCTGCCATTTTTTTTTTTTTTTTTTTTTTTTGTAGTGAAGAAATTTTCGCCAGCGAGAAATTTGTAGATAATAAATGAACTCTTAATTTACTTAAACAACGTTTTTATGGCTCCCCTGCTTTTCTCGCAAAATTGGATAGAAAAGATCGGTGGAACCTTCCAAATTCTACTCCTTACTTTCAGCGAGCTTGCCCACCAGCGAGCACAGATTCTGTTGCCCACTCACCTTGTACTTTGTGACCAATTTCGATAAACATTTTTTAATCTGGTATACAATTTTATTACTACTTTGTGAACTACATTACGATTTGCTATTTTAGCCTTTTTTGTGTGTGTTTTGACTGGCCTATTTCCATGCACAGTCCCCGTTTCATCGAACGATAATACTTGGTAGTGACGAATTGTACAAAAGTTGTTTTCGTCCTGAAATTTTGCTCAGCATAGTACACTCAAGAGCCAAAGAAACTAGTATAGGCATGCGTATGCAAAAACAAATATATGTAAACCCCCAGAGTACGGTGCTGCGATGGACAACGGCTAACAAGACACCAGGTGTCTGGCGCAGGCGTTGGATAGGTTAAGTGCATATTACACGGAGCGTATTCGGTCGCTAGTCGCTGGTTGTCGCTCGGCGTATAGGCGAATAGCGAATGAATACGCTGACGCAATGACACGCAGCGACTTCAGGCGCTAGCGTCGTCGTAAAAACAATTGAAATGCGACGTAGCATATGACATCGTTTTGGAAGTTAGGTGATACCAAACGGTTCTGTTTCCTACCAAACAAAATATGAAGTGGAATTGTAATCAAATTTCCAAGTTTCTGGAAATTTATCAAAGTTTTCCAGTATTATGGGACATTAAAAATAAGGACTATTTAAATACTAAACTTAAAGACACTCAATTTAACCAACTCTTTGACGAATTTAAGTCCAGGACTTGTGGAGTTGGAGATAGAAGGTAGGGGTATTCGAAACAGGTATTCAATTGTATCACCTGTTGCACAAATAACGCAGTGGAACTTCCAATTTTGTTCTTGGCGAGATAGTCATCCTCATGACATTATTTTATTTCCTTATTTTTTGGTATACCATTTCCAGTCCTGTAGCAAAATTTTCTGATGTCATCCTCACTATATTTCTGTAGGCAGAAGGATCTTCACACTATAATTCTCTCAAAAGATTTGCAGAAGCACCAAAAATTTAACCCTCCTCGCAATCCACCTTCTTATCCTTTTTTCCCTACTTTTCCGTTTTGCTTTTGGTAGATTAATTGTTCTTTTAAGACTGTTGCGAGAAACACAAAGCCAGCATTTATTACTTCCTTCGACATTTTGACTCGACTGGTGGCTACTTTATACGCTCCTGTATATGACACGGGGCGACCAAAATTTGAAAGCGGTCAAAAACGCCAACACCTAAAGTAGCCCACCCTTCAACTTTAGACGCTCACGTTTTGGAGCAGCGACTTCGTTCGCTGTCCTTGTTTACAAGGAGCGAATTTAGCAGCTGCGTCCAAATACGCCAGCGACTAGCGACCAAATACGCTCCGTGTAATATACCCTTTACTGCTGCTACAATGGCAAGGTATCACGATTTAAGTCAGTTTGAACGTGGTGGTATAGTCGTCGCACGGAGGAAGGAAGCTTATGGTTTATCGGCGTGTCGACAGCGTGGTCATTAGAGGCGGAGCTTATACTCGGATTGTTTGGGTGAAGATGGGGAAGGATATCGGCCGTGCCCTTTGAAAGGCACCATCCTGGCATTTGCCTGCAGTGATTTAGCGAAATAATGGAAAACCTAAATCTGGAGGTGATTTTGAATCACCTTCCTCCCGAATGCGAGTCCAGTGTGTTGTCACTGCGCCATCTCGCTCGGTACGGCGCACGAGATAGGACAAAGCGTTTCCGAGGTAGAGCTGAGGTGAGGATTTTCTGGTACGTCCATTTCACGAGGGCATCGTGAATATCGGGAATCCGGTGAAGCATCACATTTCCGTTTCTCGGCGGGCGCAAAATTGCCCTGTAAGAACGGGAACGACGAGTACTGGGAAGAACGGTTCAACGTGACAGAAGTGCAGTCCTCCCGCAAGTTTCTGCGGATTTTAAAGTGGGTGAACCATTCAACAGAAGATCAACGATATGGGCTTTCGGAACCGAATGCTGATTTGTGTACCATTGTTGACTATTGTAAAATGTAAACTTTCACGGCCGGAATGGTCAAAATTACTAGAAATTTTCGGGCTATTATGCCGTGGTCTTATGGATTTATTATGGAAACCCAACGTTTCGTCCCCGACTGCGGAGGACATTTTCAAGGGGCATCGTGGCACTTTTAAATGTCCGCTGTACACCCTGCCTCGCTACTGACTGAAGCCAAATTCCGTTTACGAGGGCTCGCGCGCAGAGGTGTGACGTCAGAGGTTGTTGACATGCGCGCACAATTCGTCGTTGTCGATTGCCGCCGTCCGTAATATCGTCCCATGGTGAAAGATAGTTACATTTCTTCTTCAAAACCGGAATCCAGATTTCATTTAGTTCCACGCCCTCCTCCATCCTATTGAAATTAAATGGGTGTTTTACAATTTCTATAGCCTCTCTGTACAGTCTTTCGTGGTATCCATTTGTGGCTGCTAAAACCTGAGCCTTATCAAATTGTATAAGGTGGTCCCCAGCAACAACTGATCTGTCAATCTCTCCCCTCCTACAGTTCCCCATGTGCTCATCTAGATTTTCTTTTTTCCTTTTTTCTTTTTATTTTATTTTATTTATTTATTTATTTATTTATTTTTTTTGGGGGGGGGGGTATCCTCGTATACGAGTAGGTTTGTAAATAACGGCAACATTCCGTTTCGTCAAAATGAAGGCATGGTAGAGAGGAACTAGATCGTTTTCTTCAACACCTCAACGGGATTAATTCTAGAATTCAGTTTACCATAGAGAAGGAGGCAGACGGAAAACTGAATTTTCTTAACGTGTCAGTTTTCAAAAAGTATTGTGAATGGTACAACAGTCTTCTTAGGACTAAATTGAAACACCTGATTAATGCTTTAATTAAGAATGGCTATTCGTCCACAGAGATAAGGAGAGCTTTGAGACCGACACGTAAAATTGAAAACGATGGAAAGGTTACTGTGAAACCCAGAGTCTTCCTGCCTTTTATTAAGGACATCACCGACCGCATCGGTAAAATTTTGACGAAACGGAATGTTGCCGTTATTTACAAACCTACTCGGAAGATACAAGATCACCTGAAATGGACAAAGGTTGCTCGCAAACCGTTGGAAAAAGCAGAAATTTATAGGATTCCGTGTAGCTGTGGAGACGTATACGTGGTACCACAAAAAGAACAGTCAAAAACGACTAGATGAGCACAAGGGAACTGACTGACTGATCAGCTGTTGCTGAACATGTTTTTCAACCAGGGGACCATTTTATTCAATTTGATAAGACTCAGGTTTTAGCAGCCACAAATGGATACCACGAAAGACTGTACATAGAGGCTATGTGTTGCGCGCGCATATCAAAACCATCTGACGTCACACCTCTGCCCGCGTGCCCTCGTAAAAGGAGTTTTGCTTCAGTCAGTAGCGAGCCAGGGTGTGCATCGAACATTCAAAACTGCCACGATCCCCCTTGAAAATGTCCTCCGCAGTCGGGGACAAAACGTTGAGTTTTCATAATAAATCCATAAGACCACGGCGTAATAGCCCGGAAATTTTTAGTAATTTTGATCCTTGTTGACTGCAAGACACAAAGCTTTACGCCTCGCCTGGGCTCGTCAACACCGCCATTGGACTGTTGATGACACGAAACATGTTGCCTGGTCTGACGAGATTCGTTTCCAGTTGTGTAGAGCGGATGGGCGTGTACGGATTTGGAGACAACTTCATGAATCCAAGGACCTACGTGTCAGCAGAGGACTGTTCAAGGTGGAGGAAACTGTAATGGTGTCGGGGGTGTGCAGCTGGAATGATGTGGGGCCCCTGGCGACTCTGAGAGGCGACACCTACTTATGCATCTTGGCTCATCACCTACATCGATTCATGTCCACTGTGCATTCCGACGGGCTTGGAAAATTCCAGGAGGATAATGCCACACCCCACATTCTCAGAATTGCTACAGAGCGTCTCCAGGAAGACACTTCTGAGTTTGAATACGTCCGCTGGCTACCTGATTCACATGTTTGTAAAGCATATGAGATTTAACTGCGGGGTCATCAGTCCCTAAACTTACAAACTACTTATGAACTAGCTTATACTAAAGACGGCACAAACAGCCATGCCCGAGGGGGGGGGGGGATTCGAACCCCCGACTGGAACGGCCTCACGCATCGCAGCATAGCACCTCAATGCGCTCGATCAATCCGCCGACTCCCCAGACGTAAACATTATTGAGTTCCAGTGGCGTCTTGTGACCAAATCTGTTGCGGTTTGGGCGTGTGGCTTTCGATGAGGGGGGACGGAGGGGAGGGAGGTTACTTAACGGTAAGTGTTCCGGACAACTTTTCTTTTGTAGCTTTTTCAGTACCCCAGAAGCGAAGCTGACATTGGTGTTTTACTCAATCTACAGTTTATCAGATTGGGTCAGCAATAGTGTAAAATTATTCTCTCACTAGGCTACTGTATACATATCATCTTTGCGCCGCAAGAAACCGTACGGCATGGTGCGAAGGGCACCACCTGCTGATCTGCGAACGTGTGTGGACTTAGAGATTCAAGGGCAACCGAGCAGTAAGTAATACTTGTTTCGAACGATAGGCCTATATCATTATGGAGGAGCAGGGGATAACTGTTAACAAAGTAAAGGGACAACAGTTTTTACAGTCAATATTCCTGCCTTATGTATGACGCTCCTCCCACAAATTCAGTGAACTGGCCCCTCTGTAGTTCGCGGAAATGACTTACAAAGGGCGCCCATATAATACTTTATTGGGGGGGGGGGGCACTATCAATTTTCACCATAAGAAAGTGATGAAAAACTGGTGTTTAATACGTGTCTTACTACACTTTCATTGTCCATATGAAATGTTTAAATGTTTGACTTGGTCGCATAAGCAATAATACAGTCGCGCACAACTTGGAAACAACAATCGAACGCAAAGCTTAGGAAACCGAATCAACGCCTTGGCAGGCGGAAGGCGAGGGGACAGACTAGCAGCGCGCATGCGCATTGGCAGCGTGTTCAGCTGCTAAGACGTTGGAAGCAGATTCAACGCCTTGGCGGCTGGCGTTGCAGTAGCAGATGGGCCAGACGATTCCGGGCAGCGCGGAGGATGACTTTAGTATATGGAACAGAATAATTATGATGAAAGGAAAACACACTATAATGAAACATTATGTTTCAGCAGATGAAAATAATTTATTATTTTTAATTCAATTTCAACTGGGCGTTGAAACACAACATGCACACCCTGAGAAAACGCCACTGGAATGAGCTCATCTGGGACCCTTTGATACAGATCTCTACCCTCCGCGCACTCTTACGGATTTATGAACAGTCGTGTAGGATTTTCGTTTCAATTTCCTCTAGCACTACTTCAGGGATTTGTCGAGACCTTGCCACGTCTTTTTGTTGGCACTTCTACGTGCTCGCTGGGATCCGACACGATATCAAGCAGGTGTACCAGTTCCTTCGGCTCTTAAGTGTACTCTGCACGCGAAACAGCAGATGAATGCTCTCTGTACTGCTGGCGCCAAATCGGAGAAAAACGAAACTTCCTTCAGTGGTTCAATGAAAGATCAAGAAACTACGTGTACAGTCTCGCTCACCTTATCTTTATTCCAAAGAGAGCTTTCGGTGGCTGACGCTCGTTTATTTGGGCATCGCCCGCTAATATACTCCCAGCCTTCCCACTTTGCTCGGCTTGCGTGTTTTGGAGCTTACATCAAGAAGTTACCGTCTTGGCCGCTTCGGCGCTAGTAGCATGCCCTAAACCCGCACTGCACGAACATTGTAATCAACAGTAGAAGCTACGTAAACAGTGTAATTTCTTGTCGTTTGACTGCCTAGACTAGTATCCTGAGGTATGATCAGGCAATTACGGTGGATTGATTTCGTAATAAGAAGGTATGAAATCGTAGTAGTTGTTATTAGAACACCATTCCAGGGTTTGCAATAATCCATGTTTCTTCACACGCGCTTTCTAATTTTCTACCCCATCGGTATATCTGGTCGGATTAGTTACTTTTTATGATATTACCATGCGTATGTTACTTTAACACAAGAACGTCTCATTACAGGTTTCAATTTGTCAATATCAATGGTGTATTATGGCACAATTCGAAGTGGTAAAGCGAAAGGAGATTCATTTCACGAATTTCCCAGTGATGTCAGAGAACTGTGGCTGAAAGCAATATCAAGAACAGATTTTTCGCCCAATTTCGACTTTAGCCGTGTGTGGTGTGTAGCCTTCATTTCCGAGAGGCTGATTATCGGTCTGGGTTAAAAATTAAGAAATTGCTGGATGCTGCTGTTCCCTCTGTTTTTCCTTCTTATCCAGCTTATGAAGTTGTACAAGCAAAAGAAGTACGTAGAACTATTAAAAAACAATGAACATCACACTCAAAAAACGAAAATATGAAAGCACTAAGGAAACCCATGATCAGAGCATTAATTCCAATGTCCAACTGCTCGAAAATCATGGCAGTAACAGTTGCCGTTCTTCTAGTTACATACAGTGTGATATTTTAGACGAAAAGCTGATAAAAATAGAACAAAATAAACTGCGTGTTAAACTGTGGAAGTCTAGTGTTAAAATTTTACATCTTGAAAAAAAAACTTAATGAAATCACTCATGAGCTGCCAAATTTGTCAGCACTCAAGTTTGTACAATACTAACTTCTTCAGTTGACACTGTGTTAAACACTGCGAAGATTTTACAATGCTCAAGTGAAACTTCAGAACATACGGAAAAATTAGGCGAGGTAATATGTAAAACAGTTAGACCAGTCGTCTTAAAAACATTGGAGCAGAAGTGACTGCACGTTTGGATCGGGCGAAGTATCTAAATAGGAAATCCATAAACAGAAATATAATCCGAATGCAAGAAATGTGGTAAGTGCGTATAGCGGCGGACGGCCAGACTAGGGCACACTTGCAGCGCTCCAGTGGCGAATGTGAGTACTTCCTGACTTTCAGTGATTTTCCCCGAGTGGGGCGGCTGGGAGTATTGATTTGATTTTCTCAGGGAAGCCAAAACAGTCTTGGTCCAACCTGCCACTGCCCACACCGAAACTAAGTTTATTGTGCCGTATCGCTCCCTGTATATCTAGTAAAGCCTACCAATGCCCTTCAACAGTGCAAGGAGTCCCTTTACCAGTTCTTTATTAGACACAAGTTCTTTGGGTCTGGTTGTCCCAAATGTTCTGTGCCTTTTACTCTCCAATGCAATGCATTCGAAGATTAGATGTGATGCTGTTTCATCACCGTCATCACAGATCCTACATTTAGGGTCCTCTTCTGTTATTCCCATTGTATGTAGGTGTTTTTTGAAATTCCCATGGCCTGTCAGTAATCCAACCATGAGTCTAATCTCTCTGCTGTTCAGGCCCAGGATTGCAGAGCTTCTTTTAAAACATGGCTTTGGCATCATTACCTTGTTTTTGTTGACAGACTTTGATCCAATATTCTACGTGCTATCTTCTGAGCCAGTTACATAGGTCCAATTTGACCATTGCCTTGGTGATTGTCAGGACAGGTTCCGGACCAATAAATAGAGTCTCTGCCCCCATCCTGGCTAATCTGTCGGAATGTTCGTTGCCACTGATCCCCGAGTGGCTAGGGACCCACAATAGGTTTACCCTATTGCTTTCCCCTAGCTCCACCAGAACCCTGTGACATTCTGCAACAATTTTAGACCTTGTTGCAGGAGCTGCCAGTGATCTCAGGGCTGCCTGGGTGTCTGAATAATAGATATAGATGCTACGGTCTTTGTAGCACCTACGCAAATTCTCCTCCACACACGCCCTGATGGCAGTGATTTCGGCCTGGAATACTGATGCCAGTTTCCCTAGAGAGATGACTCCCTCCAGTCTTGGCTGCACCCCGTGTACCCCGGCCCCAACACCTTGGTCTGATTTTGACGTGTCAGTGAACCAGACAATATCCCCTGAACAGCATCGAACTATTTTCTCCCACTGCTCCCTACTTCCAATTGTTATATTGAAAGGCTTGTTGAAGCAGTATGGGGTTATAATATAGTCAGCTGGCATTTCCCCAACCTTTCCTATATTTACCTCACTCACTATTTTAGTGTGTGATTCTGGATATCCCAAAGAGTTCCAGTTGTTGCCAGTTTTGAGTCTATATGCACCAGCCGCTGCCTCCATCTTGACCCAAAGGTGTAATCCAGCATGGTTTCCATCCCAGCAGTTGGTGTGCTGCTAATTTCGCCTGTTATGGCTAAGCAGGCTAATCTCTGCACCTTACCAAGCTCCTTAGCAGCAACCTGCTGTTCTACCTTCTTCCACCACACTACCGCCCCATAGGTGATCCTGGGTCTAATCACCGTGGTGTATGTCCAGTGCATACCCTTGGGACTCAGGCCCCAATTTTTGCCACAAGCTCTTCTGGTACTTACAAGAGTACCTTTTGCCTTGGAGCAAATATTCCTAATGTGAGGGGTCCATGTCAGTTTCTCATCCAGGGTAACCCCTAGATATTTCATTGTCCCCTTCACAGGTAGCGCTTCATTGAAAAGCTTTAGATTCCATCTTGAGTGTTGGATATGCTTCTTTGTGAATGGTACAACAACAGTCTTCTTAGGACTAACCCCCAGATCCTGGTTTCTGCGCCAGTCTTGCACAATGTCCAATGCACCTCGTGCCATATTCTTCACTGTGTCGGCAAATTTGTCAAGTATTACTATGACAAGATCAACTGCGTATCCTTGGCGAAAGTGCTGCCTAGAGTTTAATTCTCCAATAAGATCATTCACCACTAGATTTCACAATAAAGGGGAAAGAACTCCTCCTTGTGGGCAACCCCTAGTGGTGTTGATTAGCATTTTTTCATTCATCATGGTAGCCTCTACCTTTCTTCCACTGAGCATGGCCCTAGTCCACCTAAATCTAGTGGTCCATAGGTCATGCAACTCTGCTGCCCTAACCATGGAATCGAAGGTCGTGTTGCTAAAAGCCCCCTCGATGTTTTGCCAGTTTTGAGTCTGTATGCACCAGCCGCTGCCTCCATCTTGACCCAAAGGTGTAATGGGGGCATATCCAGCATGGTTTCCATCCCAGCAGTTGGTGTGCTACTAATTCCGCCTGTTATGGCTGAGCAGGCTAATCTCTGCACCTTACCAAGCTAGTATACTAGCGATGGTTTGGATTGACTCCGTAGTGATTTAACAGCTGGCAGTAGGGTAGCAGGCGGTGGTGACGGCGGTGCTGGTGATGTTACCAGGATGATGAAGAAAGTGGCGTCCGCGGCGCCCCGCCACAGACCCGGGCTGCGCGCTGCCTCCTCTTCGGGGTCCTCCGACCACGACCTGAGCGTCCTGCGCGCTACGCTGGTACGCACCCTCCTCGATGCTAACGGTAAGTCTCTGCATTACCTTTCAACGTGCCGATCTTACTGCGTCTTGCGAAATTCGAGTATTAGTTATAAATCAATCACTACGTTTATATGCAACACATCTTCCGGAAGACGGAAACCGATTTTCGTAAACCGTTTTTCGCTGTCGTGTTTACAAGCCACAGCCTGAATCGGATTTCCTAGCCCACTTAATATGGCGGCTGAAAAACAGCTGAATCAGTTCCCGATTTAGACAGCACAATCGCTGTTTTTCTTTATTTAAATACACAGATTTATGTTCATTCTAATATTTAAACTTTTATTTCACATTAGAAAATACCACTCTTTTCATATGTGTAGAAAGTTCTTAACAAAAAAACACAATCTGACAAGCCAAGAACGCTTCAAAAAACGGTTGCGTTTACATGGACACGAAAATCGATTGTGGAACTTGAAAACCACTTTAGAGAAGCGGATTTCCAGAATCGATTTTGGAGTGTTTACATGACCAACCAAAAGCAGAAATCCGGTTTTGGGAGTCCATGTAAACAGGGTGTATGTCTCCTATTTTTAACCTCGTGAAATACACCCCAAAAATAAAATACGATTACTTGATCCCTTTTACGCCGTTGTAAAGCATAGGGCACATATTAGAGCTCTCCATCTGACCCTGTTGGTTGCCATCTTCTTTATAGTCACTTTCCACGTCTCACACCCAAATAAGAGAACAGATTTTACATTTCATTCAAAGATTTTAAACTTTACCTTCGACAGTATTTCACGAGATGTCCAAACTGGTCGCATGTGGTGAAAGGCCCCTTTTACCTTTTTGATTCTACTTTCAACGTCTTCTGTTGCCTCTCTGTTTTTGCAACAATACTTCCCAGATAACAATCTCCTCTGCTTTTGCGGCTAGTGGGATCTTGTTCTTATTGTTCACCCTAATCTTTTTAATCTTCGCAGTATTTATTTTTAATCCAACTCTCTGAGCTTCTGTTTCCAGTTCCTTAAGCTTCTCAGTCATATCCTTCAAAGTATGAGAGTTGTATAGATAGTTTCAAAGGCGAGGACAGAGATGGGGTTATGAAAACCGATCACTTAATAATAATTGTTATTCGTATGGCACATAAATGCATATTGTTTGTATCGTGTATTGTACATTATTGAATAAAACAAAAATAAATTCAACGAATTTTAATAACTAGGTTTTCAACCCAATCCACCTCTGTGGCTCTGGCATTCATAAACTGATTCCGCGTGGGTTTGCCGTTAAAGCTTCGTAGTACACAGACTCCTCAACACTTACGCAAGTGGGCGCATAATTACAGAGCTCATGGACAGCCGTATAAATAAAACTGAGTATTTTATTATGTACTCACTCTTGCCAGCCAAAAATACGTAAGCCGCTCGTGAGTATACCTATTCACACTGTGATACGCAAATCACATTTCCAATCACCTTACAACCGGGAGATTGGAAGACTGTATGACTCGAGTAGCCGGTCACAGTCACACAGACACGAATCGAGTCTTCCGTACTGGCAGTTCGCTTGCGATGTGAAATTAAATAAATCAGTTTCATTTGCTGAGGGTGACGTAAAGTTGATTTTTTTTTTACTCTGCTGCCTGTTGCACAATATCTAGTGACTCTAGCAGTGACAATGACATTATAATAGTTTTATTATTACCGCCAGTACAGGCAGATAGAGCTGAAATTTGTGCCTGTCAGTTTTTAATAGCTAGCACAAATCTGTACTATATAAAATGGAAACCGCGGGGCACTTGCATCGTATAACTGAGATACAAATAGTTCACCGAAGCCACGATTTTGTTGTACTACAAATGATACGAACTGTTGTGTGATTTTTCTAAGCAAGATCTACTTCCTACTACCGGTATTAACTACTTCATGTACCCTACCTTTTTCGTTTTAAGTTGTGCAGATATTGTCATAGCTATTTAAAATTTACAAGCACAAAATTTTTTATGTGTATCTGTATTCTGTATGAAGTTAGGGATTTGTATGGGATACAGGAGATTATACTTTCCAGGTTTTGTCAAGTGAATGTGAAGTTTTTAAATGAATTTCAAACGTTATGATGAGATTACTGCAGACATATAGTAACTTTCGGTTTACGGTAATTATTTCAATATTCTTGTTTGAATCAATCAATATATTGCTTTCTTCTGTGTATATCTTGTAAAAAGTCCAGGATGGTAAAAAGTAGAGATATTCGAGCTCACATGGAGTTTACCACCAATCGTTCTTAACGCTAAACATTCGTGACAGGAACAGGAAATGAAAAATAGCAGTGGTACAAACAGTGCCCTCCGCCACACACCAGATAAGAAACAGATTCATCATGTACTGAGCTATTGCATGTTTCAAGCCTATAAATAATCGGGAAGCTAGCAAAAGTAATTTTTACCTCTAATTTCAAATTAAACATTGCGCAACCACATGGTACGAATGCAACCAAGAGGTAGCAGACGGTGACCGCGCAGTATCCGAGTGGCGGCGACTCGGCTAAAAGAAAGTTTAATGACTCGCCCCCCCCCCCAGACCAAAGTCCTACAAGACGAAATCAGTAGGTAGCTTTTCTTTGCCCCCCCTCCCCTCTAAAGAAATAGTTGGTACGCAACTGAGTGTCCCTGTATGAATGACCACATTTAACTACAAATGCTCGTCTCTTGGTTCCACAGAATCTCAGTCGCTCGGAGACTTGAGCATCCCCCTTGTGAATAGGGCCTAAGGCGCCTTGCTGCGGAGGGCGTTCCCCGCCGGAGGTTCGAGTCATCCCTTTGGGCATGCGTGCGTTTGTGTGTGTGTTTGTTTGTGTTGTCCTTAGCATACGTTAGTTTAAGTACTTTGTAAGTGTACGCACTTATGATCACTGTAGTTTGGTCCCATAGCTTTGCAAACATTTGAAAATTTTGAAAAATAAGCAAATTCCTCTGTAATCTCTATCTATATAAAAGCGAAAGGACCCTCATTGACACACTCACTCACTCACTGACTAAACACGAAATCTCGAAAACTACTTCACCTATGAAGCTGAAATTTGTCAGGAATGTAGTTCATCGGTAGAAGACATCAGCTAAGAAAGGATTTTGCGATAGGACCGATAGTTCAGGAGATATGACGTCATAAACAATGAAAACTTCCCCGTATTGCGGCACGTGATAGTGTGACTTTATCAGTCCACTATTTAAGAAGGAGAGGACTTAGCGACTTGCAACAAACTTGAAAATAAATTCAAACCTTTAGGAAACTTTTTCTCGCTGACAACCCCAGCAACATGATGATAGGAAATGTAGTAAAATTACGGCATTTGGCATGCCGTTACAATTTATTACTCGTAAACTATTAATTGTATTCGCGAGAAATGTTACAGACAGTGTACAAACACCATTGAAAGTATGTTCGAAATTTTATCATAGTACGACACACAGTTCATGAGATATAGAGTAATAAACAATTACGTTAATGAAAAACCGCCTCATCACGCATGACGTTCTGATTTGATACGTCTCTCCTACTAACTCTATTCGCGACGTATTTTGCAAACGTTTTACATATGCACCACTGGATGTACCTTCGAAATAATATCGTATTACGACATATAGTTCAGGTGCTATGACGTCAAAGACATTGAAATACCTGAAACTTCGCCCTTAAAAGCATGAGGTTGTAATTTATTACGTCTTTACTATCAAATCAATTTACAACACATTTCGCAGGCAGTTTCCTAATATTCCTCTCTACGAACTTGCTAAATAATGTCTTTGTAGGACCTATAATTCAGGAGATATCTCTCTCTATATATAAGCTAAAAGTCACACACTCACTCACTGACGAAACGCGAAATCTCTAAAACTACTGCACCTATGAAGCTGGAATTTTGCCGGTATGTAGATTAAAGGTAGAAGATGTTAGCTAAGAAACTATTTACGATAGGGCGGAATGAAGGTGCATGGCGGAGGATACTTTTCCTACAGACAGACGAAATCTACAGTTTCATTCCGACATTCACGAAACTTTGCACGCTTGACTTTCAAATGGAAGGTGACCGTGTACCTAAAGTTTCATACAGTGCATGGGGGAGAGTATCTTGCAAGATAAAAACGGATCCCTAAGTATGTTGGTCGCGCCATAACTTGAGAACGGCTCGACCGATTTCACAGGTCCTTTTTTATTGTTTTCCTTATTCTCAGAACACAGGTTGTATGAAATATGTTTCTATTGCTTACAAATCTATAGTTTTGTTCCGATATTTGTGAAATTTTGCATGCTTCACCCTAAAAACAAGAGGAATGTCACTGTCTGTATAAACTTTCGTTCGGTGCATGGTGGAGGCTTAGCCTCCAAATAATACAAAGCCTACTCACTAGGAGCGTACCTCTGATGAGCAGTGTCGCCGCTGTAGTTCAAACTTATTCCGCTGTTGGCGCCACAAGCCCACCTCATTCCGTGTAGATTCTTATGGAACCAAATACGAAATAAGGCTTAAAAATATGTTCTTATAGCAAAACGGTTCATTTTGGTTACTGATGTCGAGAACAAATATTGAAGTTCATGTTACTGTCTTTATTTAACAATGATAACATCGATTGTTTCTTGTTATTATCATGTATACTGACTATTAGGCCTAATTGATTGGAATTGTTTTGCGGCTTTTCCTAGCGAGCTTCCTTCCTAAATTTTCATTTATTTTCGCAAAATATTCCCTACGTACATGGTCTGTCATATTGTTCGTGAAATTAGTTAAGTAGGGCCGCAGAAATTTTTGCAGTATTAATCTGCTCAGTATCTCTGCATGCGAATCCTTACCGCACTGCAACGCGGGGTTGCGGCTAATATGAGGCAGTAACATATGTAAAAGTGTGAACAGTACTCTTGGCTTGTCTATCACTGATTCCAGTGCCTCGTTAAGTCACTTTCTAGTCTTGCCAGGAACATGACGAATGTTGTTCAGCACGCTGACGAAATCGTTGCAGAGTTTTCAGTCTTCTATTTCTAAATTATATACTTCGCCTATTTAATTTTTATTTGTACTATGGCATCTTTTATCATAGGTTGTGAAATATGGCTTCTTGGCAGACTTTTTCGCTTACATTTCTCTTGTTTGCAGCGATTTTGTTTATCTTCTGTTTCAAAGATTTTGTCCCACATCTTTCAATTTCTATTCTCGGTTCTTTTATCTTAATTCGTTTGCTTGGCGGATACAATTCGAAAACACTGGGAACTGCATCAGGATTCAATTTCTTCATCTTCAGGCCGGATATATAGTCTCAGGTAAGAAAATGGTTACTGCATACCACAGAATGCTCATTGGGCTGCCATAACTTATCCTATGTATCACCTACATAAGAGATAAAAATGAAATATTTAGTCAACAATAAAATAAATTATACCAGCACTGATCACTTAGAAATGCACATACCTTGTTTTTATCCATAGTTGTCTCGTGGATTCATTACTCGGAAATTCATGATAACTAACTCCAGGAGCTTTATTTCGGGAGCCCTGATTGCAAAATGGCTCACAACAATATACCATTTTCCACAAACCCTTAAACAGTTGTAGATTTTCACGTAAAAACAGTAAGTTACACTCTTTTGGGATGCACAATGTGCATTACAACGCACTATAGCAGAACGCACTTCAGTCAAGTTTCGCGCGTCTGTGGTTGTTATGTGGCGCCTCTAGCGGCTGCTGTTTCAACGAGAGCTGCGACAAGAGTTTACTCCTAGTGAGTAGGCTTTGTATTATTTGGAGGCTAAGGTGGAGGGTACTTAACATACGAACTTTGACAAAATGAACAGGTTTTCTCAGATCTTGATGAATTTTTGCACGCACGACACTTATACCTTAAGACACTTAAGAGGAAGGTCACAAGATACATACATGTTCGTATGGTACATGACAGAGGGAGCCTTGCAAAAAAAACATTGCCGAGAAAGGGAAAGGTGGAAACGAACAGAGACATGGGAATGAAAGAGATGTATGCAGATAGAGGAGGGAAGGAGAGGTGGACTACGAGAGTGTAGAATAAATAAACACCCGGGAAACGCCGGGTTTACAGCTAGTATAATTTATAAAACTGATTACACAAATTACTGACGATATACATGCTGAATGAAGAACTTAGACTACAAACAAGTATATTCCATACTTTTCAGGTAGGTTAATTTTATGATCAATGACACCAATCATGACTTTGATGAACCTCAAAGTCGAGGATCATTCACAAGAATGTTGCTGATATAATAAGTGTTGTCTGATGAAACATATGTTCCTCTTTCTAGGGTTTGTGACATAAGGTAAAAGGAACACATTCGTAAGAGAATTTGTTTTCTTTATTAATATAGTTACGAAATGTATGAGTTTGTTAATACAGCACTGTTTTCCTCTCGGTGGTAGTTGCAGTGGCGTATCCAGGATCGTGGTCTGGAGGGGCTGAGATCAATCCGAGTTGACGTGATTTCTAAGAAAAATACACGTCGCCGGTCGCTGTGCAATATTGCGCCTTTTTATTTACTTTCCCCTCTATCTCTAAGCATGGTCTGGAGAGCTTTCTAGAAGGGACTGGGGGGGGCTGCAGCATGGTCTGGGGGGGGGGGGGGGTTCGAGGAGGGTGGAGGGCTGCAACCCGGCAGCCCCCAGGATACGCCATTGCGTAGTTGTATTCAGTTACTGGATAATCTGGCATAACATCTTGGTTAGCCAGTGGCGCACCGCGGATTTGGTTCTGGGGGGGGGGGGGCTCATTCTTTTTCAACCAGTGGCGGCGCTAGACGAAAATTGGGCGTCGGCGAACCCGTCTTTGCAAGGCCCCTTTCATTTTTTCCTTAAGGAAGAAAATGTTAAATAAAACGAGCTGAATTATACACCAATGGTCATTATACTAAAATTTTATAGTATGAATACAAGTATTATTGTAATGACAAAAATTACAATAAACAAACACAAATTAAAATAGAGAACCTTATCGGCTTTTCATCTCATTGAATATTTAAAGAGCACATCTTAATTAATACTAGCCGCTATTTCGACTTCAATTAATAGTACCGAAAACGCAGACAGTGCTTTTTGGCTCATTGTGCTGCATGTTAGGGAAAATCTAGTAATTGTAGTTAAAAGATGGGGTGCAGTGCCTAGGAACGGAAAGGTGGCCAGTGCAAGGTAAAAGGTGGTTGGTTGGCTTAATGAATTTTAACTTTGTGAATCTTCTCTCAGCCGAAGCTACACTGACTAGATTTGGATATACTTCTTCCAAATTGTTTTCTAAAATGTACTCAAGAAGTTGTTTTGGGAGTATTTAAGTAAAAATTGCATCCTCACTGCACTCATACGGAAATTAATACGGATAACTAAATAGCTGCGGGTCGTGAATGGTCGAGCGCACTAAGGAGTCATACCACGGTGAGCGCGATCGCTCTCTTCGGGGTCGAATCCCACCCTCGGGTACGGATGTTGTGTTTGTTCGTTGGTTAAGCTTGGTTAACCTAGCAGTTGAAGAGCGCCTTTAAACGTCGAATGTAAGGAAAAAAATGCTAAAATTTTAACAATGTTTTGCGAGGCCCCCACAGGCGCGAGGCCGTCGGCGGTTGCCGACGTTGCCGACGCCTAGCGCTGCCACTGTTTTCAACTACCGACTTTATTAATGGTAAAGGGTTCTTATTATTCGCTATCAAAAATACAAGAAGCTCGCCGATGTTATAACTGTTTAATTAACATGAGACTATTTGTGTAAAAATGGAATTAAATTAACACTATTGTTGTTCGTAGTTTTTGACGGCCTTCATAAGATTTCACACGGTGACGCCACTGACCTGCTAAGTATCGGTCACCGCATATGAACAATCGGCTCTCGGCTCGTAACTTCAACATAGCAGTAACAATAGCGGCAGCATCAAAGCTGGTCGCGGCGGCATTGAAACCGCTCAAGGAAAGGCCTCTTTCACACTATACGGTTTTGGCCGTGCGGGGAAAAGCCGAACGAGTTTCACCCGCGACTGTGTTGCTTTCACATAGCACGTTTTTTTTTTTTTTTTTTTTTTTTTTTTTTTGACGACCAGTCGTTGGTGTCTATTCACTTTGCTTAATGCGTGTGTGAAGATGAACTCTCATCAGGCAAATCTTCGACCACTATCCACTCGATGATGATGTTCGCTACCTGTGTCTGATCACTCACCCTCGTGAACATCTCAACCTCATATGTGAACTCTCCCACAACTGCCAATCGCTTTGCTGCCGCCAAGAAGACCATCCTGTAGAGGGTCACCCGCACTCCTGATGAGATGGTCGTACATAGATAAGAGATTAGATTAGATTAGATTAATACTTGTTCCATAGATCTTGAATACGACACTTCGTAATGATGTGGAACTTGTCAGGTTAATGAAAGGTGTCTTTACAAATTATTACTTTGGACTAAATATTACATGGCACAATATATTTCCAGATTTACGAATTTGTATCTAAAAATTCATCTATAGTGTAGAATTCAGAAATTCTTTTAATTTATTTTTTAATGCTAGTTGGCTATCTGTCAGGCTTTCGATGCTGTTTGGTAGTTGACCAAAGACTTTTGTGGCAGCATAATTCACCCCATTCTGTGCCAATAGTGAAGATAATTTTTTCTCCTAGTATTGTAGTTATGTACACTGCTATTGCTTTTGAATTCGGTGGGATTGGTAATAACACATTTCGTAAGTGAATATATATACTGTGAAAATCCCTACCTCTTTAATTAAGTGTCCGCAGGATGATCTTGGATGGGCTCCAGCAATTATTCTGATTACACGCTTTTGTGCAATAAATTCTTTTTTACTTAATGATGAATTATCTCAGAAAATGATGCCATACGAAAGCAGAGAATGAATACAGGCGTAGTAAGCTAATTTACTGAGATGTATATCATCAAAATTTGCAATTACCCTAATAGCATAAGTAGCTGAACTCAAACGTTTCAGCAGATCTTCAATGTGTTTTTTCCAGTTCAACCCCTTATCAATGCATAAATCTAATTGTTTTAATATTCTATCTATGCTACAGATTTCTGATCAAACTCTAAATTTATTAATGGTGTCATTTCATTTACTGTACGGAACTGTATATACTGTTTTATATCAACATTTAATGATGGCCCATTTGCTGAGAACCACTTAATAATTTTCTGAAAGAAGTCGTTTACAGTTTCTTCAGTTAGTTCTTGTCTCTCAGGTGTGATAACTATACTTGTATCATCAGCAAAAAGAACCAGCTCGGCATCTTCATGGTTATAGAATGGCAAGTCATTAATATATATTAAGAACAGCAAAGAGCCCAAGACCGAACCTTGTGGCACGCCATTTTGGATTGTTCCCCAGTATGAGGAATCAGCTGTTTTGTGCATATTATGTGAATTACTTATATCAACTTTCTGCACTCTTTCTGTTAGGAATGATTTAAACCATTTGTACACTGTCCCATTCATACCACAATACTTTAGTTTACACATTCTCCATGAAGACACAAGACACAAGAAGCCTTAGAAACTGTGGCGCTGCCTACAATTGTTAGTCAATGAAGATGTCATACCTGACTCGACCCTGATTGCTGTCTAGGTCGAGCGAACTCCCACACGCTGTGCAGAAAGCCCTCCCCTACAACACTCTTCAGCCTCCGAGCAAGCACACCCGCATCGCTGACAGGGTATATGACGCCTATCTCCATGGGGTGTGTCAGCCCCATTTCACCTCCGAGTCTCGGACCTTGCAGCAGCTTCCCGCTACTGGTAGTGGTCACCCGCGCTTTACGGAAGCCACCCACAAGCAGCTGGGCCCGGATCGTCACTTACACACTGAAAGAGTCTCAGCTCCACCTTATCCACCTCGACCGCTGGCGCTGCCAGCCCATCCGACTCCGACGAGGGGCCTCCACCACTTACAAGCTTCCTAGGGTTTTATTTGCGGACGGAGAAGTTAATACTGCTTCCTCCCACAAGTCCCCTTAAACCTCCGCATCCTTGTGGATGCTGATGCGTAGCAGTGTGCGTTTGTACCGCCCTACAGTACGCACGAGGTGCCGTAGTTGCTTTCCAAAACGTTATGGAAAGCTTAGAGTTCTGACTAACCTGTTGTCTTGTATAGTTGTGTCCCCAGCGCAGAAGACAGCACACAGGTCGTTGGTTCTTCTACAGCATACAAGTGAGGCTAAAGTTCTTTATGATGGAAGCATAATAAGCGACTCGCGAGATTTTTAATTGTCAGGGATGCCATTTATTAAATAAATAATAAAAAAATTAGCAACTATTGTTAATATGATACGGCCTATGCTGCCCATAGCTCATGTTGAGACCTCGACTGATATCACAAAAATCTTTACTCATGACCGGCGCTGTCCGGCGCGTATGGTGGTCAGCTCGAGACTGAAACTGTGGCGTGTTGCGAGAGGGCACCTGACGCTCTATTTCGCGCCAAAACAGGGCCGTCGCACGCCTTCTGCAAAATCGCTCTTCTCTTGTTACAATAAGAGAAGGCACCTTAAACTTTTTAAACTGTCCAAATCTAGCCTGTCCTTGAGAGATATTTATTACCAATTCTCAGCTCTGAATAATTAATATTTAGTTTATAATAAACAAAAGTAATTTCAAAATAAATCACGTGACGTGAAATGCAGAAGCCAATGCGAGGAGAGCACCAGTAACATAGGCGGGCTTTCCCACGGGAACCAGCACCTACTGCGCCATATGCTACTGCTCCCCACCCACATTTCAACATATGCTGCACTGGTGTCTTTCTTCCGCGTTTAAGACACGTACGATGTTAGCAAAGAAACGGCCAGCGGCCAGAAATATGAAGAGGCCACAGTCTAGGAATATAACACACTCGTCTACTTCCCTCAGGAACAGGCTCCCATTATTACCATCGGTGATGCTGTGAAGAAGTGTCGTCCGCTGTGCCCCAAATCCAGAGTGCAGGAGGATCTAAGCACTGCCTAGTGCTCTGACAACAACAGTCGCCAACATGTGCTTCATTCTGTTTGCGATGCCTCACCTGGAATGTTAATATCGTTTAAAATCCCCCCACTCCTTCCCCATTCTCATTTATGTGTGCCTTTTATCCTTTCCCGCTCCTTCCCTTTACTGTATTCATTACTGCAATTCAAATTCCTATTAGAGCCTTTACAATCCATCATGCAATGAGGTACTTTCAATTCCCACACTTACACGGCATGCTTTCCTGTTCATTTCCTATCTCAATCACAGTCTAGATGCTTGTGCCAATGGAGTGGCCGGACATGGTGCTTGTGTGTATATAGTTGTCTGAATGTTTGTGTTTCTTTTTCTGATAACGGCCGTGGCCGAAAATTTAAGTTGTGTGAATGTGACTGTCTATTTCTGGTGCCAGTCAGCAGCTCAGCGAGCCTGTTTATGGTGAGTTGTTACCAAGCCTCCATTATTGACATTCCAATCTGATGTTCCATCGTACAAAGTTACTTATTTGTTGGTCAGATATCATATATTAATGTTATCCGATCACCTTTTGGTATTATAATGCAAGATTATTCATTATTTCAAAGCAGTTGGTCAAGAACATTGAGAGACAGTGGCGTATCCAAGAGGGGGGGCGGGGCTGTCGGGCTGCAGCCCTCCCCCCTAGACCCTCAAATTCAAATGTTTGTAAATCTATCGGACCAAACTGCGTGGTCATCAGTCCGTAGCTTACAAACTACTTAAACTAAGGTAAACTAACCTAAGGACAACACACACAGCCAATGCCCCAGGGAGGACTCGAACCTCCGACGGCGAGCGTCTGCGCGCTCCGCAGCGATGTGCCTTAGACCACTCAGCTACTCCACTGCGGCCCCCAGACCCTCCTCGAACCTCCGCAGACCATGCTGTAGCCCCCTTCAGACCCCCCTTGAACCCCCCCCCCTCCAGACGGTGCTGCAGCCCACCCATACCCTCCTCGAAGTTCCCAAGCGCATGCTTAGAGAGAGAGAGAGAGGGGGGGGGAAAGCAAATAAAAAGGCGCAATACTGCACGGCGACCAATTCTTTTTCTTTTTTTCTTTTTTTTTTTTTTCCTTCTGCCACCACCAGATGACGATCCTGGATACGCCATTGTTCTCATATTAATGGTTTTGGAAGGAAAAAAAACAACATTTACTTTTTCATTAATATAGATTGAAAAGTTGTAAGCACTACAAATAAAGAAACAAAGTTAATGCTATACCTTGCTCTATTGTTGACCTAAGAGAATAGCAAATTACATAACCAAATGATGAAATCATAACAAGAAGTAAGATTCATAAAGTTAAGAATATTATGGTAGTTGCAGAAAAAGTGAATACCAAAATGCTGACTATTTTATAATACTAATAAATTAAGAGCAATAAATTTGTGATTAATTGCATAATTTATTTTTCCTTAGTGATACTTTGAAACCTCACCTTTACAGGAAAAATTAGAGAATACGAAAAAGCCGTGGAACAAAATCAGTCTAGCGATTGGTTCGACCGGAAAGACCTGGACGAGCTGCGGAAGAAGCAAGAAGAGCTGGCGAAGCAGTACAGGATGAAGGTGAAGGGCGAGCAGCAGAAGCCGGACAAGCAGCAGCGCCTGCAGGAGGTGGAGCGGCACAGCAGGCTGGTGACGGAGCGGCGGCTGCGGCAGCGGGAGACGGCGCTGTGGTGCGCCGACCGCACTGCGCAGGCGGAGCGCGAGCACCGTGCCGTGGTGTGGCGGCGCCGCCTCAATGAGGTGCAGCTGCGCAAGCAGGCGCAGGCTGAGCGCGCGCGCCGCGAGGCGGCGGCCAGGCTGCAGGCGCAGCGGGAGGCCGAGGCTGAGCAAGCCAGGGCCGCCACGCAGCGACGGCTGCGCCACGAGCAGTACCTGCTCAGCAAGGCCAAGTACGAGGCGCATGTTCGCGATCTCAACAGGCTGCGTGCACAGAAGGTCAGTGATGTAGCCAGGATATTGTCATAATGGTAGGGGGGCGTCCGGTCCGGTCCGAACGGTTAAAGAGAAATTTACAAAGGATCATTTTTTCATTATTTATTCTAAAAACAAACTTACCCTAATATATTTTTTATATTTTATGTACATAGTTTGCGTTTGTAAGACCTTCTTACAAATATGAGGTGCATTCAAGTTCTAAGGCCTCAGATTTTTTTCTAATTAACTACTCACCCGAAATCGATGAAACTGGCGTTACTTCTCGACGTAATTGCCCTGCAGACTTACACATTTTTCACAACGCTGACTCCATGATTCCATGGCAGTGACGAAGGCTTCTTTAGGAGTCTGTTTTGACCACTGGAAAATCACTGAGGCAATAGCAGCACGGCTGGTGAATGTGCGGCCACGGAGAGTGTCTTTCATTGATGGAAAAAGCCAAAAGTCACTAGGAGCCAGATCAGATGAGTAGGGATCATGAGGAATCACTTCAAAGTTGTTATCACGAAGAAACTGTTGCATAACGTTACCTCGATGTGCGGATCTGTTGTCTCGGTGAAATAGCACATGCGCAGCCCTTCCCAGACGTTTTTGTTGCAGTGGAGAAAGGAATTTGTTCTTCAAAACATTTTCGCAGGATGCACCTGTTACCGTGGTGTCCTTTGGAACGCAATGGGTAAGGATTACGCCCTCGCTGTCCCAGAACATGGACACCATCATTTTTTCAGCAATGGCAGTTAACCTGAAATTTTTTTGGTGGCGGTGAAGCTGTGAGCTTCCATTGAGCTGACTGGCACTTTGTTTCTGGATTGAAAAATGGCAGCCACGTCTCATCCATTGTCACAACCGACGAAAAGAAAGTCCCATTTGTGCTGTCATTGTGCGTCAACATTGCTTGGCAACATGCCACACAGGCAGCCTTGTGGTTGTCTGTCAGCATTTGTGGCACCCACCTGGATGACACGTCTCGCATTTTCAGGTCGTCATGCAGGATTGTGTGCACAGAACTCACAGAAATACTAACTCTGGAGGCTATCTGTTCAACAGTCATTCGACGATACCCCAAAACAATTCTCACCACTTTCTCGATCATGTCGTCAGACCGGCTTGTGCGAGCCCGAGGTTGTTTCTGTTTGTTGTCACATGATGTTCTGCCTTCATTAAATGGTCGCACCCACGAACGCACTTTCGACACATCCATAACTCCATCACCACATGTCTCCTTCAACTGTCGATGAACTTCAATAGGTGTCACACCACGCAAATTCAGAAAACGAATGATTGCACGCTGTTCCAGTAAGGAAAACGTCGCCATTTTAAGTATGTAAAACAGTTCTCATTCTCGCCGCTGGCGGTAAAATTCCATCTGCCGTACGGTGCTGCCATCTCTGGGACATATTGACAATGAACGCGGCCTCATTTTAAAACAATGCGCATGTCTCTATCTCTTTCCAGTCCGGAGAAAAAAAAATCAGAGGCTTTAGAACTTGAATGCACCTCGTACTGCAATATTTTATACAGGGTGTTACAAAAAGGTCCGGCCAAACTTTTAGGAAACATTCCTCACACACAAAGAAAGAAAATATGTTATGTGGACATGTGTCCAGAAACGCTCAATTTCCATTTTAGAGCTCATTTTAGTATTTCTCTTTAAATGTAAATTGTAATAATTCGTGCAAACAATTGTCAAAATACCCAATTGTTTCGTTAGTATGTACTGTACTTCTTCGATTCACCGCCAGTTCGCCCAATTGAAGGAAGGTAATGTTGACTTCAGTGCTTGTGTTGACATGCAACTCATTGCTCTACAGTACTAGCATCAAGCACATCAGTACGTAGCATCAACTGGTTAGTGTTCATCACGAACGTGGTTTTGCAGTCAGTGCAATGTTTACAAATGCGGAGTTGGCAGATGCCCATTTAATGTATGGATTAGCACGGGTCAATAGCCGTGGCGCCGTACGTTTGTATCGAGTCAGGTTTCCAGAACGAAGGTGTCCTGACAGGAAGATGTTCGAAGCAATTGATCTGCGTCTTAGGGAGCACGGAACATTCCAGCCTATGACTCGCTACTGTGGAAGACCTACAATGGACGAGGCAATTCTTCGTGACGATAACCCTAATGTCAGCGTCAGAGAAGTTGCTGCTGTACAAGGTAACGTTGACCACGTCACTGTATGGAAAGTGCTACGGGAGAATCAGTTGTATCCGTACCATGTACAGCAGCTGATTAGTCTCCACGGGTACACTTCTGCGAATGGTTCATCCAACAATCCAAATACTAAAATGAGCTCTAACATGGAATTTAAGCGTTTCCGGACACATGTCGACATAACATATTTTCTTTCTTTGTGCGTGAGGAATGTTTTCTGAAAGTTTGGTCGTACCTTTTTGTAACACTGTGTGTATAAAATTGAGGGAAACATTTCTTAAAAATAGTTTCAATATACGCCACCAGAATTTTCAGTTGTTATTCCAAACGAAGTCAGATTATCAGAATGAGAAGTGTTTCTTTGTATTTGGACACTGACAATGACACGGTTGCATGTCACCAAGCTCGCTGCCTGTCAGCCACTACTGTAGCTTGGTGTTTCGCAAAATCTGCATTAATTTTTGCATCGATATAAATACCTTGCATATTGATTTTGGAAGCGTAAGTCTATAATTTTATTTCTTTTACTCTTATTGGCATTGCAACGTATCTATACTCTCGATAAAATATTACTCTTAAACCTAACTTTGAAAAGTATTACACATACTGAATGAGGTGCCTTATGATATACTGAAATATTGCCACTCCCAATAACGACTGCACTGTTGTAAATTGATAAATAAGCTATTATAGTAGTACGTATTTTAACTTACCATAACGCTACTGGACAAATGAAAGTCGGTTTTTCTCTTTTTTCTTGTGATGAACTTGCGCATAATTGGAAACTTATCTTAACAGCACAAAAGAAATAAACGGCGGCAGCATTCAACTGTAGTGCTTAACATAGCAATAATGGAGTAAGGCCAACAATGGACAACGGCTAAAGGAGGACTGGGCAACAGCCGATGCTATTACCGATGTATCGATAATTAAAATCTGTAGATGGCTTTGTTGACTGTCGATAGTGCATATCCCTTTTTCGGCGTATGACGATAACAATATCATTCAGTTTCACTACACGGTAGCTAGGTCGTGCCTTATTTCATTTAGTCCCTTCGGAGGTTCAAGTCCACCGTCGAGCATGGGTGTGTGTGTGTGTGTGTGTGTGTGTGTGTGTGTGTGTGTGTGTGTGTTGTCCTTAGCATGATACGTGATAGATGATAGGGGGGTCCGGACCCTCAAGACCACCCCCCCCCCCTTTGGTTACGGCCTTGCGTACATACAACACTACTATTTACTCTGTAGGTGGAGGTTCCAGTTACTTCTGGAGGACGGTAGGAGCGTTGCAACCTCTCAGGTATTTTTATTTTTTTGGTGCGATTAACTAAAGCCGGATTCAGACAAACAACTAAAGGCCAATTCACGCTGTCCGTCACGTCAACGTCACGTCACAGCACTGTCATGTCAGGTTGTATTCACACTGTTCGTCAGTGTCTATCACATCAATTCGCCCATCTCAATACGCAATGTTGAAAGTGAGGTTATGAGTGGCGATCTGTTATGCAGAAAGTCATAGTTTAATACTAGAATTGAGGGAACAACAACGCCAAATGTTACTGACGACCAAAGAAAACTTTACAGTGTATATTTTTGGCCAACTTACTGGGAACTGAAACAATATTTCAAATCATCGACATCTATTTTCAAGCGAAAAAATAAACATATGAAAACATCAAACACTACTTATAAGAGCATAAATAGCGCCTGTTTATCCATTACGATTTGCCCACTGACATTGTTAATACTGTCGTAAACAACTGAATTTTTGTATTTCATCAGAATTGACTTTTTCATTTAAAATGTTATTTAATGAAAAATGCATAATCAAATTACAATTTTATTCAAATAAACAGTTTGCTTCAGTCTTTTCTGTTACAATGTTACATAACATAAACCATTTTTTGGTTTAAGATATCCGACCTCGGTTTTAGGGGGACACGCAATTGACAAAAATATTTAAGTCATCATGAAACATTTGAGATTTACCACTAACAACAAAATAAAGATGAATAAGACACATTTGCATATAAACAGTGCGATCGTCGACTGCAACACGTAATTCGTGTGACGAAAATACGTTAACTTCTGATGTTAGCAGACGGCCTTTCCGTCAAAACATTCTTCTCGAGTAAGCTTGACATGACGTTGATGTGACGTGACGGTCCGCTGACGGACAGTGTGAATGCTGCCATTAGAAATACATTGTGGAATGTTCTGACTGATGGTGACGTGACGTGATGTGACGGACAGTGTGAATTGGCCTTAATGGCGTGCAATAGCTAGTTGCAGAGTGAAGTTGTAGTTCAGTAACAAGTGTGAACTTCCTGGTTTTAGTAGCACCACTTAAGAGGCACTACTTTTTCCACGTAACAAAAAGTTCAACTTCGTTGCAATTTGTTTCGCCACTTTCTTTCCCTACTACCAAATATCGACATTCGTCTGTCACCTCGCGTGGTATTTCGAACATTTTACTTCGTATCAGTGTGTTTGCGTTGGCGTCCTTGTTTGCAGCTAATATGTCGAATCAATCAAGAAAACACTTCGTGTGCTTGTGGAACAAAGTGTAAAGGTCATTTGGCCGCGAATGAAATGAGCCGTGCAAATCGCGATGAACTGAGACTGTGGACGCCATGTTGAAAACTGCACAACTAAATAATATTTGTGAAGTTCTGTGAACGATAGCTCACAGTGCAACCCAGGGCCGGCGCAAGGCACGTGCGAAACGTGCGGCCGCACGGGGCGGCACTTTCCGAGGGGCGGCAAATCTACTGCCCCCCCTTTTTTTCTTTCTTTCTTTCTTTTTCTTCTTCTTTAGGACACATTCAAATTCATGCCCAAGATGGGATTCGAAACCGAACCTCGGAGGGAGCGGCTTCGGGAACTGTGGCATGTTTACGCCGGAGGAACAGAGAGGGCGAAGCAGCCTGGCGTACACGCCAGTATTCTTGTGAGTGGTGCGCTGCCAGCCTGTTACGCGGCGTGCGTTTACTCACAACTAATTTTGCAGAAGACGAAATAATTTGGAAATTCGAATGCAATGTTAGATACTGCGGTTACATGTTAAGCCTGAAGCAATTTTGCTAAGCCGTTCAATGCCAGTTTACGAGTATTTTATTCTTCCCGCATTATGGAAAAAAATGGTTGAACATCACTACAGTCAAACATGTACCACAACTACAATGGCTAGAAGTATTTAGAATGTGTAAATACGCTGCGAGCAATTAAAAGGGATAAAGACATTGGTAGTAAACCTGGAATAAGTTGGGTTTCGACGTATTTTTGTAACTTTTTGGTTCCCGTTTCTGAGTGATAGTGGGACGTTTTGGTTTTTGAGGCATGAAACACCTGTCTCCGTCTGCATGAACAAAAATTAAACTCTGATCGGGACTTTTGTTTGAGGATAATACTCGCACACTATTACCTTGCCAACATTTATTTACTGTATAATGCGGTGTGAATCCATGTTTTATCTAAGTGAACTACTGGTTCCTTTGATTCTGATGAAAACCTGAGAAAGTATGGTCTTTTAGCAAAAATGCCCTCTTGTCCGCACGAAACAAAACGTTTATTTTTGACACCTTCTGAAACGAAAATCCATAGACAGAACATTGCTTCTAAGGGTTTCCTTACTAGCTTTGAAGGTCATTACTGTTTGACAAAAGTTGTGCAGTTTACGCATAGTTCGTATTTATTTCTGTTGTTCGTAATGCCATAGAAATTGCTCCTTAAATACATTTATCCATATCATCGGTCACACACTGATTTCTTCAATCGGGTTTCACTCCAATTTTGTGCTGGTACCCAGCGACTGTTTTGTACAAATTTGCAGGAAATGTCACCAATCAATAGCAATTTTTGTTTTTATTTTACAGATCTACATAGATTTCGGGCACAGTGTGGCTACTCTCAATGCTTTGACTTATGTTTACATCTATACAATCATGCTGAACGTAACTGTCAAGATGACGGTTTGATACTGGCCACTCAGCGGCCGAAACCTAGATAGTTCTGGAAATTAAGAACAAAAATTTCTATAGATTGCTGACCTTTCTGCAGATTTTTTTAAAATAAAGTTCCACAAACGTTTTGTAAAAAAATAATAATAATGAAATAAAATGAAAAAAAACGGGGTTGGGGGGCGGCAATTTAGCAGCTCGCACGGGGCGGCACTTGTGCTTGCGCCGGCCCTGGTGCAACCGCAGAAACACGCTCGTTGTTGTCTCAATTTAGTTGTTTGTGCGAACCCGGCTTAACAGTGAGCTTCTGCGTGTTGTGCTGAGATGTTATTTCCATTTTCATAAGGTGACCAATTTTTGTACAATCAAAAGGAAGACGGAAAAATTTAAGAAAAAAGTACAATTTAAATAAATTATACTTTTTTAATTAAAACGAAAATACACTAATTATATTTACATCCCTTTTAATTGCTAATTGAATGATTATTTTGTCATTGAACGAATATTTTTTCCAATGTATCATTTTCTAACAATATATTGGAAATTTTGGAGCAAGAAATATCATTCATATTGAATTTTACGGTAAGTGCTGCAGCTAGAGTATCAACATTCAAGCTTGACTTCTCAATAGTCCAAAAGTCGTTCTCAATTGAAAAACTCCTTCAACTGTTGCATTAGTTCCATGGCAGCACAATGCAAATTTAACAAGAATAATTAATTTTTCATATGGAATGTGTTCATTTTTGAAATGGTTAAATAGTTCCACCCACCTTTTGTAAATTTCAACATGTTGATTTTCCCATTGTTCTCCACTACTGCTACTGCTAGTTAGCCTAGCTACTGCTGAGCTGACGTCAACGACTGATAACAATCGGCGTTACCAGTGAGCTCTACAGTACCTGGATGTGTAACTCAGGTCTTGAGCATAGAACTGCAGCATGCCTGCACATTCGTATATTTTACTTATGATTTTTGCCTTGTCCGCCATGTTTGAATATGGCAAAGGAATTTCCATTACTTTGCACATGACAAGAATTGCTTGCTTACGCCTCGTTTTGAACTTTATGCCAATATGTGATGTAATACGCTGGTATGGCAGTGGAATAGAAACGTATTTTAATTTCTTGTTCTAATAATACTTCATAGCAGTCACATTTCAATTTGGCAAGAAACTACACTCCTGGCCATTAAAATTGCAACACCACATTGACGTGCTACAGACGCGAAATTTAACCGACAGGAAGAAGATGCTGTGATATGCAAATGATTATCTTTTCAGAGCATCCACACAAGGTTGGCGCCAGTGGCGCCACCTACAACATGTTGACATTAGGAAAGTTTCTAACCGATTTCTCATATGCAAACAGCAGTTGACCAGTGTTGCTGGTGAAACGTTGTTGTGATGCCTCGTGTAAGGAGGAGAAATGCGTATCATCACGTGTCCAACTTTGATAAAGGTCGGATTGTAGCCTATCACAATTGCTGTTTATCGTAGCATGACATTGCTGCTCGCGTTGGTCGTGATCCAATGACTGTTAGTAGCAGTGGCGGCGATTGGACGTTAGAAGTGGGGGTGGCAAAATAAAATCTAAAACTAAAAATGGCATTGTAAGAAATTGTTTCATGTTATAGTTTGATTTTTGCACCTACAGGCCTATAATACCAAATGCGAGGAAAAACAAAAGACAATATACAATTGTAATTGCTATAAGTTGTTTAATTAAGTTGTCTAGTAAAATACAACTGTCACAAACAAAGGAACATTAGTTTAATTATAAACAAAAATAAGACAATAGCGTAATTTAACATGATACGTCTTGTCAAAGAATAATTGCTTTAAAACAAAGCTATGTGCCTTGGTTTACGCCTGGCATAAATTTCTACGCATTCTTCTAATTTGATGTTTTTAGCTGCATATTTTTGAATGACTAGTATAGCTAAATGTGTTAAACGTTCTTGAAGCATAGAATTCCTCAAGTAGATTTTGATCCGTTTGAGGACATTGAAAGATCGTTCTGCCATTGCAGTGGACACCGGGATAGTCAAAAACAGTTGCAGTAGCTTGAACAAATTAGGGAATACATACTGGTTGAGAACATTTTCAGACTTATATTGTGAAACCAAATTTGGCACAATATGACGATTTATTTGGTCTGAATCATGCTTCTTTCTTGAAAATACATCGATTTCTGAGACTAAATTATCATTTTCCAAACCAAATGCGGAACGCACAGCAAAACATGCTTCTTTGATACGGTCGTTACAAATTGAGTTGTTCTTCATCGAAACCGTCAGCAGTAGTTCCATGTTTCAGAGTAGAGCCAGCTGGTTTTCTTCAAATCGTGACCTAATGTTCTGAGTGTATCTAACAGAGGATAGTAAAATGTTTTTAAAAAGTGGGCTTCAGGTGAATCATATTCAGGATTAACGTCTCCTCCTCCTATTTTTTTGTGGAAGTTTTCTTTTGCATTAAACTGTTGGCCCCTCAAAGCCATGTCTTTCACAAAAATCAATTGCTTCAGTAAAAAACTTTTGGAACTCTTCTTCATTTCTCAATAAATTTATGGACATAACTACGCTGTCAGCCACCTGGACTACTTCATGAATGGATACATCATGATTCTGTATGTACTTTGAAAGAATGTTAGTTCAAATGTTCAAATGTTTTAAATCTATCGGATCAAACTGCGTGGTCATCAGTCCGTAGCTTACAAACTACTTAAACCTAGGTAAACTAACCTACGGACAACACACACACCCATGCCCCAGGGAGGACTCGAACCTCCACGGCGAGCAACCGCGCGCTCCGCAGCGAGACGCTTTAGACCGCTCGGCTACTCCACCGCGGCAGAATGTTAGTTTTTTCAAAAAAAGTACTTCATAATATTCAACACAAAAATAAACTCAAACTTGGTAATAAATGTGATCAATCCGTGAGCATCTCCACCAGTTTTGGAGTCAGTAGCTTCAATACAAGACACAAAGACACAAAAGTGCTTACACAAACACAACTGCATTCGATTTGACCAGAACTACGACAAACACAGAGGACAACCTTTGTGCTAGAACAGTACTATCCGCAAACTGTAACCTGGCTTGCGGGCCACTTCTCGGAAACTCTCGGCAGCAGTCGGTAGATTTCGTGGCGTAGCGAGTTGCAGATGTTCGTTGCCAACTGTACAGCGTAGACTGCAGTTGTCGTTTCCTTTGTTGCTTAGCCGTGCTATTGCTGTCAGTGTTTAGTTGCTGCATTTACAAGAAAAGGAAGCTTGATCCTGTATGTCTCAGAATGTGTCCTATCAATTGCTCCCTCCTTTAGGCAAGTTATGCCACAATGTATTTTTATCCCCAATTCTATTCAGAAAGTCTTATCTAAATTTCAGCATTCTTCTGTAACACCACATATCAGAAGCTTCTATTCGGTTCATCACTACTTATCGTCCACGTTTCACTTCCATACTAGGCTACACTCCAAACAAATACCTTCAAAAAAGATTTTCTTACACTTAAATCTATATTTGATGTGAACAAATTTCTCTTCTTCAGAAATGCAATTTCTTGCCATTCCGTGTCTTCATTTTCTCTCCTCACTGTTTCGGCCATTGTACCTGTAGAGGTATAGCTCATTAATGCACCGCACAGAAAATCCAGTCGCCATATGCGGGATAGTTCCAACTCTGGAATCATATGACGACGATGAGGTAGTGAAATTTCAGTTAAGGGTTATGCAAAATTGTTTCTGAAATTAAGAAATGTAAAATGTCATGGGATAAAATTAATACTGCCGCTCACCCTAGTACATCACGTGCATATGCGTCATGTTTAACCCTTTATCACTAACAAGCACTTAACAAATGCAATAGAAAAATAATCTCTCACCCGCTACCGACACAAAGAGTTACGAACAAGCAGTGGAACAATTTTCAGGGACATGTTCCAGATCCTCCACGCCATCACAAATCTCTGAAAATTCATGTATTAGGTCGTTCGATTTTTATCCTATGTTTTACTTTTTTTAATATGATTTGAAAAATGTACATTCTTTAGAATAACAAATCTTTTTAAAATTTTTAACTATTGGTTTTTCCACTCATCGGATTGTAATTGCTAACATCTGTAAAGGCTGGAAACATTCCCAGAAAGATGTGTTGCTGTGCTGAATGGAACTCTTCATTCATGCACGTAGTCATCAAAAGTCCATAAACTTATCCGAAAATAATTAAAAACTTATCTCCCCTTAATTCCTCAAAAAGGACAGAATGCATCCACTTCGTCTATTCTTCTTCTCTTCAAACGTCTGTACAAGACAAGCCACGATAATAACTGATGGTGCTCCATTTGCAGTCTGGGAAGGCAACTGCAGACGGAAGGCTGTCACGACACGGCATGCCATGTCGCTGTTGGGTGGCTGTGAAGAGGCGTGGATCTTGTGTCGGCCCGGCAAGAATGCCGGCTTGTCGGATGCCTGGTTGATGTGAAGTAAGCCGACCACCCGCTCACCACAAGCCAAGTTTGCGTATAGTACTGGCGCGCAGAGAGATATATTTGGCTTTGGCTACGATTGTCAACTGTTGTCAGATGTCGTGTGCGAAGGCGGAGCCTCCTTCTCAACTACAATGTTGCGCCGAGCATGTGTACCACCATAATTCCCACTTATAGCTATGTTACAATTGTGCAAATCAGTTTTAAAAGTATACAAGTGTTACTACGCTAAAAAAGTGAATAATTTAATCATATTTTCCCCAGAAAGTGGGGGGGCAACTGCCCCCCTGCCCCCCCCCCCCCCCCTAATCGCCGCCACTGGTTAGTAGAATATGGAATCGGTGGGTTCAGGAGTGCAATAAGGAACGCCGTGCAGGATCCCAATGGCCTCGTATCACTGGCAGTTGAGATGACAGGCATCTTACCCGTATGGCTGTATCGGATCATGCAGCCACGTCTCGATCCCTGGGTCAACAGATGGCGACGTTTGCAAGACAACAACCATATGTACGAACAGTTCGACGACATTTGCAGCAGCATGGAATATCAGCTTGGAGACCATGGATGCGGTTACCCTTGACGCTGCATCACAGACAGGAGCACCTGTGATGGTGTACGCAACGACGAACCTGGGTGCACAAATGAAAAAACATTGTTTTTTCGGATGAATCCAGGTTCTGTTTACAGCATCATGATGGTCGCATCTGTGTTTGGCGACATCGCGGTGAATGCACTCTGAAAGCATGTATTCGTCATCGCCATACTGGTGTATGACCTGGTGTGATGGTACGGGGTGCCACTGGTTACACCTCTTCGTCACCTCTTGTTCGCATCGACGACACTTTGAACAGTGGCCATTACATTTCAGATGTGTTATGACCCGTGGCACTACCCTTCACTCGATCCCTGCGAAACCCTACATTTCAACAGGATAATGCACGACCATATGTTGCAGGTCCTGTACGAGTCTTTCTGGATACGGAAAATGTTCGACTGCTGTCCTGGCCAGCACATTCTCCAGATCTCTCACCAACTGAAAACGTCTGGTCAATGGTGGCCGAGTAGCTGGCTCGTCACAATACGCCAGCCATACTACTGTGGTATTGTGTTGAAGCTGCATGGGCATCTGTAACTTTACACGCCATCTAATCTCTGTTTGACTCAATGCCCAGGCGTATCAAGGCCGTTATTACGGCTAGAGGTGGTTGTTCTGGCTACTGATATCTCAGGATCTGTGCACCCAAATTACGTGGAAATGTAATCACATGTCAGTTCTAGTATAATATATTTGTCCAATAAATACCCGTTTATCATCTCCATTTATTCCTGGTGTAGCAATTTTAATGCCAAGTAATGTAAATATGAACATCTATGGCTGGAACGCTCAGACAACTGAAGTTCAACATCCAGGCAGTATACAGATCAATGGGCGTTACCTACATTTGGGCCGGTCAGCACTACTCTGTGACTTGGTGTGAAGGGAGCCTTACAGTTCGCCACGGCATCTCTGAATACAGAAATTGACAGATTAGCTTTAAAATATTGAAAAAGAGGACAGGCAGGGGGACACTTCTCGAGGGAGGACACAACCTACAAAAGGAGCACTGTCCTCCCTAAAGCAGGACGATTGCTCACCTTAATTTTCAGCCCAAAATTTTGCAGCTCCTGAAGAGAACAACTGGGATGGCCTTTAAAATTTTGTCTCAAGAATGGAAATAACAAATCAGCACAACACCTGGATGTTCGTTGTTAATGAGCTGTTCATCTGACAATTTTACCTGAGAATCAGTGGCGTAGCTACTACACCAAGGACCCCGGTGCAAAAATGACGTCGGGCCCTCTCTAAACTAAAACTACACACAGGCGCCGACTTTTGAAAATCTTGGGGTATGATCAGTGGCGTTTCCAATTGGGGGAAAGGTGGTTGCCGGCCTGCTGCTCCCCCCCCCCCACGACAGGTATTTCTAAGAAAAAATCTTTATTATATTTTTCCAATTCCAGGTTCAAAGCTAAAGTAATAATTTTGTTCTATTTTAATAATATTTCTTCTTTTTTGCTTCATCTGGTGTTAATTTAGGACCATTTTAATCTCTGAAAGGAGAAAAGTAATTTTTTATTATACAATAAAGAAATTAACAGCCATTAATTTCAATTTCACGTTTCAGAACTAATGGGCGGCTTTTGCGACCATTTGAACCTGTTTTGCCGTTGTAGTAACTACTGAAATCATTTTCTGAGTTTTCGTCTTCTTAGACATGCATGTCAGATAATGATGTGCCTGCATTGTGAATACTGTGTTCATTATCGCAATAACTAATATCGGATGGTCTTCCTGCCTTCTTTCTTCTGCAAATTTATTTTCTATACAGTATTACAAAAATAGTCAATAACCACTTCTGCTGTCATGCCATGTCTGTCGATACCAACAGGTTTACAAGTCATTGTTACATCACACACCAATTCAGTTAACAGGATGAAAAATGTCACGACTTAACACTAACACGATTCCTTGAAGACAATTGACTTCTAAGAGAATACATAAACGTTAAATTAGTAGTATAAACATTTTCATCGTATCGTACCAAACCCACTTCATTTCTAATTATTTAATACAACAATTAAAGATTACCGCCCTCAGTTTACGATATTGAACTTACAAGCAATATTCCATTAACATTCGGACTGTTTAGAAAACGATCACTTCACTCACATGTCAGCATGAATTTTAATGCCTACAAATTCAATAACCTGTTTGTTTTAGATAATCTTTTCACAGCGGTGTATTACAAAAGCCAGCCGCCTATCAGTGGAATGAGAGAGTCGAATTTAATTACAATCAAGAAATATACCGTAAAGAAAAAAACATAATACCAAAATTTTCAGTGGGATATGCTGAGAATACCCACCCAAATTTTGGGGTATGCTTGAGCGACCGAGCATACTCGTAATCGGCGCCTATGAACAACACAGATGCAATACTACTTCGTCAGGTCCTTACCGCTTACTGGAAGACATAATAAGGCAAACCTAAATACTCTTAAGTAAATTACTGTGTGTCACGCAGCAGATAATATTTAATCGTACTCTCTAATATAATTATAACCGTGAAAGTTAATTATGCTTTCCAGCAGAAACTACTGAGTGGATTTGGATGACATTTTGGAGAGGGATAGAGTTGGACCTGGGTAGAACATACAGATAAAACTACCATGGAATACTTTTCGAAGTTGCTCCATACTAGGCGAATGAAGTCGCAGGCAGAAGCTAGTCAAAATGAACAATGAAGTTGTACTCTCAAAGCAAGACTTATTAGTCTTCAGGGAGTTATTGCGATCGTTATATGAATAAAATTCTTGAATGTCCGTCTCCAAATCGCTTATATTTTCTAAAACATTACCGGTTTCGGGACAGCTGCCCATCTTCAGATCAAAATTTAGAAGTTACAGAGTAACCTGTCCTGTAATGAACGAATGTTCACAGTCGTTACTCTGTTAGTAACGACTGTGAACATTCGTTCATTACAGGACAGGTTACTCTGTAACTTCTAAATTTTGATCTGAAGATGGGCAGCTGTCCCGAAACCGGTAATGTTTTAGAAAATATAAGCGATTTGGAGACGGACATTCAAGAATTTTATGAAGTTGTACTCAACCACGAAAATATGGCCCCCTGCCGCGAATCAAACCATGAACAGTATTGTCACACACTGCTAGTAATTCAGCAGGTGGCAGGGTGCACGTCTTAGCAGACAAGCAATACCTTTTTAAGTTTATATTCTGAGATGGGAATAATTTTTGGATTTCACTTCGTGCGTTTGAAGTTTGTTGGCAGTGTTCAATACGTTAAAAGTCGAAAATCCTCCATTCAGCTAAAATATTATATACAGTAGAACGCCGATTATGCGAAGTGTAATTGGGGAAAATGAATGTTCGGAAAACCGATTATTCGTATAATCTAACTGTACACTTCTACTTGCCAATAAGAAATACTGTACAGTAAATGTATTTATACAGTATTTGGAGTCGCGCGATCTTTCACATTGCGCCGAGCGGCACGGCGCAACACTTGGAAGGCGCAGCTGTTGCTGTGAACAGCTTTGATGCTGCAGCTGCTGTACTTCTGCCGACTGGAGTGTGACGACTGTTGTACTCAGCGACTGTCGGCTTGGCCTGTCAGCAGTCCCCACTAGAAGCAATGTTCCGTCACCCTGTGGCCCATTGCGGCTACTGTGGGAAGCTTAGTTTGACGGGAGGGGGAATTGATGGACGGTAGGGTGGGAAGGTAAAAAATAAATAAATAAAAAAAAAAAAAAAAAAAGACGACGCTCAACTTTTTTCGAACTCACAGAGGCCGAGGGGCCCCGGGGCACTGCCCCGCCTAGCCCTATGATAACTACGCCACTGCTGAGAATCTATTCAGGAACAGGTGACTCAATCCTTGGATGTTCACAATTTAAACATTTGATTTTTATCCCTGCAATGTGGAATGTTTATGTGTTCCATGTGTGTGAACTGTTGAAATAGATATCTACCAAAATACACTTTGTGTCTATATAAATTAATTTCACTGATGACACAGGTACAGGATAAAATCTGCAACAAAGGCTTCTGACATAGCTTGGCAACTACTTGTGGTAATACTGTATTTTAAGTGGACTGATGACACCATTATGAATAATCATCATTGTAATTACTAGAGACCGGTTTATAAGCGACTTAAAAAGCTCAAAATAGGCATGCAATATGCAAGAAAAGTGCTTGAAAATGCATGACAAGGAGCAAAATATGCAAGATATCTCTAAGGTGAGCCTTGCATGTCGTTTGCGAAGAGTAGCGCTGGCCATGCGATAGATCGGGAGAAATTGCATAAAGAGCACGCATATTGCGTTTCAAATATTGTTCTTTCCTTGCTATTGCCGGTAACAAGGGAATGCAATGCCAATTAGTCGCCGCGTTAACAATCGATGTACACACGAAAAAATTCAAAATGTATCGCACGCAGAGGGGCAGGCACAAGATCTCCGTAATATTTTATTTCAAAACAACATACAATCAGGAATTCTGAAACAACATTAACTTTTAATTAATATTTTCAAAGTAAAGTATAGTTTCCAAACGTTTTATATTTTCCTACTATTGTAAAGATAAACGACCAGGTATTGTTCCAGTTGTGCAATAGTAAGATTGTCTTCGAAAACTCAAAACATTTTTATAAACAGAAAAAGACCGTTGTACATCAACCGAGGTAATTGGGCAGTATTTGAATTTGGGTGCTATGTTGGCACTTACTGTTTCTGGCAAAAGTTCAGCAGCCCCATTAATAAAACTATCAATTTGGGACAATGGTTCAAAGTCTGGGTTATTGTTCAAAATATGTTCAAACTTTTCTTTAAGATTTCTCGGAAATTCCTCCAGCAATGAGAAGTTCAATGCACTAATTTTATTCATTAACTGACAAGATTCATTCAGCACCAAACCTCGAGTTTCAAGCTTTTTAATACTTGCAGGTATATGAGAAATATGAGTGCTAATTACAGTAATGTCTTTCTTAATACTGGGGTCATTGAATGCTTCCTTGTATTGGTAAACTGCCAAAGCCTCCGTACTATCGAAGTCGTTTACTGTGCTTCTGATAGGCTCGAAATGTTCATTGTAGAACAACACAGTTTCGAATCATGTACCCCAACAAGTTACCACTGGTTCGGAAGGTAAGGGTACATGTGGTAGTTTTTCTTTGTAGGCCCTGATACAGTGGATTTGCGACCAGCGTTAAATTTAATTGTTGTCGACTCGTGTGGTGTGACAGGGAAAGGGATTAAGCGGCGGCACGGATGGTATGCGTGTTGACTCGTATCTCCTTCCTCAAGGTTAGTAAATAATGTCCTCTCTGTTCCGGTTCTCTGTTCGCTATCTAGTAACCTCTTGGTTAGCGATCGAACGCAGTTGTAATGTCGCAGTCACTCTGTGAAACATCAAAATGGGATCCATCTTGAGCCATCACCGTGTGAAGAGAAGGTCTGCGCACTGCCGTGACACGTCACGCAAAGTAGGTCGCGATCGTGTAGCTCACTGGCTGGCCGATGCGAGGCGGTGGGCTGTGCCCCATCGGCCAGCCAGTGAGGTACGCGATCGCGATCTACTCTGCGTGACGTGGCATGGCAGCGCGCATGCCTTCTCTTCACACGGTGTTGTACGATCCCGCCCGTCTAGATTTTTAAAATATTGTAAAAAACTTAAAGCCAAAATATACATCACTAGTTTTTAGTCAAAATATGCAATAACCAGCGAAAAGTAGCCAATTGCATATGCAACATGCAAATGCATATAATCCAGTCTATAGTAATACGGTACTACTGATATGTATGTGAGTGTTGTCTTGGCACTGATCTGATCTGAAATTTAATAGGTCAGTTCCAAGTTAACCAGGTAAGAATCATACTGGTAGGGGAGAGTGGGGCAAGACAGGGTACTTAAGCACTAAAAATTTTTTTGTTGGCTTACAAAATGCTCTAGTAAAATACCAGATATTCCTCCTTAAACTTCAGTATTTCTAGAGTTTATAAAAAATGGAACAAAATTGTTAGTATTTACTATTAAAAAAATATATTTTCCCAGTGTTTACCAAGTACCCCCATCTTGCCCCACAGTGAGAGCAAGATGGGGTATGAAGGTGGGGCAAGATGGGTTACCTCAATACTGTATAAGACAAAGGTAATTAAGTAATTATTCATTGAACACAGGTTTACAAATTTATAAAATAATTATTCTAATATCTAATGAAAATGTATGAAGTAAACATTGCATAATGTTAAAGTTCAGTTTATTGTTATTCAGCTATTATCATCGTTTTGTAAGCAAAATTCACACACATGATGTACCTCGGCATCCTCGTCCTCTTCTCCCTCACATGAACAGTGAGCCCATTTTCTGCAAGAGATGCATGACACCATTCTTCTATTGAATGTGAGTAGAAATAGCCACAATACAGGCACACACTGTCATCTTCTTCTAATGTGCTTTTTTCTTCATTTTTTTTATCTTCTTTGCCAAGTTCACCATTGCTTTTTTATTCTTCCCACTCCTGCCTTTACAAAAAAAGAGGGATTTTTTTAACAGGCTTCTCAGGTGAATTCTTTCTTTTTGTTCCTTCTTTTTTTCAGGTTTAACTTTACTTGCACTCTCCAGGAATCCTCTTCTGTAAGGGGGTGTTTTTCTTTCCGACATGAGGGATCGGAACAATCTGTTCAGGTGAAACAGCAAATGACCTTAACTGATTGGCGTTGTTCTCAGAAGCCTGCTTGTCTGTAGTGTGGTAATTGGGGTAATTATCATTCCAAAGCCTACAGCAAGCACATCTTGCTCTTTAGTACCGGCTTGGTTGACAGGACGATCACTTGTCTCTGACATAAACTGCTTATGTGAGCCAAGTGAAGCCTCCCGTTAGTCATTAGTGACAGAAACATTAGCGGCCTCACTTGTAGTTAAAGGAGTGTCTTTAATGACAGAAGCTTCAAACACTGAATCTGGGAAGATGTTTGGTTCGAAAGGGCAAATTCCTGTTTTTTATTTATTTATTTATTTTTTTTTTTTTTTTGAAACTGTTTATGGCAGTCAACATGGTTGCAGCTCATGTTATGTCGTGGGGCAAGACGGGGTACCTAGTGGGAGGGCAAGATGGGGTACCCATTTTGCCCTGACACTTGGTACCCCATCTTGCCCCCAGGGACCATTTTTACCTTAGGTTAATATTATAGCACCAAGGTTATATTCAATTACTTATTTCATGCATTAATTTATTGCTAAACAAGCTGTTTTTCATTGATAATACTTAAGAGTATGAGAAACAATTACATCTGAAAATGACGAAAAATTATATCACACGTTTGGATGTATTCACTCAGAATGGTTTGCGCAAAATGGCTGCCAGCACTGTCAGGCACTCGGATAGTGAGTGCCTACTACTTCAACTACTCGCCACTAGGTTGCGATATTTGTCGTGGTAGAAATTACAAAAACCCTGTCTTGCCCTCCACCCCATCTTGCCCCACTCTCTCCTATGGGGCACACACATTTAGTAGATTCGGGTTATTATGGGCCTCAACTGATTTATAGGTATTTACAAATGAATTTGTTTGCAGTATCCACACTGGGTTGCTGCTGATTGGTGGTTTGGTGATAGGTTGTTATTTCTAATGAGTCACATTTTTTGCTTCATATGATGGATGCATGGATGGTAAGAAATAGATGAGGACAAGCACTCTATAGCTATATCATTAAAAATTCAAGGATGTGATGAAAATATTATAAACTGAGTATTTCCTGGGACTGTTAATCCATATGAAAATGATTTTCAGCAAATCTTATTATGAATCTATCTGTATACGATGATTTTCAATAAAGGAGGATAGATAACAACTCACCACAAAGACGTTCATAGAGCTGCTAACAGGCATGAAAAATAGACAGTCACATTCACACACTTTAAATTTTCAGCCATGGCCTTTGTCAGAAAAAGACACAAACTCACTCAGACAACTATATACACCAAACTACCTGGCTGCTCCAGTGCTACAAGCGTCTTGATAATGAGTAAGGAGGGGAGTGGATGAGGAAGGATACTGGGTAAGGGTGGGACTGGAAAGTTCTGCGTTGCATGATGAATTGTAAAGGCTCCGATAGGCGGGAATGTGATATGCAGTATTGAATGCAGTGAAGGGAAGAGGTGGGAGAGGATAAAAGGGCTGGTGTAGAGGTGTGTGGGGAGGGATGGGGAATTGAAGGAATAAAAAAGTAAATAAAATATTTACAAAATAAAAAAATAATAGAAAATATAATTAAAAGGATATGGTAAGGGGTGACACATAGTTGCAAGGAAGACATGGATTTGATGGATACAGAATAATGAGTAGGGAATGGGGAGGGGCATGTTAGGTATAGGGTGTAGAGATGATATGTTGTCTTAGGTTGAGGCCAGGATGGTTGCAGGATCATAGAATGTATTGAAGGGACAACCTCCATCTGTAGAGTTCAGAAGAGCTGGTGGTGGAGGGGGAAGGTTCAGATGGCTCGGCCAAGCCATTTGTATCCTTCCCTCCACAATCAATATATTGTGTTTTTTTGACACCAAATTTGGTTTAGGGCCTATGTAACTTTATTAATTACATGGAAAATAGTACAGACTATTTATTACTACCATTAATTCAATCTTTTAATTAAACATTGATATTGTAATATCTGTTAGAAATTTTATGACAATATATGAATATGTTAATGTCTTAAAAGGTGATGACATAAATTACACATAAACTTTTTTAACTCATTTAATATTTATGGAAACATAGTTTAAATAATACAGAAATAACAGCTGGTGTATTTGTGAAATATAATGCCGTTCATATGAGGAGTTGAAGAGGCTTGCTCAGGATAGAGAAGGGTGGGGAGCTGCATCCAACCAGTCTTCGGAGTGAGGTCTACAACAACAACATCAACAATGCCTGTGGTATCAGTTACTTCAGTTGTTGTTTGCTTCAGTTTCTACTACAATTGGAATTTGTTTCTGTTATTTGATATAGTCCTGACAGGCATCATGTGATGTTAAAATTCTGTCAACAGCATTTCCACTGTTATCAGCGTAATATGACACAGCAGGTTTTCGTGTGGGATTTGATGTGGCCAGAGAATCATCAAGTTGGCATTCCAGTCTATTTGCCACTTAGAAATGGTATTAAAGTCTCTACTTACGAGGACATTTTCTGGACTTCACCCTTCTCAGTGATATATGAGGAATGTCCATATGCGCTGCCAGTACTGGGCCCCTTATATCATCTTCAATTGATGAAAGAAAATCCACTGATGTTATGCATCATACTGTGCTGTCTGAAATCTAGTATCATCATATGGTTTCTATTCAACTACACAGAAGAGCAGTATTCTGCAACAGAATATATATATCCTGGTATGGAATCTATAATAATGGAAAGTCCAGGTTGGAATTAATAATATAGTAAGGACAATTTACAACTCACCGCAAAGACGTGGCAACGAGCTACGACAGACACATACAAAAGACACACACATATAACACTTTCAGCTATCGGCCATAGCCTTCTTCAGAAAATAGAACATTCACGCAATCACACAGCCACACAACACAGTCATACAACTATCACCTCCGGCTGCCGCACTTCCAATCACTCTCAACGGCGAATCATGGACGAGAGGCGAGGGGAGGGGAGGTGAGAGGGGATAGGAAGGTTACGTCATGGTGGTGGGGGTGGGTTAGATGGGAATAACGAAATGCAGCTTAGGAATGGAGTGGGGAGGCGGGAGAGGGGAGAAAACTAAATAAAATAAAATAAACAAACATAAAATAAAAATAAAATAAAATAAATGTACAAAATGCGTGCACACTGTAAGTACACAAGACCGTACACACACACACACACACACACACACACACACACACACACACACACACGGACGCACCCGCACGCACAGAGTGTGCACGCACACACACACACACACACACGCGCGCGCGCGACATAATCTCTCATTGTGAAAGCATCTGCTCCCCAAGTGTAGCAATAAAATTTGTGGTTTCTGTTATGTGTGTTGGATTTAGCTATACTTGATTCTAGGTGCTTCCTGAAGATCAGGGCATGGTCCAGGATGATACTGAGATACTTAAACTTAATATGAGGAAGTACTCTATTGTTGTAGTATACTTTTTGGATCCCCTGTTATTCTGGAATATACAATTTGTTTCTATTTCGAAAGTGCTGCAGTCTCCAGTCAATGTAGAATTTAACAACTACTTTAAGATCTGGGGAAAGTAGACTGACAGCATGTTTCATCCTCTTGACTGACACTGATATGTAACTTCCTGGTGGATTAAAACTGTTGCCAGAACTGGGATTCAAACCTGAGACCTTTGCCTTTTGCGGACAAGTGCTTTAGTGACTGAGCTGTCCTGGCAGTCTTCATGGTCTGTCCTCACAGCTTTACTTCTGCCAGTGCTTTGTCTCCTACTTTCCAAAATTCATAGAAGTTCCCTTGTGAACCTTGCAAGACTAGCACTTTTGAAAGAAAGGATATGGTGGAGAGATGACTTAGCAACAGCCTAGGGGATGTTTACAGGGTGGTATTTTCACTCTGCCTTAGATTGTCCACTGATATGAAACTTCCTGGCAGATTAAAACTGTGTGTTGGAATCGGGATACAAACCTGGGACCTTTGCCTTTTGCAGGCAACTGCTCCGCCAACTGCACCATCCTGGCATACTTCATGATCCATCCTCACAGCTATACTTCTGCCAGTAAATAGCCAGGTTTTTATTGCCAGATTACAGCGCACTCAAATTTATGTTATTTTGTTTGTGATAAGTGCATCAGCATTGATCCCTGATGAGGACTATTGCTTGTACCTAATACAGATGCCATCCATTATTATTTGTAATGTTCATCACATAGATTGTTATTCTACTTCTACATAAATACTCTGCTAATCAAATTTAAGTACTTTTATGATATTTCTCTACTGTTCCATTCTCCTATTTTATTAAGATGATCCTGTCTCCCTATATAGGTGGGTGCTAACAAAATATCTTCGAAAGAGAAAGTCGATGACATGAATTTCGCAAATAAATCTTGACACAACAAATAATGCCTTTCTCTTAATGATTTCCACTTCATCTTTTGCAACATTTCTGTGACTCTGTCTCCCCTATATTGTGAAGATACAAGATGAGCTTCCTTTCTCTGAAATTTCTGTATTTCATAAGTCAGTCCCACGTGGTGGGAATCCTACACTGAGCAGCAATACTCCAAAATAGGATGCACAAGTGTACTGTAGGCAGTTTCTTTAGTAGAACTGGTGCATGTTCTAAGTGTTCTGCTAAGGAAACATAGCCTTTGGTTTGCCTTCCCTACAATATTTACTGTGTAAAAAAAAGGAAGCAAGCTTGGAATTTAACATCCCGTTGACAGCACGGTCATTAGAGATAGAGCTTAAGCTCGGAAGGTTTGGGGCAACATGTGGAAGGAAATTGGCCATGCCCTTTCATAGGAACCATCCCAAAATTTGCCTGGAGTGATTTAGGGAAATCCCAGAAAACCTAAATCTGGGTGGCCGGAAGTGAATTTGAACCACCATCCTTCTGTGTGTTCTTTTCAATTCAAGTTTTTCATAATTGTAATTCCGGTATTTAGTAGTATTTTTGAGAAGGATTGGTTGCTTACTCACCATAGAGATGTCTGATGAGCCACAGAAAGACACAAATAATAGAATTCAACATTAGAGCTCTCAGCCGTTAAGGCCTTCATCGGTTAGAGAGACACAAACATACATTCACTCACACGGACAGCACCATTGTCTCTGGCCGCTGTGGCCAGTCTGTGGTACCCAGCACAGCTGAGGTGAGAGCAATCAATGTTGGGGGTGAGGAAGTGGCAAGGACAGGAAAGCAGGAGGGGAAGGGGGGATGCACGGCTTGGGTGCGGCATATGCCAGTGCTATCTGACGGGCAGTGTGGAAGGAAGGGAAGGGACTGAAATGTGGCGAGACAGCAGATGAATGTAAGGATAGAGGGAAGGGTGGAACTAGCGAAGGTTTAAGGGATTGCAGGGGCATAGGATATATTGTAGGGAGAGTTCCCACTTGCGCAATTCAGAAAAGCTGCTATTTTTGAGGAGGATCCATATGGCACAGGCTGTGCAGCAGTTATTGAAGTGAGTTGCACTATGCAGCACTGCATGCTCTGCAACAGGATGATCTAGCTGCCTCCTGCCCACAGTTTGACGATGGTCTTTCATTTGGATAGACAGCTTGGTGCTGGTCATGCCCATTTAGAAAGCTGCATAGTAGCATAGTAGTTACAGCTCAGTTTGTAGATAACATAACTGCATTCACAGGTTGCACTGCCTTTTATGGGATAGGAAATGCTTGTGACAGGTCTGGAGTTCATGGTGGTGGGGTGGTAGATAGGACAGATTTTGCATCTAAGTCTATTGCAGGTATATGAGCCATGGGGTAAGGGATTGGGAGCAGGGATGGAGTAGGGATCGACAAGGATATTACGTAGGTTTGGCAGATGGCAGAATACCACTCTATGGGGGGGGGGGATATTGAGTAGGGTATTTTTTATTTCAGGGCAGGATGAGAGGTACTCGAAATCCTGGTGGAGAATGTGGTTTAACTCTCCAGTTCTGAGTAATACTGGGTCACAAGAGGGCTTCTCCTTTGTGGCTGGACGATGGTTGTGGGGGAGCTGGTGGTTGGCTGGACAGACAGGGCCTGTGAGATCTGTTTCTGGACAAGATTTGGAGGGTAATTGCAGTCAGTGAAGGCCTCAGTGAGGCGTTTCGCATATTTGGAGAGGGACTGCTTGTCACTGCAGATATGACGACCACGGGAGGCTAGGCTGTATGGAGGGGACTTTTTGGTGTGGAATGGGTGAACACAGTACTTGGTCCGGGCTTAACACTCATGGTAGTGGAACTCTGGAGAGTGTACATACATGAATGCAGTGTTATATGAGTTATAACTCTATCTGAAAGCTGCAAGGAATGAGCTGCTGATGTGGTTTGCCGTAGATGGAATTTCAATGGTTGGCGGCTTGCTGCTCAGGTACAGGTTGTATCTTGCATTGCGGCAATGCGATGGTGCAGCAGGGACATTTGAATCAGATGAGCCATTTGTGATAGCACCCACATGATTTACCAACTGACATGCCTACACTGTGAAGTGTTCTGTGTAAGAATGACCATCAACAAACTGTCCATTTGCATGAACGGACACAGGCAGACAGTGTTTGTTGGTAATGAGGATCACCCTGTGGCTAAGCATGCCTTGGTGCATGGCCAGCATATCTTGGCACAGTGTTACACAATCCGGGTTATGTGGATACTTCCCACTGACACAACCTTTCAGAACTTCCTAGATGGGAACTTGCCCTTTAGCATATTCTCTCTTCCTGTTGCTCACCTGGTCTCAACCTCCATTAATTTCAAATTCCTGCCCACCATTCAACAACATCTTTGCCTCTGATCTCTGGACAGAGCCTCTGCCTTGACTGGCATCTCTGTTCAACTTCTTTGCTTTTTATATATGTCTGTCTTGGCGTGTGTGCGTGTATGTGTGTGTGTGGGGGTGTTGGTGTGTGTATGTGTGTGTATGGGTGTGTTGTTGTGTGTATGTTTGTTTACCTATCCTTATCCCCCCAATGTATGTCTTTCCTCTCCCGGGATTGGAATGACTCCTCACCCACTCCCTTAAAACTCGCATCCTTTCCTTTTCCCTCTTCTTCCCTACTCCGAGGATTGCGAAAGATCAGTTTGTGTGTGTGTGTGTGTGTGTGTGTGTGTGTGTGTGTGTGTGTGTGTGCGTGTATGTAGCTAGATAGTGAGAGTCATTGCTTAGATGATTTGACATGGAATACCACATTTCCATCTCAACTGTCAACCATAATGCCATTAGATTCCTGCCTTAGTAATAATTGTACAATACATTTTTTTTGGTAATCTGATCCTCTTTCTTACAATACCTTAAAAGAAAAAAAAAAAAAATCAAATGTTTGTAAAGCTTATGGGACTTAACTGCAGAGTCATCGGTCCTTAAACTTACAAACTACTTATGAATTAGCTTATACTGAAGATGGCACAAACATTCATGCCCAAGGGGGGATTCGAACCTCTGACACGGAATGGCCTCACACATCATAGCATAAAGCCTCAATGTGCTCAGCTGCTCCGCCGCGGCTTGAGCTCGTCCCATATTTACAGAACTTTTGCTACTACTTGGTTGAGTAGATTTTGTTACAATTGGAGTTTCCATTGTCAAAATTTTGTCAAACATATTTCGAAAAATTGGTAAACAATTGCTTTCTGGTTTTTAAGAATCGAAGTTACTGTAATTCAATAAGATTCTGAAACTTGTAGCTTAGAAACTCTTAAAAATAAAATTATTAAATAAAATTAAAATGGAGGTAATACTGCTTAGTTTGGGCTGGTATTTATTTGATGTAATTTTCATCACTCTTTTGCCATGACCATTGGTGTGTAGTAGTGTAGGTTCGGGTGCCTGTGTTTGTGAATGCATGTACTATTACTAGAAGGAGAGCTAATGGTTGTAAGCAATTTTAAAAAGAAATAAAAATTATACCATGTTTTTCAGCCTGTGATTTAAAACAATATTAGTAAATATTTTTATGGTACTTTATCTTCAATGACAAGCTTTAGGAAAAAAAACCCATAGAAACAGTGGCAATATCCATGATGGTGAGACTGTTTGTAACTATCCTCTCCTTACCTTTCATAATCTCAATGCCTGTTGCACTCATTAGCTCTTCAGCATGTCCTGGCTTCTCTGAGATTGTTGGTGCTACAATTTTCTACCTCTGACATTCACAACACAATGCTTTAACATTGAATTAAGTATTTTACTTAGCACCATACATAACACAATGTAAGTAGCCAGTCCAGTTCCCACAATATTTCGTACAGCAAGAACAGGTTAGTACAATCTGCACTAAATTGCTTGACATTGTTCATATGAGGCTAGTGTAGAATTTCAACACTTTAACAACAATGTTCATAGTTATTTGCATGTGGCAATATCACAGTTACAGAACAGATTGTCAAGTTTACACAATTAATTAAAAACTAGTATACAGTAAACACTGGTAAATTTACAGTTAGTAACTTTCAGCAAGAAATGAGGATTTACAGTTCATTTGAATATACGTGATACATCGCCAAACTTGTGTGGCACACGTTGATACTTGTTATGATTCTAACTGCCAACTAACTAATTCTTAATATTTTTTGTCTATTTATAGACTGGTGTAGGAATAATTTTGTGATCCCTGCATCAGCACAATTGTTTATAAAACGGTTAGGTCAAAATTTGACATTCGAGTTACACTATATGTTGCTATTACAATTTGGTTTACAGAAATTATTGTTACGATGGGGGATTCCCCATCTTTAATGACTGCCAGCCATATTAAATAAAATAATTTATTACAGAAAATAATTCAGCTTCTTAATTAGGGCATCACTCAATCAATGCAGTATATCAAAAGAAAAGGAAAAACCATGGCAACAACAGTATGTAGTCAAAGTCCGGAATCTAACAATAGTTTAGGAGTATATGGCCATGAAAGTTAGAACTGGTAGAAAGCTTTAATTTCTATTATTACGTGAGTTAACATATTTTGTATAATTCCAGATGCCCTAATATAAAATAGAGGGGTGGCGCTACACATTGGTATGGGTCATTATATTTCAATATGCCAATTTCCCCACTCGAAATATGATAAAGTGAGATAAATTACTACTTCAATTAACAATATTTCAGTATTACTACATTTCCTGACTTTACTAATTATCATAATGTATTTCTATTGTTGCACAGAATAGGCTGAATAATAAAATTACTTTGGGGAAGACTTATATTAATAGTAGCTATTTTTGGTATCTACTGTGCTTACTGCTTATGTTTGCAAATGAGTATATAAGATTTTGGAAAAAGATATTGTACAAGGGGTAAACATTGAGACAGATATGATGGGAGGTGGTAACCTTGCTTTGTTACATGTTGTAGATCATTTATTTATATTTCACAGAACTCATCAAAACCCAAGTACAATGTAAACTTAAGTGTTTATGATTAAATTATTTTGTCCGTATTTCAGACACGTGGCTTCGTCAAAATTAAAACTGAAATCAAAGTGTATAAAAAAGTAACAGATTGTGTTAATGAAAGGTATGTTATTGTTAATATACCACCATCAGTAACATACATACAGTTTCAAAATGAATTGTAGATAACTAAAATTCAAAGTTGTCACATTCGGTGTGAGGTGGAGGGTGAGGGTGGGGATACTAACTTTATAGAATTTGAATTCCAAAACAGTAAACTTTTAAGACATAACTTCATGTATATTCTTTTTCTTTACATTAATTCACACATGCAGAAATTATTATTAAATTCCCATAATGTGAGCTCAGTCTTCATAGTTATTGTTCAATTTGCAATAAAATAGCCCTGTAACGAACAAGGTTGATTTTAAAAAGCTGCTATTAATCGATATCCATACATTTGCCTGTTATCACAAACATAAAATATTACCTTCTGTCAGTAATATTCAACCACTGGCATCCATTAATGTTATATTTAAGTAACTATCCTGTAATTAGATCAAGCCTGCATTAATGTGTATGAAGCTTTATTACTGTTACAATAATGTGGAAGCTCCTGTGTTGTTACATGAACAATTTTTATTTTTATGCAGTTCACTAATTAATTAATTCATGAAATTGTTCATATCTTAGTAAGTGTATTCAAAGATGTTATATTATTTGGACCATAGGAAGCTGAAGATAAACAGAAACAATGGAAGCTGCGTCAAATTATACTACAGGAACTGAGTTCAAAGCTTACTGTACGTCATCATCGGCCGATCATAGCTCAGGAGGCAAAGCAACAATTGAAAGAACTTTCCTCGAAAATTCAACAGGAATTTCAGAAGAAAATCCTTGCAGAGAATGAAGACCGATACAAAGGTGAGTAGTACATATAGCTCATTAGCATTGTACTGTTTCATTAATTATTATGGAAGATACAATAAATGTTTCCAGAATGAAACTTTCACTCTGCAGCAGAGTGTGCACTGATATGAAACTTCCTGGCAGATTAAAATGTCTCCACCATATCCTTTCTTCCAGGAGTGCTAGTCTTGCAAGTTACGCAGCAGAACTTCTGTGAAGTTTGCAAAGTGGGAGGTGAGGTACTGGCAGAATTAAAGTTGTGTGGTGGTGTCATGAGTTGTGTCAGGGTAGCTCAGTCGGTAGAGCACTTGCCTGCGAAAGGCAATGGTCCCAGGTTTGAGTCTCAGTTCCGGCACACAATTTCAATCTGCCAGGAAGTTTCATATCAGCGCACACTCCACTGCAGAGTGAAAGTTTCATTCTGAAAACATCCCTTAGGCTGTGGCTAAGCCATGTGTCCACCATATCCTTTTTTCCAGGAGTGCTAGTTGGGGCAAAGGTCCCAGGTTCGAGTCCCGTTTCCGGCACACAATTTTTATCTGTCAGTAAATTTCACAATAAATGTTGTTCAACACTTGACATTTAACTGAAACTTTTTATAGGGGGCCTAGTTGAATATACTGGTTATCTGTTGTTAAATCAGTTATGTTTATTATGATTCTGCACACTGTACTTGACCTCTCAACTGCTTTTCTGCTGCAAACATAATTATAATATGATTAATTGTTGGCTCACACATGTTTTGTAGTTTTACATTTTGTGATTCTCATCAAGAAGGAGAACCTTCAGTTCAAAGGAACAAGTCGAAAAAATTCCTTAAAAATTTAATTATGTAGGCCTATTTTGCACCTTAATTCATTAGATAATAAATTATAAGCAGCAAGCATTTTCTGTAATTTGTTAAAGGAATTTGATTGTGTGAACCATAACTGCCTTTTAAGTAAATGAGAATTCTATGGTGTCATGGGCAATGCTGCAAAATGGTTCAAGTCACACCTCGCAATAGGAAACAAAGAGTATAAGTGCAAGTGACTGATGAATTAAGCCACCCATCATCATCATCAGAGTGGGAAGAAATTAACATGAGGTGTCCCACAACGATCCATGTTAGGGCCATTGCTTTTTATTGTGTGCATTAATGACCTCTCATCAGTTACACTGCGAGAAACAGAGTTTGATTTATTGGCAGATGATACAATTATTGCAACAAATAGCATGTTGAGCATAGTTCTAGAAAGGTCTGCTCATGATATTTTCATGGACATAAAATGGTTTAAAGACAAGTCATTAACATTAAATTTTGAAAATACTCTCTACATGCAGTTGAGAACATGTAAAAGGTTTCCATCTGGCATATTCATAAAATATGATAAAGAACAGGTAGTAGAGGTTTACAGTATTAAATTCCTGGGATTACAACTTGATAATAAATTCATTTTGGAGGAACACACCACAGAACTGCAGAAATGACAGAGAAATCTGTATTTGCAATTCAAGTGTTATCAGATGTAGGAGACATAAAAATAAAAAAGCATGCACACTTTGCTTACTTATATGGTATAATATTTTGTGGTAATGCTTCAAGTCAAGCAAAAGTTTTCAGAGTCCAAAAGCAAATTAATACATATTATTTGTGGAGTAAATTCATGGACATCCTGTAGAAGCCTCTTTAAAGAACTGTGTATACTGACTACTGTCTGTCAGTAATTTTATTTCTTAATGAAATTTGTCTTAAATAATATATCCCTTTTTCCAACAAACAACTCAGTCCATACATACAATACTAGGAACAAAACCGATCTACACAAGGTCTTAAAAGCACTTACGTTAGTTTGAAAAGGGGTCCACTACTCAGGAACACACATTTTCAATATTTTCCAGGAACCACAAAAAATTTAGCTACAAATAGAGTTCATTTTAAGAGGAGCCTGAAAGACTTATTAGTGGCCAACTCCATCTGCTCCAGTAACGAATTTTTGAACAGAACCAAATGATGTATGTATTCATACTATTAGTGTTATTATATCAGCTTGTAATAAAAAAATTGAAAAATGAAAATATTGAAATGTTCCACATCCACAAGGATCTTCTCAATATGGATCCATGGAATGAACTACTAATCTAATCTTAAGCACACCTGAGCCACAGTACTACACCAGTGACAAGTCACCTTTCCAGTGCCTCTGCCAACAGCAGCTGAATGCAATAGAGCACATCTGCTGCTCGCATACTTTGCATCTGTCCGCCAGACTGCTGCACTCAGCAGCTACATGCGGAGTGGATTAATTGATAGCAGAACATTCTGCTACACCCTACTGTTGGTCCCATATGTCTTGTGTGTGCGCGTGCGTGTGCGTGTGCATGTAATCAATGGCAAGTCACCATGCCTTTTCACAAACTCCATGAATGGGGCCATTAATGGCTGCCTACATCACTTCTAATTTCCTTCACCTGCTCCTCTATCAGGCAGCAGATTCTACATGCTTGACTTCGGTACTCATAAACATATCCTTGTTGACACTGGAGTCAAAGCCAGTTCATACACCATGAGTGCGTGCCACAGAATATCACTCTTATTGAGCTCTCTCTATGTGCTGCGAATAACTCACTCATTTGAGTGCACAGTGCATCAGAAATTTCATTATATCTGTTGCCCAATTTTGAGCGCAAGTGGTCTTTCTATTTTGTGGACAATGAGGAACCATCTTGGGCATGGACTTCTTAACGTTTTCTGACTTGCCACCTGATTTAGAATTGCCCTCTCTGGTTCACACCCTACTGGGCCTGCACATTCTAAGTTCTTTCTGTCACTTCCATCATCTCATACAATCCACTTAGGCAGCTTATTCTGCTGCACTCAGTGAGTGCTCTCTTCTCACAACATGACTTGCCAATGCTATCATGTAGACAGGCATTGAACCTGCTGTTTGTGACAACAATATGCCCAAAGACAACATTAACTCCGCATCTTGTGAACTATTGTGTGCTCAACGGGTATCGAGTGCAAACAGCATCCAATATTGACTGCACCATACTCACCCCTCCGGTCCCCATGAGCTGCCACAGCCACCAAGTTCATTGTCTCCTCTGCCAGCCATTGCTGCCAAGGATGCTTGGGAAGACAACAGACACTAACAGTCAACGATCAAAATTAGCAATACACCACACACTTTCAATGTTGCCCCCCTACTACCAACCCAGTAATAAGTGTAATTATGTCTTGGTTGTCTTCATCTTTTGAGGCCTTATCAAGCTTTGAATGCCAGAACTATCATGGGCAATTATCAGTCCCTAACATTCAAGGCTTATCGCCAAATCTCTGTGTTTCAAGGGATGGATCAAAGACTGCTATAATTGCTCTATTCAGCCTATTTAAGTACTTTTTATGACATTGTGTCTTAAGAAAGTAGCACAAACATGGTAGGTATTCATTGATTTCCTCCTTAGGAATCTCAGTTATTGTTACACATATCTGGATGACATGCTCCATCGGATAATTCTTCCACTGTATGCAGGAAATGGTGTACAATACCATACTTAGGATTTCCTTTACACGTTCTTCAAACTGTTCCTCTTTCCCACTTTTCCATAAACCTGTCTTCCATCTCTGATGCCTTACTTAACTCCTTGAGTGCTTTCAAATTTAAACTTTCTTTTGCTTCACTACTCCACACTTTCTTCAGCTTCACTTGTATTTCTCTGACTACAAGGTTGTGATCAGAATGCTCCTGGGCAAACTTTAGCATTTTTAGACAGTTTCTAAACCTATTCCATATCAGGTTGTATTCCAACTTCTTTTGTGGGTTTCAAATAGTGTGTTATCCAACACTATGGATTTTTCTCTGCAGAAGCTAATTTAGACTTTCTCCTCTCTCATTTCTTATCCTTAATCCAAAAATTCCCCTACTGTATCTTCCTTCCTTTGTGCACTACTATGTTCCAGTCCCCCACAATGATAATGCAAACATTTGTATTTTCTTTTTGAGTAAGTTCTTGAATCTTCTTATAACATTCTTCAATCTCTTCATCTCTGTGTTGGCTGTGTATTAATACCACATTTTTCTCCCTATCTTGCAGTCATATCATCATCAGTCTTCCATCAATACATTATACCTTCTTTATGTTATTTTTCAGTTTCTGCCATATAAGTATTCCAACTCCATTTTCACCATTCTTGATTTCCCCTTCATGGAAGAGCTTATAACCTCCACTTTCTACTTCTCCATTTCCTCCCCATTTCAATTTACACTTTCCAACAGAAACTGATGAATGAAACCTGGTTATATGTTCCAGTGTGAGTTTTCAGTAATGACATTAGAACATGAGATTTGGAACAGAGAAATTCTGAAAACATGTTTTAAGATGTCAAAAACTTTGTTCATAGAATAAAATACTGAGATTTCTTAAGTGCTCTTTAAGGGTCAAAACAAAGGCTTATCAAAGAGCATTGAACAAAACTAGGTGGTCATGGAACTTGTCACTATATAGGATAGCAAATATGTCCAAAGATAACATTCAAAAGATAATGGTAAGGCATGTTTTTCTATGAGAAAACTTTGCAACAAATTACAGGGAGCCCTTTTCAAGTAGAAGGAAGAAGGAAGCTTAGGGTTTAATATCCCGTCTACATCATCATCATTAGAGACGAGTACTTGCTCGGATTTGTGGGTAATGATAGAGAAGGAAATTGACTGTGCCTTTGCAAAGGAACCATCCCAGCATTTGACTGGAGTTATTTAGGGAAACCACAGAAGACCTAAATCTGGATGGCGAGCTGTAGGTGGATTTGAACCACTGTACTTTTGAATGTTCAAATAGAAAGTGAAAAAAATTGATTGCCACTGGTAACATCCATAATAAAGAAGTGAGATTACACAATGACACAAATGTGGAATGATTGCTGAGCATTATTCGGGTTATTACTACTAGTGCATGACGCAGAAGAGAACAACTTAGCAGGCTAATAAAGGCACCAAACAAAATGTTGCCAACAGTTGTATCATTTGTGCTGGAGGAAATTCAATGTTCACTTGCCACAGAATTACTGCTATGAAAGGTCCTTCTACTCACCACAAGGGGGGTCATTTGCTACAATTACAACTATGGCAAGCAAAATCAATGATCTTTTACAAGATTTTTTCATCCCTAATATAGTAACTAGTCTTCCCCCATTTATCTCATCCCCAAGTGGGTTGCTTCGTTTTGCCTCTATTATGACCACCTCAATCATGGACAATTACCAGATACCTCATATGCAGGACTTTGCCCAGATTTTCCATGGCTCCCAAGTGTTTAGTGTCCTGTCTGTAAGGCTTACCACCAAATACTGATATCCAAGGAGGACATTCTCAAGACAACCATCGTTACTTCTTCCACTCTGAATATTGTTTCATGCCATAAACCTTGTTGAACTTCCTCTTGTTTAACCTCCACAATTATTACTGTTATTTGGCTGAATTCAACACATACTCCTCCTCAGCAGAAGGGTGCAAGGTTCATTTAGCTCAGGTCCATGACAATGGTGTCAAAAATAACCTGAAAAATCGCAATTACACTGCCAGACTGTCACCTTTCTTGGCCACCTTATCTCTGCTGATGCTGTTTACCCCACTTCACACCATATTGCAGCTATCCATGACCTTATACTATTGGTCACTTATTGTGATCACCACAGATTCCTTGGTTTGGTCAATTTCTACAGATGTCACTTGTCATGCGCCATCTCTATCCAAGTTCCTCTGGTGCTTTAGTTGGTAAAAACATTTACAGACAACACAAAGTAAAATATTGTGGATGCTCATCTGTCATTTGGAAGCTGGTATCTGTAACCGCTTGACATTTTTACCATGTCGACTCGATCACCCAACTTACTACAGACATTCAATACATCCATGGATTACTTTATTGTGGATTGTTTTTCCTGCATGAATATGATTCATTCCTCTCTGCATACAGAAGTATTAGTATAACTTCACATAAAAATATAGACCTTTTGCATCTTTGCAATTCCCCAGATACAGGTCTGCCTTTGGAACATGAAAATTTCCTTACTTCCCCACCCCCATCTGATGTGATGTGTCCGCTTGCTCTCTCCAACCTGTGGTACCAGCTCCTCTCCAACACACAGTTTTTTCCACCCTTCACAACTTGGTGGTGCACTCACGCATAAAAGTGACAACTTACCTGGTCACAGAATGTAGCAAGGTATTAACCATGACTGTTGTCACTAGATATGTGCCTGCACTTTTGCTAAAGAAAACAAAGCCTTGAGTCATGTTACCTGACCATTGGGTAAGTTTCTTATACTGAAAGGATGAGCACATGCACCTCAATCAAGTTGGCCCTCTGTGTCCACCTGATAGTTTCTGTTCAAACTTATGGCCATCAATTTGCGTGATATCATGGCTGGCTCTCAGTCATTGCATTCACTTTCATTTCCTCATGGAACACACATTTTGCTTGCTGCTCATCCATTATAACAGATCAGGGATGCTAATCTGAATTTTCCCATCTTATTAAGTTTCGACTGCTATGCAGTGTTGACAAGTTTCACACCACTACCCATTATCCATAAAATGATCGTCTTCTCAAGCACCTTCCCCACACTTCAAGGCAGCTATGTTGTGTCAAAGCAGATCTCAGTTTGAGGCTTTACTTTGGGTCCTCCTCAGCTTGTGTACAGCTGATAAGGACAGGTTAAACACATCTCCAGCCAACTTTCCGTACAGTGAACCACTTGCCCTCCCACAAGAATTTGTTACAGACACACTCGTCTCTTGTTGAAAACATACATTTGCATATTGACATTGTCTGAACCTGCCTATGCAATTAGTTTGTAGCTTTTATGAAGGAGATTAGATTATAGTCAATTACTTGGAGATGTTTGGCAAAGAGAGCTCATTCTTTCAGTGTGACCTCAATAACCAGCCACAACTGAACATCCAGCACTGTTGTGTTTCTGGATTTTTAAGAGACCATATGTGGGGTGTCATGTGGGTGAGGTGAAACTAATTCAGGGGAGAGATTCTGGGAATGACCTAAAGCAGGGCCAAAAGGCATGTGGGTCAAATGAACCTCAGACTGTCTCGGCTTTGCTTTGCACTTCTCAGAGGTAATCATTACGGCATGACATTTCATGTTAATATGCAATATGGCCGTGTTTCTTCCGGCTTATGGTGTGATATTTTTTCATCTGCCAGCACCTACATATTTCCCAGAGCTTTCTACTGCCAAAGCAAACAGAAGTTTCTTAAAATTCATTTCAGTTTTGGAAGAAATACAGGAACAGTTTTCAAGTTGTTGTCAGGATAGTGCCAATGTTATACTTCTTTTTGAGACCTTTCAGGACCATTTGCTGTATCAGTGGAATGTACTCCTGTCCATTTGCAGATACAACTGTTCACACATTCTAAGAAGGATTTAATTGAGAAGAGTTTGCACATATCATAATGAAACTGCTAAAGTTATATCAATATTTGGCTTAAATTATGTGCATAAAGGATTTTTTCAATAATGAAATTAAATAAGTCACAATTACATGGTAGATTGGGTGATGATCGTCTTATAAACATCCTCCACCTGTCAGTGTGCTGACAGTTTGTACCGGGTATAATTTGTGCTATGTCTTCAGTGAATCACAAGTAATTAAATCATTTTACTAAATATCTTGGTAATAACTGTAGTCATCACACTATTGATAGAGAAGTACTAGGTCATTCTATAGACACTATATTTTGTTTTTGCTCCTCAGTTAAAATGTAAGAATTTTACATGGAACAAGATGGCTCACACAATATTACTAGGATAATGGAGTTGGAAAACAAACTTAATTCTATTTTCCCCTTTTGTACCAGCAGTCAATAATAGTATAATACTTTTATAATCTATAGCTTTAGTTTTGTGAACTTCCTAATATGGCATAATATGAAACCAAGTTGTGTGAAAGGCAGTCTAGTGTTCTATACATGATGGTTGTGCCATCTAAGCAGCGAATCTGCAATTTATTCCTCCAAAGTTCTCGGTCAGACAGCGTAGTGGCATGGTGGGACAAGTGTGCCTTTTGGTGAGAATGAGATGGCCTATAGCTGTAGGTCTGCACAGATGTGGGTTTCCACAGTAGGCTATTTCTTACTTTGCAGATAAACTTGTAAGCGACAAGGATACCCATCTGTTTGATGTGGACAAAGAGCGAGGTATCTGCTCAGTACGTCTGTTGAAATGATAGCTGAAAACTACAACCCTGTGGACATTCTTGGAATCCTTGCAGGTTCCAGGTAGCTGTACCCGAGGGACCTGGCGCCTAATCCATTTATGTGACCGTGTCTCATCTGTGGTCTGTCAAGTGCTTTTTGGGTGGCAAATCGGCTCACTGCCCACCAGAGATGCCATGTGTCTGCCTTCAGTTAGCACTTTGTAGTGACTGAGTGACAACATATATTGTAGTGAATGCAGTGACAGTTCTTTCTTAAAATGAACATGACATCAATGGATACTATATTGTGTAAAGTGAAAAAAGGTGATTTAACATTAGTGAAGGAAAACAAATTAAAATTATCAACTTGGAAAAAATTTTGATATTTATTTGATGGCAAGAAAAAGATCAACAACATAGTGCATGTTTTGCATGTAGAAAAGTATATTCACACTGGACACAAAAGTGTAACTTTAAATTTGCTGAAACATTCATGTGAGATAGGACAAAGTAGCATAATTACTTATTTAAATACCAAGTCAGATGCCAATGTTCCTGAAGTTCTGCCAAATTTGAAGATAACCGCAACCAAAAAAGTTATGAATCTTGTCACCAAAGACATTTTAACGTTCAAAGTTGCTTGTGGATCTGGGTTTCTCGAGATGGCACAGTTTATTATTGATGTGGGGGCATATCTCCTGAGCTATGTCATTTAATTATGTCAACAACCATTGCGAAAGTGCAAGCAATATGTTGGCAAAGTTTCATTGCAAATGAATGACCAGTACAGCTGTGCATAAAATACGAACAAATATGCAAACAAACATTCATGTTTGTGTGTTGGATAAATGGTGACAGAAGTAATAAACATTGACAATAACATTTTATAGCAACTTTCATAATCAGATATGATGTACAGTGAAAGTAACGTATTTAGGAAAGTACACAATGTTATATTGTATATACTGGTCGAAGTTGCAGCCGACATTGTCTCTTTTTGCTGACAGTTGCCAATTAGAAGTAGATGGCAGTTTTAACACTTGAAAAGACATGCTTTGCTTTGTGTCACATAACCTCTTGTGTGTTAATAAGAGGAAAATAAAGTGTCCCTTTTGTAAAACTCTGAAAGAACAATTTCTTTTTTTAATGTAAACACAGTAAAATCTCCGCTATGCAGATCAGTTTTAACCACTGAATTTTCCAGTTTGGAATAGCCTGTTTTGGATTAGATATAGAACAGTTATTGTGATTTGAGAAGTCAAAAGTAGTAAAATTGTCACAGAAATGACACTAACAATAATTATATGATTACATACCTTGGTTTTAAATACTGCTGTCTATTACTATTACCTATTCAAATTTCAATATCTGCGGATGTGGATAACGAGCTTGCAGATGTGGATGAAGTGTCGCATTTGCGGTTCCAGATATTGTTCTTGTGGATGTGGATAATACTTTTCTTATCCACACAGACCCCTACCTATAGGTCCACAGGCCAATTTTGTGGCCACCCCTGACCTAAGGCTTTCAGCAGGGACTGGATGTTACAGTGGAATTCTGGAATGGGATGACTGTAAGTGACCACATAAATAGAGGAGGCAGACAATTGGTAGAGACCTTCTGTAAGATAGTTATTGCAATTCATAACAACATTAGTGGAACCTTTGTCTGCAGATGGATAATTAACTAATGATCTGTGTGGAGACTGTATATGGCTGTCCTTTCATCTGTTTGTTTGTTCTTATGGAGGGACCTGTAGAATAATACTGATGTAGTTGAAAGTAAGAATTTCTGGAAGGTGACCAGGGGTGGTTGGGTGGAGTGGAGGGATGATCATGGTTGGATAGTGTTATGGACTTGGAGAGACAGAGTTCAATGTTGGGATTGGGTTGGGTTTGTTTGAAGGACTAATAACAAACAAATGTTTCCATTACAGGGATATCCTAATATATTGATAGTGTGTATTATTCATTAAATGAACATGCTGACATTACTCCATCAATAAGAGTGTGAAAGGGTCCAACCAGATATGTAACTTATGCATGCCAGTTAAACTGGGTCCTTTTCTGTTACTGGGCGAAGGTAAGTTGTGCCTTCAGATTCTCCTTGCTAAGCTTGCATCTCAGCATTCCTCTGATCAGGTGGTTGGTGTGAATTACTTGCACAAAGCTCTTTGGAGTAGATGCACTTGACTGACTATGTGAGTGTGTACGGTTGTCTGGTGTGAACCACAGAGAAGTGAGGATGCAATGGTGTCTTTGCCTGGGGCAAAATTTGAGCATGCTCAATTGGAAATAGTGAACAAATGTGGTGATAATTTTTGTTACTGTTCATAAAATGCATTTACACAGTTGGATCCATTTCTTTTACATCTTATTAACTTTTTTAATATTTGGTAATACTCATTGTTTTTGTTTAGTGTTTTGTTCACCCTGTTCATGATTGTCCTTGCAAACGATTATTCTTGTATTACTCCATTAAATAAATACAACATGGAAAATCAACTCTACATTATCTCCACTTCGCATCCTGCCTCTAAGTCACATGTGTTTCATTTTGCTTGTTACTTCATGCAAGAAGAATCTTAACATTGTAGGAAATGTTAACAATAGTGTGCAGTATATTCACAATGCTTTTTATTATCATTTCCTATAATATTGATAGTGCCAATTATTCACTAAATGACCAAGCTGTTATTACTCTGCCAATAATAGTGAATGAAAATACTAATAAGTACAATCTACTATCAATGACTGAATGTTTAACAACTGTCTTCACTGTATTGACAGTACAACTTCAGTCATTTTCCTGAGGCAATAGTAAAAAGACATGACACCCAATACATACTTTATCTCAAGAACTCCTTTAAATTGTAAGTAATCTAATGTGACAATTATCTTTTGTTGTGGGGATGAGAATCAGAAATCAGAGAAAGGTTGGCAATCCATCTCCTCATATGAATTTTACAGGTAAATAATCATTACAAAAGACTTCTTGTTAATATACTAACTTAAATGTGTAACTATCAACTGATTTTAGTATTTATTTTTTGCCATTTTAATGTGTGTATTTTTCAGATTCCCATGGAAGCATTCAAAACTGGAGAGATCGAAATCTAAATCAGGAATATCTGATGCAAACCTGCAAGTGATAATTTAATCAATGCCTTTCAGGCAGATTGTAAATTAATTGTGTGTATTGTAAACTCTTTAAACACAATTTTTTGCATTAATTTACAATGATCTGATATAATTCCAAAATAAATTATTATTTCATCAAATATGACTGAAAATATCACATTAAGAAATTGATGTAACTGTTTGACTCCTAAATTATATGAATTACCAAGAAATATTTTTGAAAAATGTTTATAATAGGAAGTATGTACTAATTGATGGGAAAATCAGCTGTGTGTCAGCAATACATAAAGCATTAGAAAATATGAGTATAATAATTAAGGGGATACAAGAATAACCAACACAGTAAGCAACTTTATGGAAGAACTGTAAGAAATGGAGGCTTGATGATGAAGCAGGCACTACAACTGGTAAATTCACAATTGAGCAGCAGTTTTTGCTTGCAACAAATAATTCATAAGGAAACAGTTCATACATAATCTTTTATTTTGTAGTACATTGACCCAATAAAAATGTATGATAACATCTCTTTAACCAAATTGTGAAAAACTTGAAAATAATCTGGAATAAATATTAAAATTACAATTATAGAAACTGCAATATCAGGGAGCAATACCAATAACAAATTGGACTTATTGTACAAATACACGTATAGCAAAAAGAATGCAACATTGAATCTACTGTTAATTTGAGGATCTACACTGATCAGCCAGTACATCATGAACAACGTCCTATTGTCAATATAAAAGCATCAAGCAGACAACAGTGTCACCTTATAAGAAGCAACTGCTAGTCAGACACACAAACTGCATATTGTGGGATTTGGATGGGGGATTTAAGGGATTTCCTGCTGACAAAACTAAAGACAGGCCAGAGAAACCAAATATAGGACAGTAGTTTGCTGATCATGGAATAAACACCAGTAGAAAGAGTTTTTCTTTGTTTGAGTTTAACTCTGTTGTTTTATTAACTTTGATAATAATAAAATGCTTTTGTTGAAAAGACGAGTCCTCACCCCTACATTATAGTATCACTGAACATGCTGTCCATGTATATCTGCATTTGACTGACAGAAGATTATGATGGCCTGGAGGCTTGGCATGAATATTTCAGAAACTGCATTACTTGTTGGGTTTCCACAGAGTGCTTTGATCGGTGTCTTCAACTAGCGGACAAACCAAAGGAAAACTGCATCCTAACGTTGAAGTGTTGGGTGGTCACATTTCATAACAGTTTTCGTATGGAATTAGGCTGGACAAAGTAAATCAACTACCTAACTGGACAGATTCCTTGAGTGGAAGTGAAGTAGCAGTTAGCAAGAGAATGGCTTCAAGTCCTTTCCTCTGTTATCTTGATATTATCAACAGCAACAGTTTGCCATGTGAGCCTCCTGAATAGCCTGTTTTGCTCCTTGGACTAGATCAATGATCATCAGCTCAGCTTCTTAAGCTGTCATATTTACTCTGCATCTTCCTTCTTCACATAAATCTTGATAGCCATATACTAAAATCTTGAGTGATGAACCAGTTATTCTGTTCCACCAAAGTTGTGTGGCTTCAACTTCTTTTCTGAGGGATATGTTGGAGGAACTGGAAGAGAATGTTTCTAATTCCATGTACAAATAATTCATTGATTAAAATCACTCTACTTTGTATTAATGAAAGCATGTATTATTCAGTTGTGTGACTATGAAGTGTGCCTGAGTGATTTTTCTTTATTCTGTGGAAGGCGATGGCCGATAGCTTAAGTGTTGTATGTGTGTACCTTTTTTATGTACCTGTCACAGCTTGTTGTTACATATTTGCAGTGAGTTGCAAACTATCCTCATAATATTGTTGAATCCCAACCTGAAGGTTCCATTGAAAATATATTCTGAAATACCATACAGATTATGTCACTGAACTATTAATTAAATATTACTGCAGCTAGTAGGTCTGTTCTGTACAATGTCTGAACTTGAACCATTTTTAATAGCCCTCACTTTCAATTGTCTGTAAGTGTAATTACTCCATGTGTTACTCCGTGGCACATAATTCTTCACTGCTCAATCCCACCAAAGGGAAAATGGCAGCAATCACAGCAGGCAGCTGTACTATCCTGCCAGTCACACTCGCATTTCTAGGCCTGCACAAATGCCACCAAAGTTACCACAGTATTTGTTCTTGACTTACAAACTATTGTCTCTTATACTCTTCAGTACCGAGCGCTTGTTTAAATTACAAATGAGCTGCCTTTTTTTTTTTTTTTTTTTTTTTTTTTTTTTTTTTTTTTTTTTTTTTTTTTTTTTTTGATTGTGCCAATGGTAGTTAACAAAGAATAACACTCAAAAAATTTTAAATTTTAAATCATAGTGCATTTTTATAGATGGTATCATGTATGATACTTTGGGGCTTAAGCATGACAAATATCTGAACTATTGTGAATTTTCAGTTTTCTTTACATCAAAAAAATCTGGCCAAACCGTTACACACAGTCATCAAAGTCACCATACATATCATGTTAGGTGAGAATACAGATTTTATATTAAAATTTCAACAATAATAATTAAAGAATTTAGAATATTTGAAAAAAAAATAAAAAGATTAAATAGTGCAAACTATTGACAGTTTTTGTTGATATTACTACAGCTCCCACAGTTAATTTAGTAATGCTTGCACTCAATTGGTTTTTGTTTTGTTTTTGTGGAATCTGCTAAAACAGTTCCTGTTCATAGTGAAGCAAAGAACACTTTGCACTGCTGACACCAAACAAATGAGGCCTCTGCAGCCTTCTAACCTACATTTGGACGGTTCTCCTGAACACTGTTCATCATTCAGGCAAATGAAGCATACTTGTTTGCTTCATCTCCTTTGATGGTACTGGAGCAGGACACATTGGTCTTTTTCTTTCTTGAGGAATATCTTCATCTTTGGAAAGTAATTCCTTCCCCAAAGATTCTGTCTATAAACCTGACATTTCATGAAAATGTATCAAATTTTCTGCAATGTTGAGTTTGAAATGATAATATGGCGTTGCATTGCACTCTCCCTGTACTCTAACCATGCAGCAGAAATTGCAAAATCCATAAAGTGATGAATCAGTCTAATTGTCGATTTGTGGGTCTGGGCTCTCGTGCTATATTTTCCCACTATTCTTTCTAAAAGGTCCACTCCTCCCATGTAGGTATTGTGTGCCTTTATTGCATGTGGGCGATGGACATCAATGTACAGTTTGTCTTTTTTGGGCCACCGTTTACAATTTTCAAGTGGCTCAACACCAGATTCCGTTGACACAAAGTTAATTGCTCTGTTGTTAAGCCATTTCATAATTGATAATTTTCCATCATTCCTAACCACCTTATCATGGGTTCCCCTTGTTTTCAAATTGTTGCATCTCCATGAAACAAAATACCTCTTGGGATGTGACTGAACAATACTGTGCCAGTGGCGGTAATGTTTCTGTAACTTGACAACTTGTCAAATAGAGAAACAGAAGTAAAGTATCTGTCAACGTAAATTGATGAATTATCTGTCAATGAATCACTTGGCTTCAGTACTACTCTGCCACTAATATCTAACTTCTCAGGTGGAGACACTTTTTCTGACTAAATTTCTTTCTCTTCATACATGCAAAAAGTGAGAGGTATGCCCTTAGGTTTTGCCATTACAAAGTTCTTAAGACCTTCAGGTAAAGCTTTGTCTGTTTCATTTTGACTTTTCCATGAAAAGGAATCATCTGCTCATCAATAGATACTTCCTTTGAGCAAGGATTGTCTACACATCCCTTCCTGACAGTCTCCAAAATTGGTTTGACTTTTCCAAAAACAGTTCTGCATTTCCTGTTCCCTAACAGCTTTGTCATCCATTAATTTTAGATTGTTCCACAGGAGGTAACCCCCTGACTCTTGAAACACTGTCTGCAATTAATGGGTATTTAGTTTTATTCTCCTAGCGCATTCTTAATTGTGGTGCCAATAAAATTCGTGCAATAACACTCACAAAAATTCATGCATTTTTTTGTATAATACAATGAAGTGATTTTCCAGTTTCCCTTATATGCCTAATATTTGTAAATTGAGACATACCTTTACAAAACGAAACATGAAAGTATTTGGAAAAATATTCAAATGGCTTTTTCAAGTAATTTATGGCTGCTGAGGTGCTGGCAGCAATGACAGATTTGACACTACTGGAAGTGGAACCCAACTGAAAACTAACCCAGGCAAAAAAGTTTTCTAAATCAACAATTCGGAGAACAAAAGTAATTCATATATAGACACACACATGCGTACTGATCAGTATGCCTACAGAACTCATTTCTTTTTTGGAGTTCAGCAACAGGGAGAGTTTCAACAAGTACAGTTTCCTCTTCCGATTTAATTTCATTCTGTTGTAACAAGATGTCTCTTCATCATCTGATACATCACACTATGTCAGACTCATCTGGATTAATTAAGTCTGATGACCAGCTCAATGATCTCTTTGTCAGTCCAGCCTGTAAAACACTAATTTTTAGGTTGATATTACATGAAGAATGTCTCTACAGCTTTAATAAGTCATTAAAGCAAGTGAAAACTTGTGTAACTAGCAAAACAAATGTATTTACATTTATTTCATTGATGTATGCTGTGCAGTTCTTAGAATCTGAGTTTTGCAACTGGTGCTGCCACCTCCTGGGGCTCGACAGAACAACGAACAGCTGAGTTGTGGTGAGTGGGAGCTCTATCATGTACAATACCACAGACCAGAAAAAGATTACTCACATACATGGCCAATGAAAAAATAAAACTTGGAGGTATCACATATGATACCTTGGGACTGAAGAGGATATAAGCACAACTTTTGTCACTGAATAAAAGGTGTCAATGTAATGAGGCAAGCCCATGACATATAGACATTACTGCTATCTGTTAGGAGTAAAGAACAATGATCTGCAGAAAGTGCGTTATTGATGTTCCATTAAAAATTTGTGGAGAAACAATACATGTTCATAAGACTCTCAGAATTTTTTTCACAGGAAATGTGACCATTATTCTGCAGGTCACTCTTAATTGCCTAGTGAAAAATCTATCCATCCAGTTTATGAATTTTCAAAGAAACCTTGTAATATCACATGAAAAACCTTGAAATGAATACCAAGGGTACCTTTTATCTTGATTTTCTTATCACTTTTTCACTATTCTCCTAATTGAAATACATAATTTATTTCTATCCAATGGGCCAATAGCACAGAATAAATCTCTAAGAGACATAATGTAATTATACCAATATGCTGCTTTAAAGTTATGGATCCATTTCGGCACAATTAGCCACAGTCAGACAACCTGCAAAATACACAAAATTTTTATATAATCATCATTGTTTTGTAACATATACTTTTAAGTTAGGCCTGTTTTTTGATAAAGTTTTTTTACTTACGACCATGTGACATCCTTGGACAGTGTCTTGCTGTCAGAACATCAAGATAAAAAAATATTAAAATTTTATTTAACAATATTTGTATAATACTACATAAGAGTGACACTAAAATTCACATGGTCATAAGTAAAAAACTTTACATTGAAAAAACAGGCCTAACTTAAAAGTATATATAACAAAACAATGATAATTATATAAAAAGTTGCGTTTTTCGCAGATTGTCTGATGATAGCTAATTGTGCCGAAATGGATCCATAACAGCATTATAATAAAAAAATTTAAGGCAGCATATTGGTATAATTACACGATGATAATTTATTTCATTCACATTAACCTTTGAAATTAATTCATCACATAAAATCTACATACTGTTTTCGTCACCTCAATAATTAATTATTAAATGAAAAGCTATCATCCAATTGTAATTGTTGCAGTTATCCACTACAACAGAGTAAAACTGTGTGGCTGAAATAGCGGGCTATAACTCACAGTCAAAATCATTGTTTATTCTTATCATTCATTGGTAAGCCACCTCATACAATGACACATGAAGTTCGTTTTATGTCCCATGAGAGGCAAAATATATCTTTTTACACTACAGTTATATACTCTTCTGGGCAGACTGGTAAAATAAGACAGACAGTGAACTGTTGTGAACCTAACATAGGACTTTAATGCCAAGCTGAGTACAACTGTGTCTCAACTCGCTGTGCACGAAAGACTCCTAATGATGGGCCTCTACAGTCAATGATCCATTCATGTGTCAGTTAATGCTATTCCATTGGCAACTACAACTAAAATGGGCATGCAACCATTGTCACGGTTGTTGCAGTGGCAGAGCATTGCATGGTCTTGTGGGTGAGTAGATTAATAAGCACAAAATAAACTACTGTATTGGTTGAAAATACACTAACAGAGTGAGATACAACCACTAATGCAGAACAAAGTATACTGACGTGAAACATGGCTGCATCAAAAAACTACTTCATTAGAGACTGAAGTCCTGTAGAAACTGTGCAGATTGATTCATCAATCCACCACAGAACTGTCTATCACAAGTATGGAGCATTATTTATTTGTGTGTGTGTGTGTGTGTGTGTGTGTGTGTGTGTGTGTGTGTGTGTGTCCCGCTGATATAGTGGGAAGTGAAGTGGTGGAGGTGAACGTTGGGCATCACTGGGGCATCCAGATTGAGTCTGTGTGATGCGGCCACTGCTATAGCAGTGGCCATGGCACAAACTGAGGCTGTGGAGACAGAGGTCACAGCCCACCACAAAATTGGTGCAGCTGGAAGGTGGGTGAGAGCATGTGGGCCCTAGTGGCCCTTCAGTCCGTGAGAGAGGGATAGGCATGGAAAGGAAGGAGAAGGGGAAGAACGAGGGGGCAGTGAGAGAGAGAGAACCAGATTCCAAAAGGAAAGCCTAAATATGGGGAGGGCGTTGTATTTAATGAGGGTGGTGTCAGATGTCTCCTCATGAGTCTGTATGGCGAGGTCATCTAGTGGAAGGGTGAATACGTCGACCTCCAACAGTGTGATGTACAAAGGTGCAGTCACATTGTCAGTGGACAGTGTAACTGCGTATGGTGCTTGGAAGCAGGAGTCGTCGCTTGAACAGCTGAGTGGGCAGGCAGGTAGCAGGGAGGCATCTACACTGGGAGGAGGGGGTGAGGCAAAAAAATTTAACATGCATTACTGTTGTCAATATTACTTGCATGGGGGGGGGGGGGAGTCATCACATGATGTGTGTCCACCCTGAATGTCCTCAAATTCTGACAATAACCATATGGGTTTTACGCAGCAAATAGCCACCATTGTTGCCTGGCCATTTAATAAACTGCTGATGGTGTCATCACACAACACTACATGGTCTGTGGAGAATAAGTCTTTCTGAATGATAACCTGTCGTAGTGTGTGAGAGCATGAAGGTGGTGGGTGTGATGTTGCTATGTGTTGCCTTAAGCATTCAATGAGCGTTGGCAGTGAACTCTTGATGGGAAGGGGAGAAACCTCGACATACTGTGAGGGGAGATGGTTGGTTTGATTTTTAAAGGGACTAAAGTGAGGGGAGAATAAAAGGCTCACCGTGAAAACTTTAGCAAGAGATCTCATCACCCCTGATGGTTCAATGTAGGCCTAAGAGCACCCAGGGCAGTCTTGGTCCAGAAATTTTTGTGCCACATTAATGATGCCTTGAGTATTGTGTGGAAGCATTCAATGAGCCCGTTACTTTGTGGATGATATGCAATGGCAAGGAATTTGGTTGTACCGCAAGGGTTACTGAACAGGGAGGATTCAGAACTAATGGCCCTGGTCTGTTGTTAGGGAAGAAGGGGAACCAAAGTGAACTATCCAGCTTGAAACAAATGTGCGAGCAGCAGCATCGATGCAGTTATTTGAGAGAGGAATAGCCTCGACCCAATGGGTTGTATGGTGGCTTATCATTATACTTGGCGTCATGTAAGAAGGTGCTTCCATGCATAGAGGCGGAGTGACAGGGGAAGCAAAGAGGGAAGGAGCAACGGCTGAGTGCCAACAGTTGCAGGAGAAACACTGTGTCATGCGCCTACAGAATGAACGTTATTGGCTGTCAGTGCGGTAATGGGGGGGGGGGGGGGGATGTGCAGAATGGCTGAAAACTAGGCTGCCTTCATAGGTGACACCAACTATAATAGATACTGTTGTCTGTCCAACAGGGACAGTGGACTAACAAGGTCCAAATGAATGTGATGGAAATGGCCAAGTGGGATGTCAAAACTGCCGAGTGGAAGTTGAGCATGGTGGCCGACTTTGCTGTGTTGAGAGGAGAATCAGGTGCAGACACACTCACAGTAGTAGTGTTTATTGTTTGGCCATATGAAATGTTTACATAATAGCTTAGTTATAGGTCGAATGCTGGGGTGTACTAAGCCATGGAACAAAGAAAATATTTAATGTACTTGAGCACTGGAACAAGGGGGTGTTGCACACCTGTCAAGACATCACAAGGGACAGGGATTGAACTGCCAGGGAAGGGATGTCACTTAATTTAAAGTGAAGAAGAGCCCTATGTAATAAGTTGTGCACAGAGGAGTCAGTAATCTGCAGTTGAGATAGGCATTTGAGATCCATATATTATTCAATGAAATTAACGAATGACGTATAGTCCATCACCACATCCTCTGTAGATTTAATGTAGCAAACATAAGTGGTGAATTAACAAATCAGGTCCATGTTGAGGAATTGCCAAGATGGAGGGTCAGCCAGCAGTTTTCTTAATAGCATCCACAAGGGGGCAGTGGTCAGTAAAGACAGTGACAGGGTGCAGCCCTCTATGTCATCATGAAAATAACTGATCGCTTTGTTTATAGCAAGGAGCTTCCTGTAGAAAGAGGACCACTTGTGTTTAGAGCATGTGAGCTAACAGGAGCAGTGTAGTGGTTCTGCTACATTACCTAAGTGCTGTTAATGACTGCAGCAAAGTAAGGCTTGTTTGCATCCATAGTGATTGAGGAGGGTGTATCTGGGATGGGATACATGAGTGTTAGGCCTTGGTCAGTGTGGTTTTTAGATTATTGAAAGAGGTCATCGTGTCACTCATCCAGTGCCATTGATGTCTGTGCCTGCAAGTGCATCTGTAGTGGGACTTGAAGGGAGGCAGTATGTGGCATGTGCCCAAGAAATGTCAGAGATATTTAAATGTTTCCAGAAATGGGAGTTCGTTAATTACTTGCAACGTCAGAAGTTGGGTGTGTATCCTCAGGAAAGACCACGTAGTGGAGAGATGTGATGGTATTCTGTCCTAGTTGTGACTTCTCATTATAAATTGCAACACTATTGTCCTCAAATGTTTGAAGCACCTGTACCTACTTCTGCTTAAGTTTGGATGTGGAAAAAATATGCATAACAGAAACCGAATGGGCTTAGCATAGAGTTGATGAATCTCTCTCAGGTTTGTGATATGTTTTTAAGACTGAACAGCATGGTGTGCTATTCAAACAGGTTGAATGGGGTGATTGTGGTCACCTTGTGCATGTCTTGATCAGCCATTGGGATTTGATGATGAGCTTTATGACAGTCTATAACCTTGAACACACATGTGCTGTGTGATTACTGCACAAAATCTTTAATATTTGGAATTGGATTTGGCTATTATCATAACCTTATTCGATTCCACTAAGTATCATTCAAAGTAAAAAATCGTAACAATGGAAAATCCAATAGGAATATCAATAATTGAGGATAGGTCACAACTCACCGTAAAGAGACTCGCTGAGCTGCTGACAGACACAAACTTAAGTTTTCGGCCATGGCCTTCGTTGGAAAAAGATACACATACATTCATGCAATTACTCAGACAACTATACACACACAGCTATCATGTCTGGCCACTCCAGCAACACAAGCCAGACTGTGAGTGACGCGAGGAGTGGAGGGGGAAGGATGCAGGGTAAAAGTGGGGATGGAAAGTTCCAAATTGCATGATGAATTGAAAGGCTCTGATACGTAGGAATTTGAATTGCAGGAGTGAATACAGTGCAGGGAAGGGGTTGGGAAAGGATAAAAGGAAGGTGTAGAGGAGAGAGGGAAGGGAGTGGGGGGATTTGAAAAAATAATAATAATAACAAAAAATAAAAATAGGAAGAAAATAAAAAATAAAGTTAGGGAAAAAAGGAAAAGATAAAAAAATAAGTAAAAATAAAAGAGATAAATTAAAGGGAGATTGTAAGTGGTAATAAACAACTGAAAGGAAGACATGGATAGTGGGGGAAGGGGGGGGGGAGATATTAGGCATAGGGTGCAGGGATGGCAGGTTATCTTAGGTTGAGGCCAGGATGGTTACAGGACTGTAGAATGTGTTGAAGGGACATGTGTGCAATTCAGAAGAGCTGGTGGTGGAGGGGAGGATCCAGATGGGTGGGGTAGTGAAGCAACCATTGAAATCCAGAGTGCTGTGCTCAGCTGTATGCTGTGCCACAGAGTGGTCTATCTTGCTTTTTGCCACAGTTGGCGGTGGCCATTCATCCTGATGGACAGCTGGTTTGTCGTCAAACCGATATAAAACTCTGTGCAATGATTGCAGCAGAGTTGGTATATCACATGGCTGCTTTCATAGGTGGCCCAACCTCTGATGGGGTAAGATAAGTCTGTGACGGGACTGGAATAGTAAGTGCTGGGTGGGTGGACTTGCAGGTTTTTCATCGGGGTCTTCCATATGATCCCTGTGGATCAGGGATCCATATGATCCCTGTGGTAAGGAATTAGGAGTGGCATAAGGTTGGACTAGGATGTTGTGGAGGTTGACTCAATTCTTGTACAGTTTTATGTATATCTACTTTCATACTCGACATGCCATCTCTTGGTAAGAGGTGGAGGGTTCTTTTGTACCATTGTCATTCCCTTTTCCTTTACAAATTATGTATGGTTCATGTGAAAAATGACTGCCAGTAAGCTGCCTTGTGGGCTCAATTTTGTCTAATTTCATCCAAATGGTCTTTTACTGAGACTATGATAATTGTTGCCTCTTCTACAAAAGTAATTGTTATAATCTTCTGGCCAGATACTGGAGAGCTGCATGCCCTCAGGAACAATGAAAACTGTAGTGTTCTCTAGTTTTCAGTTATTCTCAGTATCTTGATGCACTGCCTAATTGGTTGATGTTACAAGGCCAGATCAATCTATCATCCAGACAGTTGCCCTTGTAACCTTGTATGTTTATACGGGTCACACACGGGTTCTGAAGATTGTGAGACCTTTTGTAGCCTTTGTCTGTGGTGCCATCGACACTGCTGTTATTCCTGAAAGCTTATACAACGTGACAGCCTTGGTGTTATTGATTAATAATGCAGACGTAAACACACGGATTAATGCACACATATAGTATATAGTCAGAGACAAAGCCAACATTTCTCTAACCCCCCCTCCCCCCCAAAAAAAGTAAATAAATAATGATAACGTGTGTTTGCTGCAGTATAATAGTTACAACCCGAAAAGTACTTAACTACTAAAACAACATGAAACCAATGGGGCAAGTGCAGGATTTAGCCACTTCTTCTTCTCCTGTCTCTCTCTCTCTCTCTCTCTCTCTCTCTCTCTCTTTCCACAGTCAAACAAGTTGGAAATATATTGAAATGTCTGCCTAGGTGTGTTTGGATGTGGATATGAGTGAGTGTGTGTGTATTTGTTTACCTTCCTTTTTGTCCCCTAAGGTAAGTCCTTCCACTCCTGGGATTGGAATGGCTCCTTTTCCACTTCCTTAAAACCCGTATCCTTCCCTTTCTCCTCTCCTTCCTCCCTCTTTTTCCCGAAGAAGCCACCACTGGTGGCGAAAGCTCGAATGGTTGTGTGTTTTTGTGTGTGTTTCGTGTTTCTATCAACAAGCCTGTACTTTAGGTAAGTCAAAAATCTTTATTTTATACTATATATATTATTATTCATACAGCGTTTTAATTTCCTTTTAGTTATGTTTGTCATTCTGGAGTTCAATGTTTTCAGATAGATTTTCATAAAAATAAACACACAAAGTATTCCGAAAATGAGTTTTTGTTGTAATTATTTCCTTCACAGTTTGACCATTGGACCTGTTCTTTTCATCAGTAGATAAATTCTCTCTTCATATATATTTCTTAACATACTTCACTTCCTCAAAAAGCTAATCTTCACACATTTCTATTAAAATATTTCATCAAACTCTGGTAAAGTAGTGAGATTGCTAAACAGACTTCCAAAGAAGAGGGTCTTTAAACTGAACCTCATTAAATGGTTTTAGCACATGAAATGAGTAAGCCCATTTATCGGTAAAATCAATTAGTATCTCCTAAAATAAACTTGAAATATACAAGAAATCGGACTCTTTCTGCATGCTATCTTCTTGCAATGTACTTATCAAAATCTGAATTTTTATAGTTGCAAAAGCTGCATGTGTCACGTGAAAGCTTTGCTTAGTACCAACCAAAAAAACTCATTCATAGTAAGTTAAAACCATTTAAAAATATATGGAATGGTTGGTGAAAAATGGGACAATATACATTCCATATTTATTTTGTCAGGACAATGGGATGGTTACGCTAAATATGGAATGATCCCATAAAATATGGGACGTCTGGTTACCCAACTTTAGGTTCAGTCTCAGACGTGCCTTACTAAAGCTAACTTATGTGATAATTTCACTTCAGCTTGTTCCTTATGCATACTCTCAGTCATTTTATGAAGGAACTGCTTCCAGTAACTGTACTGAAATTGTGTAATTAAAGGCTCATTTCTTCTTTGTATTCACAAATTATTTTTGTTTTTGTTGAGGGTTAATTGCCACTCCTTGCACCAAGTGTTTGTCTGCTGCAGATATTCAAATGCCACAACAGTTTTCTAATATTGTGAGTTTTCTGCACACTACATCATCATTCACAGTACACCACAGTATCATCCAGAAAGAGCTTCATGGAACTTTCAACATACATTACTAGGTCGTCCTGTGTATTGTGAAAAGTAATGGTCCTACACCACTCCCTTCATGCATGTCAGTAAAACTTGTACATTAGAAGACTTTTCTCTACTGAGAATAGCATCTTGTGTTCTCCTTGTTAGATAATTTTAAATCCAGTAATATAGTTGGTCTGATGTTCTATTCATTCATCAGGTGACAATCATGACAGAAGTCTAGGAATGTTGCTTTTTTCTTGTAGCCTGTATCTAATTGTTTCAGAACACTTGGCAATTCTTATAGAGGTAATCTTTGATATACAGAAATGTCATAATAACTGAGCTTATGTTTTATATTTGTGGAAATAAAAGCCAGTATGAAATTTGGACTTAATTTTTACAGTATGTTGTAGCCCAATAAACTGGCTGGATGTACTAGTTCCTAATATTATAGGAATGCGATGGTGTATCATCTCCATCAAGAGCATACTGACTGAAGTAGTATTGTGTTTGTACCAACCTCTCGGCTAATGACTAGTACCTTAATCATGTACATTAGAAGAAAATAAGGTTAACTACTAATTGTTGAACAGACTGATTTTATTTCATATATTTCTTCCTGCTTACTGTAGTACAATAAGTCTGTTTTCTCTGAAACAATGTATATAGGGCAGTAATAATTTTTTTAGACTTGAAGTTGTTGTAAAAGTATACACATAAAAGTACAGTTGAGTAAGAAAGAGGACACAGGTAAAATAGTGAAAAAATGTATTACAAACAAAACATCTGTAGGCACAGATGTGGATATAAGGAGCACACAATCACAACCAAATAGGCAAAACTGTCATTTTCACATCTGGTGTTACATGACAAGAACAGCCAGAAAATAAATATTCTGCAAGATTGCTTCAAGATAAATAAAGAATTTGTATTCTTTAAGAAATAGTCTTATGTGCAATAATCAACAACAGTTTGCCAGTGATTGCAGATATGGCAAACACATTACAGTACATTCATTTACACTTAGTCATTCTTGTGTCTCATTTATAACATTCAGTTCTGTCAAACTGCCCATGTGGTGCACGAACTCACACACACACACACACACACACACACACACACACACATACACACACACACACACACACACACACACACATTTTTGAAAAATGCACATTACATTCACTAGCAAAATTTATAGAGCTACACTCTTCTTTTACATGAGTAAGTGATACTATCACTTTCTCTGTAATACAGTTCTGGCACTAGTATATGCCAATAACAATGACAAAGTACAAAATAATCATCTGAGTATTAGAAGGGATGATATATGGTGCTGACAAACACACACAATTCCAGGAGAGGAAAAAACTGGCCATTTTATTCCCCTGAAGTATTATAAACAGTCACTTGAAACTCTAAAACAATATTCAGTCTGCATCATAATTTCAAGAGTACCACCTTATTGTCACATCTCACATACACACCAGCAGTCTTCGCAGGCAAGAGGAAACACAGTGAAAGTAGTCGAAAGTCCAAATTGTGTGCATAGTATTCTACAGAATTTACACATTTAATTGTTAATATACAAAATTTGTACTGGAATTGTAGATTAGTGCTCCTGATAACAGATGAACACACAAAATGACTCATTAGTACATATCAATTAAGAAAAAACATTGCAGATGAATATGAATGTCAAATGCTATGGAATTAATAAGATTTTTTAATTATTTGTTTAGGGCCTTCCAGAGTATGGTATTTATGATGTAGCTGAAACTTAGTAATAAAGTCAGAAGGTCTGTCGAAATATAGTTTTATTTTACATTTTCTATATGATCACTTAATTGAGTTACTTAAAGATTTGGTGCTATCTGTTTTTACACTAAATACACACAAATATTACAGCCGAAAAGTAAAATGGTATTTGAAGGCTCCATTATTGAATATGCCACTATATACTTAAGAACTTGTTGTAACATACATATCTACATACAAATATGTGAAAAAGACACCCAAAATATACTTTGGCAGTAATAAAAATTGCTATACATTAAGAATTGCTACTATTTACACACACAGAAAATACAACAATAATTTATTTTAATGTATTTTCTTTAAAATGAACAATAAATTACTTCCTACAGATTATTTAAATCCCAAACAAATTAGACACAGCAAAAAATTTGGAACAACATCCAGAATTCTTTTATACAATGAAGAATGCAAAATAGAGTTAAATGCTGCAATTTGTGTTTTCGACTACTTTTATTTTACTATTGGCTAATATTGACAATGTTCCACATCATGGTATATTTAGCTCTCCATTTTGTTTTTTTCCCATTTAAAAAGTTACACAATGATGCTTTCTTTAATTTTATATGAGGCATATCTTCTGGGTCTGCTACTCCCATTTGTATATATAACAAATATTTGGTGTTTTATATAAATGCAGTTTACAACCAGTCTGCACAGATGTTGTGAAGATGTATCTGATATCTGGTACAGATAACTCCCCTGGAAAAAGTAAATCAGAGACATGCGATTAAGGCACAGATACAATATCAAGGAAAAGTGACATGAATATTACAAGCTTAGAGGCATACAACATCCTACAAGTTAGTTATACATGTTGGGAAGAAGACATTATAATTTAAAAAACATCTACTATCAAAACAAAAGTTAGTTGTGGTCCACTAAGGGAAATTCCCAAATTTTAAGTCAGATTGGTACTTAAGCAAGTCTCATGTTTCAGTTATTTCGGGAGTAACATAAATTCTGGACAGAGACAAAAACAGAGAAAGGAAGCCAAAATATTTCCACATATAAATGGAATTATATGTATAAAAAATAGAGATGGTTTAACTTACCGAAAGCACAGGCTCGTTGACAGATACACAAATAAGAACACACACAAAGACAAAAATTCAAGATTTTGCAACCATTAGTTGCTTCATCAGGGGAAGAGGAAGTAAGGATGGGGGGGGGGGGGGGGGGGGGGAAGGAAAGGATGCGAGTTTTAAGGGAATGGATGAGGAGTCATTCTAATCCCGGGAGTGAAAGGACTTACCTTAGGGTAAAAAAGGCAAGGTAACAAATACGTTACCACTCCCCCCCCCCCCCGCCCCCCCCCACACACACACACCAGTGTGCATGTGCATGGCTGGCAGTCCTCACTGCACCATAATTGTTGCGCCTGTCCTGCACACGTCTACATTAAGGCTGCCTTCACAATGCCGGCCGGGCCAAGACGGGGAAAAAAGGGGGAAAATCTATGGTCCGATTTTCACGATGAAAAAATTTTGGCGGTATATAAGACCATCCCACAATGTTTTATCAGCCAAGTTTTTCCTAACTAGCTTTGCCTTGTCTGTAAAAAGAAGTCTACTTTTCATCCCATCCGAGTTTTTAGTTTTGTTACGCTCCTCACTTGATTTTAAAAAATCTAATTTTTGAACTCATGATAGTATATCATCTTAGCTTTTGAATAAATCATTCACCGTTTCATAATTCATAACAGTCGCTTTCAAATGACGCTATTTGTAAAGTGCTTGTGCTTCATTTACAAATTGTGTATTCAAAAAGTTTGATAGCGGGTAGCTACTGTTCTAGAGACCATATATTAAAGTGAGTGAAATGGTGGTAAAAGAATAGAGAAGTTTTTGAAATGGTAGTTGCACTGGTATCTACTTTCTTTCACAAGTAATTGCAAGTTATGTCAGCAGTGTCGAAAATATTATTTGCTGGTCACGTATGTTGGTTCCTCATGATGTGTTAATAATCCATAATCAATACACAATGATCTGCTATGGTTTTACGTAAGGTAATACTTCACTTAATAAGTGGTATACAACTAGTTTGTTGTCCACATCGTACAACTGATGGAATACATATTTCGTGTATCGAACTACAAGAGAAGAATAAATTAATGTAAAGAAGCTTCCACTGAAAGCAAGCTGGACACGTGTGATACTTGTGCTGCAGAAGCAACACCGTACCCCAATTGGTTTGTGCCAGCTCCGACTTGCACCAGAAATATTAATCATATCGGATATTCACATAAGGAAAGACTCTCCTAAATGGTAGTCTAAATTCATGGGATGAGTCCATTACCACCTAATTCTTATGTGCATAAAACAACAAATAACAAAATCAATGAACTGTTAGCTGGCTTGTTGAAGTAGACGGCAATCGATCTTCTGCTGACAGTGGGTGGGGATATCTTATTGCTGGTGACAAGACCCCCCCCCCCCCCCCCCGAAAAAATATATATATATATAAAAAGTGACACACTTCTTATCCTTTACTGACCTGTCCTACAGTGTCTGAGGCTAAATTACACCAGCATATGTAGAAAATTCAAAAGTACCATCTTGCAGGCAAAGAAAATTGTCTTCAAATGATGCAGCAAAATATTCGTAGAAAAGTTGTTCCTCTCAGATAGGTTCCTAAAACAACTTGGTTCATTCTTACTTTAATCTCAGACTTCAAGGTAATGCGTTCATGTGGGACAAGCTATTTAAATTATTTTCACCGTGTGATACCACATTTTCTGAAAGCTACAAAAGTGAAATTTTTCAAAAAGGTGTATTTTTTGTATTAGGAGTAGATGCATCCCTAAATATAAGTGTTTTGGGCTTCTTCTTCATCTACAACTAGAATGCCGTCAACAGTAATGTTAGAAAATTTTATTTCAGTCCATCAACAGCAGATTCACAGTTTAATTTTTTGTTCTCTTATAGTTCCAAACACAAAATATGTATTCCATGAATTGTATATTGTTGTTGTTGTTGTTGGTTGTTTTAAGGGGACTAAACAGCTAGGTTATCAGTCCCCTGTTCCTAGCTGAGAGTCAACTGTCAATAAAGATAAAACAATGCCCTGAAAATGACACCGCACAAAAGGGCAGGTTAACAATAGACAAGCCACTGACAATACAAGACGAAGACACACAGAATGAGTAAAATAAAGTCACGAATAAAACTGGATAGCAGAGAACCTTGGCTGGCTGATCGCAAAGAAAAAACAGGATGAGCCAGCCACACTGCACACACTAAAAACCCCTAAGGGCTCGAAAATATAAAAAATCTGGGTTGCTGTTGGCCTAAGAGATCAGGCAACAGCACCCACGGTTAGATAGATGCATAAAAACCAGAAGCGCGGATAAAACTTAAAACTGCGTTAGCCATAGAGGCGTCGTCTGCTAAAGCTAATGATAGCGTGTCTGGGATATGAAAAGATCGCCGCAAGTCGGCTAAAAGCGGACAGTCCATTAAAAGATGGGCTACTGTCAACACAGTGCCACATCGACACACGGGTGGAGCCTCGCGCCGAAGGAGATACCCGTGGGTGAGCCACGTATGTCCTATCCGAAGGCGACAGAGGACAACTGACTCTCGGCGGGTCGGCCGCAGTGAAGATTTCCACAAAGCTGTGGAGAGCTTCACTGCCCGAAGCTTATTCGGTGCAGTCGCCGTAGCCCACTCGGTGCTCCAAGCCTCACGTACTTTCCGGTGCAACACCAGCTGAACATCCTGTTCCGTGACACCAATAGTTAGAGGTGGTCCCATAGTACCCTGCTTGGCCAATCGATCAACATGTTCATTCCCTGGTATGCCAACATGACCTGGGGTCCACACAAAGACCACAGAACGGCCTGATTGGCCCAGGGAGTGAACAGTCTCCTGGATCGTACGTACTATTGGGTGCCGAGAGAAACACTGGTCGATCGCTTGTAAGCCACTCAGGGAGTCAGTACAGATGACGAATGACCCCCTGGGGCAGGCTTTGAGATGTTGGAGAGCTCTGAGAATAGCGACCAGCTCGGCGGAGAAGATGCTACTCTCGCAGGGCAGAGAATGCTGTTCTACATGGTTGTGATGTAGAAAGGCATACCCAGCACGGCCATCTACTACGGAACCATCTGTGTAAATGGCGTCTGTGGCACGGAACGGTTCGAGCACTTGTAGAAACTGGTGACGGAGATGTACGGAGGAAACAGAGGCCTTCGACGCATGGGACAGGTCCAGACGGAGCTGCAAACGAGGAATGGACCAAGGAGGAGTGTGAGAGGAATAGTGGAAAATGGTAGGAAGTGGGTAGGATGTGAGAGACGAAAGAAGGATACGAACACGGACCGAGATCGGGTATCCCGACCTTGGCCGTCGTGGAGGGATAGGGAGTGCAGCGTCAGGAAATAGGAGCCGGCGGTTCGGGTGGAAGGGCGAGGCCTGAACACGAGCAACATAGGATGTTAACAGGTGTTGCCTACGGAACCGCAGCGGGAGGACTCCAGCTTCGACTAGGAGGCTTGTCACAGGGCTAGTGCGAAAAGCCCCTGTCGCCAAACGAACACCACAGTGGAGGATTGGGTCTATTGCCTGCAGCGCTGACGGCGCAGCCGAATCGTAGACTATGCTGCCATAGTCTAGGCGCGACTGAATGAGGGCCTTGTAAAGTTGTAATAGCGTTTGGCGCGAGGCTCCCCAAACAGTGTGGCTGAGACAGCGCAGGATGTTGAGGTGTCGCCAGCACTTTTGTTTTAACTGGCGTAGGTGCGGCACCCAGGTTAGACGGTCATCAAACACCATACCTAAGAATCTGTGCGTCTCTTCGACTTGTAGCAGGTCGCCAGCTAAGTAAAGTTCGGGTTCCGGGTGTACTGCCCGACATCGACAGAAATGCATCACACGGGTTTTGGATGCAGAAAATTGAAAACCGTGGGCAAACGCCCACGACTGTGCCTTTCGAATTGCGATCTGCAACCGCCGTTCAGCTACGCCAATGCTGGAGGAGCTGTAATACATGCAGAAGTCATCGGCATACAAGGAAGCAGAAACCGATGACCCCGCAGCCGCAGCAAGACCGTTTATGGCGATTAAGAATAAAGGAACACTAAGAACGGAACCTTGTGGGACTCCGTTCTCTTGACAATGAGGTGAGCTGAAACAAGAACCAACACGAACACGGAAAGAACGCAACGCCAGGAAGTTCTTAATGAATGTAGGAAGTGGACCCCGTAAGCCCCAATTGTACAGCGTAGACAGAATATGATAGCGCCAGGTGGTGTCATACGCTTTCCGCAGGTCAAAAAAGACGGCAATCAGGTGTTCACGGCGAGAAAATGCTGTACGAATGGCTGACTCTAGGGACACGAGATTGTCGATTGCGGAGCGGCCTTGACGGAACCCACCCTGTTGATGCGCCAACAGTCCTCGGTCCTCGAGGATCCACATGAGCCTCCGACTCACCAACCGTTCGAGAAGCTTGCATGGAACGTTGGTGAGGCTGATCGGGCGGTAACTATCAGCCACCTGCGGATCTGCCCCAGGCTTAACCACCGGAATGATAATGCTTTCCCGCCACGAGGACGGAAAAACACCCTCAAGCCATACGCGATTAAACAGGGCGAGAAGTTGGCTTTTGGCATCCGCTGATAGGTGTCGGAGGAACTGGCTGTGAATGCGATCGGGTCCAGGGGAGGTATCCGGGCATGCAGCAAGGGCACTTTCCAACTCCCACTCAGTAAATGGGACGTTATATGGTTCACGACGCCGTGTTCGAAATGAAATGTGCTGGCTCTCTGCTCGCTCTTTAATGGCACGAAAATCTGCACTATAGGCAGCAGTCCCCGACGTACGTTTAAAATGATCTGCCAGGTGCTCAGCGACGGCGACAGGGTCAGTACAGAGCGAACCCTGAATGCTGAGACACGGGATTCCCGCCGGTGGGCGGTGCCCAAAGAGGCGTCGAACCTGCGACCACACCTTGGAAGGAGAAGCGCGGGAACCAATGGAGGCGACGTACTTCTCCCAGGAAGCCCTCTTACTTTCCTGTATCAGTCGCCGGGCTCGTGCTCGGAGACGCTTGAAGGCCACGAGATGTTGGACACAAGGGTGGCGTCGGTGGCGCTGTAGTGCTCGCCGACGTTCGCGGATGGCCTCAGCAATCTCCGGTGTCCACCAGGGCACCGATGGGCGATGGAGCGAACCGGATGTGATGGGAACAGAGTTTTCGGCTGCAGAAACGATAGACTCTGTGACCTGCTGAACGGCGGCATCAACATCTGCTGGAAGCGGAGAGGAAATCACAGCAGCTGAAGAATAAGCTGGCCAGTCAGCCCTACGGAGGGCCCAGCGAGACGGACGGGTGGCAGGCGTACACTGTGGGAGCGACAGGAAGATCGGAAAATGGTCGCTCCCACACAGGTCGTCATGGACCCTCCAGGTGAGATGTGGAAGGAGACTAGGGCTGCAGACAGACAGGTCAATGGCAGAAAACGAACCATGTGCTGTGCTAAAGTGGGTAGGAGCACCGGTGTTAAGAAGGCCGAGATTCTGCTCTGACAGGAGAGACTCAACATCCCTACCCCGGGCCGAGGTCTGTGTGCCACCCCACAGAGGGTGATGGGCGTTGAAATCCCCCATAAGAAGAAAGGGTGGGGGAAGTTGAGCGACCAAGGCTGCGAGGTCTGTGGGAGAGATGGCCTCATCAGGTGGAAGATAGACAGAGCAGACGGTAAAATCTCGTACTACCCGGAGTCGAACAGCGACTGCCTCTAGAGACGTTTGAAGAGGCACAGCAGCACTGGGGACAGAGGCATGGACATAAACACAGACGCCGCCAGAAACCCTGTCGTAGACGGTTCGGTTTTTAAAATAGCCCCGATACCCTCTGAGGGCTGGGCTCTTCTCGACGGGAAACCACGTTTCCTGCAAAGCAAGACAGATGGCAGGGAAGCGGCAGAGTAATTGCCGCAGCTCAGCCAGGCGGCGGAAAAAACCGCCGCAATTCCACTGCAAGATGTTGTTTGCAGTCTGCTGAATAGCCATAATGTAAGTCGGGAAACGGTCATTCAGCAGGAGCACCTGCTGTCAACTGCGCAGACTCTGCAGGATCCTGAACCATCGGTTCAGGCGTTCCAAGTATGGCGAGATCCTCAGGTGATGCGAGGATCTCTACCTCGTCTTCAGATGCCGAAGAGGTGACAGAGCGGTCCTTCCGAGGCACTGATGATGCCTCCTTCGCATCCTTTTTCTTCGGCTTCCTTTTGCCCTCTCGCTGGCCCTTTGGTGTCAAGGGCCGGGAGGGCTTCCCAGACGTGGCAGCAGAGACCGTCGAAGAGCCAGAAGCCCTTCGACCAGAAGGTTTTGGATCCTTCAGCCAAAGGCTAGGATCCCCTGGCGCACCCTGGGACTCCCCAGAAGGGAGCGTCCCGAAGGACCCCTTCCGAGGGAGAGGTGCCGGAGGAAGCTGTTGCTTCTCCGGCTGGGGGTTGGGGACTGGTGTCCCCGATGGTTGTGGGGAGGTTTCCCCCACAACAGGTGCCTTACCAGCAGATGGAATGCTGCCCCCATCTGATGAGGGCGCTGTGGTAATTTTATGGCCTCTAGGGCCTACAGAAGGAGGCGATATCTTGTCGTGAGTCGTACCCGTGATGCGCGGGGACGACGCTACAGCTGCAAAGGAGGTAGTCATGCTTACCGGATGGAGACGCTCGTACTTCTTTCTTGCCTCATTGTATGATAGCCGGTCCAAGGTCTTAATTTCCATTATCTTACGTTCTTTGTGCAGAACTTTGCAGTCTGGAGAGCACGGTGGATGCAGCTGGTTGCAGTTCACACAGACGGGAGGTGGGGTGCAGGGAGCGTCCGGATGAGATGGACGTCCACATTCCCTGCACACAGGGCTAGAAGTGCACCGGGAGGACATATGCCCGAACTTCCAGCACCTGAAGCACCTCATAGGGGGCGGGACGTACGGTGTAACGTCGCACCGGTAGATCATGACCTTGACCTTCTCAGGCAGTGTATCGCCTTCGAAGGCCAGGATGAATGCACCGGTGGCAACCTTGTTATCTCGTGGTCCCCTATATACACGTCGAACAAGGTGAACACCTCTGCGCTCCAAGTTGGTACGTAGCTCTTCATCAGACTGTGACAATAGGTCGCGATGGTAAATACGGCCTTGGACCATGTTGAGGGTCTTGTGGGGCGTGACACTGACAGGTATATCACCCAGCTTGTCACAGGCCAATAATGCCCTGGACTGGGCTGGGGATGCCGTCTGTATCAGAACAGCCCCACTTCTCATTTTAGAGAAAGACTCCACCTCACCATGTTTGTCCTCGAGATGTTCAACGAAGAACTGCGGCTTGGCGGACAAGAAAGAGTCTCCATCAGTTCGGGAAATAACAAGATATCGCGGTGAGTAGGGATCCGGACAGCGTAAAGCTTGGCGTTCTTCCCATGGCGTTGCCAGGGAAGGGAACGACTTAGGATCATATACTGTAGCATTAAAGTCAGATCTTCCACGCTTAGAAACGGCGTTTTTGCGACCGCCCACGCTAGTTATTGCTCGTTTCATTTTCGTCCCACGAGCAGCTAGGGAAAAGAGGTCCACCCAGGCAGAGCCCCGCTTGCCTGGGTAAGCCTTGTACAACTGAGGTGCGGCAGGTTCCTCAGAGGTTGCTCGCTAGCGGCTGTTCAACCTCAACAGCCATGCATCTCCTCGGCACGTAGCACACCTTGAGATTGAGTGTTTTTTTATAGAGGTTTGTACCATCCTCGCGACCCGGGCGATTAAGCCAAGATCCCCGGGCTCTGAAACGTACAACGTTCCACCGTCGCGCCGAACGATGGTCGTTGAAGCACGCACAGAGCTTACGGTGTAGCGGACTGTTGGCGCGACACAGCCCACAGCTCAGGACCCCGGGTTCGCCAAGCCCGTACTCAGCAAATTAATGCTGAGCCCCTGAGGGGATGAATTGTATAATGTGGACAGAAAACCACTTGTAGGCAACGGTCGGATAAGTTGATGAGGAGTCTAAGATGACGAATTTTGTTCTCTGACAACTAAATAGCTAGTGCTACATGCACTATGGTATTACTTCCTTAGCACACTCTGTAGGCATGTCTGTTGAAACAGAACTGCTTAGTCTTTTTTTCCCTTTTCTTTTCTTTGACAACAGAGGCATAGAAGTTTTTGTAACAATTTTTCCTATGGTTTAAATAAATGTCATGTAAGTAATACTTTCTGTATTAATGAATATGAGTTGATTCCTCTTTAACCTTGTGGATTTGCTGATGTTTTAATAATGGTTTAATGAATTTATTGTGTAAGACTGTGTGAATTTATAAGGCTGAATCCAAAATGTCGACTGTGGTTAAGATGATGAATTATGCAGTTCATAAGAAAGACAGGGTGACAGAAATAGAGCAAGTAATCACTGTAAGAGGCAATGCAGCATGTAAGAAATGGTAATCTTGTTAAAGGCGCTGCTAGGAAGTTCAACTTCCCTGAAGCTATTTCAGGTCACTATGTAAAAAAAATGTTGAGCAAGTAGGCTCTGCTCAGTGTGCGGGCTTAGATTACAGGGATGCAAAGGAGACATGTTATGTCTGTGTCTCTTTGCATAAGTAGGTAAGCATTAATAAAAGTCTTTTTTTCTAAATGTTTATTTTGCCATCTTACCCTAACTGTAGGGCAAGTCGACGATGGTACTCACAGACAAAAACGGGTCTACCTAAAAAAAAAATCGTGTCTTAGAAAATGTTTAAGAGCTTTATTAGAAAGGAGATACATTAAGCAATTGTTTTTTCATAAATGAAATATTTGATTGCAACGTAAGAGGCAGAAAAAATATTTGTTAATGTCACCATCTTACTGGACTGTTCCCTATGCCTCTCATAAAGTCAAGTACAATATGATGTAAAACCGTAGCAGATTGTTGTCCATTGTAATCGGTCACCACACAAGAAAAATTAGTTCATAATTGTTTTCTGGTTATGGACCATTAACACGTCACGAGGAAGTGACAAACGTAGCCAGCAATTCAAATTTTTCGGCACTGCATTGCTTCACGCTACGCTTAACACACGCCGAGTTTGTAGGCTTTCAATCGCGGCATGATGCCACTCAAGTAACTCACCCACTTGTGAAAGGAAGTAGATATCAGTGTGACTACCATTTAGAAACTTCTCTGTTCTTTTAGCTCCATTTCACTCGCTTTAATATATGGTCTAAAATGCATAGAACACTAATCTGCCTGCTATCTAACTTTTTCAATTCACGATTTGTATATCAAGTGCACATACTTCACAAAGAGAATCATTTGAAAACAACTGTTATGAATTATGAAAAGGTGACTGTAGTAAAACATTTTAGCTTTTGAATAAAACAATGTGTCTAAAAATCAGATTTTTTAGTTGCATACTTTCATCAAAATCAAGTGAGGAGCGTTACGGAACTAAAAACTCATGCGGAATGAAAAATAGACGTTTTATTTTTTCAGAGGCAAGGCAAAGCTTGTAAGGAAAAAGTAATTTCATAAAATGATGTCTTGTATACCATCAACAATTTTTACAATATGAAAATCGAAGAAGTGAATTTTCCCCCTTTTTTAGTCTTGGCCAGGCTCGGCACACAGTGTGAACACGCAGGCTGGTGGCGGCTCGGCTCTGCCCAGCCGGCATTATGTGAACGCGGGAATACCATGACTCGTCCCATCCTGACACGTCTTGCTCTCGCCAGTGTGACGTCATCGCTCCGCCTCTACCAGCCGTCAACCGGTGAGAGCAAGCCGCAAGCACAGCAGGTACTGAGCAGGAATGGTACCTGTTTTGACTGGGATTGGAATGACTCCTTTTCCACTTCCGTATCCTTCCCTTTCTCCCCTCCTTCGATTTCTTTTTTCCTGAAGAAGCTACCAGAGGTGGCGAAAGCTTGTATGTGTGTTTGTGTGTGATTTTGTTTGTGCCTGTCGACAGGCCTGTGCTATGGACCGGCTCGTCGATAGATACAAATAAAATCACACACAAACACACATACAAGCTTTCACAACCGTTGGTCGCTTCTTCAGGATAAGAGGAAAAAAAGGGGAGGAGAAAGGGGAGGGATGTGGGTTTTAAGGAAGGGGAAAAGGAGTCATTCCAATTCCAGGAGTGGAAGGACTTACATCAGGTGTGTTTGCGTTTGGATATCTGTGAGTGTGTGTGTATTTGTTTACCTTCCTTTTTTCCCCTAAGGTAAGTCCTTCCACTCCTGGGATTGGAATGACTCCTTTTCTCCTTCCTTAAAACCCATATCCTTCCCTTTCTCCTCCCCTTTTTTCCTCTTATCCTGAAGAAGCGACCAATGGTTGCGAAAGCTTGTATGTGTGTTTGTGTGTGATTTTATTTGTATCTATCGATGAGCCGGTCTTTTTGGTAAGTCATCTGTTTTCTATTTTTTCTATTTGTTTATCCCACTGGGAAAGTTTCCCTCTATAATATATAGGCAGACATTTGTACAAAGCAAAGAAGTTCTTTGCTTTTTTCCCCCTAAGGTAACTCCTTCCACCCCAGGATTGGAATGACTCCTCACCCACTCCCTTAAAACCCGCATCCTTCCCTTTTTTCCCCTCCTTCCTTACTTTTTTCCTGATGAAGCAACTAACGGTTGCAAAAGCTTGAATTTTTGTGTTTGTGTGTGTTTTTATTTGTGTATCTGTAAACGAGCCTGTGCTTTTGGTAAGTTAAGCCATCTCTATTTTTTATACATACGTTTACTACCCGGAATGTTCCCTCTATAATATTCATATTTTATGTATGTTAAAAAAAGAAAACTTTGAAAAATTAAAAGAATGGCAGTGTCTATTCTCTTTTATGATAGTGCATGCTTGGATGAGAGAAACTGATAATAATAGCACACAGGCAGTAGAAATGAGATATTTCTGAACTGTGAAAGGTTGCTCAAAGCAAAAGCAGGCTGAATTGGGAATCTATATTGTAAATGAAAAGACTGAAGAACAAGGAGAGAAATTAAGGCAACACCTCAAAAGGATGGATGGCGACAGAATTCTATTTATTGTAAATGAGTAATAAGCTGTCAGGAATAATAGATGTACGTAGGCTGAATAGCAATTTAGCTGATGTGACTTTATATGCTTTCCCAACATAATTCTTGGTTGTAAATGAAGACTTTCTCAACTGTTGCCACTGTCAATAAAATTCTTCTGGGTGTTTGGTTGCATTGTCAATATTTAAAATTCTGACATTTAAGCCACAGTTGGAACTGGCCTTTGTCAAGGTGTTTAGTTGAACAGCCAAACACCTTGACAAAGGCCCCATTCTGTAATTCTTGGTTGCCTCTTCCATCTGTTTGCAATAGACAGAAGACAAACAAAACAAGTTCCTCATCAGACCGAAGAATGAAGTTCCTGTGGAAAAAATGCAATGGAGAATATTTACGTATTGGTGAGGAGTAATACTCACAGGCACTAAGGGAAGCTGACTGACTTCTCAGAAGAGGTTTTAATCAATAGGGAGCCAGATTACACATTACTGAGTACTTCAACTTTCCCCATCTTATCTTCAACATGTTCTACACAAGAGTGGTTTGATACTGGAGTGGTGAAAATCTATCCATCTGTCAAATGACATAATGGGGAAAGTTTTTGCCACAATCTGATGGGCCTTGTTCTCCTACCAGGGAATAGCAACAGGGGAAGACTGGGATGGGAAGAGCCACTCCTGTCTCAGTGATGGGCAGAGCTCAGTATGCTCCATGTGAAGAACATCAATCCTAGTAGAACCCACTCCTATCAGAGGCTCATCCATGGGCACCATTGCACCATAGGCAAGAGCCACCTGCCACGGTTGTCACTGTTAGAGTTCCAGTTCCCAAATAACACGAGTAATCACACCTGGGTGCACACAGGTTGGTGATAGATCAGGTACCAGAAGTGGGATCCCTGTGTTATCAGGAGGCTGAACTCATTGTGTAAATAACAGCTCCACAACATGGGCTACCTGGGGAGAGGGGGTGCGAGAGGCAGAGGCAGGTACTTACAGTGTGGAGAGGGAGGGAAAAGGGCGAGGAGAAGAGGAGGAGCGAAAGACCCCATGTTGAGATTCTATGAAGGGAGTTCTTCCCAATATGTCTCACACTTCATAAACATAATTTAGAAGTGTGGAGGGGAGGAGTAAAATCCTGCAGGAGACCAAACAAAACGAAGAGGGGAGAGTGGAAATACGAGTACTGGAACTGACGTAATAACTAGGTTGTCATAAAGGAAAAGAAACAGAGAGAAATGTGAAGGGGGTATGTTAGGATGGGACAGAGGGAAGATGCAGCCCAGGATCGAAGCACCTTCCCATTAGTCTGTAGCACCAAGTTTCAAAAGCTTCTATCATCTGTCTGTGTCTGGACCCATTATCATCCACATTTCGCTCCCATACAATGCTACACTCCAGACAAATGCTTTGAGAAAGAACTTTCTAACATTTAAATTAATATTGAATGTCAACGGATTTCGTTTCTTCATAAATGCTTTTCTTCCCAAAGCCATTCTGCGTTTTATATCTTTACTTTGGCCATCAGAAGTTATTTTGTTACCCAAATAATGTTCATCTAATGCCCTCCTTTGAAGACACTGTCTATTCCTTTGCTGCCTCAGACAAAATTACTACAGCAAACTACAAAGTTTTTATTTCTTCTCCTGGAAATTTAATTCCCACTCTGAATCTGTCCTTGCTTTTCTTCACAGCTTGCTCAATGTACAGATTGAACAACATCAGGGAAAGGCTACAACACTGTCTTACACCCTTCCCAACCACTGCATCCCTTTCACACCCTTTGACTCTAATAACTGCTGTCTGACTTTTGTACAAGTTGAATATAACTCCTTGCACCCTATATTTTAGCCCTGCTACCTTCAGCGCTTGGAAAGAGTCAATATCGTCAAAAGCTTTCTGCAGATCTGCAAATGCTAAAAACATAGGTTTGCCTTTCCATAACCTTTCTTCTAAGATAAGTCGTAATGTGAGTATTGCCTCCCGTGTTGCTACATGTTTCCTAAATCCAAACTGATCTTCCCCAGGGTCTGATTCCAGAAGTTTTTCCTTTCCTCTGTAAATAATTCATGTTAGTATTTTGCATCTATTACTTATTAAACTGATAGTTCAGTAATTTTAACAATTGTCTGCACTTGCTTCCTTTGGAATTGGAATTACTATATTCTCCTTTCTTTATATTCTCCTTGAAGTCAGAGGGTATTTTCACTATCTCATACACCTTGCATACCAGGTGGAACAATTTCTTCAAGAGTGTCTCTCCTAATGATATCAGCAGTTCACATGGAATATCCTCTACTACAAGGGGCTCAACTCTTTCAGTGCTCTGTCAAATTCTTCTTGCAGTATCGTACCTCCAATCTTATCTTCCTCAACTCTCTTTCATTTCTAGAATACTGTCTTCAAATTTATTTCCTTTGTATAGGTCTTCCACATACTCATTCCACCTTTCAGCATTCCCTTCTTTGCGTAGTACTGGTTTTCCATCTGAGTTCTTGATACTCATACTGCTGCTTTTATTGTCTCCAAATGTCTCTTATTTTCCTGTAAGCAGTATCTATCTTTCCCTATTTACACATTCTTTTATGGTCTTGCATTTGTCCTCTAATCACTCCTGTTTAGCCAGTTGGCAATTCCAGCCTTCTGTAGTCCCCTTTGCCTGCTTCACTTGCTGCATTTTCTTCCCTCTCCATTCATCAATTAAGGTTTGTTATCTCCTGTGTTATGCAGGGATTTTTATTAGGCCTTGTCCTTCTGCCTATATGACCCTCTGTGGCCTTCACTACACACACACACCCCCCCCCCCCTCTCTCTCTCTCTCTCTCTCTCTCTCTCAAAGCTACAAAATACAAAAAATGTAATGACAGCACAACAGGCAATATTTAACAAGAAACACCACAAGAAATGAAAATACTACACAACATCTGTGATCACACCCAACAGATATTTATCAGGAAAACATCACTAAAATACAGAATATATTATTGAAAAGGAATTAACAGGAGAAAATTGAAGAAATTTTAATAAATGTAAGGGAGACATATGTAATGATGATGATGAACTTGACTATACTCCTCCATTCTCTTCTGGAATATTCCTGTACTGCATAGGATCCCTACCAGAGGACAATGGAGAGAGAGAGAGAGAGAGAGAGAGAGAGAGAGAGAGAGAGAGAGAGAGAGAGAGAGATGAAACATGTTTTATGTTATCTAAAAAAAGGAAGGTACCACATTATAGTAGGTATCATATGTGAGTTGTGGTAGTAATTCTTAATAATTGAGGGTATATAATAACTCAACATAAAGATGTTTGCTGAGCTACTGACACGCACATAAAATAGACTATCACATTCACAGAACTTAATTTTCTGCCATGGCCTTAATCAGAAAAAGAAACACAAACATTCACACAGTCACTCAAACATAACTATCCTGACATGACCACTATATCTCTGGCCGCTCCAGTGCTACAAGCATCTTGACAGTGATGAGAATGGAGGGGGAAAGGATGCCGGGTAAGGGTGGGACGGAAAGTTCCATGTTGCACGATGGAGTGCAAAGGCTCTTATAGATGGGAATATTACATGCAGCATTGAATGCAGTGAAGGGAAGGGGCAGGAGAGGATAAAAGGGCGGTGTAGAGGTGTATGTGTGGAGGGAGGCCGGGATTTGAAATAATAAAAATAATAAGGAATAAATTAAAAAATTATAAATATAAAAGTATTTCATTAGGGGGATATTGTAAGGGGTGACAGGGATACTGGTTAATAAGTGAGGAATCACGGAGGGGTGTTAGGCAAAGGGTATTAGGATGGCAAGTTCTTAGGCTGAGCAAGGTGGTTGTGGGAAAGTAGAATGGACTGAAGGACAACTCCAATCTGTGCAGTTCATATGAGCTGGTGGTGGAGGTGAGGATCCAGATGGCCCAAGCAGTAAAGCAGCAATTTAAATCAAGTGTGTTATGTTCAGCCTCATGCTGTGTCGCAGGGTTGTCCATGTTGCCACAGTTTCACGGCAGCCATTCATCCCGATTTCCAGCTGATTTATTGTCATGGCAATGTAAAATGCTGTGCAATGACTGCACAGAGTTGGTAAATTACATGACTGCATTTACAGATGGGGTATGATAAGCCTGTGACAGGATTGGAATAAGAAGTGCTAGCTGGGTGGACTAAGCAGGGATATGAACCCTGTGGTAAGGGGTTGGGATTGGGAGTGACTTATGGTTGGACTAGCATATTATGGAGATTAGGTGGGCAATGGAATACCACTTTAGGAGGGTTTGGAAGGATCTTGGGTACAATGTCTCTCATTTCAGGGAATGGCAACAGATGATCAAAACCCTGATGAAAGATGTGATTTAATTGTTCCTGTCTCAGGTGGTATTGCATTACAAGGAGGAGACTCCTTTGTGACTCGTTATTTGGGGTTGTGGGAGAATTGGTGGTGTGTGGGGAAATCTGTTTGCAGACTAGGTCAGGCGGGTAATGTCTGTGAAGGCCTTTGTGAGATATTTGGTAAGGGACTTATCATCATTACAAATTTGTTGTCCACAGGTGACAAGGCTTTATGGGAAGAATTTTGTGATGTGAAACAGATGGCAGCTGTCGAAGTGCAGGTACTGTTGGTAATTAGTAGGTTTAATGTGGTTGGAGATGTGCCTGGAGCCATCAGTAAGGTGGAGGTTAACATCCAAGAAGGTGGAATGCCAGATTGAAGTGAACATAGTGAAACTTGAAGTTGTGAAGAAACGAGGTTAGGGTGTTCTGGCCCTGAGTCCAAATCATGAAAATCTAATCTATGAACCTGAACCTGACCAAGGATTTGGGATTTTGGGAAGCAAGGAACATTCCTCAAGTTGACCCATAAATAGGTTGGCACAGGAGGTTGCCATACATTTGCCCATGGCTGTGCTGCAGATTTGATTGTATACTTTTCCTTCAAAGCAAAAGTAATTGTCTGTTATGATGTAATTGGTAAGGGTTAGAAGGAATGAGGAACTGGGCTTGGAGTCTGAAGGAAGTTGAGAAAGGTAGTGTTCAAAAGCAGCAAGATTCTGAGCATGTGAGATATTCGTGTATACGGAGATGGCATCAACAGTGACAAGCAAGGATCCAGGAGGTAAAGGGCGGGGATGGTAGAGTGTCATTGAAGGAAGTGATTGGTATGTTGGATATGGGAGGCTAGGTTTCGAACAGTTCATTGGAGGTGCTGGTCAACAAGGGCTGAAATTCCTTCAGCACAGTAACCAGCCACAATTTGGCATCCACAATTGTTAGGTTTATGGGTTTTTGGGAGCATGTAAAAGGCAGATATGCAGGATGTTGATGGGGGTAATAAATTGTTAGAACACATGAGTTTGTTGTGGCAATATCTTTCAATGTAATTACAATAACAAACTTTCTCCTAAAATATTTAGCTGACTCTCATCAACTACAGGAGAAATATAAGTGTCATAAATAAGAGCTCACATGGAAAGATTTAAGTACTCATTTTTTCCACGTGCTTTTGTTGAGTGCAACAGTAAAAAAGTATGTCTTAATTTTGTCCATTATTGTCAGTGAAGTTCCCTGACTGTTGTACTTCCGTACAATAAAATGAATTTATCTTCAGTCACATATTGTGTTTTATTTCACACAATGCATTTCAAGCCCTGGGGGCTTATCATCAAGTGATTCTACAATTCATTATACATATTTAAAGGCCTTGGCCTATTAAGATCAAACCATAGGTTGTAACAATATGGCAAATTTTAAGAAGAGTTTCATATAATATGAGAGATTTAACAATTGACTTACTTATTTAAAAATGTGCTCAAGTAAGTCTGGTGCAGTATGTACTCCAACTATCATACTGCACCATAGTTATTTGAGCACCACTTTTTAAAAAGTCAGTCAACTGTTAAATATCAAACATTATATAAAACTCTTTAAAATTTTCCATATTGTTACAACCTATGTTTCGGTCTTAACATGCCCAGGCCTTTATACATGTATAATGAATCATAAAGCACCTGATGGTGAGCCCTCGGGACTCGAAACACATTGTGTGAAATAAAACACAATTTGTGACTGAATGCAAATTCATTCTATTTTACCAAAAATTATGTAGTGCAAAAATGGCCATATGAACTATATCCCCTCATTCTTGAGTTAGAACTGCTGATTAATCATGTGAATGTAGACTGTGCTGCATTACATTGACAAATCACTGCTACACTGTATTCCTATGAGGAAGAAAGAAGAAGATGAAATTCTCCAAAATGAGATTCAGTTTTAATGTAAATTCAAATATAATAAAAGAGAACAAAGGTAACATTAGATTAGTGGAACATGAACATACTTAGTAAATAATGAAATTTATGAACATCCTACTTCCAACGACAATTTTTCCCTCTCCCATGCACCACAATGAAATAGAGATGTAACCAAATGGAGATGGATGTGGTTATCCACTGTGATTGTTTATGTCTATATGCAAGTCACTGAATTTTTTGTTTTGTTTTTATATGATAAGGAAAAATAATGGTGCACGGTGACAATGAACAACAAAGATTGTGTGTTTCAATATACTAAACTACAGCAATAGTGTATTTTTACTTTATTTTCTGTGTGACAGTAAATGTCTGCTACACATATTTATAGAAACTGGTTACATAAATCAACAACATAATATGTATTTCTACTATACCATTAGACATATACATTTCAAATATGGTAGAAAATTCCAGTTACCTAAACATCGCTATCTGGGTCAGTCTCACTCCTGGGCTGCCCAAAATTTCTTGTGATACTTTCTGACATAGATCGTATGTTAGCCAAATTTATATCTGTGTCTGTTGTAACAGCTGAGAAGTAATCAATTCTATCAAGATCAGGTACAGTATCAGCTGTGTTGACATCATCATCAGTACGGTAGCAGTTGTCATACTCTGAATCATACAGTACACTGAGTGAATCCAAGCTCATCATTGCATCAGAATCAAAAATTCTGGAAGAAGCACGAGATGACATGCTGGTGTTGTCGTCCATGTCTGCATCATGACCTAAGTCATTGAATACAGAATTCACATCACTTAGTGCTCCTGAAAATAAAACAAATTAGTTATTCAACAATTTTTTATTAAACTTTCCTATTTGAAGGCTTATAACTATAAACCAGCAAGCTATAAATTAGGAAATGGATATTAATAATAACGTATGAATGTCATCTCATTACAATGGCAGAAATATAACTGACAGAAAAAATGTTGGATGCTGAATGAGTAATTTTTATTAATGTTCCTCTGACTGATTCACTTCATATAAGGATTGTAACTCAAAACTACAGATTAATTCTCCAAAGATGAAATGTAGTCTTCCCTACTTTGTATGGAATAATGTTGCCAACAGGACACTTAATTCCTCTTTTAGAAACCAGTCACTGGACTGAAACAACTGATCCATAGTGAGGAGATCTTCTGGGATGTAGAACTGGCCAGAAAATAAGAATACACTAATAATATTTACACAATAGGTATATGCTACACTGCCTTTCACAGTTTCTAAAGAAAAGTGCCTTTGTTGATGAGGAATATAGTGGTTAAAAATTCTTAAGAATATTTACATTTAAAAGGATATAAAAATTTGTTACCAAATATGAGATGTTCAATAGACTTAGCTGCTTTTGGTAAGTCTTATACTCTTTTAGTCACACATTATCAAATCAAAATAAAATAATACATTTTACAACACTTGTTTACAATTATTGCATTACTGCACAAAATATGACAGAAGTCAGATTGTACTCAATATTCACATAAAATTGTAATATCATGATCCCCTTTATCTTCAATATCAAATTCAATTCCTTCTCCTGCATTTAAAAATAGAATTTTCATTGCATTCTTAATTTTAATGTCATTGGTTTTATTTTCAGAGGAGATTGTTTCAACTTTTATGTACGCTATATCAAGCCAACTGACTGTCATTTCCTTTTCTCTTTTGTCACAGTTTTCCTCCAGCCATTGATCCCCCAGACATTCCATTTATTTCATTCCTAAGTGAGTTGTATATGTTTATTCACAAATGTCCCTGAACATTTTTGTACCTTCATTTTTCATCTATTGGCAGAAGTTTTTGTTCTGTTACCGAAGGCTTCTTTGCAATTACCTGCCTATCAGCAAATTATTATGTTAATAATTTTAACAATGGTTAAAATTAAAATTAAAGCAGTCCAGATCACAGAATTGCTATTTTTGTTTCATGACAAGTATGACCAGTTTTGGTCATTTCTGTGATCTGGACTGTTTTAATTTTAATCATCTTTAAAAAAGAGAATGGATGGATATGGTGTTTTGGGTTCACAACATTGAGGTCTTCAGTGCCTGAACTAATGTAGTAGAAGAAAACGTTTGGCTAAAGTAAAATGTTAACTTTCATGACCGGAAAGGTCAATATTACTAAAAGTTGGTCCAACTTCTTTGGTTTCTACAGTATGTCTGCCTAGGTGTGCTTGTGTTTTTGTATATGTGTGGGTGTGTGTGTGTGTATTTGTTTTCCCTCATCCCCCCCCCCCCCCCCAAGGTAAGTCTCTTCTCTCCTGGGATTGGAATGACTCCTTTTCCACTTCCTAAAACCCCGTATCCTTCCCTTTCTCCTCTTCTTCCTTTCTATTTTTCCTGAAGAAGCTGCCAGTGGTGGCGAAAGCTTGAATGTTTGTGTGTTTTTTTTTGTTTTTATCGGCGAGCCCTTACTTTGGGTGTGTATATATATATATATATATATATATATATATATATATATATATATATATATATATATAAAGACGAAAAATTCCTAGCAGGAAAAATAAAATATAAAAAATAGACGAAGATTACTCACCAGGCGAAGGAGCACAGGTGTGACAGCATCACAAATAAATAAATGAATACACACACACACACACACACACACACACACACAATCGCAAGCTTTCGCAACCCAGTTGCGTCTTCAGGCAGTAGGGAAGGAGAGGGAAAAGGAAATGATGAGGGTTTTAAGGAAGGGGGTAAGGAGCCATTCCAATCCCGGGAGAGGAAAGACTTACCTTGGGGGAAAAAATGGAGGGTAAACAAATGCACACATGCCCACACATTCACACAGACACAAGTACACCTAGGCAGACATACTGTAGAAAGCAAAGAAGTTAAGTTATAGAAGTTAAGAAGTTAGACAGAGATACCACTTGAGGCAGAGGCTCTGTCCAGAGAACTGATGCAAAGATGTTAAGAAGGTGGGTGGGAATTCAAATTTAGCGGAGGTTGAGACCAGGTGGGCAACGGGAAGAGAGAATATGCTGAAGGGCTAGTTCCCATCTCCGGAGTTCTGAAGGATTGGTGTCAGTGGGAAGTATCCAGATAACCCGGACGGTGTAGCACTGTGCCAAGATGTGCTGGCCGTGCACCAATGCGTGTTTAGCCACAGGGTGATCCTCGTTACCAACAAACACTGTCTGCCTGTGTCCATTCATGCGAATGGACAGTTTGTTGCTGGTCATTCCCACATAGAACGCTTCACAGTGCAGGCATGTCAGTTAGTAGATCACGTGGGTACTATCGCAAGTGGCTCTGCCTTTGATCGTGTACACCTTCCGGGTTACGGGACTGGAGTAAGTGGTGGTGGAAGGGTGCATAGGGCAGGTTTTACAACGGGGGCGGTTACAAGGGTAGGAGCCAGAAGGTAGGGAAGGTGGTTTGGGGATTTCATAGGGGTGGACTAGGAGGTTATGGAGGTTAGGTGGGCGGCGGAAAGACACTCTCGGTGGAGTAGGAAGGATGTCATGAAGGACGGATCTCATTTCGGGGCAGGATTTAAGGAAGTCGTATCCTTGCTGGAGAGCCACATTTAGAGTCCGCTCCAGTCCCGGAAAGTATCCGGTGACAAGAGGGGCACTTCTGGGATTCTTCTGTTGAAGGTTCTGAATTTGGGGGGATGAGGTAGTAGCTCTGGCAATTTGTTTCTCTACCAGATTAGGAGGATAGCCGCGGGATGTGAAAGCTGTTAATAGGTTGTTGGAGTACTGGTTCAGAGCTTCAGGACTGGAGCAGACTCGTTTGCCACGAAGACCTAAGCTGTAAGGAAGGGAACGTTTGATATGGAATGGATGACAGCTGTCATAATGCAGGTACTGTTGTTTATTGGTAGGTTTGATGTGGACGGATGTGTGGAGTTGGCCGTTGGACAGATGGAGGTCGACATCGAGGAATGTGGCATGGGATTTGGAATAGGACCAGGTGAATTTGATGGGACCAAAGGAGTTGAGGTTGAAGAGGAAATTCTGGAGTTCTTCTTCACTGTGTGTCCAGATCATGAAGATATCATCAATGAATCTGTACCACACTTTGGGTTGACAGGCTTGGGTATCCAGGAAGGCTTCCTCTAAGCGTCCCATGAATAAGTTTGCGTACGAGGGGGCCATCCTGGTTCCCATGGCTGTTCCCTTTAGTTGTTGGTATGTCTGGCCCTCAAAAGTGAAGAAGTTGTGGGTTAGGATGAAGCTGGCTAGGGTATTAAGAAAAGAGGTTTTAGGTAGGGAAGTGGGTGGTCGGCGTGAAAGGAAATACTCCATCGCAGCAAGGCCCTGGGTATGTGGGATATTTGTGTATAGGGAAGTGGCATCAATGGTTACAAGGATGGTTTCTGGAGGTAACAGGCTGGGTAAGGATTTCAGGCGATCGAGGAAGTGGTTGGTGTCTTTGATGAAGGATGGGAGACTGCACATGATGGGTTGAAGGTGTTGGTCTATGTAGGCAGAGATTCGTTCTGTAGGGGCTTGGTAACCGGCCACAATGGGGCGGCCGGGATGATTGGGTTTGTGAATCTTGGGAAGTAGGTAGAAGGTGGGAGTGCGGGGTGTCGGCGGGGTCATGAGGTTAATGGAGTTAGGTGAAAGGTTTTGTAGGGGGCCTAAGGTTTTGAGGATTCCTTGAAGCTCTGCCTGGACATCGGGAATGGGATTGCCATGAAAGACTTTATATGTGGTACTGTCTGAGAGCTGACGCAGTCCCTCAGCTACATACTCCCGCCGATCAAGTACCACGGTCGTGGATCCCTTGTCGGCTGGGAGAATGATGATGGAATGGTCAGCCTTCAGATCACGGATAGCTCGGGATTCAGCTGCGGTAATGTTGGGAGTAGGATTAAGGTTTCTCAGGAACGACTGGGAGGCAAGGTGGGAAGTAAGGAATTCCTGGAAGGTTTGAAGAGGGTGGTTTTGAGGAAGAGCAGGTGGGTCTCGCTGTGATGGAGGACGGAACTGTTCTAGGCAGGGTTCAATTGGAATGATGTCTTGGGGAGCTGGGTCATAGGGAGTAGGATTATTCTTCTTCGTGGCAAAGTGGTATCTCCAGCAAAGACTACGAGTATAGGAAAGTAGATCTTTGACGAGAGCTGTGTGGTTGAATTTGGGAGTAGGACTAAAGGTGAGGCCTTTGGATAGGACAGAGGTTTCAGATTGGGAGAGAGGTATGGAGGAGAGGTTGATTACTGAATTAGGATGTTGTGGTTCCGGATTGTGTAGATTGGAGTTTTGAGGTTTAGGGGGGAGAGGAGTTGGGAGTGGGAGATTGAGTAGATGGGAGAGACTGGGTTTGTGTGCAATAAGGGGAGGTTGAGGTTTATTGGAGAGGTTGTTGAGGGAGAGAGTATTGCCTTTCCGGAGGTGGGTGACCAGGAGATTGGATAGTTTTTTGAGGTGGTGGGTGGCATATTGTTCTAATTTGCGGTTGGCCTGAAGGAGGATGTTCTGAACAGTAGGTGTGGATGTGGGAGAGGAAAGGTTGAGGATTCTGATTAGCGATAGGAGTTGACAGGTGTGTTCATTAGCGGAGTTGATGTGTAGGTTAAGGATTAGTCGGGTGAGGGCTATTGATTGTTCAGTTTGGAATTGGTATAGGGCGGGATGAAAGGATGGGTTACAGCCAGAGATGGGAACTTTTAGTGTGAGGCCCTTGGGAGTGATTCCAAATGTCAGACAAGCCTGCATAAAAAGAATGTGGGAGCGTAATTTGGCTAGGGAGAAAGCATGTTTTCGGAGGGAATGTACATAAAAATGGATGGGGTTGTTATAGGGATGTTGTGAGGGAGGCATAGTATATGGATGAAGGAGGAGTGGGAAATATGGGCTATGTAATAGGCTGCAATGAACAAATAAAAAATAAAACGTAAAAATAAGTGTAAAAATATATTTACATGTCAGGAGGGAGATGAAAGTGGGCAGAAATTCAGGTATGAGAAAAGAAAGGAAATAGGAAAAGTTTTTAAAATTTGTTGTTGATACTGTGGTCAACTTTAGTTATCAACAACGTAGTATAAAAGGGTTGGGTAGTGGTATGGCGTGAAAAAAGGTTTAAGGAAGGTGAAAATCGGAAAAAGAACGAGAAAACTGCGTGAAAATGCAAGGAAAACGTCTAAACAGGATTGGTTATATGGTAGCAGATTACGATTTTGAGGCTGAAATAGTCTGACGAAGGAAAAGTGGAATCAAAACCAACGGAAAGTTGCTGAAATTGATCGGAAAAGTATTAAACATGAACAGAAATGTGGAAAAACGGGAATGGAAGCAATCGTAAGGTAACTAAGAAATGACGAAAATGGTTATAAACAATAGAGAAACTATTGTTAGGAAAGAGTGTTAACGATTTTAAACGAGAAAATTGAATGAGCGGCGTGTTACAGACGGAAGCAGGAGCAATGAAAGTGGTAAATATCAAAATAAACGTACTAATAGGAAAAGGTTTGGAAGAAAACGTATTGTTGTAAGAATTAGCGAACTATGAACAGTAAACAAAGGAGTGAATGTAGCAATGAACTGATATGTAAAATGTAAAAAAATGAATAAATAATGAATAATAAAAATAAAATAATAAAAAAAAAAACCAAAGGGAAAGTAAGATGACAGAAAAGACTTCGAAAAGTAACAGAGCAAGGACGGAAGTAATTGTTGAATTCAAATATATGATACGAATATTAAGACGAAAAATTCCTAGCAGGAAAAATAAAATATAAAAAATAGACGAAGATTACTCACCAGGCGAAGGAGCACAGGTGTGACAGCATCACAAATAAATAAATGAATACACACACACACACACACACACAATCGCAAGCTTTCGCAACCCAGTTGCGTTTTCAGGCAGTAGGGAAGGAGAGGGAAAAGGAAATGATGAGGGTTTTAAGGAAGGGGGTAAGGAGCCATTCCAATCCCGGGAGAGGAAAGACTTACCTTGGGGGAAAAAATGGAGGGTAAACAAATGCACACATGCCCACACATTCACACAGACACAAGTACACCTAGGCAGACATACTGTAGAAAGCTTTCTACAGTATGTCTGCCTAGGTGTACTTGTGTCTGTGTGAATGTGTGGGCATGTGTGCATTTGTTTACCCTCCATTTTTTCCCCCAAGGTAAGTCTTTCCTCTCCCGGGATTGGAATGGCTCCTTACCCCCTTCCTTAAAACCCTCATCATTTCCTTTTCCCTCTCCTTCCCTACTGCCTGAAGACGCAACTGGGTTGCGAAAGCTTGCGATTGTGTGTGTGTGTGTGTGTGTGTGTATTCATTTATTTATTTGTGATGCTGTCACACCTGTGCTCCTTCGCCTGGTGAGTAATCTTCGTCTATTTTTTATATATATATATATATATATATATATATATATATATATATATATATGGGGAGGGAGATAAAAGTGAACAGACAGCAAAAGTAATTCAGATATGAAAAAAAAAGAAGAAATAGAAAAAGTTGTTAAAGAAAGTTTGTTGTTGATACTGTGGTCACCATTAGTTAGTCAACAGCGTAGTGTGCAGGGTTTGGTAGTAGTATTTGCATTCAAAAAGGGTTTAAGGATGGAGAAAATTGGTAAAAGTTCAAGAAAACCGCGTGAGAATGTAAGGAAAGCGTCTTATTAGGATTGGTTATGTGGTAACAGATTACAATTTTGAGGCTGACAATAGTCTGTCAAAGGAATAGTAAAATCAAAACCTATGGAAAGTTGCTGAAAAATGATTGGAAATGTAGGAAACATGAACGGAAATGTGGAAAAATGGGAATAGGAAATAATCGTGAGGTATCTAAGAAATGCCGAAAAAGGTTATAAACACAGTAATATTGGAAACTGTAGTGTTTAAGCAATTAAATGAGAAATGTGGATGAACAGTGGATTTCATACAGAAGAAGCAGTGTTGAAAGCAGTAAATAGAATTTATAAAAACATAATTTAGGTCAAGGTGCAGAAGTAAATATGTATTGTTGTAAGTACTAGGCAAAGGAAAATATCAACAGTAAACTAAGAAGGGAGGCGAATGTAGAAAGAAACTGCTATGTAAAAAATAAATGAATATAAAAATAAAAACAAAAGAAGAAAGTAAGATGACAGAAGAGATTTTGAAAAGCAACAAAGCCATGACAAATGTATGTAATTGTTGGGTTCAAATTGATGACACAAATATTATACAGGAAAAAATTCCTAGCAGGAAAAATATATATAAGAAGTAGATGTGGTTTACTTACCAGGCAAAAGAGCACAGGTATGCAGACAGAAACACAAATAAACACACACAAATTTTGTGTTGCTTCTTCAGAAAAGGAGAGGGAAAAGTGAAGGATGTAGGTTTCAATTCATGATTATGGATGTGTGTGTGTGTGTGTGTTTTATTCGTGTTTCTGTCTGCATACCTGTGTTCTTTCACCTGGTAAGTACACCACATCTACTTTATCAAACTTAAATTTGGAGTGTTATCAAGCTATGATTAAACAAAGCATACAGCAAGTAATAAGAAACACTCCAACATTGTAAAGTGGCTTGTTAACAACTGCAGCAATTGAGGTGACAAATGAAGGAGGCTGCATGGCCTTAAAGATCCTCTTGGCCACAGCATAATAAATGCACTTTAATTTGATTTCCTGAATCTTCTTTTCCTCCACGTACACACTGCAAGTCCTACTGAGAACCAGATGTTCCCCAGAGCAATTCACACATTTTGGAGGTGGTAAACAAGAGAATCCATCATGGCTGGCCTTACCACATGTGCTACAAGTGGCTTCTCTCTTGCAACCTTAGGTGGTGTGCCAAAGCACTGGCACTTAAAACAGAACATAGAGTTTGTGATATAGAGCCATACTTTTAAATGAAGGAAGCCTGCCTTCATATGTTCAGGGAGTTTCAGGTTGTTAAAGGCGATGATCAAGGAGTCACATTTCATTAACTACCCATCCACCCTTTTTGTGACATTCTTGACATCAATGATGCCCTCACAAGCCCACTCACCTTTCAATTCATCCACTGGAATGTCCACCACATCACTACATGTAACAACACCTTTACTTACTAGAGAATTTATCTGAAGCTTGTTTTATGAATCTTCTACCAAACATTTAGGTATGAATTACATAGTAATCCTGCAGATGTGGAGTAGATGCTACAGCTATGAAATTGTCTATTAATGCATTCAGATTAAGCAATATTTTCAACATATTAAGTTAAACCACAGACTAAAGTAAGCAAAATAAAAGCTTACCAGGATTGTAAAATAAATAAATGGAAGCTAGAAAATGTAAAAGTGTCTTGAAATGGTTTTTGTGAAATGAATATTAATGATAAGCATTGCTGAAATGTCTCCAATTTGTATGGCCTGGTTAATGAACAACATGATACATGACAGAATCTCTAGGCAATGAACTGCATCAGGAGGACAGAAAGGGAAGTATGCTTGCAACCTGTAGATACTTTATACTGGAATAAACGCAGCATCAAATGTGCTACATACTGAAACAACAATTATAGCTTTCCTCACTTAAACCTGATGGTAATTCCCAAGTGCTAACAGGCATACTGATTAGCTACTGAATTACATACCAAATGTCTTTCTAAGGCATATGTCAGTAATAATATTTATTTTGTAAAACTCGTAGCATAATTACTGTTTCAACACACCTTTCTTATTAGCAGAATGACATTTTCACTCTGCAATGCAATGTGCACTGATCTAAAAATTTAATAGTGGATCACAACTGTGTGACAGAAATGGATTTGAACCTGGGACCAGCATGCCAGGATGGCTCAGTTGGCACAGTACTTGCCTGTGAAAGACAAGGGCATCAGGTTCAAAGCCCAGTTCTGGCACACAATTTTAATTTACCACGAAGTTTCACTCTTCTTTTTATTTGTGATCGCTTTCAGTCAGAGACCATCATAAACATGATCTGTACAGAAACAAGCAACATAATGTTATCTTTATTCTATCACCTCATTTTTTATACCATTGTGTAATTGTTTGTGACTGCAGCTGGTCATGAATAATAAAATAAAGTGTGTTGAAGCAGAAAATGTGTCGAAACAGCTAAATTGAACTGATGTAAACAGTATTATGTTTGCATAAGAAAATTTTACCTTCTGCATCAGTGAGGCCTGTTTCATTGAGCATTGAAACATTTTCAAGTGCTGGGTCATCTGTTGTATAGCCAGTGGACTCCCGGTCTGCCAGAAGAGGCTCTGATGCGGCACCCCCTTCGTCGTCGTCGTCTTCACTCCATTCTGACTGACTGGCCTCACCTGCACCAGCACTGGTGGCAGCACTCACTTCCAAGATACGTTTCACTTCCGCCTCCTGCACATAAATTGTAAGGTTCATTAATGTATCATATACTAATAAAACGTGATCAATACATATCTCTGCTAATTAATCTTTAAGTCACTGTTGGAAACTTAAGTAAAAATTGTAAATGGAAACTACATAGAAGTATAGTCAGTCTGAAAAAGGTAAGAAAATTTATGAGAGAGATGTAATTCATAACTCTCAATTAAGGGAGAGGAAGAAACACAAGATGCCAGTAAATGATGTTTGCAATTACTTTACCCTGGGACTTTCAAAATTTTAATTTTATTTCTTTTACACATTTATAAGTACTAATGCAGTTATTTATGGTAGTGTTTGATAAACTGATGGTCCTCTTCTGCCTCATGCAAAGCAATATTTTAATACCACAATATGCTAATTTATCAGAAAATTTAAACCAAAACTAATAATGTAATCAGCAACAGCTTACCAATTCCATATCCACTGGCTGCTTGTAATAATAAGTCAAAAAGGATATAAAGCTATTTTTCAAAGGTATAAACAAAATATTTTGAGACATAACACACAACTATACCTGTCGCTGAACCTCCTCTGCGATTCTTTTCTCTTCTCTCTCAAAACTGGACACATCACTTTCTTTTTTACAATCTTCATCATGAGTATCACTTTCCAAATTTTCATACTCACTGGTGTCTTTACTTTGACTTCTGGAAGCAAAAACATTATGACAGTCAAAGTAAATGACCGTTTGGACAATATTAGACAATGAATTAATATTAAACAAAAATAAATAAGAAATGAAATGGAAATATAGTATTCAGTTCTGAAATATCATTACACAATAACAAACTGTATACAGCACACATTCATTATAAACTCAATAGGTCTGTTAATGTGTTCATGACTATGGCGGTAAAACTAAACTGCAGTTAACAAAAATACTATGAAAAGGATAGACCGCTACGCACCATAAAGAGGAGATGTTGAGTTATAGACAGTTAAAGTGTGAAGACAGCTAACCACTAAGCTTTCAGGCAAAAGGCCTTTGACACACACACACACACACACACACACACACACACACACACACACACACACACACACACACACACACACACAAAAGCAACACTGCATCCAGCATTGGGGTGGGGAGTACACTTTGGAAAGATGGTCTCATTTTGGGGCTTGACATGAGAAAGCATAGCCCTGATGAGAAATTTGTTGAGGCATTCCAGGCCAAGATTGTGCTGGCTGACTGCCTCACAACTTAGACAACAACAACAACAACAACAACAACAACAACAACAACCCAACAACCTGTCCAATACTTTCCTCCCCTGCAGCTGATCTACACACCTTGTCTGCAAACAGATTTCACAGTCCCCCCCCCCCCCCCTTTCCCAGAAACAATGTTTGTAAAGATACACTGTCCCTTAGTCAGCCAGTACCCTCTCAGCCTGGAATGCCTCTACAAATTGCTCTGTCAGGGCTATGACTTTCTCAAGTAAAATCCTTCAATAGGATCATCCCTCCAGAGTATCCTTCCCACACCTCCCAGATTAGTCTTTTGCCATTCTTCCAAGCACCATCATCAAACTTTACAACATCCCAAAACCAACCTTCCAATATAATGCTCCCTACCCCTGCAAAACCTGTCCTGTGCATCCTTCTACAGCCACTCACTCCAGTCCCACCACAGCAAAAACCTACACCGTTCAAGGCAGGACCACATAAGAACAACTACAAGTTAATACCTACTGTGTTCATTGCATCACCTTTTATATTGGCATGACCACCAAAAAATTGGTTGAACACATTGCAGACTAACTGTTCTGCCTGGGGGCTGCCAATATTATGTTACAGTGCATGCCCTCTAGCCTGAGTCTTGGGGCATCTGCACCTGTTACACCACACATGCAATCTAGAGCCTCCATCCTAGCACCACTCTTTCAGAGTTTTGTATATAGGAACTTGCCCTCCAACACATCCTCTCTTTCTGAAATGTCCTTGGCCTCAACCCAAGTTAACCTTTCCCCTTCTGCCATCTTCAACTCACTTATTCATTTCACACCTCTCTCTTTCCTTCCTCTTGTGTCTCTCTCTACCCCTCCTCACTTTCTCACTTGTGTCACTTTTCTTTACTTCTTGATATACACGATTTGGTTTCCAACTGGTTTGGCTCAGTATCATACAAAATCTTTGATTAATGCCCATCACACTTCACTCTGTGGTGACCACTGACACAGTCGACAGAAACATCTCCACAGTTGAGACTTCGACTGTTCCTGTACTCGCCATGGTCTAAAACAGTTCAGTTGGCATGGAACTGCTGTATGTAACTGATCGGTTCTCAATGAAGATATTATTTAATCTGGAATTTTGTGTCATCATTTTAATATCTGGTTAAATAACCACAATTCTATCATTCCTTGCAGCTTAATTGTCACTACCCCAAAACCACTTTCTTCTTTCCCCTCCCTGCCTGTCTGTCTGTCTGATGATGAAATTTTGTTTCTCATAAAGTCATTTCCATGTTTACTTTCATATTTTTTTGTATTATTTTCAGTGATACTGAGCTGATATAAATATAAGTACTGGCCAGACACTCTCTCACTTGAATAATTTTTTCACTTCTCTATGGAGAATTTCCATCAGATTAATTGTGTGTGTACACACGTGTAATAAAAATAATACAAACATAGGTTGCACACAGTAAGAAGAGGAAATATAGAATGTATAGGGGATTGTTTGGCATGCAGTGTACCTCCTCCCAATTGACAGTTCATGTCATTCTTCCTGTAGTGTTCCACCTATTTTTTGATTATTTTTTGTAAATACACGCACACACACGCACACACACACACACACACACACACACACACACACACACGCACACACACACACGCACACACACACACACACACCTATCTCTGCACCTTCCTTTTTCGTTTCCTAGCCACCACTCCCTTTACTGCATTCCAAGCTGCATTTCACATTACCACCTATCAGGGCTTTTACGTTCTGTCAGGCAGTCTTGAATCTTCTGATCCCACCTTTCCCTGCATCCTTCTCCCTCCCCCCTTCCTTGCTTATCTTATTCACTAAAAAGAAGTGAGTTGTACCATAGTGGCCAGATATGGCAGTCATGTGCGCATTAGTTATGCCCGGGTGATTGTGCGTATGCTTTTTTTCTGATGAAGGCTGTGGCTCAAAATTCAAGTTGTGTGAATGTGAGTTTCTTTCCTACGCGACTGTCTGCAGCTCAGCGATTGTCATCATGGTGAGTTGCTATCTATCCTCATATTACTGAAATGCTAAGAATTAATTTAGAAGCCAGGCAATGTTAATTGGTTATATTGTAAAGTGTTGAAGTAGCTTTGATGACTGTTTAAAATAAGTACATAGTTTATTTCCATCTGTCATTACTCACTTCCCTTAAATGGTTGGTTCTAAAGAATAGGCAAATGCACTTGCACACTAATTCATGAAGACATATTCTCTGCATCCTGAATTGTATAATTCAAGAATGACAGTCAGGTGAAGTGGCTAACTACTTCGCAAAATTTTTTGAAATGTAGCAGAAAGTAGGCTACTTTGTGTTACCAGCAGAGCCGTATTTAGGCAAGTGCAACATGTGCAGCTGCACAGGGTGCCAAAATTATGGAGGCAGCAAAATTTGCCATCGAAAAGAAAATTTTAACGTTAATTGAATTGTCATTATTCAGAGTTTCGATTACAGCAATAAATTTTGAAATTCAGCTTGTTAGGTTGATAGCAGTGGCTATCGAGAGAGGTATTATTATTATTATTATTATTATTATTATTAATAATAATAATAATAATAATAATAATAATAATAATAATAATAATAATATTTTTTAGAAATTAGTTTGAATGACAGATACCAGGAGGGAGAGGGGGGGGCTTAAAATAAATTACTGCACAGGGGCTTCACATACCCTTAATAAGGCCCTGGTTACCAGGCAATCGAAATGTTAATGACCCTGCTATTCTGAGGGTACAGATCCTAGAAATATTAATAGTCCCTAGTATGACAGCCTTGGTCAGTTGTTCATTCATTATGTGCTATAATTAGTACTAATACTTGAGAAGATACAATAAGATATAAAGTGCAATAAAGCAGTTTGGAACACTTTCAACAATCTGCTGTGATACACAGATGCCAAAACACAGTGAACCAATATTTTGTATATTCAACAAAAGCATTGCTTTTTTATGTGAACTGATCACACTTTGAGATACTGCTGCTTTCACATAAGATGCATTCAAATATAAAGTACAAGTACATCTTTATCTTAACACTATAATGTTGAACAAAACTGTACTATTATATGTAAGCCGTATATGTAACTGTTCATCATAATTAATAATGTAGAATGAAAAGAAACTATATTTTGCTTATTAACTCATTCCTGTGTGTTTTAGAGAGTATACTGCACTTTCAGATGATAAATATTTCAAATAGCTATTTTTCCAGGTTCGGCATCCTTAGTTTTCAAGTTCATCATTCTTAATTTTCATTTCACAGAAACACTTTAGGTTACGGTGACAAAATCCGAAGAAAATCTGTCCTAAAGACTAACTATATGAATTGTTCATGAGTTATACACTGTATGGAGCACAACACACTGGAATAAATTAAAGAAGTGAGTTACACTGCATGCCAATGCTGCTTGTCCTTCATTATTACAGACAGTAACAATATTCAGCCTAGCAGTCAATACAATGTGACAATTTATTTTATAATTTTCTAAACATGATGATCCATAGCTATGGTTAATCAGGTAATTATGTTATTAATTAACAGAACACAACAGTATTTTTAGCTTAGTAAGTGTGTATAACCTATTGTCACACTTGATTAAAAGAATATGTATTGTTACTAAAATTTATTAAGTCTGGAGGTGTAGCTGGTCATAAATTTGTCAAATTGAAAAAACCGATAGTCATATGCTTGTAAGTTTCATTTATTTAGCAACAGGTTTCAGCATTATACTAATGCCATCTTCAGGCTCCTTGCATAGGTTTAACACAAAGAAATGGTCATCCATTAGCCCAATATAAATGCTAAGTACACACATAATGTAAGCAGTCCACCTATAAGTCCACACTACCGGTTCTATATACCCAACACCTTTATATACTGGGCTAACAGATGACAATTCCGTCTGGTTATGCATAGTAGCCTATGATGGAATTAGTATAATTGCACAATTGGTTGCAAAAATAAACTTACAACTGCTGGTTTTCACAATTCAATGAACAACAGAAGTGGAATAAAGTTTTTTTCCAAGCTGACAAGATGTTACAGTAAATTATATATACTTCTTGACAGCTCTTTCACATTAGTTCTTAAGCACTGTACCAATGTTATGTTTATTTTCCTATCTTTATACAAAGGACAATCTGAAATTATGTGTCATAACAGCTAGTAAATAACCACTTAAAATAAGTCAAAACCCAGAAAGTTGGAATTTAAAGTAACCTCTGGTACTAGGTTGAAAGATTAAAAAGGCATGTCAGATATTCTAATAGTAAGACAGCACAAATCCTTAAAATATAACTTTTTTCCCAAACTACCCTAAAAATAAAAATAAAATAAAATTTAATATTGGTATAAAATTGTCTAGAAATTAAGTGCAGCATTTTTATGTTGTGTTAAAAATTATGTACAATACTGTTAACACCAAACAAGCTCTTTCAGCTTGTTAGAGACAACTTTTCTTCCATAACATTTAACACACTAACTTTTAGCTCATGGATTGGTTGATCGGGTGATTTAGTTATTAAAGCTACAGTACAATGCTGGTAGATAATTACCATATAAACCAAAACATCCTGAACAACATTAATATCCAACAATTTTTGAAGGTTGAATTACCATCAACAAATTAGAATTAACATCAACAAATTAGAATTAAACATAATTTACTGTACACAGCTTTATTTATGTACATGAATATAGTTTGCCTCACAATCAGTAAAACATCAAAACTACAAATAGACAACGATAAAATCTCTCAGTATCACTCATAATTTTATACAGTACTGTACTATAAAATCTAAGCATCACCATCTATGACACTCCTTTCTGTCACCTCTTATGAGAGGTATAGCTCAAAAGTATTCTGGGTAAGTGCATAATACTGTTTTGTTCAACAGATATCAAGCACCGTACACATCCTTCAAAGGATAAGCAGTGAACAACTATAGCCAAATTGTCTAGCACATGTTTTCATTAACTACACTACAGTTTTAATGTAGACTAAAGCTGTAATTGTATATTTTAGAACATCGTTCAAATTGGTCTTTCTTAACAGGGCTGCACAACTGCTGGATCACAGTTTCGTGGAACACTATGCTTGCAATGGCATTTCCAAATGCTTCCTAATTTCATTAACTGAATCTTAAAAATTAAATGATTTTTTATTTCCAACATATAATAAGTACAATGATGTTATACTTACTGACTACGTAAATTACTAGACTATTTCAACTAACTCATCAACATGGGAGCTAGATTTTATTGGAAGACTTATCAAATGTGACAAGTGACCACGGACACAATTAAAGATCGAACCATGGACTTAACATGACTGAGTTACATACACTTTCTGAGCACTAATTCATACTTATATAGGACAGAGAAAAACATCTGAATATTTTTGGAAACTTGCATCTGGGTTCCTTGTGGGTTACTATTGTCTAGAGATTACTATCCTACTACTGTTAAGTGTGTGTCAAAAGTTATGGTTTCAAAGTCCTTGAATGTTTTCAGTCATGAAATGTCAATAATGTATGAAGATGTGTTGTTAGTAAATTGTAACCCTCGTGTCACAGCTTCAGTGCTTGTTTCTGGGTTGTTAATATGAACTAGCCCCTTCTTCAAGTTATGAAATTCTGGTGCATGGACTGTAATCAAAGTTCTAATAAGCAAGTAGCTGTCCTGTAGAATCAGGATTTGAAACTAAGACCTTTGCCCATACATGACTCGTGATCCACCTTTAAAAGTTTAGTTTCGCCACCACTTTTCTCCAACATTTCAAACTACAATGAATTTCTTCCCATACCTTGCTGGGACTACCACTTCCAGAAGAACATATATACTGGAGAACTGACACAGCCCAAAGGAATTGTTTCCAGAGTGAATGGAATCAGCGGTTCTTTTCCTGGCAGAAGGATTTAGGGGAATGGGATGGAAGAGGGAATAAGGGAAAGAAGAAGGAGACAGACAGATTGAGCTTTACAAAATTGAGAGAGTTATGGAACATTCACAAAAAACCCATCATCAGAGGAGATTTATGCAATGGGATGTGTAATTTTTCATGCTGCAGCTTGGTGAGTAAATTTTCTTGACTATCAAATTATATTATCCTTGCAAAAATCATTGGTTAATCATTTATCAATATAATTAGGGTAGTCTGCAACTTATCACAAAGATGTAGTTTGAGCAGTAACAGGCACATAAAGAAGACACTCATACACACACAATTTAGCTTTCGGTCACAGCTTTCTTCACAAAAAAAGACACATACTATCATTCATACAATTGTACAATCACACTTCACAGACACACAACCATCAATCATCTCAGGCTGCTGTGTTCAAAGTAACTTTGCAGTGAGTTACAAACTATCCTAATTATATTATGTATGATTACTTCAAACATGGCAGCAGGAGGTGACGATTGTGTGTTTATGAAGTGGGCCTATGTGATTGTATGAATGGCAGTAAGTGTCATTCTCTGATGAAGGCTAATGACTGAAAGTTAAATTGTATGTGTAAGAGTGTCTTTTTTATGCACCTGTCACAATCATTGTACATTTTTGCAGCGAGTTGTAATGCAGTGAGTTTCAAACTATCCTAGTTATATTTTCAATTCCAACATGGACTTTCCACTGTTAAATCACTTGTGTGCCAGTACTGTCTTTTTAAATCACATCACTGAACACAATAATTCATGTGAATGAGTCCTTTCTTAGTGGTGAGTGTCCAGATGCAGGATATAGACAAGTGACTGCAGTGTGGGCTCAATGATACTGAACAAAAATTAACTGAGAAATATTTTAATTTCTAAAGATTGCACACAACATGTATGATCTCTCAGATAGAGAAAACTTTTATTGTGTGTGCCATTGGCATGTAATAGCATGCACAATTTCAGTATATTTTAAGCTATTATCTCTTTTGTTGCTCAATAATCATTTTGTACTGAGTATCTCCCATTGCTTCCTCTACAATCTCCAATTACCTCCATTCCTCCACCTTGGTCATACATTACTCATATCCCTCACAGATACCACTTCTTTTTTTATCCTCCTAACGCCCTACTCATTTTTGTCTAGCCCATTTCATCAGACTGAACAAATGCTCATTAATAATCACTATAGCCATGAGTTCTTGATGTGGAGATATCTCTGCAATGGGGGCCAGAAAAAAAATTTGAGCCACCAATAAATGTGACAAAAGTGAGTGATGGATTATTTCACGAATTTCATTGCAGAGTACACATACTGTGATGGTGCAGTTGGACTGCCTAAGTCACTGAAGATGTACCAACGTGTCAACTACAGCTGAATGTCTTATATTAGTTTTGCTGCTTGGTTGTCTGTAATGAAAGATTTCCAACTGGTGAGCTACTGAAACAAATTATTCCAAAGACCTATGGAAATATGAAAATACCCTAGAAGGTCGATTTGTTTGTTTCCAAGATTATCAATATATGAAGAACAAAAGCAGCCAAACGTAATAGCCTGAGATCTTCAGTAGTAGGAGTCTTCCAGTTCAAGCTATCATGAATATCTACACCCAAATATTTGGAGCATTTTACCCAATTTACTGACTACTGTTGATGTGTCAACTCTTGCCGGCCGCGGTGGCCGAGGAGACTAAGGCGCTCCAGTCACGGTCTGCACGGCCACTACGGTCGGGGGTTCGAATCCCCCCTCGGGCATGGATATTTGTGCCGTCCTAGTTAGTAAGTAGTTCATAAGTAGTTTGTAAGTTTAGGGACTGATAACCCCGTAGTTAAGTCCCATAGACTATACAAATATTTTTGATGTGTCAACTCAAGGTTGGAAAAAAGCAATAACTAGGAGCTAGAGAAATTTTTGTACTGTGTATTTATGAGCCAGACATTTATCAACTTCAAGTGAAAGGTCAGTCACAAGTGGTGAAGGATCAGTGCAGTAGCAAGTCACATATTTAACTTTATATTTGCTTTAATAACTCGTGTCTTTAATTTATGTTCTTGCTCAATTTAATTCATTAAATTCTTGCATAGTTTATATGTGACAAAGATAATGTCACATTTTAGTAACTGTAATGTTTACCTTAAACTTGCATAGTCATTAGCTTTCTTGTTTTGAACTGCCAGTGAGCATTTTGGACAGCTCAGTCAGTGGTCACAAGCTGATGTTGAAGGACAAGTGCAATAGCAAGTCATGTGTAGTGGTGCTGGAAAATCTGGTACACATCTGGTGTTGCTTTTTTTGCCCATGGGCTCTGCTTTTAAGGCAGCTTCCAGTGTGCCTGACATGGCAGAGCTATCCTCAGCACAGTGTTACTGGAGAGCTTTAATGCCTAAAAACCACTTGAGGCAGAGGATCAATAAGGTGGCTGGCCATTTGGTCTCACCAATTCACCCTGGGCCTATCAAGTGGAGGGTATGCAGTCATCTGCAAGTTCTTGCTCACATTGGCTTTAATTATGCCTGTTGCTTTGGTTCTGAGGCCATCCTCAGTTCATATGGGTAGCTTGCAGAATTAGTAAAAATTGCGTTTCAAGTGTGGGGGTGCAAGCAGAACTCACAATCTGAAGCACTGCTCATAGGGTTGATTGGGAAGCACATGGCCGACCGCGGTGGCTGAGGGGACTGAGGCGCTTCAGTCACGGTCTGCATGGCCACTACAATCAGGAGTTCGAATCCTCCCCTCGGGCATGGATATTTGTGCTGTCCTTAGTATAAGGTAGTTGATAAGTAGTTTGTAAGTTTACGAACTGATGACCCCATAGTTAAGTCCCATAAGCTTAACAAACATTTGAACATTTTTTTTTTTTTGAAGCACATGGAGAGTCTCATCCAGAGGCTACAGCATTTAGTAGTATTTTGCTTGGCACAGTCACATTGGGTAAAATATCCATGCCTGATACTCCAAAGTGATATGAAATGAAACAAGCACATAAGGATATGTAGATCTGATGAACATGAGAGTGTTACGAAGGTGTTCAGGTAGTCAAATGGGAATCTCTAGAAGGAAGGCAACATTATTTTGAGACACACTATTGAGGAAATTTAGGGAGCTGGCATTTGAAGCTGATTACTGTACAATTCTACTGTTGTCAATATATGTTTCACATAATGACTAGAAGGTTATGATAACAGAAATTGGAGTATGTACTGAGGCATAGAAACAGTTGCTTTTCTTTAACCCTATTGTTGAGTTGAACAGGAAAGGAAACTACTACTACTACTACTACTACTACTACTACTACTACTACGTAGTAGTGGTAGTAGTAGATACAGTGTCTTGTAGAATATGTGTGTATGCAGATGCCCTAACTTTTGTTTATCTGTTACATTATACAATCCATATGCTAATTAAAGTAATTTATTGTTCACAATATAACAGACTATAGTGATGTACATTTGTTATCCATGGAAAGTAACATATGTAACGCCCCCATTTCAATGATTTAGCAATGTTATGATCTTATGACATCTCTCTTCCCAAGTAAGTTAACATAATACAATAAGAATTCATAGCAAATATTTCACTGTATGCTCAGTAAGGGATCCAGAATCATTGAATATTTAACTTGAGAACAATATACTAAATTACAAGTGTGTCCAGAATCTTTGTTTCAGCATGTGTGTCTCATATTGCATCTTAACTTGTAGATAGCAGGACTGTAAACTCCACTGTTATCATAGTAAAAATACACAAAAAATGTATGCCAGGCATAATAAATAAGTAAACCTGACATAGGTAGAATTTTACTTGCAATTAACTGCAACCCTTCTTACGGCCAGCTTTAATCCTCATCACTTTTTGTGCTTGTATATTAAAACATTTTTGACCTGAAATCCTGTCCCACTACTAACATTTTTCTTTTTATTGTAAATCTTCACTTTTCTTTTATTACTCTTGTTTTTCCACACAAACTGCCGATGTTCTAATAACGGCATAGTTTTCAAAACTTGTCTTTTCCTCTATGTGCATCATGTAGTCTCAAGATATTTTAATTTTTCTATTTCATCACATTGCATCATTTACTACAACTTCCATTTCTGACATTCAGTTGACAAGCATCCATCCTACATTCCAGATGACATGGTACACAGAGTGGCACCATATATTTCACTTGGTGGAGAAGGAAAGAGGAGCATGGCAGGAACAATGTACAAATTTAGATGGCCATGGGAAAGGACTAACAAACCCTCTCAACCAGTAACAACATAACATGAAGCAAGAGAATGTTGTCATGTTGTACTACGCTAAAAATCTAAAATAAGACTACACATTCTCCATCAAACAACATAATTTTTGGAATGTAATAAAATTGATCATCAGTACTGTGTATGGAACACTCCGATTAAAAATACTTTCATTCTGATATTCTAGTCATCACTAAGATACTGAATCAGATTGATATTTCTTGTTGTATAAATTGCATAATATTCAAGCGTTTAGCACTATAAGAGTGTTTAAAAGGGAAAGCAGCAAGGAAGGTTCTGGCAAAAACTCAGTTTCAAGTGTTTTAAGCTTTATGAGTTACATAAAAGCACAGAAAACCCAGAACAACCCTAGTTGTGTTCTCCTGTAAGCATTTTACATTAATATGTACTCCTAATACCATACATGTCCTATCCGTAACAGTATTATACTATGTTTAGTTTCAGAAATATGTAGTACTAAGTATTTAATATAACTGTATAGATCCCACACTTAAACTGAAATCAATCCAGTAGAATATATGTGCATTTCTTCTTCATGCCAGTTAGTAGAATTCTTATGCTTATTCACTTTATTTATTCTGAAACCTGCACAAATGCATTATCAATAACAATTCCATCCTACACAATTTCTTCAATTATAAAAAAGTATTTGTATATATGTAGAAAATTATGTTGCTGAAATCTTACTTACAGGAAAACTGCACTATGTTCAAAATTTACAATATTGTCTAGAAGATGGTGACTACATTAAACTATACAAATAAATGCTTTTAAATTTTGAACAATAACAGGTTTTAATTTTAAGTGGAAGACTTGCACTTATACTCCAGACCATTTTCAAAATCATGCAGATTCTAAAATTTACAATAAAGTATCATCAAACATCTCCCCCACCCCCTCCATCTGTGTGTGTGTGTGTGTGTGTGTGTGTGTGTGTGTGTGTGTGTGTGTGAGCGCGCGCGCGCACGCTTCTGAGAGGGGGGGGGGGATTCTTATGAGTCAAGTGTAGAGGACTAGGAGAAATATTCTAATTGATTTGCCACACAATAAGATACAGACTTAAATGCGACTTGTATTATCTGTCTAATAGATTTTGGAGGATTACCTAGTACAATGTAGTACTTTAACTGTAATAAACAGTGTGCTTTAATAAATGTCTGATTTTGTTTTCACATATTTCTTTTATAAAGGCAATGGCAAGGTTCAATCAATGGCACAAATTTATTGAACAACTAGTCACAATATTTTACTTTGAAAAAAATATAATTTTCTCATAACAAATAATACAGTTCCTTGAGACAACATTGTCTCGTTATACCAAAGGTATTAAATATAAACTTTGTGCTCAAGAAATTGTATTATTTGTTGATATTTATATCACCTCGGCCTGAGGAACAAGGCGAGATTGTTCCCATTCGCATTCTTTGCTGGGGTGCTATTCCAACGTAAGAGAGCCCTGGCAATTTGATACGCATTTCACAGGGAACAGGAGGCAGAATTAAAGTGTGTGGTGTGGAGGGAGACATGCTTTAAGACAGTCCATGTAGTCGCTTTGGCTGCAATGCTGTTAGCCGAGTGGCCTAAAGCGCCTACCTAGTAAGTAGGAGGTCCCGGGATCGAATCCCGGCCACAGCACAAATTTTAGTTCAATGCCTCTCCTTATATTTAATAGGCAAAAGGAGTTGAGGAACATTTTAGTCTTTTCTTCGAAAGGAACATGCTGCACCTGATACCTTTTCTTTTGACCTTAAAAAACAAGATATAATAAAACAATGCCACATTATGCAGTAAGCTAGTGAGACTGATTAGTAATGGTTCTGTTTATAAGTAAATTATAGTTATAGCCAATTGATTCAGCTCATATTTGTCAGGTTGCTTGTGTACAACATAAAGTGGAAGACTCTTCAGATATTTTGGTTCAATTCCCCCACACTTCCATTTTGGAAGAAACAAGCCTTTAAGATCATGATGCTTAATGAATTCAGAATTGACAGATAATTGAAAACTGATCATTCTTCAGCAGCACATATGGAGTCCACAGACAAATATTTTCCTAGCAATATAAGAAATGCACTGTTATAACTACTGATTTTATACAGGTAAAGTGAATGTTGTTCAATGAAAGTATCATTGACACCGCAAGCAGGGCATCTCACTGGTGAGTTGAGAAACTGTTTTTGATTCACAGATATTTCCTGCATGATTTAGTTTATATATATTTTTGTATCAAAAGTTGTTAAATAGGAGTGGTAATGAGGCACTCATTAGAGAATAGTAGCAGTATATACAATGCTCATGGCCTTGCCACTGTTTAACACTACCTTTCACAACGTCCAACCGACTGCCAATCCGCAACCTCCTTCCTAGTTATATTGACCAACTACATCCTCACCAGCAATTACTTCTCCTTTGAAGGCCTCACCTACAAAAAAAAAAATGGAGCATGTCATGGCACCTGTATGGCACCCTCCTATGCCAACCTGTTCATGGGTGCATCTAAAGGAATACTTCCTGACTACCCAGAATCCCAAACCCTTCATCTGGTTCAGATTCATTGATGATATCTTCATAATCTGGACTGAAGATGAGGACAAACTATCTAAATTCCTTCAAAACGTCAATACTTTCTCCTCCATTCAATTAATCCGGTCTTACTCAACTCAAAGAGCCACCTTCCTCAATGTTGACTTATTCCTCAAAGATTACTTTATCAGTAACTCTGTTCATGTCAAACCTACCAACTACCAATAATACCTCCATTTTGACAGTTGTCACCTGTTCCACATCAGAAAGTCCCTGCCATACAGCCTAGCCACCTGTGGTCATCGCATCTGCAGTGACAGCAGTCCCTCTCCAAATATGCCAAATGACTCACTGTGGCCTTACTGCATTTACCCTCCAAACCTTATCCAGAAACAGATCTCTTGGGCCCTGTCTGTCCAGTCACCCACCAGCTCCCCCACAACCACCGTTCGGCCACAAATGAGGACCCCTCTTGTGACCCAGTATCACCCAGGACTGGAGAAGTTAAACCAAGTTCTCCGCCAGGATTTTGACTACCTTTCATACTGCTCTGAAATGAGAAATATCCTACCCAATATCCTCCCCACCCTCCTACAATATTATTCCACCACCTGCCAAACATATGTAATATCCTTGTCCATCCCAACAGCTAACCCGTGGCTCATGTCTCTGCAATAGACCTAGATGGAAAACCTGTCCTATCCACCAACCCATCACCACCTACACCAGTCCTGTCACAGGCATTTCCTATCCTATAAAAGGCAGGGCAACCTGTGAAAGCAGTCATTTTATCTACAAACTGAGCTGCAACCACTATGCAGCTTTCTAAGTGGGCATGACCAGCACACAGCTGCCTGTCCAAATGAATGGCCATTATCAAAGAATGGCCAGGAGACAGCTAAACCATCCTGTTGCAGAGCATGTAGCACTACAATGTGTGAGTTACTTCAATGACTGCTACGCAGCCTGTGCCATATGAATTGTCCCCACAAACACCAGCTGTTCTCAATTGCGCAGGTGGGAACGATCCCCACAATATATCCCGCAGTCCCCCAGGTATAGACCTTCACTAGTTACTGCCTCTACCACCCTTTCCTCCCTTTCCCTTTCCACACTTTATCCTTACATTCATCTCCCATCCCACCACACATTTATTTCAGTCTCTTCCCTTCCTTCCACACTGTCCATCAGACAGCACTGGTGTATTTGCCCCATCCCTCCTGCTTCCCTCTCCTTGCCACTCCCTCACCCCCATCACTGGTTGCCTTTGCCTAGGCCTGCTGGGTACCGCAGATTGGCCACAGCAGCAGAGATGGCAGTCATGTCTGTGTGTGTGTGTGGGGGGGGGGGGGCGGAGAGGGTTTGTGTGTTTCACCCTAACTGACAAACGCCTTAACGGCCAAAAGCTCTAATGTCGTATTCTGTTATTTGTGCCTTTCTGTGGCTCATTGGACATTTCTGTTGTGAGTAAGCAAATTATCCTTCTCAAAAATAGTGTTGAATCCATCCTGGAATTTCCATTGTTTGTTTAAAATTTTAATCTTGTTTACCTCAGCTGCCCTCTTTCACTTGCTCTGTTACATGCCCTTGCTTTATAAATATATGGACTGTACTTCTCATACAAATATTAGAAGCTAACCAAAACATATGTCGCAAACTAAAATGTCTGCAGCATACTAAAAACATACTACAATACACTTGTAGTAGGAACACAAAATTAATGAATTCTTCACACAACTATTATAATTAATTATGAATATCTGGCAGGAAACAGACTTCATAAACACAAGGGTTGATCCAGAAGTAACTTTCCCAGAAAGTGTGAACAATATGGGAAGGTGTTAGGAGAAATCTATAAACACTGCTGTGTGCAGCTATTTCCCCAATCTCCCAATCTCTGTTTTCCCTGGTCGTTCTTTGCTGTGGCACCCAATATTGGCTCAGCACCCGTTGTAGGTGCCTATTGTTGATCCCACCAGGTGCAAGATTAGATCCATGATTGGTTTTTACGAGAAAAAATGGGACGCCACTTGTGGGTATTCATCATCAGTTGACACAAGAGTATGGTCACAAGTGTATATCCATTCAACATGTCTGAAAATGGTACATGCAGTTTAATGCTGTTCAAAAGAAGGTTCCTGATGAATAATGGAGTATAAGGCCTTCAGTTTCAGAAGCGGATATCCAGATGGTCCAATGTCAAGTGCTTCAAAACAGGAGGATCACCATCTGCGACTGTTGCTCAAATTCCTGGGAATTCCTACAGTGGAGTTGAAAACTTGGGATATCACAACTTTTCTCCGTTATGGGTACTGCACATGCCGACAGCAGAACACAAAAAGAATACCTTCAATGTGCTCGCCACTTTCTTCAAATTGTCAATAATGTACTGAAGGATTGTTGGTCTCCATTGTTACAGGAGATGAAATGTGGGTGTTTCATTTCACTCCTGAAATGAAATAAAAATCCAAACTATGGTGTCACTCAGAGTCACCAGTCACAAAAATGTTTGAGCAAACTCCTGCTTGGAAAGTCATGACCACTATTTTCTGGCATCGTAAGGGGATACTGCAAATGGGTTCCATGGAACCTGGTGTAGCAATCAACTCAGAGTTATTATGAAACATTAAAAAAACTCGGGCAAGCTATCCAGAACCACTGGAGAGGATAATTGACAGAAAATGTAATGCCATTTCACAATAACATCCAACCTCGTGTCTCCCAAAAAACCCAGGAACTTTTGGCAAACTTTTGTTGGACTGTCATGCCTCATCCACCTTACTGCCCAAACCTCAGGTCTAGTGATTATCACCTGTTCTCCAAATTAAAAGAACACTTGGGTGGCCAGTGCAGAACTGAATTCAAAGAAGAGATGAAATGCTTCATCAACAGGTTGGTGGCACAGTTTTACGACTCAAGGATACAGAAATTGAAGCACAGTCTATAAAAATGAGTAGAAGAAGATGGCACTTATGAAGAAATATAGCTACATTCCTTATTTTCAACAATGTAAGTTTCTATTAGATCAAACAATGTTGTCTATTTGTAAAAAATGAAGGAAATCTTATTCTTTGATCATACCTCAGTTTTAAAAATATTTCTTTTTGGAGATCAGCTTTAATGTATAGCATGAATATGATGTATGACTTGAAATATTACTGGAAGTTGATCATAAATGATTTTGTGAACTTTTGTTGCATCCCTACAGTTGTGCAATTCCCGTTGGATTTCCAGAAGCACAGTGTTGTTTTGAAAGCATCAATTACAGTGCTGCAATACATGTCACTGTAAAATAAGACTTTTGTGGTCTGCTGCCTGTGGACCTCTCAAATGCTGATGAACAATGCTCCATTTTCAAAAGAGTCAATCATGCTTGACAAATTTAAGGGGTACTTTTCTAAAAATCAAAAGGATGATGAACCAAAATATGATAAAGAGTCTTTCATTTTAGGTAACACACAAGCAATGTGGTAAAGATGAGCCAAACTGGTTGACTTCGTCTGCAGGCATCCCTTTTTAAAAGCACATTAATTTACACTCATGAAGACAAAGTGTCTTCACCAGTTACTATATCACTTATTCACAAAGTATGCTGAAGGAAATTTCAAGAACAAATTGACTATTACTCAGATGTTCGAGTTCCTGTTAATCTGATGTAGAATGGGACACTCAATGGGTGTTCTCTTAAGAGACTAGTCTCTATTGTAAGGGCAAAATTTTTATTTTATTTTATTCCGTAAGTTTATTAGCAGATTTTGTGCATGGCATCAGCGGCAGATAGATTTTAAGTTAGGAATGGCTAGGCATCTTGTCAACAGTAAGAGCCATTGTAGTTCAATGGACGAGACGTACCATATGGCATCAGCAGAGGACATGGGATAGTGAAAGCACCAGAACGCCGCCTCCATGGCATTGACCGTTGTGCCTCTATGCCAGTGAAGTATGAAGAATATGGAGCAAATCTAAAATCTTTAATTTATTAATTTGTATTTTATTTAACAATAACAATGTTTTGATAGCATACAAACTTTACTAACAGATTAGAGATCAACAGGAGTAGGTGCTGATCATTTGTATTCTTTAATAATGTTCAACCAGATAAATAAATAAATACCGATGCCTGTAACAAACACCTATGAATACTTCTGAACATGTACAAAGTTTATAGGTCTGAGATCTCGGCTGGGCCACTGTAGTCAGTCGGCATTAGGGTCTAATCTGGACCCGTCTCAAAGGAACCATGCTCTCAGTACTAGCAGTAGATTTATAATTGTTGGCCTTAGAATCTATAGTCTTGTATTATGGTGTGGCTGGTAATAAAGCCCCATAATTGGCATCTCGGTTTTTATTTAGACAAAATACCTACCCATAACGGGTATTTTAATAGTACTTCCATCAGTACTCTAGTGTGTTGTCTAGCTGTGAAGGGACAGGGACAATGTCAGTGAGAGCATTCCTACAAAACAGATAGGACAAACACGTACTCATCAGCTCATGGTCTGAATCAAAGGTGAATGTACATCTACATGGGATACTCACAAATCCTGGAAGAGGGTTCATCGAACCACCTTTATACTATTCATCTACCATTCCATTCTTGAACAGCGGTGGGAAGAAAGAACACTTGAATCTTTCCATTTGAGCTCTGATTTCTCATATTTTATTCCGATCATCATTTCTACCTATGTAAGTGGGAGTCAACAATATATTTTTGCATTTGGAGGAGAATGTTGGCGATTGGAGTTTCGTAAGTAGCCCATGCCGCAGCGACAGGCGCCGTTGTTGTAATGATTCCCATCCCAGATCCTATATCATTTCCGTAATTCTGTCTCCCCTGTATCGTGACAATACAAAACGAGCTGCCCTTGTTCGGACTCTTTCGATGTCCTCCATCAAACCCACCTGATAAGAAGCCCACAATGAGTAGCAATACTCCTAAAGAGAATGAACAAGGGTAGTGTATGCAGTTTCTTTAGTATTTCTGTTGCATATCTTAAGGGTTCTTCCAATAAAACGCAGTCCCTGGTTCGCCTTTCCCACAACATTATCTGTGTGTTTTTCCAGTTTGAGTCTGAAGTAATAGTATAATTCCTAGGTATTTAGTGGAGTTTATAGCCTTCACTTTTGATTGATTTATCTTGTAAACAAAGTTTAACAGATTTCTTTTCATACTCATGTGGACGACTTCACACTTCTCATTATTTAGAGTCAATTGCCAATTTTACCACCATAGTGATACCTTATTTAGATAATTCTGCAGTTGGTTTTGATCTTCAGACAATTTTACTGGACGGTAAGTGATGGCGTAATCTGCAAACAACCTAAGAGCTGCTTAGAGTTTCTCTCAAATCGTTTATAACAACACTACCCTGTGGAATGCCCAATTAACACCTCTGTTTTGGTCGATGCCTTACCATTGATTACTACAAACTGTGTCCTCTCTGACAGGAAGTCCCCTATCCAGTCAAAAATTTGGGGGGATATACCATAACCACAGAATTTAATTAAAAGCTGTTTGTGAGGTATGGTATCAAAAGCCATCTGGAAATCATTGTCAATAGCCCTCATCACTTTGTGTGAGTAACGAGCTAGTTGTATTTCGCATGAACAATATTTTCTAAATTCGTGCTGACCTTGGGTCAATAGGTCATTCTGTTCGAAATCATTCATAATATTTGAATACAGGATAGATTCCAAAACCCTGCTGCAAATTGACGTCAATGAAATAGGCCTGGAGTTTAATGGGTTACTCCTACTGCCTTTCTTGAATATAGGTGTGACCTGTGCAACTTTCCGGTCTTTTGGTAAAGATCCTTCTTTGAGCAAGCGGTTGTATATGGCTGTTAAGGAGCTATCACTTCAGCATAATCAGATAGAAATGTAATGGGTATACAGTCTGAACCAGAAGACTTTTTCTTGTTAAGTGATTTAAGTTACTTCACCACTCCGAGGATATCTACTTCAACATTACTCATTCTGGCCTCTGTAATTCAAAATCTGGAATATAGGTTTCATCGCCTTTGGTGAATGAGTTTTGAAAAGCTGTGTTCAGTAACTCTGCTTTAGTAGTGCTGTCATCGGCAGAATCACCATTACTATCAAGTAGTGAGGGTATTGTTTGTGTTTTGCCCCTAGTATATTTACCATATGACCAAAATCTCTTTGGGTGTTCAGTCTAATTTGAAGAAAGAGTTTTGTTGTGAAAAGTATTGTAGGCATTTCGCATTGAAGTCCTCGCTGAATTTCAAGCTTCTGCGTAGAATCGCCAATCCTGGAGATTGGCCTTTTCCATTGTTTTTGCAACAGTGCCCTGACCTGTTGTTTGTATCAAGGGGTGTCACCACCTCCTTTTATTATTTGGTATAAAACTGTCAATTGCTGTTGATACCACTTCTTTGAATTGGTGCCACATCTGGTCTTTTTTTACATTTAGTGTTTGCAATGAGTGGCAATTGTCTTTCAAGAACCACTGTATTATATTCCTATCAGCTTTCCTGAACAAATATACTTTTCATCTAGCTTTGGTAACTTTGTGACTTTCGATATTCAATCTCGCTATGACAGCTCTGTGTTCACTAATACCTGTATCCGTTTTGATGCTCATTATGAGCTCAGGGTTATTTGTTGCTAATAGATCAGGGTAGAACTGGAAATTTGTGTCGGATGGTAGGCGTGCTTACATAGTCCTTGCAGCAGGGTGATCACTGTGTCCCCCAGTGGTGTAGTGGTCAGCACAACTGCCTAGAAAGCAGGAGACCCAGGTTCGAATCCCAGCTGGGTACACATTTTCAGCTTTGCCCATTTGCATTTGATGTCTTATTTCCTGTGATTATGAAAGAATAACAACTGCAGTACCAGAAGTGACTTCTATTCTTTAGGAACAGATGCCACATGTATATCAAATTCTTAGCTCTTGTCTTTTTTTGCATTTCGTGGTACACTGTTTGAATCCTCACCGAGCCCAAGGGTGAAACTATATGGTGCCATTGTTTTTACCACCATACAAAGAAAGCTTGTGGGTACCTTAGAGCCAAATTTCAAACTAGTGTGGTGACAAAATTTAAAATATCAACCTTACACAGACTGTACCAAATTTCATGTATGCTCTTTGGCACTTTGTATGTCTGATAAGAGTGAAGGATTTCATGACCGGTTGACACTGTAGGTATTATGTCTTCTGTGTTATAAGGCTGTGTTCTTGGAGTCTTGCTGCTTCCTAATGTTTTGCCCGATGCTAAAGGAGGAAATTTTGCCATAACACCTACAAGAGTACCAGTTGAGGAGATCACCGCGAATGTAGAGGCTGGTATACAAAATCTCTCCAAAGAAATGGCAAACACAATCAGAATTGAAACTACTAAGAGTATTGTGCTGCAGCAATTCATTACAAAGTAATTTATGAGGGCTGTCCATAAAGTAAGGTTCCCAATGCGCTACAGTTGTGAGGAATGCGGTTAAGTGTGATCTGGCAACACTGTCATGCAGCTCAGTTCCTCCTCTCTCCACTGCCATAAGTTGGAGCTGTCTGCGATGTTCAGTGTAGGCTTGGCAGACATTAGCGATGGAGCTTCCGCTTGTTTCTCCTGCCAGGTGCGAGTTACGATCAGTAATTCGTTTTTTGTGTGCAAAAAACACTGCGCCAATGGATATTCATGTACAACTGTGTGAAGTTTATTGTGACAAGTGCATGAGTGTACAACATGATCATAAGTGGTGCAAAGAATTTAAAGAAGGACCTACAGATGTCAATGATGAACAGCGTTCTGGTAGGCCATCGGTTTCAGACAAAACGATCGCAAAAGTGGAAGAGAGAATGCTCAAGGATTGACGAATAACAGTTCGGGAACTATGTGAGCTTATCCCTGATGTAAGCAAGTCCACCATAAGCAACATTTTGACAGAAAATTTAGGTTATTTCAAGGTTTGTGCAAGGTGGGTCCCGAGAATGCTTACGGAAGACCACAAACGGCAACACGTTCAAGGGGCCTGCAAATTTCTCCAGGCCTACAAAAGCCATGGAGAGGAATTCTTGGTCTCCATTGTCACTGGGGATGAGACCTGGATCCACTATTCGACACTGGAAAGGAAGGAACAAACCCGTCATCCATCGTCACCGAAGCCACGTAAGTTTAAGCAACAACTGTCTGCTAGCAAAGAGATGCCGAGCGTGTTTTGGGACAGGAAGGTGTTATTGTTGTGCAAATTTATGCCTACTGGGACAACAAATGCTGATCGTTATTGTGAAACTTTAAGGAACCTTCGCCGAGCAATTCAGAACAAGAGGAGGGGCATGCTGACAAAGGGAGTGAGTTTTCATCAAGACAACACTCGTCCGCATGTTGCCCGTGTGACAACTGAACTGATTGACAACTTTCAATGGGATATTGCCACACATGCGCCCTACAGTCCAGATTTAGTCCCAAGTGACTATCATCTCTTACCCGAATTGAAGAAACACCTGGGCAGGACGCATCACGCAACTGGAGAGGAAGTGAAAGAAGAAGTTCTACGCTGCCTTCGCAGCGTGGTGGGAGAATTCTACAATGCAGGCATCAAGAAGATGGTACACCAAATGAAAAAATGCATTAATCTTAATGGCGATTATGTCAAAAAATAGGAAATATTTTAAGATTTTCTTCAATATATAATGTTATTTAAATAAATTTGTTTTTCATCTTGGAAAAAAAATTGGGAACCTTACTTTATGGACAACCCTCATAATGAAAGGTGAGATGAAGTCTCTCAAAGATTTAAATACAGATGAAGGGATAGTAGTTCTCCCAGCTGATAAAGGGATCATTACTGTAGTTATGAATACTGATGATTATCGGAACAAAATTTTGAACCTTTTAACGCCAGGAGTATACAGAAAACTAAAGAAAAACCCCACAACCGCTGTATTGAGAAAAACGAATTCCCTGATAAAGTCTTCTACTTCAATTCGAGAAGAAGACAAAAAATGCTTATTGAAATCTGAAGCTATCAGGCCAAGACTTTATGGCTTACCCAAAACTCATTAAATTGATGTCCCTTTAAGGCCAATTGTCAGTCCTATCAATTCTCCTACACATCAAGTAGCAACGTATCTGGCATATCTTTTGCAAATGTATATTGGGAAAACCGATTCATACATTTAAGACTCACATCACTTCATTGAAAAACTTGAAGGACTAACATTGGTTCCTGAAGATATTATTGTCAGTTTCGATATAGTATCTTTATTCACCATGATTCCAGTTAACGACGTTATGATTTATATAGCGGATATTTTCCCAAGGGACCTGACGGCTCTTTTTAGTCACTGCCTTACTTCCAGCCAGTTCCAATGGGATGATGAATTTTACGAGCAAGTCGACGTTGTTTCAATGGGTAACCCAATAGGTCCTGAAATTGCAAATTTTTATATGGAGAAATTTGAACAATCAGCTCTGGAAAAAAGCAAATCAGAAACCTTCTAGATGGTATCGGTTTGTCGGTGTTACATTTGTGGTTTGGAGCCATGGTAAAAAAAGGTTCGGAAGAATTCCTTGGTTATCTGAATAGTATAAATTCAAAAATTCAATTTACCATGGAAACAGAAAATGACAAAAGGTTATCCTTCTTGGGTGTTTTAGTTATCAGACGAACCGACGGAATGCTGGAACACAAAGTTTTTAGGAAATTGACACATACTGACAGATATCTGCAGAAAAATTCCAATCATTACCCACAACAAAAGAGAGGTGTGATTAAAAGTCTTGTACACAGAGCCAAAAGAATTTGCACACCAAAACATCTGGACAATGAGCTACAACATCTGAAGCAGGCCTTTAAGAAGAATGGTCATTGAGAGAAATAAATAAATAAAATTTTCGACTAAATAACAGTAGGCCGAAGGACAATGAAACAACACAATGATGGAGCAATACAGTTTCTCTCCCCTTTGTTAATAAGGTAACGAATCAGATTGGGAAGATTCTATGCAAACGTAACATCAGACTGGTTTTCAAACCAACAAAGAAGATATCCCAAGCCCTCAGATCTGTAAAAGATAAACATCCTCCTTTATCAGCAAGTGGGGTTTATATAATTCCATGCTCCTGTGGTAAAGTCTACATCAGAACAACTAAGAGAAGTGTAAACACATGTCTAAAGAAACACAAAAGTCTTTGCCGACTTGGAAAAATTGAAAAATTGTCTGTGGCGGCACACTGCTTACAATCGGGAAAACACATAGTAAAGTTCTCCAAGACGGAAATTTTATCTTCTATGATGAATTATTATCCAAGGTTATATAGAGAAGCGATTGAAATGTATAAACATAATGATAATTTCAATCGAAAAGAAGAGACTATGAAACTCAATGATATATGGACTGTGGCTCTCCAGAATCATGACTGTTTTTATCTTTGACAAGGTTTGATAGTATAGCTTATCTTTGACAAGAATCATCTCTGCTTATCACGTGGATCTTAGCCATGCCCATTTTAGACAGTATTTAAGAAGCTATCAGACCCCTGACCCATCAGTCGGCAAGACTCAACAGACGTACAACCTCCGAAGAATCCGACGCAGCATCGGATGAAACATTAGGAAGCAGCAAGACTCCAAGAACACAGCCTTGCAACTCAGAAGATATAATACATACACTTTGTATGTTTGTTTTTGTTCTGGCATGTTCTTGCTTTCTCACTATGTATCTGCTCTGCTGTGTTACGTATAAATTTGTGTTAGTATTATTACTTGAAGCCCAATTTCCACAGAGTGAACCTGACTCCTTTTCTTTCAGTTGCTTTCAAGGTTGAGTACTGCACCACCTTTTTGTTGCATCTAATACGATTTGACATTGTTACACAATGTTAATGCTGTCAATGTGGACTCCCAAATTCAGCAGACTCCCGGTTTCATCACCTCTGCACCACCAGGATTTCCACCCATCCATTCTGCTGTAGCTGTTAGGCCAGGTTGGGTGAACCCACCACCTGTACAACAAGTTCTACAGGACACACTACCTCATAACAATGGACTCTCCCACGAGTGCTCACTGCCAAATGGCTTTTAAGTGTTAAAATGTATCTGACAATATGACTGACTGTGTTCCACAGCACAGCACAGCACAAAGTAAATTTTGTGCCTTCCAACCACATGGCTGTTAGTGTTGTGCCTTGTGCACAGCCACCATTTTCCCACTACCCCACATCTCACAAACACTCTGCAGTTTTAAGCATATCACCCTACAGTTGATAGACTTGTCAGTGACAGAGATATTTAGACCAGGTCGAATAGTGTAAGTGGTAGCGTTAGTACCCACCACGCTGATGATCTGGGTTCGATTCTATTCGCAACAAACTATTTTTTCATTGTTTGTTTTGAAGCTTTTACTTACTTTTAAATAAATATCATTACATAAAGAATTAATGATTAGTTAAGTGAGGGGCTTTTTGTAGCTGTCTGTCTGTATACATATAATAGGGCAACAGCTATACTCTGCATTTCCATGTAGAATCTGGTTCTTCCAATTTACAACAAATATTTATAATCTTTCCACAGCTTACAATATTGGGTAATTTTGCAATAAATTTACAATGACAATACTATTCAACACTTTAATCTACCTACATTCAATGTAAAATACATTTGCAATTATTCAACTTTTTAAAAAAGACAGTTGTGTTGACCACTACGTCACTGGGACACAGTGATCACCACGACTACATGGACTACCCCAGCATGCCTCCCTCCATACCCAACTTTTCAACTTAGTCACACACCATCAACATAGTGCCCCTGCCCATTTTCACTCATTAGACCAAGTGGGGTGGCGCAGTGGTAACACGGTGGACTGGCATTTGGGAGGACAGTGGTTCAAGTCCACCTCTGCTCATCCAGATTTAGGTTTTCAGTGGTTTTCCTAAATTACTCAAGGCAAATACCAGGATGGTTCCACCGAAAGGGCATGGCCAATTTCCTTCCCCATGCTTAACCAAAAATCTGAGCATCAACTTCGCCTCTAATGCCACATTGTTGACTTGTGGTATTTCACAGACTCCTGTACAAGTTTGGGCCTGATGTACATTCACGGAAGCAAGGATCATTTTAATTGATTCCACTGTTGGTTATTGGAGAAATTGAATTACACTAAAAGAAACACTTTTTAACCTTGTTTCACAAACTTTATTGGTGCTGTACGACTTGGGTTTTAGGTTATAAGCCCATTTTCAAATACTTCACTCATTACTGATCCCAAAGATGATAAACTACCAGAGCTAACATGTCAACCTCCGGGTATCAATTTTTGACTACAGATTATTCTTTTGACTATTATGACAAAGTTACAAGTGTTGTGGCTGAAGAAGAGGCCGTCGCAAAAAAAAAAAAAAAAAAAAAAGAGAGAGAGAGAGAGAGTTTATGAATCCTGGAAATGAGGACTGTTATAAATAACGAGATTATGAACTCTGATTTGTAGAAGTAGTTTGTTGTAGTTCTTTTTGAGACTCGGTCCAGTAATGACCTGTTGTAATATTGGCCTATGGGGCATAATATATGATTTGTTGAAGTGTACTTCTGAGTTCTATTAATTTCATGGAAATAAGTAGTTTTCTCTCGGAATATGCTTACCCTACTGCAACAAGACAAAGTCCAGCCTGAATCCTAGGCGTAGCTACAGACTTTATATTCCAGATGCAGGAAAATTATCATTTAAGTGAATCAAGTTAATCTGGTGAGAAGTGAAGCGGGGGAAATCAAACCACGTATAATTTGAGTGCTGTGTTCCGAGAGAAGAGTTTGATTGTAGCAGCAAGGTCATCGCAACTTAATCTCACCTGGAACACAAGCAGCTACTGCAATTGCAATTAGTGTATTGCCTACCGACTAAAAAGCCACAAAGGAGAAAAGCTGTAAACGAAGTACTGAGACAACAGCATTAAAATTTTATGCAGGATTTTTAACTGAAAACAAATGATCACCTGACAGTTAACACTCATTTATTTATTCTTGCATTTCTATTATTTGCTTTATATCTTATATTTGGTAGTAAACTAACTGATTAAATTGAAAGATGTCAAGAATAATTAGTCCTCATGTAAAGAAGTTTTTATCCCCAGAATCTGTATCTAATGAACAGCAGATTAAGTATTAAACACACAGCATGTAGAGTGACAAAGTTGTAAACTATGTGACTGAATAAATCCAACAGTTTTGCAGAAAGCATTTGTTGGAGTACAGTTTGCATTAAACCAAATCTTGAGAAATGTTTACTTCCCATTGATTTCATTTATTTATTATTCTGCATGAACTTTTTTAAGCCTGCTGATTGCATTAGTAAAACAGCAATATTTACTATTGTTTCAACACCTGCTAGGGGTGTCTTCACAAAAAAAAAAAAAAAAAAAAAAAAAAATCGCTCTGACATGTTTTACGGCCCACTTTTGATTTGTAGTTTTATAAGTTTTTTTCAAACATTTTGGACCAAAATAATAATCTAAATATTAATTAATTAATTAATAAGAGTGTCTGAAACCATTTTAGGAAAAAAAAAAGTAGTGGCGGGTTTCAAACCACCGACCTTTCGCGTCACAGTCCAGCACCTTGCCCACTACGCCACAGCTATAAACCAAATCATTTATCATACGAAGAATGATGTGTGTTTGTTAATTCCTCAGTGTACTGTTGCTTTGAAATGAGAACGTGTAAGTTACAATAAGAAAATCATCAAATACGCAAGGAATGTCACGTGACATCTCCGAACGGCTGGTTTTCATTTATTCAATGGAGGGTGTCAAATAACCGTTATTTTTGCAAATATGTCTCAAACGATACGAGATATGAAAAAAACATAAGGAAGCTAAGTTGTAGAGAATTTTCTCCTCTACAAATTCGGTTATTCAATTTTCGTGTCAGATGAATAGTTAAGCCGTTATTTTCATTTAAATTACGAGCTGTCAAAAGACGATCGCAAAGGCCCACTTTTAGTGTTACTACCGTAATCTAAAATGGGCCAAAAAATTAAAAGTACATAAATGAAGTGTGACAGTACCTTGGTTATGTAAAATTACTATGAAGGATTGCCAAAAAATAAAACATTAGAACTCTTTCACAGACTGACATTTAACATGGTGAGAGTGATGTTACTCTTAAGTCACATTTCTTTTAAACATACTTTTAAAGTTATTCTGATGGAGACACCCCTATGAGCTTCGTAGCTTCACCTGAGACATCTGTTGCACGATAGAATAACTATTTTCACAGTTTCCCATTTTTCTGTAAGCATGGGCAGTCTGTTTCTTATGTGATCTGCAATGGCACACAAAACAAAAGAGTACAAGCTCTGCTTATTTTTGCCAAATTTTATAACACAACATTAATAGAGATTTGATCTAATCTCCCAAAAACAACATGTTTTGTGGATGACAACTAAAAGTAAAAAGAAAGGAAGACTGTTGTATTAATTCTATGTAAGTGGATTAGATCTCTAGAGTCGTCTCATTTGCAATCCTCCCTCTTATGCAAAAGAAACTCCAAGATCAAGCAGAAAATATGAATTTCTTCTCCTGATATCCAAAAATAAAAAGTGGAGAAATAGCAAATCATGGTGCTATGAAATAATCTTCTGTGAAACTCATACCACTGATAGTTTGAGGTGCATACAAATGTAGGAAAAATATAAATTTTAAATTTAAATATACATTGGCAGTTACCAGACAAAGTAAGCATAACAATCTAACCTTCTCAGATGTGCATACAGTAATTAACAAAGAAAAAACACTTGGGACAACAAAAACATTCAACAGTATTGGAGCTACCTAAACCTGGAATTCAGGTAAATATGAAAGATACTAAATGTACAATTCAAACAAATTACAAAAAGAGAAACAGTTTTCTGTTACTACAAAGAGAAAACACTGTGCAATAAATTTAATGTGCATCTTAACAGTTAAGTACAGCAAACTTTCACAACTACTTTCATGCAAAGTGTTAGTATTTATTAAATTTATGTAAACCGAATAGAAGCCAGCTGTTTTGCTTTACTTATACCACCAACTCATATATAAGATGATCAGCTAATAAATGCTCCTGCAGGAGTAAAAAAAGAGAAATATGTTTTGTCTTAAAAAGACTCACAGAAAAGTGAGGAGCCAACTGCCTCAGTCATCAAGACTTTCCTGCCTGCTTTGGTTATTCACACCCAAATATACTACCACAATAATGTATTTATAATGGCGATTACACATTTAGCAATGTTCACAACTATTTTGGCTGTGGAGATTTGTGACTGACATAGACTACTTATAAGTTACTGTAGTTCTCCATGCTGATATTTATAATTTCTGACATGCTTTCTATTTAAGTTTCATTTATTGCCCATCAAGAAATACTGTTTCAAAATTATGGTCATTATACAATACTTTTAAAATATTGGGTGAGAAAAGTTTGAGTTGGGTTTCTTATATTTTCTGGCATGGACAAGGTCATTCTTTCTGAGATATCCCATAACCTTTGAGATAAGAATATATTTTAAGATTCGTGTCACACTAAAGATGACCGACCACTGAGCTGCAAACAGGCAATTACATTCACGCAATTTTTAAATTTTCAGCCACAGCCTTCCTGACGTAGAGAAAACATACAACAATCACACACTCACATGGAATTCATGCACACATGACGCCGCCTCAACCACCTCACCAAACATTATTGCCACTTTAAGAAGCGCAAATGAGGTTAGGAATCAGCCGTCAACTCTGGTTTTCAGACACCATCGATTTTCCCGTGTCTACACAGTTTTACGGACAGTTACGTGTTACATTAAGGTCCTAACATGGGTGCATCACACTCAGCCATGACTCATTTTGTGCACAGGAACAATTGTGTCTCCTTGGAATGGCCATTAACTGCACCGCCACAGGTCGCTATGTATCTGTGCGCCACTATGTACCCATGCACTGTACCGCCATAGGCTGCGGAGTGTGTTCCAGTGACCCAAAATAATGTCTATTCTAGTGCCAATGTGCCTGTGAACAACAATGTGAATAATAATTTATATACTAGTGAACAATACTCTCAGAAACTTCCTGGCAGATTAAAATTGTGTGCTGGACCCAGGACTCGAATCTGGGACCTTTGCCTTTTGTGGGCAAGCACACTACCGACTGTGCTATCCCGACACAACTCACGATGCCGCCCCACAACTTTACTTCCACCAGTACCTCGCTCCTACTTTTCAAACTTCACACAAGCTCTCCTGCGAACCATGCAAGACTAGCACTCCTGGAAGAAAGGATATGGTGGAGACATGGGTTAGCCAGTCAGCCTTCCAACGGCCACCAACATGTATGAGGGGGGCCAAACATGTAATCCTGGAACGAGTGTGTCACACCTCCAAGGAGCAGATCGACAACATCTTATACGAAGAAGCACTGGACAAACGAACTCCGTCCCAGCCGTGGTGAAGGCTGCACCTCCTCATCCGTGAGAAACTCCTGTTGGATGATTCATTGCTTCTCATATGGTCGTAGAAGCAACAGCTTGGTAGAGCGGTGGCACTAGACCTTAATGTCAGCCCTCTGTTGCCACAGAAGTCTTTGGTTGGAGGTGCTATCACTCATACTTTCTGGACTGTGCACAGCTTACAAGGAAGACTTACACAACACTGTTTTGGAGTTTTTGTACGGTCAGAATCTGAACTGGTAAATCCCAGGCCCCTGCTGGTACTCCCGTATCTGCTCACACTGCTCGAGCGAGGATGCTCACATTGCGCTAAGATACACCCACACTTTACCCCACACATACATACCTCATGCACTTTCTTCAATCAATTTTGTTATGTTGAAGCACGGAATGTGTTATGTTGAAGCACGGTATGGTCAGGTCACTGCTGCAACAGCTGTACTCCTGCCCAGACTGGGTGCTTTGTCGTACAGCTAACACAACAGACATTATTAGACATTATGACTGTCTCCATCAATCGAGTTAAGCCTGCCCATGTAAAGACCAGGTCTGACACCTCTTCTGGGGACAACCATATGACACCAATTGTGGCCCATGATGCGCCAGACCATTTTACTCCGTTGAGTGCCCCATCGGATACGGACCATAGCAATACACACTCAGACACTCAGCTAAGCCTCACAGTCACTTCTTCAAGCCCTCCCCCATGTTTGGTTCTCCAACCCCTCCCCTGCTTCACCTTTCTGCGGTTTCTCCCATCTTCCCCTCAACCCCTCACCGGCAATCGAATACACTGTACCCGTATTTGCCTGCCCTACTAAATGACATCTCAGTAGTGTGCCGCGACTGCTCCACACTCATTCTGTGCCTCAATTATGTGCTGCATCGATTGAGTGCCACTTAGTGAAGTGCATCGACCTCTCTGCACAGGCTGACCCCACTGGTGTTCGTGTATTTGCGCTCCCATCAGAAGACATGTTGGTCTACCCCCTGCACTCAATCGACAATACCTCCTCCCGCCACATGCCGATGACCTATGTGACTGACACAGCAACCACCACATCTCCACGACTACATCGTTAAGTGGCTACCCGCATGCAAACACCAGCCGCCCATGCCGATACCAGTGTAAGCTGACAATGGTACACCTAATGCAGACCAGTCTCGCCGATGCCAAGGTCAGCACCAATCCCCCTCCGCCCCAACAAGAGTACTCTGTACTATGGGGGGGGGGGGGGGGGAGGGGGGGATGACAGCTGTGTGGCAGTGCCAGTAAAAACATATCGATTTATGGCAGGTCACATCTACACACTTCTGTGACTGATTCTCTTTGACAACTTCCTCTCAGGAAGCTCTGCCGCCATATTTGTCTTTCAGTACGGTATTGTTGTTTGTAATGTGTGGAAGAAATAAAGTCAGTTCTCAGTAAAGGTAGTTTTATTTGTGTATACCACCCAATAAACTCCTCAAGCTTATAGCCACAGCCTCCACCAGAAACACATATTCATAGAATCATACAAGCACATCACATACACAAATGATCCTTGTATCCAAACCCTATTCCACTTCAACAGTGAGTGCAATTTGTAGCAGAGAAGGGAGGGAAGGGAAAAGGGGGAAGGATGTGGGGCAAAGGTGCGGACAGAAATATCTGTGCTGCCCGACAGTATGTGCAAGTACTAGACAGGTAGAAATGTGGTGTGCAATTTGGGGAAGGGGCAGAGAAAGTGGGTTGGTGGGTGGGTGGGGGGGGGGGAAGCAGCAGACAGTTACAAGAGGGAGGAGTTGTAGGATAGAGGAGGCACAATTGCTGGGTGGGGTGCGTGGAAACTGCCGCTTTCCCTAGGTTGAGATCAGGCTAAATTTGAGTTAATGTTTCAAGGATAACTCTCATCTGCATACTTCAGAAACAACTGGTAGTAGAGTGGAGGATCGAGATGGCCCTCATTGTCGAGCTGTTATTGAAATAAAGAATGTTATATATGTGCATAGGCTTGGTGTGCCAATGTGTGAACCACAGTACTCCTGCCACTGTTTAGTAGTGGCATTCCTTCACAACCTGAACTACTACTATTGCATCCACCTCAACATGGCACGCCACCAAACAATAAACTCCACCTCACTCATGACTTCATCCACACCTTCATCTGAATTTTCAAAGCTGCCATTCATTCTGCACCAATAAATTCCTTGCATACAGCATTGCTACCTGTAGACAGCATTTTGCAGTCATGATAACCCCCTTACCCAATATGGTGAACATTTCACAAAGGCCTTCACAGACAGACACTATCCTTTAGACCTAGCCTACATACACATTTCCTCTACCATATTACTCCTCCCAAATAACCAACCACAAAGAAGTGCTTCTATAATCAGTCATAACAATGCTAGATTGAAACAAATGAAGCACATCCATTATCGATCTACATGCCCTGAAATGAGAGACCTCCTACACTAGATCCTTTCTAATCCTCCAAAAGTGGTGTTCATTTTAACCAACCAACCTTCACAACATTTTAGTTCATTCCTATTCCACACCCAACCTCCTGCCAAAGCTGTGGAAGAGCCAAGTGTGAGACCTGATCAATCTACACAACCAGCACTTCCAATCCTGTTAGAGGCTTGTACAAGCCCCATCAGAAGCAAGGTCACCTATGAAAGCAACCACATGCTGAACCAGCTCTGCTGCATTCATTGCACAGATTTTTATTTTGGTATGACTACCAACCATTAATCACTCCGAACATGCAGACTACTCTGGCACCCCTTCAAACTTTTGTGTTGTAGCCAAGTTTTTGTACACTAAGAACCCAACTAAATGTCTCACATAACATTTACCTTGCTACCTACAAAACAAGAGAGATGAGCAACTCTTGAAAAGTTCCACAATTATTCAGATAAACTAGAAGTGTATCTTTTAATGAGGAACTGCCAAGCAGTTTGAAACCAGCAATGGGATCCTGTATATAAAGAATGACAACTGGTTGCAGTTTTTCTTGGAATCCTATTAAAAAAAATACAAAAACCATTTACTTGAGAAATAACTCTATGCTAATTTCTTTGGTAACTGATACTATACTGGTATCTAAGAAAGATAATGCAAGAAAAACACTGGAGAAGAATCTACATAAACCAATACAAACTGTTTTACAGTACTATTATTAAGCTGATTCTTGTTTGATTTCTTTGACAGCTGAGACAGTTTCCCAAGAAGACCCACTTTCCCCACCTCAAATGCCACTAGTGTCATTTCAAAAATTTTCAGAAGTCACATTGAATTTGTAATTCATATCAAGATGGCTAAAACACTAACATCCTCCACTTTACGAAAAACAGGTAGTGTGTATGAACTGGTGCAATATGATGTATTTAATTCCTTTCCATGACTACACCACAAAATATATGTAGCGATATAATAAGAAACTAATCCAACAAGGCATTTGAAAAATCCATTCTGGATATCAGAATTTGATACAATCTACAAAGAGGACTATCTGACGACATGCAACCAGGAGCAACCAGTAAAAACATTTATTTGGACTGCAACAGTTGCAACTATACAATTAATAAATAAATTATATGCTGAAATTATTCGCATTGGGTAATCTGTGCTCACAAGTTGAGTGTTATTACTTACAGATTATATACCAAGAACAAATAAGGTACATTCTTACAAAATGTTATTTTTCTTCTAACATTCATTAATATGTGGAAGCAACCCGCTTGAAATTAAGTTACATGTGATTAAAAAAAACTGGATGGAAGAAGTCACTTACACCTACATTCCATACACCATATAGGCATATGCAAGTTCTTTTTGCTCTGTTTACTGATGCTGATTTGAACATTAAGGTTAATTGTGCAGCACAGTCTGACAATGTTTGTCTACAAATTTCACAGCTTCTATTCTCTTCATTATTATCTAATCTTGTTATCAAACTATTATTACATGATCAAATTTTGATATGCTAATATGTGATAGTTCATGACACATGAAAATAATTTCTGATGAATCCCAATGAGTGTTATATAACTGTTACTTTTCACAATATGTATATAAATAATCAAGTACGTAATGTTGAAAGTTCCATCAGGGGTTCCGCACAGGATGCTGTATACAGTTATACCATTGCAGAAAATTAATGGGTGACTTCGAGAGATTAAATAGCGAAGGCACCAGAGGACCAAATTGGAAGAAAGACAAGATCTAGAAAAAAATTCTTGGGTACCACAGGCAATACTGAATTTCACTGCTGAAAGGAGAAAATATAAAAAATGCATTAAATGAAGCATGTAAAGTGGAGTACAGACTAAGAAATGAGCGATTTGACAGCAAGTGAAAAATGGCTAAGCAGGAGTGGCTGCAGGGCAAATGGAAATCTGTAGAAGAATGCATAACTAGGAGAAAAATATATATCACATACAGTAAAATAAAAGTGACATTTGGAGACAACAAAAACAGCTGTATGAATATCAAGAACTCAGATGGAAAACCAGTTCTGAGCAAAGAATATATATATGAAAGGTGGAAAGAATATATAGTGTGACTCTACAAAAGAAATCAACTTTGCGACAATATTTTAGGAACGGAAGGGGAAGTAGATGAGGATGAAATAGGAGTTACTATACTGAGAGAAGAATTTGACAGAGCACTGAAAGACCTAGTTGAACAAAGGCCCTTGGAGTAGACAACATTCCATCAGAGCTACTGAAGTCTCTGGGAGAGCCAGCAAGTACAAAATTAATTTGTCTGGCGTGTAAGATGTATGAGACAGGCAAAATAACCTCAGACTTTAAGAAAAATGTAATAATCCCCATTCCAAAGAAAGCAGGTGTGATACTAACAGAAGCATCAGTTTAATAAGTCATGGTTGCAAAATTTTAACACAAATTATTTACACAAGGATGGAACGTAGAAGCCGACCTCGGGGAAGATCAATTTGGATTCAGGAGAAATGTAGGAGCACGAGAGGCAATACTCACCTTACGACTTACCTTAGAAAATAGATCAAGGAAAGGCAAAATTACATTTCTAGCTTTTGTAGATTTGGTAAAAAGCTTTCGACATTCTTAACTGAAATATACTCTCTGAAATTCTGAAGTCAGCAGGGATAAAATATAGGGAACAGAATATTATCTACAACATGTACAGAATCCAGACAGCAGGTATAAGAGTCAAAGTACATAAAAGGGAAGCACTGGTTTGGAAGAAAATATAGCATTTCCCCAATTGTATTGAATCTGTACATTGAGCCAGTTGTGAAGGAAAGCAAGAAGAAATTTGGAGAAGGAGTTCTGGGTGGACTGCTGACAACATTGTAATTCCATCCAAGACAGCAAAGGACCTAAAGAGCAACTGATCAGAATGAACAGTGACTTGAAAGGAGTGCATAAGATGAGCATTAACAAGAGCAAAACAAGGTTAATGGAATGTAGAAAATCAGGTGACTGAAGAAATTAAATTAGGTGATGGCAACTTGGGCAATAAAATAATACAGAAGGTCACAATACAGATGATATAAAAAGCAGAATGGCAATGGGAAGAGAAGCATTTCTGAATCTTAATGTGTTAGGAAGTCTCTACTGAAGACATTTGTGTGGAGTGTTGCTTGTGTGGGAGTGGAAAATGGATGATAACTAGTTCCAAGAGGAAGAGGATAGAGGCTTTTGAAGTGTGGTGCTACAAAAGAATGCAAGAGATTAGCTAGGCAGATCGTGTAACTAATGAGGAGTTACTGAATAGGAGAAAAGGAATTTTTAGCATAGCTTGACTAAAAGAAGGGATTGATTGGTAAGACATTCTAAGACATCAAGGAATCGTGAATTTACCGCTGGAGGGAAGTGTGTGGGGGTAAAAATTGCAGAGGGAGACAAAGAGACAATTACAGAAAACAGGTTCGAATAGATGTAAGTTGCCATTCTTATTAGGGGATGAAGAAGCTTTCTACGCATAGAGTCAGGTGGAGAGCTGCATCAAATCAGACTCCAGACTGAAGACCACAACAATGACAATAACAACATTATAGTGACATGCTATGTTACTGTAGGACGAAAATTATATCATTTATCGTTACTGTGAACATTTACCTGAAATAAATAAATAAAATAAAATAATAGCTGGTTTATAAACACAATTTTTAAGATGTTAATTACAATGTAACGATTATCCCTTTTATTTGATATGTCCTGAATTTTTATTCCTATTAGTAATGATGTTTTATGGTCAAGATTTAAAAACTCAAATATTGCTGTTATTTCAGAATCTGCATGAGGAGAAGGATAGCACTGTAAAACCATATGGAATATTTAAAATCCTGTATTCAGAATAATTAAGAAAAACAGATTGTACTATAAGGACTTAGTTTACCCCACCGAGAAGATAAAATATAACCTTAACCAAAACAATAATATGGAATTAATGTGTCATGGAGTGTAATGACAGAAGAGGTCACAAGTCAACAGTTTGCCTAAAACTGCATCATGATTGAGTTATAGTATAGCCATGAATCTAACAGAAACCAGCAGATTCCACACATTTATAAGACACACAATTATGTTCCACTGTGTTGATCATTTCTTTGCTTTCATTTCTGAATCAGATTTTTTTATTCTTAACATATCACCCACAATGACCATGTATTTAATCTCTGTTCAGTTTTTCTAACAACTCCCCATGCTAAATACTTTACCCTTATAGCCAGGCCTGTATTAACTGAACATTATCACATTTTTGCTGTAGTCAATTTCATCAGGACATACATATGAGTGAAATTATGACACCAGCACAAACTCACTATATGCTAATAGAAATATCAAGTGTAATTTTCACTACAGTTTTTCAGTTTCATATTTGCACAAGTATTTCATGAATACAATGTAGCAGACAGGCACTTCATACTTCCTTTAAGATTTCTTTTTTTTAATTTTTAAAATATATACATGTTAAGTTTACATTAAATTTTATTACTGTAATTATTAAGTGAAGCACACAAACAGTGATAGGCAGTACTTTATTTTACAGTCACATGATGTACGAGATGTTTCATGTACAATGTGCCTGGGGAGGCCTGTAGCTCACATGGCAGATTTAACAACTGTTGGCCCCTACATCTGCCAGAAGATGGCTCTGTATGCCCCCCCCCCCCCACCCATCCCAAGTAGAGAATAAATAATTATGAATCTGGCCAAATTAAGCTTACCTTTATTAACAATACGTACTCAGATTGATGTGTTCAGAAGGTTTTGTGATGTTCTTTCTATGGAGAGATAATACATAACACTAATATTAATTTCGGCTGCCAAAATTAGTGAAATAACTATTTCAACACTGTCCTTTAGTTTTCTAACTTTGAAGATTTTATGGGGAATTTGAATAGACCATAAACCCTAGCTTTTAAAATTCTACGAATGGATTCAAATCAGGTGAACAAGGACACAAGTCAACAACTTTATCATTAAAAAATATTGTATTACTGTCGCAGGCACATTGGTGTAGAGCAGTCTTGCATTGTCCTCGATGAAATAAGCACATATTGTTTCAACAGGTGTTAGTTTCCTATTGTGGAAAACGACTGGTTTAATACTTCGTCTTTCAGTATTGCACCCCACACTCATGCTGAGGCTGTTGATGTAACTGATGAGGATTTTAGGAATGCCAATGTCAACTATTCTGCAAATTTATGTACCATGACAAATTTAAGTTAGTTGATGCTCTGCACAGATTTTGTATGGTTTTAGCTTGAGTTTGTGCACAGCTTTGTGAGCAGATGCTGCTGACACTCCAGTCTGAAGTGCTAAAGCGCACAATGATGAGTTCACACTTCTTTCTATCTGACTATTTTCTTTTCAGTTGTATACCTTGAATACAGTTTCAATAAATTTCTTTGCTAATCTACATATTGTTGAATCATTGGTAACACATGAACCGGAAAACGTTTGTGTGACGGCAATCCAATATTCTGTGTTAGACTATTCCGAGGCGCCTTAACTGTTAGTGATGTGGTGGTCTAATGGTAAGACCTAGTAAGCATGGAGGTCCGGGTTTGATTCCCAGCCGCATCACAAATTTTAATTCATTGCTTCACTTTCATCTTCAATGTCATGGACATATTTGAGACGAAAAAACTGTCTCAGGGTTACTTAATTTATATTTAAAAATAATCTTTTTCCATAGTTCATCACAAGAATCACTTATTGATCCTCATGATGATAATGAAAACAAGTGAAAACACTCTAAAGACGATATCTGTACACTCAATCCCACAGTTCGTAACATGTGCACAGTGTTACTGTCTGTGGATTGAATCCAGCAACATACTGGCAGGAGAAGTCCAAAACTAGGCTCAGGCATTCGTATCAGTGGAAGATTGTGTGCTGTTTGCCAGCAGATGCAGTGGGGAACAGCTGGTACATGTGCCACAGGAGCTGCAGGTGCAGTACTTTAAAGGCCCATTATTCTGGATTACTGTTCCTCACTCATCAGGCATAATGACTAATAGAAACCTTTGTAAAGTATCAGGGCACCATTTTGTTGGTAGCATATTTTTAAACAACCTATGTTCTTACATGTATAAGTTTTCACACGAAGTTGGGCATAAATAATACAACTCTGAAAATCGAGCTTCTGACATGTAAAAATTGTAAAGTACAGTTTATGCTTTAGTATCTGTTACATAAATTTTTGATGGAGGTTTAACACTCTTAATGATTAATAAGGATATAAAGTAAAAGTCATTGGTTACAAAATTACTCTAAAAATGTTAGCAGATTTTTACCTGTATCACACAAGGTACCCTGACAACAGTACCACATTCAGACACTATTAACTGCACATACACAGACACCCTCAATCACTCATTACAATGAGTTGGTTACCACCAGTAAAAAATAAACTCAAAGGAATACTATACATTTAAGCCTATGTACAACAGCTGGGGTACCATCTAATAAGATTTAGAATTACTGTCAAGCATGTAAAAACAGAACTTTATGTATAGACAGTCACAGAGAAGACAGAAGATAAGAAATATATAAATTGATATCAAGGAGAAGGACAACCACAGATCATGCTTAAAGATATGCACTACATACACGGAGAATATTTACTGTCCTGTTTGCTACAACATGCTATTTTCTCTTTGATTTCTAGTCTATATATGCCATTCACTTTACTTCTTTCCTGTAAATCTATTTCCAAAGTACTTATAAATTCAAATGGTTATTTTTATTTGCATACCCTCTTTCAATTACAACTTTCAAGGTTTACAGGCTCCTGTCAGTGAACCTCTCATCAGCTGTTTTTCCTTGTCTGCACGGTAATATAAAATTGAGAGGATTATTGTCTTATGATATCAAATAATGCAAGTGTTTTGTCTTTGATAAGATATGTTTGAGATTCAAATATTAGCAACTTAGGTCCCCATAAATTGTTCTTTTAACTTTTGTCTAAATTCTAAACTAAAACTTCACCATAAGAATATAATCAGTGCTTTTGTATACAACTGTATTTGTGCTGAATTACTTCTGTTTGTGCTGGTGCTATTTATGTTAGTATGTTTAGTAAAATATATATTATTTACCTTCCACACAGATGAAGTTAATGAAATTAAGAGAGAAAAGCAACAACATGCCTAAATATTTGGCTGTTAGTATTGGTCAAGAGAAAAGATTACATTTTCGTTTCGATTAAACGGGGGCCTACCTGGAACTGGAACAACGATGAACCCCCGGATTACTATCCTTACTGACCAGCTGACTGCAACTGCTGAAATTATCACCCGGGGCTGACAGTGGATATTTGCAACCAGTTTGTACTGGGGACACATGCCGCTGGACGTTTTGAGATTCCTGATTACTCTCACTTTCAGTCATTGCGATAGTGTTTCTTCCCCTTTTAAGTGAACCTTCCTTGCTGCTTGTTCTTTTTGTGGGCATTCTTTCATCCTCAAACTTACAATCTACACGACAATTACAAGCGTTGTCATTAGAATCTGTGATATTATTCAGTTCGTCCTGTTGCCTTCTTGCAAGTTCTTGAATGGCAGCTAAACCCACTTGTTCTCTTGGAGGCTGACCACTGAGATTGTTATTATTACAAAAGCTAACATCTGCCTGGTTTATTACATACCTTCCTAAAACCATGGCATCCCTCTCCAGGTAGCTTGACTGGCCCAGTTCTGCTAAAACTTGATTGACATTCTTTAGCTCCTCAAGTGATATTATTTCTTTATTTTGGTGGCTTTTCTCTGGTTTAGGAGGTATATTCTTTAAAAGATTTTGGTCCTCTAGTAACTTCTGAATTTCACGCTCAAAGTTCGGTATCTTATTAGTGACGTCTGCACCGCTGTGATGGTACTTAGAAATGGGAGGCACTGACGTAAACTTCCCACCACTCGGAGGCACTGAAGACAGTGGTGAATGGGAATCACCTTTCTTAGCACCTCCAGAAGATGTACTATGATGCCGAGCAATTTTGTGACACACATCCTTTCTGTCAGTTTGACTAGAACCATCCTTTCTTGATGATTTTTCACTGGCAGATGTGATGTGTGAAACATTGTCGTCATCATCATTCACATCATCTGGAAAACCAGTCATAGACTCTTTAATATCAGAGTTCTCCACAATAGGTGACTGTCTTAAATGTGATGCAATATTTTTACAAAAAAAGTTTTCATCTCGTTGCACTGAAGCACTGTCACTTTTACTATTATTTAAAGCACTTAGCTTTTTGTCTAAACTATGGACTTGTTTTGCACTTTTCACTGCACTACGAACAGCCTGTCCACTGCCTCCAGAACTCTGGAGTACATTTTGAGGCACAAGTTTGTCCCGCACCGGATGACGTTGGCCACGGTGTCCGATGTACTCGAAACTGCCACAGCTGTCACCTCGGTACGACTCTTGGCCGTCTGTTGCCGACGGAAGGGGACTGCAACAGGCTGACGAATCCATCGTGTTTGTAGTTGCAGCTAAGGCCAACAATGTAGCCGGGGGAAGGTTATCTGTATTAGTCGCAACAGACGATTTATTACTTCTTCTGGAGTTACTGGTAGAGCTGCCGTTGTCAATTCGATGGCGGCCAGGTGACAAACTCCAGTCTCTCTTACTGGTGGAGGAACCACCATTATTTGAAGAATTATTCCTGCTGGACTTACTACCTTGGTGGTGACTCGACGGAGAGAAACTGCGCGAGGAAGAGAGGTTCTGTGTTAGAGGGATATCATGTAGAGGGGGAGCACTAGGAATTTTACCAGACACAGGATTATTATTATGATTTCCACCTACAACAGCAGAACTACTAGGTAGGAAGCACTGTCCGGGTATATAATCCACCGAGGCTCTTGGGGAATTTTCTAAAGAGGAAGAAGGATCAACTTGAATGTCTGATGGGTAAAGCCACTGCTGGACTGAAACTTCTGCATGGAGAGGTGGTGACGGGGAAGGAGAAGCATCGGCATCTGTAGTTCGACTGTAACTTTCGTCTGATGAACTAATGCTAGGGGAATGATTCAGTGAGCTTATTTCATCTGCCGAAGAATGGATGCGATGTTGTTGCTGGTGTGGACTTGAGAAGTATAAACCGAAGGAACTGGCACCTTGCAAACTTTCATCCGAATAATGTCTTTGAAGCGGATTATTGCGTAATTTTGTTCTAGTGGTTGGCTCTTCCATTCTGTAACGAAATTGGTGGTGGGGAGGTGGTGGGGGTGGAATGACAGTACGACCACGGTGTCTGCCAGCAGAGAGATCTTTTGTTGGAGGTTTTGGTAACGGTTTCAAATATGGCTTCAGTTCTGGGCCACTTGAGTCCCTTGTCGGATGTGTCGGATTCACTGCACGGGCCGTTGCACCACTTACTCCTCCAGAACCATTTGCTATAGGTCCGTGCCGTCCCACAATTCCTCCGTCACCATTATTGCTTACACCACGTGGCCAGGGTGGAGCATATTTTGCAACATCTGCAGACCGCTGTGAAACTTTAGTTGAAGATGTGCCTGACTGTTGAAAGTTTTTGTTGTGGGGAGGTAGTGGAGGTGGAGGCAAATTACTGTCATCATCCAAATTATTGTTCCTAGATTTCTTCCCTTGTCGTGGCACTATCTTGTGAGGTGCTCCAGCAGTAGGCGGAAGCAAGGGTTCACATTCTCCACCACCACCTGGTCCACATCCAGACCCCGATTCTCGCAAGGGTGGCAAACGTGGAGCACTCCTCATGGAATACCCTTCTCCGGCACTGCCTCCAACTCTATGACTTGGTGGTTTCCCAGCTCGGCTGCCAGAATCCGCTGATCCTCCCTGATGCATCTGGTGTACCAGAGCTAGGGGTGTAGCTACACCACCATACATGTTCCCTAGAGAAATAGAAAGATAATGTATAATTACTAAAACTAGAAATGAGAATTATGACAGAAATAAGCAAAACAAAAATATTAATTTAAGCTGAAACTTAAGAAAACATTTTTCTGTAAAACAACAACATGTGGACATGTTATGTACAGAAATTCCACCCACACACAAAAAAGTAAATGTTAACACAATTCAATGGTTTCATTTAAAAATCTGATGTTAATCAGTTTGCATGATGGTAGTGGATCAAATTTTTATTTACATTCTGACTCGGACCTCAGTAAACAGTTTAGCAAGAGGCTTCAAAAGACTTGTGGTTTATTAAATGTGAGATGAGAGTCTCACTAAATAACAATGCACAGAATAGGAAGAGGTGATGTACAAATTACTGCAAATGTAGCTTATTTGGTAAAAGAATTGTTAATATGATTCATAAACTTCTCTGGATTTAAAAAATATCTATGTTGCATTTGATCCACCATTTCCACTGCATAAAATGCAACTTATGGTGCCAAACATGTAAATTAATTGTGCTGAAACTCTTACATTTATGACAGAACTCAACCAAAAACATTAATTTCTTTCCAGTGCATATCTTAAAATAAGACACATGAGGAAATTGGTTGTAGCTTACTCTTTATACACAACTCTTGTGTCACTTTTGCTTCATGCATTAGAAAATCATAATTGTCCTGTAATATAATGACAGTAATGATAGCTCTGACTGAAGTATATGAAATAGCACAATTTGTTAGAAAAAAAAGAGTAATCAGGTAATAGAAATAGGAGTGAAGATTGGAAGTGATACAATACAGTATATGACACAGTTGTGGAAAATCCAGGTCGGATTGTCAATAATGAGTATAGATAACAACTCGCCCTAAAGATGATCAATGAGGTGCTCAAGGGCTCATACAGTAGACAATCACATTCACACAACTTATATTTTCAGCCATAGCCTTCACCAGAAAATGAAACACAGACATTCACACACTCAATTACAGAAATTCTCCACTGGGATGCTAAAATATTCCTGAAACAGAGGTAGGTATGTACTGGCCAGTCAATCTTTCTCTTTGCAAGAATATTTTAACATTCACACAATCACTCGGACATAATTCAAGCACACATGACTACCATCAGCTTGTCTGCAGCTCAGCGAGTGTCTTTATGGTGAGTTGTTACTGACATATCACAAAGTTGTAACTAAGAGATTTTAGGCAAGAACCATATGTATAGTGCCAAAGAAAGTAATCATTTATTGCAACATGAAAAATTATTTCTTTAGACTCCATTTTTATGGTAGTCAAATTGGGTTGTTTGAATAATATGCTTGTCAGAGTAATTCACTTACAAACTGCAGCTAAAATAAAGTACATAAAATCTGTTTCTAAGAAAGTAGAGTGTGCGAAATGGTACAGGGGATGGACAAAATAATACAAACAAAATGGACATCATGTTACAAGTTGGCGCCACTGCCTAAGAGTTAACACCGAGATGTGACCACAATGCACAAATTATGTATGTCGTCTTGGACATTACCTTGCAGTATATTATAAGTTTTGTTCTGTGACATTCTAAACATATCAGTGAATTATGAGATGTCTCACACTTCCAAAGAGGCCAACTTGGCGGTCTGCAATCAGTGGGAGCAACTGTGACGAAACCAGCTGCACTGTTTAATTTTTCACTGATAACAGTATCGTCAGTAACAACAGTGTGCACAAAACAAGACAAAACATCATTGGTGAAAGGAAACAGTGGCTAAAGATGAAGTTAACATACAAAAACAAACCAGCATTAAGAACGATTGCAGCCAGGCAATATAAAACTACTACAGTAAAAGTGACTGCAATTAAACACTCACCTTCGAGTAATACTGTTTACATAAAAATAGTAAAGCTGCAGTTTCACATTCATGGAAGGGCCGCAGCTGCTAAATGCAAATTTGTGAAGGAAGTGGCGCCATAGTGCCACAATCTTAAAACAAGAAAATGTGATGTCTGGAAGTATGTTGTTATGGTCTGATGAATCGTCATTTACATTCCTTCCTACAAACAACAAATGTATCAAAAACCCCAAAAGGAGCTTATAATACAGATTTCCTACTTCCTACAGTTAAGCATGGGGGAGGTTCCGTCATTATTTAGGCATTCGTATTGTGGTAGTCAACTGCTTCTATCGTTGCCTTCACTGGTCAGATAATTGTGAATGACTCTCTCACCTTCCTTGACCACAAAGTGCTTAATATGACTAACATATTGCTAATACACACTGCCATATTCCAAAATGATAATGTGCCCATAGATGCACCCAAAAAGGTGCAACCATGCTTTGTACAGCATCAGAAAATTATCTCCACTGGACAGTGAAATAATCATGTCTCAAAACAAATGAACCATTACGTGGAGTTTTAGAGCATAGAGTGAGAACCAACACTGTCCAAGTATTTGCTAGATGTTATGGTACAGAATGGATAAAATTCTGTTGGAAACTTCAAAAATCACTTGCAGATCTGTTCCTTGAAGAATTGCAGTTGTTCTCAAAGCCAATGGTGGGTTAACTCTTTCAAATAAATAAATATTGTGTATTGATAGGCATTATATTATTTTGTCCATCCTCGGTACAGACTTTCCAAGTAAATCTTAAGTCTAATGATTACTAATTACCTAATTTCTAATAATTTCACCATAGACCAGGTTGTGAATGTCAATAAAAAGAAGAGCTACACAATTAACTAATGTTCCTGTTGTAAACAATAATGTGACAAGAATTTTTGCACTCAACATCAGAATTTCATATTCACACATGACTTTCATGTGAGTATTGAAAACACACCAGGATGACAGTATCTCATGATATGATTTTTCAAATTCAATATCCATGTTATGTAAAATGTAAGCAAGGCTGCAAGTTTCCTATATCAAGACCTGTTAAATATTCATAATTTGCCATTTTATTCTTTCAACAACTGTTAGAGATGTCTCTTTTAAACATCAAGGTATTCTTTACAAAGCTTAAATGTGTGGAGCAGTTTGTTTGCTATGGTGTCCTTCACAGCACAGGTAATTTCAGACTGATGTGGTAGTTTGAAATTAGTGTTTCTTGTTCTGGGTGCCTGACAAGAAGCCACAGGCACTCATCATGCAAATGTCCCATTCTATTTTATTAAAATACCGTAATAAACCCAGGGAAGAGCTTGAATATCTACCAAAAACTTCTTAAAAATGTTGTCTGTAGAACTAATGTAATTTTGGTTAGTTAGCATTCTACTCCTACGATGATCTGGATTGTTTACTATAATACAGTAATTTATCACCAGCATATGACCTTTACAATAATTGTGAAAATAGGAACATTAACAATTATTTGCTGTGCAGTAAACATTAGTAAGCAACAATAATCATAGTGTAATGAAATTGTTCTTACAAAAATATCAAGACTAAACTCTTGCGAGAGCTGCCATTTTTTATTTTTATGACAATTTTGTCATTCATAATTTCCTTTCATATTTTATCACTGTTCATAACATTCCCTCTAATAGTTGCATTGCTACTTTTATAATCTAGCTTGCTAGAAAAAGGAGGGGGATGGAGGGAATGGGAAAAGAAGTGACAGACTGTTTGCATTTTAGTGCCTATGCCTTATAAACAACTACTTAAAGGTACATAAAATGTTGACTAGGGTCAATTCAGAAGCTCACACACCAGACACTGTGTTTGCAATTATCATAATAACTCTCCAACCATTACCTCCAATTTATAAGCCAGGATCTACATCCACGTCATTTTCTAAGAGCTACACAATAATCCAGCACTTCTGTACAGTTTTATGAATATGTGAATACACAAACAGTGGTAATAATTAGTACTTCTACACACTGATTTCAATCTGTAATCCAGGTTAACTAATCTAAGAAAAAACATACTATCTGTATTAGAGCCTTATCCACAAACAAACGCAAGGCACCACTGAATGCAGTAGCAGAATTTTGTAACATGCTCAAGTGAGATCAAACCTGAGCAGATGATACTGTGACGTCATATTAGTTGATCGTGGCAACCTCCTCAGCAATAGCAGCTGTATAAAAGATACTCTCAATAAACAGACAAGATAGGAGGGAAAAATAACAACTAAGACAATAACTTAAAAGAACATAAAACCAAGATATGCACAACACACAAAAATGAAAGTACTATACCAAAATACAAAACATAAAAACAAATAAAAATCTACACATTAAATGTTCCAACAATGAAAAAGAAAGTTCTATAACTAGTGATATAGGCTCTAAATAGAAATGAAAGACACATTTTAAAATAGCAATAGTCGGAAGCCCTAAATATGTCACTATCACAGACTGGAAATTATCATCTGTGAAATATAATATCCTTCAAATGTTCAGTATTTTTATGAGTACTATTCAATAACTTAAATACACTTTATTCTCTGTGTGACTGTATTTTTAAAGCAGTTTTTGCCAAATCGATTAGTAGTATTTACTGAACAACTTTGATGAGCAAATTTCTAGCTCTTTGTATTTAATTCACTAAGCAGTAACTGATCCTTACAAGAACATTAGTGAAATTTTAACTGCTCTCTTTTAAAGATGAAGATTTTATTGTACACTCTGCTATTCACAGAAACGTCATCAACTAATTTCACGAAAATTTGGATATATGATAAGTTTCATTAGATCAGAGTTGGAGATTACAGAACTGTGGCTTTGTTAACAACAATACCATGTTCAACAACAATTGGGAGTTTTGAGGTGCTCCCCCTCTCCTTCCCTCCTCTGTTTCTCTTTAACATGAATTCCTTAATTACAATGACAGACATAATGAGGATCTGACAGCCAACCAGAACACTGTAGCTGTGTCCATGTCTGTGTCTGTCTATGAATATTCACTTAGCTGTGAAGAAGGAATCCTCCAAAAGCTCAGCAATTCTGTCACATTAGTTTATGTGCCTATTGCAACTTAATTTCAGAACTATATGGTTAGTTGCTCTCTCTATTCCTTTCATTACTTATATTCCGCCAAGGTCCATTCATCATCCTATTTCCAATTCTCAAACTCCGTTTCACATTCAAAGTGAAGACAATGTCAAGCCTAGGAGATGGTAGTGTAAATCTTACTACCATAACTGTATTATGAATTTCTCACATCACACTCTGGAGTATTATTACAGGCAGAGAAACATAACAAATACTGACCAGAACTTCAGTTTTACAAACAGGGAGTGGCAAAATATGATAGTTTTCTAATTAAAATAATTCCAATATTTAAGAACATTTCTGCAAGGTTTTAGTTCTTATTAATTACAAAAGATGGCAATTAATAAAAAAACACAGCAAAACCATAAATATAACCCTTTGCAGACACAAGAAACACAAAACATAAATGCTACGTTATTTAAAGGTAATGTCATTTAAGCGGTGGCCACAACTCGGCATCCTTTCCTCAAGTCTCGCAGCAAAGTTGCCAAGCACTTAGCTCAAATTTCGTTCGAGATAGATGCAATCACTTGTCTTATATCTTATTTTAAGACTTCTAATGTATGGGGTTGGTTTGTGTACACTTTTGATTTGAAGTAACCCCACAGAAAAAATTCATAAACATTGAGATCAGGGGAATGAGTGGAGCCGAGTAACGTCACGTATGGTAGAGATAAAGCATCCACGAAATTTTCTACTCAAGTAAACCATTAGATGATTTGCTGTGTGGGCCATTGCTCTTGTTGTAACAAAATTTTTTTTCACATAAAGACATTTTCTTTTCGGTTGAGGAATTAAGAAAGTGTCCAACTCGGATATCAATCTTGGTAACTTTTCACCCTCTTTCCTCATAGAAGTACAATCCAATAACATTTCTTAGTAACCTCGCACCACACTGATTTTGGAACTATGCAGGTACTGTTCGTGTAACTCTTGTGGGTTTATGCCTGAGCAAGTAGCAAACATTTTGTTTCTTAACAAACCCACCATGATGGAAATGAGCCATCACTCATTACAAGAATTTTGTTATCAATCAGGTCAATCATTCATTCATTCCAAAAGAATTCTGATGATTAGCATAGGTATGAGGATTGATGTTTCAAACAATTAAAATTTTTTGGGGTGAAAGTGTGTCTCCTGTCGCAGTATTCTTCTCACTGAGCAGCTGGAGAGTCAAAGAGCAGTAGCTTGTCTATGCATGGGTCTGTGTGGTCTCGTCAGAATGCCTTGTCTCACACCAGGGATGTGTAGTCTGTGAACAAACTAGTTCAATTGAACTGTCCCATGAAATGAGCTATAGTTCATTTTAGTTCACTCTGGTGAATTACAGTTTTTTTTAATCCTTCCTTTCCCAATTAACTGAAAATTAGGAGGCTCAAATATCTCTTTCCTTGACACTGAGTACACTCCACCCCCAGGACCTAAAAGTATGTATTTATACATCTGCATACAAACTCCACAATCCACCCAAAGGTGCATGGTGGAGTGCACTCAGTGGCACTACTAGTTATTTGCTTTCCTGTTCCACTTCCACACAGAATGAGGGAAAATAAGTGCTTGTATGCTTCCATATGAGTCCTGATCTCTCTGATCTTATCTTTGTGGTCTTTACACAAAATGTAGGTTGACGGCAGTAGAATCATCCTGCAGTCAGCCTCAAATTCTGGCCCTCTAAATTTCTTCAACACTGCTTCTTGAAAAGAACATCACCTCCCCTCCAGCAACTCCCAGTTGAGTTCCCGAAGCATTTCGGTAACACTCATGCATTGATCTAATCTACCAGTTACAAACCTCACTTCCTGCCTCTGAACTGCCTCTATGTCCTCCTGGTGGGAATCCCATTCAATTTAGCAATACTCAAGACAGGGTCGTACAAGTATTTTATATGCAGTCTCCCTTTCAGACGAATCACACCTTTCCCAAATTTTTCCAATAAAGCAAAGATGACCATTTGCTTTCACCGCAACTGTCCTTATGCTCATACCCTTTCGCATTGCTATCCAGTGTTACACCTAGGTATTTAAATGGTGTGACTTTCTGCTACAGAATTTTGTGGCTTTCAATATATCTCTGAAACAAACCCTCCCTGCTTTAATTTGCACAGCAGTGACTTAACTTGGCTCTTATATCCAAAAAACTTATTGTTTCAATTTTCCTGGTGGCTCTAACACTTATTTCTTCTTCAATCAGCTTAATTGTGTCAATAGTGAGACAATGCCTCTGCTTCGAAATGTTACTTGACTTCATTGCGAAGTAACAATGCAGGCTATACTGAATTGGAATGTGCCTGCACCTAATCAACTAGTGCAGTTGGTACCCATAAAGGTAGCCATCTTGCTTGGCTTTATTGAATGAATTCACCCTCTCAAATGAAAACTTACAAGTTACAATTATAAAAAAAAAGTAAGTAAGTAGAGAGGGTAAGACAGGATGATTTGGAGAAGGAAAATGTATCAGTAGTTGTAGGCAAGTTAAAATGGAAAAATAACCGGAGAAAACAAAGTGCATGAGTAATTAGATTGCATTATTATATGTCTGAAAAAAATAAAGAGAGAAGCTACCAACTTTGCTTATTTCCAACCATAATGTTTCCATGTATCTGCAATGTAGTGTAACTCATCAACCACATTTTGTATTTCAAACATCACACACTTTCTTTTTCTCTATTATTGCCATATAGTTAAAGGTACAATAATATTTTATTAAAACTGTTTGAAGAGTCAAACAATATAATAAGAACAGTTCACAACTCACGGCAAAGATATACGATGAGCTGCGACAGGCACTTAAAAGAGAGACAAAAATACAACACTATCGGCCATGACCTTCTTAAAAAAATTTTCACACCACGCAGCACAGGTACATAACCATCATCTACGACTGCCGCACTCTGAATCAAGCTGTGCAGTGTGGAAATAGGGAAGGGGAGGGGGTATTAGGAATGTTGCATCACTGTGGTGGGGAGTCAAGGCCATGGCTATGGCTGATACTTTTGTATTTGTGTGTCTTTTTTTATGTGCCTGTCAGAGCTCATCATCATGTCTTTGCGGCGAGTTGTAAACTGTCCTCATTATATTGTTTAATTCTAAACTGAACTTTCCATTATCTGTTTAAAGAGTTGAATATTTCTAATAGTGTCATAACACTATGTTCTCTCAGGGGGTTATTGGTCTTCATTTTTATATTTAATTTATCTTTGAAAGTGTTGATAACGTTGATAGCAAAATATTAGATCACTTACCACATAATATAAAATGCCTGACAAAGATCAAAGCTATTTTTGAAAGCAGCCAAACTCATTTATTTTACTTAAATCTTTTGATTGCATACAACATTTTTACTTAAAATTTTTATGTTATGGAGTCTCAGGGAATTACACACAGTCTTCAGTTGTTAAATAAATAGCTGTATTGGTCTATACACTAATCAATGAAGATTTAGCATGCTATCAAAATTATTTACACATCATATCAAATGTGTGAACATCAGTTCCGTGTTATTGTGGATACAGATATGGACAAAATAACATTAACATCAAGCAATATAGTACAGGGTTGGGCAAACAGCAGCCAATGGGCCGCATGCAGCCTGCCAAATGATTTTATGCAGCCCGCCTAGACATTGCCAAAAACAATGTTTCCTTTCCCGCTCAAGCAAAAATTTGAGCTTACGTATGAAGTCAATCCTAGCTTAGTGTGGATTCTATTTGCATGGACAGAGTTGTCCTTGGTGCAGTGGATTATGTGAGCACTGTCATCAGACACCATGGGTTAGGTGGATCCTACTATTCTCACAACCTGTTTAGGCACAACACAGCGACTGAAACGCTCCATGTTCCAACTATCACAATACAACATGCAGTACTTTTCCAGCTGATCTAGTCATTTATTTCTGTTTTGTCTGTGCGGTAGTAAATATATAAATTATCCGATTTCATGCAATCGTGAACCCTTGAAAGAAATGTAAAGTCAGTGATGAGTGTCATGTGTTTAATGAAAATTGATGAAACAAATATGTCTCTGTTGATACAGGGAATAAAGCAGCATGTTTACTATGTCACAAAACAACAAGGAGTACAATCTGAAATGACACCACGAAACAAAACACAGCAAATTTGGGTACAAACTTTCCAACGTAGAATGCAAAATAAAAGCTGTAGAGTGCATGAAAAGGTTATAGAAGCAACAAGCATTATTTGCAAAGGAAATAACACACCAAAATAGTGCTGCAGGAGCTAGTTTCATGGTTGCCTAAAACCCTGTTATTAAACAGCATACAGTAGAGTGTGCACACATATTGTGTCCCAGTGTTAAAACCAAGTTTGAAAGTATTTTATACTCAAGAAGAACTATAGTGCAGCATCTTGACTTAATTAGTGATGAACTTTCAATACAAGTGGAGACAGTGAGTGTAGAGACTGTTTGGTTATTGTTGGTAATAGACGAAGACACAGATGAAGAAAACACCGCCTAAGTACTCATCTTTATCTGTAGAATTAATGAACATTTAGCCATAACAGAGAAGTTACTTGGCAGAGTTTCAATTAAAGATAGAATCATTGGTCAGAATGTGTCTGAATGTGCTGTAAATTATGTGGAAACAAGTCACTTGTCCTGGAACAAAATGGTAATCATAACAACACATTGTGCCAGAACTTTCACGGGGGAAATTTAATTTTTAACTTTTGCCATGCCTGCAAGCACAAGGCACAGCCATAGCCTTTGTAAAAGTGCACTGGACACTCAGAATGTGATAAATCCAATAAGAGCCAGGGCACTCCACCACAGACAGTTCAAATTTCCTCTTAAGGATGTAGGGGCAGAGTATGAAGATGTAATTTATCATAACAGTGTGAGGTGGTTGAGTCTGGGCTAAGTGTTAAAAAGAGTCTGTGCATTGCAGGATAAAATTATCTTATTTCTGGGCATGGAAGAGATATCTCACCATTTTGTTACAAAAATTAGATGTGATGAGTGGACATGTGAGATGATGTCTGCAGCCGATATATATATTATAGGGGAAAAATTCCTAACAGGAAAAATATACGTAAAAAATAGATAAGGTACACTTACCAGGCGAAGGGGCACAGGCAGTAATAGCAACAGTTCTACAGTATGTCTGCCTAAGTGTACTTGTGTCTGTGTAAATGTGTGGGTGTATGTGCATTTATTTACCTTCCAATTTTTCCCCCAAGGTAAGTCTTTCCTGTCCCGGGATTGGAATGGCTCCTTACCCCCTTCCTTAAAACCCTCATCATTTCCTTTTCCCTCTCCTTCCCTTCTGCCTGATGAAGCAGCTAGGCTGCGAAAGCTAGCATTTTTGTGTGTGTGTGTGTCTGTGTGTTTAATATATATATATATATATATATATATATATATATATATAAATAAAAATAGAAAAGAGATGACTTACCAAAAGGACCGGCTCGTCGAGAGAAACAAATAAAAAACAAATAAAATCACACACAAACACACATACAAGCTTTCGCCACCACTGGCAGCTTCTTCAGGAAAAAGAGGGAAAAAGGGGAGGAAAAGGGAAGGATATGGGTTTTAAGGAAGTGGAAAAGGAGTCATTCCAATCCCAGGAGTGGAAGGACTTACCTTAGGGGACAAAGAGGAAGGTAAACAAATACACACACACTCAGACATATCGAAACGCAAACACACCTAGACAATGTCTGTCTAGGTGTGTTTGCGTTTCGATATGTCTGAGTGTGTGTGTATTTGTTTACCTTCCTCTTTGTCCCCTAAGGTAAGTCCTTCCACTCCTGGGATTGGAATGACTCCTTTTCCACTTCCTTAAAACCCATATCCTTCCCTTTTCCTCCCCTTTTTCCCTCTTTTTCCTGAAGAAGCTGCCAGTGGTGGCGAAAGCTTGTATGTGTGTTTGTGTGTGATTTTATTTGTTTTTTATTTGTTTCTCTCGACGAGCCGGTCCTTTTGGTAAGTCATCTCTTTTCTATTTTTATTTTTGTTTATCCCACCGGGAAAGTTTCCCTCTATAATTTTATATATATATATATATAAAATATAAAAAATAGACGAAGATTACTCACCAGGCGAAGGAGCACAGGTGTGACAGCATCACAAATAAATAAATGAATACACACACACACACAATCGCAAGCTTTCGCAACCCGTTGCGTCTTCAGGCAGTAGGGAAGGAGAGGGAAAAGGAAATGATGAGGGTTTTAAGGAAGGGGGTAAGGAGCCATTCCAATCCCGGGAGAGGAAAGACTTACCTTGGGGGAAAAAATGGAGGGTAAACAAATGCACACATGCCCACACATTCACACAGACACAAGTACACCTAGGCAGACATACTGTAGAAAGCAAAGAAGTTAAGTTATAGAAGTTAAGAAGTTAGACAGAGATACCACTTGAGGCAGAGGCTCTGTCCAGAGAACTGATGCAAAGATGTTAAGAAGGTGGGTGGGAATTCAAATTTAGCGGAGGTTGAGACCAGGTGGGCAACGGGAAGAGAGAATATGCTGAAGGGCTAGTTCCCATCTCCGGAGTTCTGAAGGATTGGTGTTAGTGGGAAGTATCCAGATAACCCGGACGGTGTAGCACTGTGCCAAGATGTGCTGGCCGTGCACCAATGCGTGTTTAGCCACAGGGTGATCCTCGTTACCAACAAACACTGTCTGCCTGTGTCCATTCATGCGAATGGACAGTTTGTTGCTGGTCATTCCCACATAGAACGCTTCACAGTGCAGGCATGTCAGTTGGTAGATCACGTGGGTACTATCGCAAGTGGCTCTGCCTTTGATCGTGTACACCTTCCGGGTTACGGGACTGGAGTAAGTGGTGGTGGAAGGGTGCATAGGGCAGGTTTTACAACGGGGGCGGTTACAAGGGTAGGAGCCAGAAGGTAGGGAAGGTGGTTTGGGGATTTCATAGGGGTGGACTAGGAGGTTACGGAGGTTAGGTGGGCGGCGGAAAGACACTCTCGGTGGAGTAGGAAGGATGTCATGAAGGACGGATCTCATTTCGGGGCAGGATTTAAGGAAGTCGTATCCTTGCTGGAGAGCCACATTTAGAGTCCGCTCCAGTCCCGGAAAGTATCCGGTGACAAGAGGGGCACTTCTGGGATTCTTCTGTTGAAGGTTCTGAATTTGGGGGGATGAGGTAGTAGCTCTGGCAATTTGTTTCTCTCTCTTTCTCTCTGGGTTGCGAAAGCTTGCGATTGTGTGTGTGTGTGTATTCATTTATTTATTTGTGATGCTGTCACACCTGTGCTCCTTCGCCTGGTGAGTAATCTTCGTCTATTTTTTATATTTTATTTTTCCTGCTAGGAATTTTTCGTCTTAATATATATATATATATATATATATATATATATATATATATATATATATATATATATATATATATATATATAAAGAAAATTATAGAGGGAAACTTTCCCGGTGGGATAAACAAAAATAAAAATAGAAAACAGATGACTTACCAAAAAGACCGGCTCGTCGATAGAAACAAATAAAATAAATAAAATCACACACAAACACACATACAATCTTTCGCCACCACTGGCAGCTTCTTCAGGAAAAAGAGGAAAAAAGGGGAGGAAAAGGGAAGGATATGGGTTTTAAGGAAGTGGAAAAGGAGTCATTCCAATCCCAGGAGTGGAAGGACTTACCTTAGGGGAAAAAAAGGAAGGTAAACAAAAACACACACACCCACACATTTACACAGACGCAAGTACACTTAGGCAGACACACAAATACAGTGATACAATTCATATATATATATATATATATATATATATATATATATATATATATATATATATATGAATTGTATCACTGTATTTGTATTACAACTGATTCACGATCAGAGTGCAGAACTGACATATGAAGTCTTGGACCTTACCTTGCAAGTATACGACACATTTTCTTCTGCAATGGTCAACACAAATGACTGGTAAAGTGCCAGTGAAATTGCCATGTTTCAACAGAATTGAATTTAATGGTACATTTTAGAGCAGAGTGTGATAACCAATTTACATCTCCAACATGATTCAAGTAATTGACAGATGTTTTGTTACAAGAATGGATAATATTTTTGGAAGCTATGAAGACACTTTACAAATAAGTTCCTCTAACAATTGCAGCTGTTCTCAAAACTAATGATGGTTCAACTTCTTACTAGTAAATAAATAATATGTTTAAACAATGGAAATTCCAGGAAGGATTGAAAAATATGTTTGCGCCTTTCTGGCGCTCGTCGGACATCTCTGTGGCGAGTAATCAACCTATCCTTCTCAAAAATAATGTGTTTAAGTTGGGCATTCATACGATTTTTCCCACTCTCTGTACCACACACAGTTATACACTGAATAATGAAACTATTCACCAAATTTTTATTCTACACTCAATCATGTGCAATAATCCTTCCAAAACTGTTGTCCCAGCAGTTATTAACACTGTTTATAAAGAAAGATAAAATGGAGTATAATGGGCCGTAATAGTGTAGTAGAATACTCCCAATTTTAATAGTAGACACACAATTTGAGAATTGTTGTAAGCACACACATAAAAACTAAAATCTAGGCACAAATATGAGTTTAATAATGTGAAAGGAGATAAAGGGATAAGATAAAATCATAACACATATATAAACAACTCCTATCAAAAAACATGTTTCATGTTGCAGAATGCTCAAGAAAAGTCTCCTTACCCAAACTAGGACCAGTTCTGAGGCTTGGGAGATCATCAACTCTCACTGTTCCAGGTTGTTTACGATCTGTCAGAAAATACGTTGTCATGTCACCTTTACCCTTCACTTTTACTTTACCACGACACTGGAATTCGTAAGGGTAATTCTTCAGAACTTGATAAACTTCTTCAGTTACCTGCAAGCAATTATTTCTTGCAATTGTTATCTGAGTATTTTAAGAATATTAACAAATTAATGCGGAAGTACAGAAGGAACTTCAATACTTCAATTCATAAGAAATGTGAGTAGATTTTTTGAGATGGAACAGAAGTAGCCAGTAGGTTATTTGTGTGCTCTGGAAGACAAACAGTTTTACCTTTTACATCCAGCAATGTGTTGTATCATTAGTATATGTCTCTATTACTGAATAATGTAGGTACTATGCAGAGGAATACAGGAAACACTACAGCTAGTCAGTACATCATCAAATGCTACAGTACAGAAATATTTTCTAAAATTTCTATCAATTACACATCTTCAACTCTTTGTTTAAGTACAACTGGCATTCAAAAGTTAAAAAAGGAAAAAGACATTTTTAGTTTCCATAACTATTAGTTTCTCCCCTAGGGAGGTAGGTGGAAGAGAATAAGAAAAATTGGACAAGAGGATGAGGTCAACCAATTACTGCCATACCTCTCCTTTCCCCACTTTAGTCCAGCAGTCAGGTACTTTTACCTGGAAAGTATTCTGAACTTAATGAAATTTTAGTATGTTGTATGTAGGTACTCTGTGGAGTAGAATCTGAGTTTTCGACCTTGAGAACCCTGTGCTACCTTAGCAGGGGCTGAAAGACCTCGAAATTTTTGGCCTGTTTTTACTATTCTGGTTATAACTTCTGAAACATGCATTTTTCGTGAAACATATCTCTGAACAAAGTTGAACAGCATAAAAATTCATACATATTTCACTGGTCAAAAGTGGTCCCCCCCTCACACACACACACACACACACACACACACACACACACACACACACACACACTAATGACAGAGGTACAGATGGTCGAAACTACAGTAATTTTCTAGAATTACCAAAAATAGCCCCAAAACTCAATTTTTTGCTTTATAGTCCAGTAGGGATAAACTAAAAATTAGAGAAATTCAAAATAATTGCTACAAAAGGTTTTATTGTTTTAATGACTACGTTTGTGGCCCAAGTAAGACTATTCTAGGGTTCCCCCTTGGCGAAATTGTGCATAAGTGGTAGGGCATGTATTCGGTTTTTTGATTATATCTCGTAAATGACTCACAATATCGAAAACATAGTAGAATTTAAAGTTGTAAAACTAAGCACACCTGGTGGATTAAAAAAATGCTGCAAGATGGCTAAAATGGGACAGTCCATCAGAAGATGGACCACTGTCAGCACTGCATCACAGCGACATTTGGGCAAAGCCTCACAGTGAAGGAGATAGCCGTGGGTCAACCACGAATGCCTACTACAGAGGTGGCAGAGGTCAACCGATTCTTATTCAAGCCACTTGTTGTAGATCATTCAGCATTCCAAGCCCTACACACCTTCAGGTGCAATGCCAACTTGAGATCCGATTCCGTGATGCCAATATCTCGTGGTGGTCCCATAGTGGCATGCTTGGCCAACCGATCGACATGTTCATTCCCTGACATGCCAATGTGGCCCAGGGTCCACACAAAGACCACAGAATGGCCAGATCTGCCGAGAGAGGAAACAGTATCCTGGATACACCACACTTATTTGTGATGAGAGAAACACTGATCAATTGCCTGTAAGCCACTCAGAGTGTCACTACAGATGACAAATAACTCCCTGGGGCAGGCTCAGAGATGTTCAAGAACCCTTAGAGTGGAGATCAGCTCCGCGATAAAGATGCTAGCCTCACAAGGCAAAAAATATTGTTCGACATGGTCACCATGAAGACACGCATACCAAGCATGAACATTTGCTATAGAACCACAATGTAAATTGCTTCAACACCACAGAATGAATCGAGAAGTTGCAGGAACTGGCGATGGAAATGTGTTGGGAAAACGGAGTCTTTCGAGGCAAGGGACAAATCCAGACCAAGCTGCAAATGAGGAATGGACCAAGGAAGGGTTTGAAAGGAATATTGGAAAGTGGCAGGGAGTGGATGGGATTCAAGGATGAAAGAAGGGAACAAACACTGACTACAGTTGTGTAACCTGATCTGGGCATTCATGGAGGGATATGGACTTCAGCATCTGGAAAAAGAAACTGACGATTCAAGTTGTGGGGTGAGGTTTGAACATGAGAAACATAAGAAGCCAGCAGGTGTTGCCGGCGGAACCACAGGGAAAGGACCCCAGCTTTGACTAGCAGGTTCGTCACAGGGCTCATGCAAAAACCCTTGCCAAATGGACATTGCTACGTAGAATTGGATCCAAGGCCTGCAATGCTGTAGGTTCGACTGAATCATATAATATGCTCCCATAGTCAAGACGGAACTGAATGAGGGCCTTTTAGAGCTGCAGGAGTGCTGGGTGTGCAGCTCCCAACACAGTGTGGCTGAGGCAGTGCAGGATGTTTAGGTGTAGCCGGCACTTTTGTTTGAGCTGGTGAAGAAGTAGAACCGAAGTGAGAAGGCCAACAGCATGCCTAAAAAGCAATGAGTCTTTTCGACACGAAGCAGGTCATCAGCCAAATACAGTTTGAGTTCTGGGTGTACCGCCTGACATTAACAGAAAAGCATGACCTGGTTTTTTTATGCAGAAAACTGGAAACCACGAACAAACACCCATTACTGCACCTTTCGAATAGCTATTGGCAACTGCCATTCAGCAACACCAATGCTGGTGGAGCTAAAACAAATGCAGAAGTTATCAGCACACAAGGAGGTAGAAACCGATGACCCCAGAGTTGCAGCAAGACCATTTATTGCAACTAAAACTAATGTCTAGGATCCACATGAGCCTCCAACTCGCCATATATTTGAGAAGCTTGCATATAATGTTGGTGAGGCTACTTCAGTACTACCTATCAGCCACCTGTGGATCTGCCTCAGGCTTCATCATCAGGATGATGATGCTCCTTGCCATTGCAGTGGGAAAACATGCTCAACCCACAGATGATTGAATAGGGTGAGAAGATGGTGCTTGAAATCCACTGACAGGTGATGGAGGAACTGACTGTGAATGAGATCAGGTCTGGGAGAGGTATCAAGGCGGGCAGGAAGGGCAGTTTGGAACTCCCACTCAGTAAAAGGGGTGTTGTATGTTTCCGGACATTGCATTTGGAAATATATCGGATTTTGCTCCATTAGCCCATGGAGGACACTAAAGTCTGCACCATAAATAGTGGTTGCAGAGATGCGAGCATATTGGTCTGCCATGTACTCAGCTATAGTGACAGGGTAGGTCTGGATTGCACCCTGAATGCTAAGACGAGAGATTCCCGCTGTTGGACAGTACCCAAAGAGGCGTTGTACTAGCGACCACACTGACGGAGGAGAGGCACAGGAACTGATGGAGGCAATGTACCTCTCCCAGGAGTCCCTCTTGGTTTTCTGGATTTGTCACCGGGCCCAGCACTGGCAATGAGATGATCTATGGAAGTGAGGTGTCTGTGGCACTGTAGAGCTCACCGACATTCCCAGATGGCCTCAGCGATCTTCGGTGTCCATCAAGGCACTGACTTATGATGGAGTGAACAAACTGTGGTGGGAACAGTTTTCTCGGTGGCAGAGAAAATGGACTTTGTGACCTGCTGAAGAGCAATATCAATGTCAGCCGGAAATGGAGTGGAAATCACAGCATCCAAGGAATAAGTTGGCCAATCAGCCCTATGGAGGGACCAGCAAGGCAGGCGGTCACTAGGCTGACACTGTGGAAGCGACAGGAAGCTAGGAAAATTGTTGCTGCCACAAAGGTCATGGTAGACACTCCAAGTGAGATGAGGGAGAAGAGTCGGGCCACAGACAGACAGGTCTATGGCTGAAAACATTCCATGTGTCACACTAAAGTGTGTAGGAACACCTGTTTTATGGAGGCAAATATCTTGTTGTGCTAATATGGTTTCAACATCCTTAACATGGCGGGCATCTCTGTTCCACTCCAAAATGGTTGATAGGCATAAAGTCTAGCAAAAGCAGAAATGCTGAGTGAAGTTGTGCCACCAGGGCAGCAAGGTCAATAAGTGAGACAACCACATCTGGAGGAAGGCAAATGGAACATATTGTCAGTTCCTGCATAGCCCCTTATTCTAACAGCCACTGCCTTGAGTGTGGTGTAGAGAGGCACATCAGCACTGGGGACAGTGGCAAGAACATAATTGCACACATGTCCAGAGACCCTGTCATAGAAAGGATGATTTTTGTAATAGCCTCGATAGCAATGAAGGACAGGGCTACACAGGGTGGGAAGCAGCACATTTGCTGCAACAAATTAGAACAGTGTTGGATGAAGTGTCTAAGTCTAAAAGTAGACTACATCGAAAAATAAAAATGGGTTTCCCGAAACATGTTAGTAGTATTTATTTTGCACAGACTTTTCAAATGTCCCTTGTACAAGATACTCAACAGGCTGTTATATTCAGAGGCGAGCAAAAAGTATGAAGAGATCCACCCTGTGACCATGAAATCAACATAGGCAACAGCTGCATCACCACCCGTGATAATATCACCTCCAGTACAGTCTACCATGCTGGGCCCTCAGGCCCCCTTGGTGCTTGGAGGTGCCACCTCTTCTGTTGTCCCCAAGGTCCCTTTGGGAGTAAAAACCCCACAAACACTGGGGACATCAGTCCCCAACCCTCAGCGAGAGAACCAACAGCCACCTCTGGCTCCTCTCGCAACTCAGACAAATGGTGGAAAAAACCGCCAAGTTCCACTGCAGGATCATAGTGTCTCCTGAACATTGAGATATGTTCATGTCGAAGGTGAAGTGAGGTTCACAGAGTCATTTGCTTTAGCTGAGGCAGAGCCTCAACGTCCATTGATTCTGAAGTCTCAGCAATAGTCAAGTCTTCAGTGGACGCTGTGATGTGCACCATCTCCTCCAAAACAGAGGTTTGTTGTGGTGGCACGGTAACTGCCAGGGAGTCTTTCTTCTTATTCTTTTTCCTTTGGTTTCTCATGCTGGGAGGGCTTTGCAAACTCAGTCTCATGGACTGAAGACACTCTTCAGGCTCTATGACCAGTGTTTCGTGGTTCTTTGAGCCACTCACTGGTATCCACTGTTCCAGTGGGAATAACCTTAGAAGGAAGGATTCTGAGGGATCCGTTCCTTGCGAGAGGAGCCAGAGGTGGCTGTTGGTTCTCTCGCTAAGGGTTGGGGACTGATGTCCCCAGTGTTTGTGGGGTTTTTACTCCCAAAGGGACCTTGGGGACAACAGAAGAGGTGGCACCTCCTAGCACCAAGGGGGCCTGAGGGCCCAGCATGGTAGACTGTACTGGAGGTGATATTATCACGGGTGGTGATGCAGCTGTTGCCTATGTTGATTTCATGGTCACAGGGTGGATCTCTTCATACTTTTTGCTCGCCTCTGAATATAACAGCCTGTTGAGTATCTTGTACAAGGGACATTTGAAAAGTCTGTGAAAATAAATACTACTAACATGTTTGGGGAAACCCATTTTTATTTTTCGATGTAGTCTACTTTTAGACTTACACACTTCATCCAACACTGTTCTAATTTGTTGATCCCTTCTGAATAATAGGAACTATCCAAGTCTGGAAAATAGCTATTAATTTCTGCACTCACCACCTCGTTTGAATGAAATCTTCGTCCCACCAGGCATTTCTTCACATTGGGGAACAAATGGTAGTCTGAAGGAGCCAAGTCTGGAGAATAGGGGGAATGTGAAATGAGTTGGCATCCTATTTCCATTTTGTGACCACAACTGCTTAGGTGTGTGCTAGTGCATTGTCGTGATGGAAAAGACTTTTCTGTGGATCAATTGCCGGTGTTTTTCTTGCTGCTCAGTTTTCAAAGGGTCTAATAATTATGAATAATATGCACTTTTAACAGTTTTACCCTGTTCCAGGTAATCAATGAGGAATAGCCCTTGTTAATCCCAAGAGACCGTCTGAATAATCTTTCTGGCCAAAGGACCAGTCTTCACCATTTTTGGCACAGATGCTCCCTTGTTAACCCATTGTTTAGATTGTTCTTTTGTCTCAGGAGTATAGTAATGTATCCACGTTTCATCCACAGTGATGGAATGATGTTTAATCTGCGAGAATTCGCACGTTTAAAAGTTACATGATTGATTGCGTGTATAGCATTTTTCCGACAGTCAAATAACAGTTTGTAATGTACTTAATATGTCTAAATAAGTATTTCTAGTTTTGTTTATAAGAAAACTCACATATTCGACTATTTAAAATTGGTAAAATGCCGATTGTTTTAAAATTACCGTGAGCAGAATACTAATCGACCGAGTGCTAGCGGGTTAAAGTCCTGTGGATTCTTCCTGAATAGCTGCAAACCTTCCTTGCAACACTTCACACGATTCCGTTTTTGGTCAAGCGTGAGCAACTGCAGTACACATCTTGTGGATAGTTTCTCATGTCCAAATGTTTATGCAGAATATTATGTTTCCATTCATTTGAGATGCCCACAGCACTAGCAATCTCATGCACCTTAACTCTTCTGTCATCCATCACCATATCATGGATTTTATCACTGATTTCTGGAGTCGTTACGTCCTAAGGGTATCCAAAATGTTCAGCATCACTTGTACCAATATGGCCATTCCAAAAATTTTGAAACCACTTATAAATTGTTCTAATTGAAGGTGCAGAGTCACCATAATGTTTATCAAGCTTCTGTTTAGTCTCCTGAGATGTTTTGCCTTTCATTAAGTAATGTTTAATCACCACACGAAATTCTTTTTTGTCCATTCTTTGACAATCACTCTACTTCCTTGATTCACCAGAATGCCAAACACGAAGCAATAGACCAATATGGCTGAAACTTTGTGTGCATTCTGTCAAAAGATGCTACTAACTAAACATGACCTCGATACGCATTGGTGGTGCCATCACTTGGACTTTGCACGGACTATTAAAGACCCCTTGTATTCCATTATTTTGGGTTCTTTATGGAGAACTGTGCATTTCCGAGAGCAGGGAGTGTGTTGTTGGCCACAGTTTACACAAACTAGAGGAGGGTACATGGGACTCTTGGATATGTCGCAAGCCCGCATTCCTGACAGGTGGGGCTGGCATCACAGCAGGACGACATGTGCCCAAACCACTACCACTTGTAAGAGCACATGGGGGGGGGGGGGGGGGGGGGGAAGAATGTAGGCTTTGATGTCACACCGGAAATCATCACCTTGACTTTCTCAGGTAACATGTCTCTCAAAAACTAAGATTAAGGTACTGGTGGAGACCCTTTTGTCCTTTGGACCCCTATTAATGTACGAAATAAACTGTACTCCCCGCCTCTCCAAGTTCCACCATAGTTCTTCATCAAACTGTAACATAAGATCCTTATGAAATACAATTCCCTGCACCCTGTTCAGACTCTTATGGGAGGTGATGCTAATGGGAACATCTCCTAGCTTATCTCATCTTAGACATTGCTTACACCTCCCCAAACTTGTCCTCAAGGTTTTACACAAAAAGGCTTTGTGGTCCTGAACGATTCACCACCTGTTCGACTGCACAGCACGTATTGAGGGACATAAGCATCCCCTTGGTGACATGTCCTGTGTTTTTGCCCATGGCATTGCCAGAGAAGGAAATGATTGGGGGTCGTACATTACTGCCTTAAAGTCAGTTCGTCCTCTATTAGAAAAGGCAGTTTGGCATCCGCTCATTTCATCTTGGTCCCACGAGCTGCTAGGGCACTATACCTCCGCCCAGGCAGAGCCCCACTTGTCTGGGCAAGCATAATGCAACTGAGGTGTGGCAGGTTCTCCAGAGGTCTGCCTCAGTGTGTGTGTGTGTGTGTGTGTGTGTGTGTGTGTGTGTGTGTGTGTGTTACCTTTATTCCGCCCCCCCCCCCCCCCCCCCCCAAGTCCTTCCACTCCCAGGACTGGAATGACTCCTCATCCACTCCCTTAAAAACCTCATCCTTTCCTTTTCCCCCCTCCTTCCTTCCTCTTTTCCCAATGAAGCAACAAATGGTTGCAAAAGCCTGAATTTTTGTGTTTGTGTGTGTTTTTATTTGTGTATCTGTCAACGATCCTGTGCTTTTGGTAAGTTAAACCATCTCTCTAAAGAGAGATAGAGGAAGGGGGGGGGATAGATTTGTACTGTCCTCACGACCCAGGCAATAAAACCAAGATCCCCGCACTCTGAAACGTACAATGTTGCACTGTTGCGCTGTACAGTGGTCGCCGAGGCACACACAGAGCTTACGGTGTGGAGGACAGTTGGTGTGATGCAGTCCTCAGCTCAGCCCCTGGAGGCGGATAGAGGTTAACATCCAGGTAGGTAGCATGTCAGGTTGGGGTGGACCAAGGGAAGCCAGTGGATGATAAGGAGTTTGTGTCTGTGTCATGATTTTGAGTCAAAATTATGAAAATATCATCAATAAACTTGAACCAGATCAGAGGTAAGTGGTTTTGGGAGACTAGGAAGGTTTTCTCCAGATGTCCGATAAGAAGGTTGGTATATGAGGGTGCCATGGCTGTGCTGCAGATCGAGAGTAACAAGACCATGGGAATAAGGGATATTGGTGTATAGAAAAATGGGGTCAACTACAGTAAATAAGAAGGAGAGGAGGGGAGGGGAGAGGATAAAGAGGATGCAGAACAATGGTAAGGTACAGAATGGCGAGTGCTGCCTACTACAACATGCAGGTACTCACAGGTGGAAATGAGAGTCCATGAAGGAAAGGGATAGTATCTTTGTTCTGGTATAGCAGACACTATCAGGGCCTTTGCTATCATCATGACTTGAATTAGAGACCTCCTACCCAAAGTCATGCAGACCCTCTTCAAGAGTGTTCCATCCCCCAACCAATCCCCACAGCATTGTAGTGCATCACTATGTCACTCACAATCCTAAATCCTAACCACAGAAATCATATGCCCTTGATAGATCCCAATGCAAAGCGTACCCAAACCACCCACCCAGTACTTCCTGTTCCATTCTGATAACTGGCTTATCCTATCAGAGGCTGGGCCACCTGTGAAAGCTGCCATACAATTTACCAATTCTGCTGCTATCATTGTACAGATTTTTTTATTGGTATAAATATTTACCAGCTGTATATCAGAATGAATAACCACTGCCAAGAATAGAATGGGCTGCCCTGAAGCTCAACATGCAGCTGGGCAAAGCATGCTCAATTTCAAAGACTGCTTCACAAAGCAGGCCACCTTAGACTCTCCCCCACTAGCTCTTCTCAACTGCACACATGGGAGTTTCCTTAAGACACATTCAGTGACCATGAAACCAATCTGTCCTCAACTTATGGTAACATACTGCCTCTACACCTCAAACACAAGAGACCCCCTTTCCTATCCTACACCTTCTCGCAATTCAAGTCTCTCTCCCAGCTGAAAGCCACCTTTTGGATTTTCTCCTCTGTAACTCCCCTTTTTGCTCCCATCCCATTTTCCTTCACCACATTCACACCTATCAGCACCTGCATGCTCTGCCAGCCACTGTAGATAATTCTATTCCCCCTCTTGCCATGCATCTGGTGAACATGCACGCTTTTGCTCTCTCTCTCTCTCTCTCTCTCTCTCTCTCTCTCTCTCTCTCTCTCTCCTCCCTCTCTCTCTCTCTCTCTCTCTCTCATGGAGCATTGATAGATCCCAATGCAAAGCGTACCCAAACCACCCACCCAGTACTTCCTGTTCCATTCTGATAACTGGCTTATCCTATCAGAGGCTGGGCCACCTGTGAAAGCTGCCATACAATTTACCAATTCTGCTGCTATCATTGTACAGATTTTTTTATTGGTATAAATATTTACCAGCTGTATATCAGAATGAATAACCACTGCCAAGAATAGAATGGGCTGCCCTGAAGCTCAACATGCAGCTGGGCAAAGCATGCTCAATTTCAAAGACTGCTTCACAAAGCAGGCCACCTTAGACTCTCCCCCACTAGCTCTTCTCAACTGCACACATGGGAGTTTCCTTAAGACACATTCAGTGACCATGAAACCAATCTGTCCTCAACTTATGGTAACATACTGCCTCTACACCTCAAACACAAGAGACCCCCTTTCCTATCCTACACCTTCTCGCAATTCAAGTCTCTCTCCCAGCTGAAAGCCACCTTTTGGATTTTCTCCTCTGTAACTCCCCTTTTTGCTCCCATCCCATTTTCCTTCACCACATTCACACCTATCAGCACCTGCATGCTCTGCCAGCCACTGTAGATAATTCTATTCCCCCTCTTGCCATGCATCTGGTGAACATGCACGCTTTTGCTCTCTCTCTCTCTCTCTCTCTCTCTCTCTCTCTCTCTCTCTCTCTCTCTCTCTCTCTCTCTCCCTCCCTCTCTCTCTCTCTCTCTCTCTCTCTCTCTCTCATGGAGCTGCTGCATCGGCACCAGCCTTACCTGGTTCTTCCCCTCCTGGTGCCAGTACTATGTTGTTGTTGGTTTTTGGAAGGGACTAAACAGTGACGGTTATCAGTCCCTTGTTCCAGTCTTAGAAATAAAACACTTTGTTAAGCGTTCCTAAGTAAATGCTTTAACAAGTCAAAGTTTAAAACTCACAGGCAAATATAAAGAAAGGATACAACGAAAAGCGAAGAAGAGATAAAGGGGTGGAAACAGAACAAGAGTGTTTTTGCTGGGTGATCACAGAAATATACCTAACACATCCAGCCACTCTGGGACACTTTAAAACTACCTACCTAAAAGACGTAGGCAGGTGGAGGGCAGAGCAGTGACAGACACACACACAAACTTTAAATGGAGTTGTAAAATCCACACTCATGTATAGAATTTAAAACAGAGTCAATCAAGGAGGTATTCTCAGCTAAAGAAAGCTGCAAAGCGTTAGGGATATTAAAATTTCATCACTTTGTGGCTAAATTGCGGCATTCAAGTAAGATGTGGGCAACTGTCAAAGGCGCACCACATCGACACCGAGGAGGTTCCTTGTGACGCAGAAAATGACCATGCGTGAGCCAAGTATGGTCTATACGGAGCCGGCAAAGAACAACCGACTCCCTGGGAGAAGCCCTCAGGGAGGTCTACCATGCAGCAGTAGACGGCTTGACAACACAGAGCTTATTTGGTTCAGTCAAGTCTGCCCATTCAGAATTCCAAACCCCAAAGACCTTGCGGGTCAACTGGGTTTGGAGGTCCGAGACTAGGAGGCCAATATCCAAAGACCGTGAAGTAGTGGCCTGCTTGGCCAGCTGATCAACGTGTTCATTGCCCGATATACCTATGTGGCCCGTTGTCCAGACAAAAGCGACAGAACGGCCTGACTCGCCAAGGGTGAAGACAGCATCTCAGCATCTTGAATTGCTCGCACCACAGTGTGTTTGGGGAGAAACTGGTCGAGGGCCTGTAAGCCACTCAGGGAGTCACTGCAGATGACAAACGACCCCCTGGGGCGAGCTCTGAGGTGTTCAAGAGCTCTCAAAATACCGACCAGTTCCATGGTGAAGATGCTGCTTCCACAGGGCAATGACCGCTGTTCGATGTGGTCACCACAGACAAAGGCATATCCAGCATGGCCGTCAACCAAGGAACCGTCCATGTAAAGTATGTTTGCTCCGTGAAATGTGTCAAGCAGTGCTTGGAACCTGCTATGGAGAATCAGTGTGGAATGGAGGCTTTCAAATCCCGGAACAAATCCAACCGAAGCTCGAGGCCAGGAATTGTCCAGGGGGGGGGGGATACGGGGGGAGTAATGGAAAGGTGGAGGAAGGGGTAGGAAATCAAGTGAGGAGAGAAGGGAACGGACACAGACCGCAATCGGAAGACCCAACCTGGGCTGACGTCGCGGGGAAGGGAGTGCAGAAAGTAGGAAGAGAAGCCTGTGGTTCAGATGGCGGGATGAAGCATGAACCCGGGCAACGTAACTCACCAACAACCCTTGCCGGCGATACCGCAGATGGGGAACACCAGCTTCAGCTAGAAGGCTCGGTACTGGACTGGTGCAAAAAGCCCCTGTTGCGAGACGCACACCAGTGTGGTGAATGGGGTCTAGGACCCGCAAGGCAGACAGGGCTGCTGAGTCATAAACCAAGCTCCCGTAATCAAGCTGCGACTGAATAAGGGCCTTGTAGAGCTGAAGAAGGGTGGAACGGGCTGCTCCCCAACCAGTATGGCTGAGGAATCTAATAATATTTAAATGCCGCCAACACTTCTGTCTCAGCTGATGTAGGTGTGGCACCCAATTCAGCCGGGCATCGAAGACCATGCCCAGGAACCGATGTGTTTTCCTCGACCTGAAGTAGTTCACCACCCAGGTAGAGCTCTGGGTCAGGGTGAACTACCCGATGGCGACAGAAGTGCATCATGCGGGTTTTCTGTGAGAGAAAGGCCCACGAGTGGGCCTTTCGGATGGCACCCTGCAGCCGCCGTTCAGCTACGCCGATGCTAACGGAGCTGAAATACAGACAGTAGTCATCAGCAAACATGAAGCAACTGACCAATGACCCCACAGCCCCAGCAAGACCATTTATTGCCACTAAGAACAATGGGACACTGAGGATGGGGCCCTGTGCGACACCGTTCTCTTGAATACAGGGCGAGCTAAAAGCAGCCCTAACCCTCACCCGAAACGAGCAATGAGAGAGGAAATTGCGAATAAAAATAGGAAGGGCGACATGTAAGCCCCAGTCATGCAGAGTTGTCAATATATGGTGGTGCCAGGTGGTATTGTATGCCTTTCAAAGGTAAAAAAATACAGCAACCAAATGCTCACACTTAGTGAAGGCAGTGCAAATGGCTGACTCCAGTCGGTGACATGAGGTTGTCAATGGGAGAACGGCCCTGGCAGAAGCCCCCCTGTTGTGGAGCAAGGAGTCCACGCTCTTCAAGGATCCACATAAGCCGCCGACTCACCATACATTTGAAGAGCTTGCAGAGAACGTAGGTGAGGCCACCTGGGGATCTGCACCACGTATCAGCACCGGGATGATAGTCCTTTCCCGCCATTGTGATGGGAAAACCCCCTCTGCCCATAGATGGTTAAACAGGGCGAGAATGCGACGTTGAAACTCTGGTGAAAGGTGTTGGAGGAATTGGCTGTGAGTCCTATCTGGTCCTGGAGTGGTATCAGGGCACACAGCAAGGGCAGTTCGGAACTCCGACTCACTAAATGGGTCGTTATATAGGTCCCGACAATGAGTGCAGAAGGATAACTGTTTCTGCTAGGTCCGCTCTTTGAGGGAGCGGAAGTCGGCACTGTATGTGGCAGTCGCAGAGCATTGTGCGTAGTGCTCTGCCATATGCTCAGCGATAGCTGCTGGAAGTGTGCAGAACACACCCTGGATAGTGACGGATGGGATTCCTGTTGGCAGGCGGTATCCAAAGACGCGTCGGACTTGCGTCCATACCCGAGTCAGGGAGGTGTGGGAGCCGATACTGGCTACATACCGTTCCCAGGAGTCCTACTTGCTCTGCTGTATGAGTCGTCAAGCACGCGCACGGAGCCATTTAAAGGTGACCAAATTCTCCGCTGAAGGGCGGCGACGATGGCGCTGGAGCGCTCACCGACATTCCTGGATAGCCTCAGCAATCTCCGGTGTCCACCAAGACACGGACCTACGCCTAGTGGAACCGGTGGTTTGTGGAACTGCTGCCTCAGTGGCTATGACAATACTGTCAGTCACCTGCTGGACTGCATTGTCAATGTCATCTGGCAGTGGTGCAGCAATTACAGCACCTGAGGCATAAGCAGGCCATTCAGCCCTATGGAGGCATTAACGGGGCAAGCAGTCAGCAGCTTGGAGCGACACAAAGATTGAAAAGTGGTCACTGCCACACAGGTCATCATGCACACGCCAACTGAGGTGTGGTCTAAGGCTGGGTTTACAGACGGAGAGGTCGATCACTGAATACGTGCCCTGTGCCACACTAAAATTCACACTGAATTCAGGACGCAAAGGTCTTGTTGCGCCAATAATGTCTCAACATCCCTACTGCGGCCTGTGGTCTGGAGTCCACCCCACAATTGGTTGTGGTCGTTGAAGTCCCCCAAAAGAAGGAATGGTGGTGGAAGTTGGGAGACCAGAGCAGTAAGGTTGTTGAGAGACACGGCCTCATCCGGAGGAAGGTACAAGCTGCAGACAGTTAATTCCTGCGTTGCTTGATCTTACGCTCTTTGTGGAGTACAGATCAGGTGGGAGAACAAGGAGGATGCTGCTCATTACAATTGACGCACACTGGAGGTGGGGTACAAGGGGCGTCCGGATGGGATGCACGTCCGCACTCCCGACATGTTGGGTTGGCATCACATCGGGAGGACATAAAACCAAACCTCCAGCACTTGAAGCAGCGCATAGGGGGAGGAATGTAGGGCTCTACGTCGCACCGGTAGATCATCACCTTGACTTTCTCAGGCAATGAATCGCCCTTGAAGGCCAAGAAGGCACCAGTGGCAACCCTGTTGTCCTTCAGACCCCTATAGATGTGCCAGATGAAATGCACACCTTGCCTCTCCAAGTTAGCTTGTAGTTCGTAGTCTGATTGCAACAGACCATATTTAAGCTCTTATGTGGCGTGATAGTAATGGAAACATCACCCAGCTTGTCAAAGGCTAGCAAAGCCCATGACTGGGGATGACGTTGTTATTAGAATTGATTCAGATCTCATCTTTGACATACCCTCTACCTCTCCTCCAAATGTTCCACAAAGAACATTGGCTTTGTGGTCATGGAAGATTCCCCATCTGTACGACTGCACACTAAATACTTAGGGGCATAAGCCTCACCTTGAATTTTCGCCCTACATTCCTCCCACGGTGTGGACAGAGAAGGAAACATTTGGGGGTCGTACTGCGAAGCACTATATTCACCTCTACCGCGCTTAGAGACAACAGTTGTAGGTCCACCAACGTTCCGTGGTGTTTTCATGGTGTTCCCACGAGCAGCTAGGGAAATAAGGGTCTACCCAGACAGAGCCCCACTTGCCTGGGTAAGCTTTATACAACTGAGGTGCAGCAGGTTCCTCAGAGGTTGCTGCCTAAAAACTGTTCAACATCAACAGTCATGCATCTTCTCGGCACGTAGCACACCTTGAGATTGAGGTTTTTTTTTATATATATAGAGGGTTGTATCGTCCTCGTAACCCGGGCGATTAAGCCAAGATCCCCGGGCTCTGGAACGTACAACGTTCCACCGTCGCACCGAAAAATGGTCACTGAAGCACGCACAGAGCTTACTGTGTAGTGGACTGTTGGCGCGGCACTGTCCACGGCTCAGGACCCCGGATTCACCAAGCCCGTACTCAGCAAATTAATGCTGAGCCCCTGAGGGGCCAAAACTATGTCTGCCTCATTTATCTATCCAATGTGCTATATAACACAGACTCCTGTCCATATTTGTGCCTCATTGTAAGCATTCAACTGCAATGACTATTGATAGCCAGCGGAGTTGACAGATCTTTATGCTACAGACTGTTGCCAAGCAGGTGGCACACCATCACAAGCAACTATGGCCACAGATGGGTGATCTGCCTCTGCCGATCATCCCCTTTTCAACTTCAGTAGCTAACAGAGTTTAGTGTTCAGTCCTCCCCATTACCTCCCTGCTTTGGTCCAATCTCCTATACCAAGCTCAATCACATTCACAATTCCCTCTGCATTTCAACCATGCTTCTCACATGGCGGCCAGGGCTAGTGACGGTCAAGCTTCAGCAGTAGACAGGTTTGTCAGAGCATGCACAAGAGCTGCCCAATTTATTCCATGCACATGTGGCTGAGGTAGGGCCGACGGTTTTTCAAACAAATATGGGAGATTTTGGATATGGTAGCAGACATAGTCCCATCGTAACAACAGCATCATGTTTCATATTTAGAATAGTTTATATACTTTGTTAATGTAGGCCTAAGCCTAGGATATAAATAAAACATTAATATAATTACTGCATTCTACCAAAATAATTAAATTTATATTACAATATTATACCTGTATGTGATTTGGTAAGCCAGTAGAATCCATGCGGCTTGCAACATTCACTGTATTCCCCCAAATATCATATTGCGGCTTGCGAGCACCTATTACACCTGCCACAACAGGTCCTATATTGATTCCTGTAATAAAGATATCAGGTATACTTAGAGTGGAGCATTAACTGAGCTACATAAACACACACACACACACACACACACACACACACACACACACACACACACACACACACACACACATACTTGTTGGACACTCCGTCAAATTTACTCTCTGCATGAATTTTGAATACAAGCTAAATAACTATTTAAAGGGATACAAAGATGAAAAAAAAAATAATTTTAAATATTACATTTCTCATTTCAATGCAAAAAAAGTAAGAACAGCTGATTGTAACAAAGTGCTGGTAGGATTTAAACAGTTTAAGGAGTAAATGTAACTTCTCATTCAATAGTAAAATGCTGAGTCATCAAATGGCACCAGAGTTTGAACTATCTACCTCTTGAGCTTGTGACATACTGTTCTGTAGAATAGCCCAAAGAGTAGCTTTGGTTGTTAGGTTACAGATCAGTTTAGCTGTGGGTTGACAAAAAAGAGTTAGGCCAGTGTTGTGCCAGATTTGGTGGGGGGGGGGGGGGAGGGAGGGAGGGAAGAAAAAGCAGACAATAAGGGGGAGGGGGTCTAGCAGAGACTTTTCTCACAACTGTAGCTCAGACTCCCTTTCCTCTGCTTTCTTCCCCTTCCTATCAAATTTTTGCAACATCATGTACTGAGCGCACCACAACTATCTGCAGCCAGTAGCAAATCACTGGTGCAACATTCGTACCCTGTGCCTCTACCACCACTCCATCCCTTTCACTCTCTACTCCTTTTCTTGCCTCATCCATTCCATTGCAAGTGAGATGCAGTGACCGCTGAATGTAGTCAGCTGGAACAATTAATTAATGCAAATTTGTACATTTAAAACCTATCAATGTTTTCATTCTTATTGTGATGCCTTTCAAGAACTTGCTCTCATTGCACTTACTTTCAAGGTAATATCTCTCACAAAAAGCAAGTACAAAACTTATAAGTCCATCTTTATAGACTAAAGCTGAGGCAGACATTCCTGGGTAGTCATTCCAGTGGACTCTGAAAGTCAGAAGATAAAAGCTCACTTTTAACTGTTCTGCACTTTGAAATCTGTCTCATTACGTTAACTTGCAGCTAGTTGTTAGTGACCTTTCTATATTTTTACTCAATATTGGAGCACAGAAACATATTTGTCCTACAAAAGCATACAATAAAAATATTGTAAACTGTTGTTAAACAAAATTCTTGCAGTTGCTTCTGCAAGGATCTTGTGACTGTTACATTTACGCAGCAGTATATTAGTTTCCTAATAGTACCTGCTGTTAATAATATGAGTCGATTTATGATGAACTACAAGTGAACAATTTAGATGTGAATATTTTTCCAAATATATTATGAATCCTCATGTAGGGTTCAGAAAGGAGTTGCATGTTTTGTTGTGAAATTCTATACAGATTCCCAATAAATACCAGGCAGAATTGGAAAACCTACAGAGATTTAAAGAAAAAAAAAATCATTTCTAATATTGTTTTTCAGAATATATGGACTCAATCATCTAAATTCTAATTCACACAAAAGTTAACAGAGAGATTTTAGCCTTTCTATATAGAGAGAGCTGAATGTGACCCTCAAAGCAACAAACTAAGATAAATTCTTAGCATGTAGTGGGCAAATTTAACAGAGAGACAGCAGCACTCATTCTCAGAGCTGCTACCCTCATTCTGAAGTTCCCACAACAATCATTAGGAGTTCGTAAGAACTACTAATTGGCGTTTGTATATTTGATGACTCTCGTAGCTATATCAAAGTGGTCTTTGGACAAACAAGGAGGAGGAGCAGGATGATGATCATGATGATGATGATGATGATGATGATGATGAGGAGGAGGAGGAGGAGGAGGAGGAGGAGGAGGAGAATGAACTACAGAAGTAGCAACAGCAGCAGGACACTGCCACGGGTGCAACAGATGAAAACAATTACGACGACACATTTAGTTTTGCAAGGCGTGTTTATAAAGATGAGGATGAAAATGACCTTCTCATGGCAACATAAGTCAAATCTTGTCTATGCACTCTGTAGATTATTAAAGTAAATTTTTGTGTCATTACAGTGATTACATCAATAAATATTCATAATGCCACTTAAAGAGCACAACGAAGAGAATGGAATCATACAAAAACCCACTTTCTCAATTATCTTTATGTATTCATTTTATTATATAAGTGATAGTGAAGAATGAGAATTTCTGGACAGGTGCTAATAGTTTTACCTCGCTAAAAACCACAGGACAGAGTCACACACCACTCCAAAATATTAAAATATAAACTAGTATCAAGCTACACTTTTCAACATCAAAACTGAAAAATAGCAAATTGTGACTCCAACACCACTAAGTCATTTGTCACACAGCACGGTCAGTGTAGCTGACGGCAAGTGAACAATAAAATGAGGATAAAGTTTGCAACTCAACAAAAAAGACATTTGTTCAGCTGGTACGAGCACATAAAAACAGACACTCATACACAAATAACTTAACTCTCAGTCACAGCCTTCAACAGTATTGGGACACATTCTGTCACTCCTACAATCAAACATCAAAAGCTTACCACCATTGTCTCTGGCTGCTACTGCTGCTGCTGCTGCTGCTGCTGCTGACCACAGCAGCTGGAGGTGATGGTTATCTGTCTGTGAGGTGTGTGTTTGACTGTATGGAAGAAATCATGTGCCCATTTTCTGATGAAGGCTGTGGCCAAAATCTAAATTATGTGTATGTTGTGTGTATCTGACTTTTCAGTAAGATACAAACTATCCTCATTACATTGTTGAATTCCAACATAGACTTTCCACTGAAAACTAGTTAACAGTTTTTGAAGTATCTAAAAAACATATTGTATAAGTAAACAGTTTCAGTAAATTAGTCCGTCAAATTCTTCAGTGACTAAATGTAATTCTTCACAAATATGTTTACGTGCTGGTGTAAAAAAGAAAAAAATTAATAAAATGTAATTAGATAAATATTTGCAGATAATTGATACAAACTTACCAACACGCAACATGAAGTTGTTGTATGAATTTTCATTTATGTTCACTAATTTTTCACGCATTGCAAACACAAATTCCACTAAGGTACTGAGATAATATCCTGCACTTGCATCATCATCGTCATCCAATATACGAAGATCAGGCATCAGGCCAACGGCAGCCATGTATGTTGATCCAACAGTCTTGATTTTATCAATAGCTTTGAACCTCTCTTCTCCAAGAAGCTGAAAATGAAATCAGTTCTTAAATACAAGACTTACTCTTAAGCGATGTACATACACAGAAAACATCTAGGCCAAGAACAAGTTCTGACATCCAAAAATTGTTGCAATTCTGGGAACAGTTTTAATTACTCAAATTGAACTGTGGTATGTATAAAATCTGAATTTGCCACAATTTCACAGTAGATCTTCAGCCATGCTAAAAGAAAATAATCAAAATTTTGGATCTTTTCTTTTTGTGTGGTGTCTTTTCTTGAAACTCCTCAGAAAGTAAGTGTTTCATCAAAATGCCAATTTAACCATTTCAAACAAAGCATTAAATTTTTCACCAACTGAGTACCAAAACTTGCCTATCTGATTAAATTTTTATATGGGAAATCTACATAAGAATTTTTTTCCCCATAGAAGCTGATTTCAACAAATTTAATGCAAAATTTTAAAAAAGAAAGATTGCAGAACATCAAATTGTGAAATTTTAAGAAAGACATAAGCCCTCTAAATCTGAAGTATGAAAAAAAAAAAAAAAATAACTATGAACAACTACTTAATCCTCTACAGCAGACGTCTCAACAGTCAAAGATGATTTTGTTTTTCACAGACACCAAGTTTTGGGACTGGCCAGAGCTCATTCCCAAGCCATTCAAAATATGTACAAGCATCTCCAACAGATTTAAGTTATATTTTTTATGACCTAATATCACCCAGTGCAGAAAACAACTAACTGACGTATAGAGTGGGTGTGGCATTATGTCATAGAAAATTACAGTTGGTTATAATTCAACTTCCCTGATTTGACTCGTTAAAACAAGAAAGCAAATAACCAAATTATCAAAAACTAGGTAGCATTAATGTCAAGGGAAGAAAAATAATGTAGAATGTATTCAATTGAAATACTTTTAATGTGTTGATACGGTACTCTCTCTTTTCCTCCTCCTCCGTTGTTGTTGTTGAGAGAGATCTCTCTCTTTTCCTCCTCCTCCGTTGTTGTTGTTGAGAGAGCAGGACTGCATTCTTCACAGTATAACAAAGCATGCCTGTAGGTATATTTGCTACCTCATTTGATATGCTGTGCTTCAGATCAGTACATATGTGAATGTTTGGGTAGTAAACCATGTCTTTCAGGTAGCACCACAACCAGAAATCACAGGGAGTGAGATCAGGTGATTGTGGTGTCCAGTCATTTGGAAACTAGTGACTGATAAGTTGATTGTTTTTAAAAACGTTTTGGAGAAACAGCTGAACTTCACGAGCGATGAGCGGTGAAGCCCATATTGCATGAAAACTGTCGAGTTCAATGAGTCTCCTGTAGGGTGGGTATGGCATGCTGGCAAAGCATAGCTTAGTAACACTGGCCATTCACACAGCATGTCTTTGTTCCTTGAGGGCCAACCTGTTAAAAAAAGGATAGGCCAACGATTGAGATAACAATGAAGCCACACTATAGATCGACACTTTCACCATACAGAGGAACTTCAAGCATAGTGATTGGAGGTGAGTTCACCTCACCTGTCAGAGGAAAATTAGCTTCATCTGTCCATAGGATTGTTCAGAGATAACCCTCCTCAACTTCAATCCTTGTGAGAAAGTGAAGAGCAAAGTCAACATGTTGTTGTGCAAGCTGCTGTACAATATGGATCTTGTCTGGATACCATTTAAGAACGGGTCAAAGCACCTTCCAAACAGTGGACTACAGCCTACAGTCTTGAGTGGTTGGGCTGGAGTCCTTATGTTTGCATGCATTGACACTGGTACATGAGGGTCACTGGGGGCCCCTCACGTTAAAAATATGGCCCGGCGGCATGTGTTTTGACCCAGTATGCAAAGCGATATTGTGCACCTGGAGGCCTCCTGCTCGCAATGTGCTTCACAGCAGGCAGCACCACGTGCATCGCTTTTGCCTTGACCACAGCCTCGTCAGTCCTGGGAGCAAATACGTGTGGACCTTGAGAGCTCTTTTTGTAATTCCTATTGGTGGTTAGTGGTGGATGCCTACTCTCACTTCGCTTATGTCATGCACTGCCCTACCATGTCTACAGCCGTGACTCTTCAGTATCTTTCTAAGATTTTTGCTATAGAAGGCTTCCTCCCATCTTGGCCTCCAGTTTACCTCATCTGCCTTTCAGGATTTTTGTATCTAGTTGGGGGTCTGCCACGTCCTTACTCTGCCTTTCCATCCCCAGTCTAACAGTGAGGCAGACTGGCTGGTGTGTACTTTGAAGGTCCAGATGCGCAAGTATGTGGCATCTTTACCTGTGCACAATGCTGTGCTTCGCTTCTTATCTTTCAACAGCTTTACGCCAATGTGGGATCTTAGTCCCGCTGAACTACTCCACGGCAGCGCTGCTCCAACTGCTCGTGCCATGGCCGTAGCCTACCGCTGCACCTTCCCTGTGCCGCTACTACCCTCGGTTCTGCTGCCTGCGCGTGGTGTTTTGGATGCGGTCGCCGCTGGCTGTCGGGCCTCGTCACAGACTACCAGGGCCAACGTATATGCTCCATGCACATGCCAGGAGGGGAAACATGGCCCATGGATAAGACAACATCGCTTCAGAATTATTGAGATCCTTGTTAGAACGCATCATCATAATATTATTTCACCTGAGGTGCACAGTGTATGAGAAACGTGAAATACCTTCAGAGTTAAAAAACTGCATAAGAATTCACTCCAAAGTAGACTGGTGATCATTGGTGTGAATATTACAAAACTATTAGTTTAATAAGTAATGGCTGCATGAAGGTGACATGCATTATTTACAGACAAATAGAAAATCTGCAAGTGACCAACCTCAGGGACGAGCAGGTTGAATCTTGAGAACTATAGTAACATGGGGCAATGCTGACACTGACCCAACAATTTCTTGCAAGATACAATTAGGAAAGGTCAATCTTCATCTATGGCATTAATAGGTGTGGAGAAAGCTTCATTAAATATTAACTGGAATACACAGTTTGAAATACTTAGGGTGGTAGGGGTAAAATAAGTGGAGTGGAAGGTTATATACTACTTACGATAGTTGACTAGGTTACGTAAGCACTGAGGAGGTACTGAACAGAACTGACAAAACATAGCATTAAATCACTTGACTAAAATGAGAGCACAGTTGACAGAACACATTCTGAGACATCAAGTAATCAAAGTTGGTGTGTGTGTGTGTGTGTGTGTGTGTGTGTGTGTGTGTGTGTGTGTGTGTACATATGTTTGTATTTTCAATGGGAGGGGAGAGTAAGAGACAAGATAGTACATAAAAAGTTAACTAACCATCACATGTAAAGTGTTTGTTTGAATGTACCACTGACTTGTTCTAGTGGCACTTCTAGAATTTGTCTATTCATGTGTTTCTGTGGTAAGATCTGAAATATCTATGTTTCATGTTTTTAACTGTGGCAGTTTTAAACAAGCAAGTATTTCCTCTAAATAAAATATCAATCTCTGGAGGGAGAATGAAGATCATCTTTACATAGTGCACTATCAATACAGTTTAAAGAAGCAGCAATTGTAGCTGATTATTAGAAAGAATCTACAACCATGAAGCTGATTTTTTGCACGTGTACCACAAAGACCAGAGAAGACAATTAAGAACTTTTATGGCAACATATAGACAGCCAGTTTTCCCATAACTCAGTTTGTGAATGGAACATGAAAGCAAATGGCTAGCAATGAATATAAGTTAACCTTCACCATGTAGCACATGGTGGCTTCTGGTGTAGACATGGATACAGAAATGAAGTGATAAGAAGTATATAAATTGTGTAATATTAGAGTTTTGATCACCATAACTGGACCAAGTTAACTTGATATTACAAAATATTGTATGAAGGGCTTATCAAAAAATGCTGAAGGACTATAATATTATAATCTGTTTTACAATATTTAAGTATCTGCAGACACACTGAAAGATCTAACAACAGGAACTGGATAATAATGTACCAGTATTGCTCACTAGTGATAGCTCCAATACCTTCTTTTATTAAAATTTCCACGACATGCATCAACTTTTTATGAGTAGCACAGGGCAATATATTTTACTGTACTAATCATCGTCTACAGCTGAAGAATCAAAATGAGAAAACTAGGTTAGAATATAAAAGATAGGTATGTAGGAAGGTGAAGAACAAGCTAAAGCAGATTTGGGATTGGTTCATAACAACAAATATTTCAGATCCACTGGAAAAATGATTTACATATGAAAGCTTAAGCCAGTCATTAAATATAGAAAATAAGGACAATTGGAATGGCTATTCACTAATTTGGTTAACACTAAATATGGTGAAAATAATGCTGCCCAAATGTCAAAAACTCTTGAAAACGTAAATGAAACATGCAATAATGCAATTAGATGGGAAAGACACAAAAATGAAAGGAACCAATGCTATGCTAACTAATGTGTATAGGTATTGTTAAAGCTTCTAAGTAGATTGTTCCTTTCCTTGTTACTTTCCTCCTCTAGAGTTTTCATCTTTGGCTCATTAACACTGTGGTGATTTCTAAGGTGGTGGTTACAGAGTTTATTTTGAAGTGCATCCTTTGTTTCTGAGATGTTCAATTACTTCTAATGATTAACACAGCTTTATAAATAATATCTGGCTTCAGGATATACACCAAAATTTTACTGGAAGCAGAGATACAGAACTGACACATTATTTACCTTTCTAAAACAATAATGTGTGGTTAGAATAATGTATTAATTTTTTTTTCATTTGATAATTTATTGAAGAAACAGTACTGACTAACAGTGAACAAAACTACAGCTCCTGTTATTGCTGCTATCACAAAAGCTACTGCTACTTAACCACAATAGAGTCATTACATTATGGGATTAACACAAAAAAGGAAATCACACTACTGAAAGCAACAATGTCAGCTATAGCAAAATAATATAAATATAATAAAAACAAACCTCATCAAAGTCTGCAATTATCTCATTAAGCAGACGAAGGCACTCGACACCCTGATTGTTGCCATCCAGTTCAGTGTAGAATTCATGGTAATTGGTGACAGTTGCAAACACGACTCCAACTCTTGAGTAACTTTGATGGTAGAGGTCCTGTGAAAGAGTGTTCTGTGCACCACAGCCACACAGAAGGATGGGGGGGAGGGAAAAAGAGTGCGTAGCATCAGTATACAAAGCTTACACACAGCCATCAGCAGCTTCTATGCACTGCAGCTTGGTTATAGCGGGCCATAACAACTACTGCTTATGTACACAAGGAAGGGCCACTACAACCACTAAATTAGAAGGCTAATACAATCTGTTATTAGTTATTACATATTCATCTGCAAGTTAACTTTAATAAACATGTTGTAATTTGCCAATTAGAGACTTGCAAAATTTATTACACAAGTCAATAATCACATACACACTGGATTTTGTCAACTAGCCTACCCCATCTAACTATGACACACAAAATGTAAGTAAAGTAATAAGTATACAAAAGTGACACACAAATGACATGATTCATTAATTAAAACAGTTAGCACAAAATCACTTCAAAACTCTCATATTTTTGTGAGAGTTCTAACCACCCAAATTAGGCACATTTCACATGCATAGATACTTTTCTTACTACATACAATTAATTAAATAAATATTATCTTAAACTTTAGAATACAATTATAAAGTCTACCAACATAAAAATGTTTTCCGAAAGGTCTATGAGAAATTCTGAATAACAGGATTGCAGTTATTTTGTAACAAAAAATAGGAAAAATTATTTTTTCTCAAACTAAGCCATCTCTCAAAACATAAGCTTCAACCTACCAAGTGTTTTTTAAGGAAATAATTTATTAATATTTAACAAATGTTTATGGAAGTTTCTCTATTCATCTATATATCTGCCTATTTATCTATCTGAGAAAGAATAGTGCCTGTTTTAGTCTCTAGCTAATGAACTAGGCATTTGCAAATTATAATCTAGTTTATTGAAAGAGATTATTTGAAAAAAGCTCACTAAAATTTGATAAAGTTTAGTTTAAAAATTATGCACCATCAAGTGACTAGTCAAGATAGAACAGACGTACTAGTATGCACTCTACATTATCAAATGTAGGGGAAAGCTCAGCATCAAGCAATTTCACTGCTGCTAATAAGCAGTTAAGGCATAAAGGGAGCATTTCTAAAAAGGGCACCATTTCTAAAATGGGCATCATAAAAGAACTGAAATTTTATTGTAACCTTTAAAAGAACACTATGTTAAAATATTTGTCACTTAAGGTAGTGTCAGAAGCTCTGCAGAGCACAATTTGTTGAAAGGATGCTGGAGATACAGTTTCCATAAATCTGGTCATTAACTACAACATATTTCTCCTATTTTAATAAGATCTTATATGATAATTCTATTTTACAAATGTGATATTCCTGAAATCTTTGAATTAAACACCACTTTGAACTATGTACATACTACAATAGTACGTCTTCTTGAAGGCATAACAATAAAAACTTCATGAAATTTACAATTTTCACATTGCCATATAATGTACAACAAACTCAAGAAGAAAATGTCAATATTACTTGCATCTTTTTACAGGTGCTATAGGGTAGCAACACTACTCATGAAGTTCTATACATGTCACAGATCTCTAATTTGAGCAATTTTGACCTTAATTAATTCTTTGAGGGAAGAACTATGAAATTTTAAAAGTTACCTTTCATAAGATGAAGTATCAATAATATAAAAGCCAACTATTATGACCAGTACTGGTGGAAGATCTAAAGTGCAGTTTACTTAAACCATTGTGAGAGATGTAAATAAATGAAAAGAACAAAGAGGAAGAACAGTAGTCCAATTAAAATTACTTTGTGATAAACAGATTGAAGTGCCAGAGGATAGTATTGCTGGCATAAAACTGGTCATGCTTCACAACACCCTCCATGTATTAAAAAAACAGGCAACACATTATACTTTTGGTATTGGAGAAAGCATTATAATTGTTTAGTGGTTGGCCCCAACTACTCGACTCACTGAAACATGAACCACTAAATAATTTTAATTGGACTATAGAGAGATAACTGTCTTCCACATTGGTACCTAGGTTATAAAAATAGCACACATTGACAATATACATGGAAACAAATCATCACTTATAGAGCCAAAGTGTAAGGTAGAAAACAACAGTATTGTAACAGTAGTATTATAGCATCATCCTTTGTAGTTTACATGATATATGTAAGTTCTTATATCATCTGATGCCTTATGTGATTGTAAATTTCCATGTAAAGTCCACAATCAAAGTAAAGTACAACACTTAATAATATTGAGACCTGTGATGGGGCAATGCTCCTTACATAGGTATCTCTTACTTTCGATAGTGTGAATGCAGTATGCCGATTGTTTATGCATCGAAGATGCCACCTGTGAGAGAGTAGAGAGTTCATGAGGGAACTCCAAGAAGTGAAGCATGAGTGTTGTGATGGCGGAGTGATTAAATATTTTTCTGACTGGTGTGTGTGTGTGTGTGTGTGTGTGTGTGTGTGTGTGTCCCTGACCTTCACAGTGGGCCCTCAATGTTATTCGCAATCTAATACAAAGTGTTACGCTTGCCATGAATTGCGACAACCACACCGGTATGACATCTTCACTTTTGACTACACAAACAATGCGTCTAGTGGATAACAACAGTGACCAGTCACTTCAGAAAATATTGTGAAAATACTTACTAATTAGAAATGTACAACAAAAGCCGCAAACAGCTCATATTTTTGTTAATGGAAGAATTTATGCATATTTTTACCAGTGCAATTTTTGTTTGCTGGTTGTCAACAACCTCAAACTGTCACATGAATGTGCCATTATTGTGCAGCCTAATTAACTGTATCCATGATAGAAACACTTTCCACAAAGTACTGATCAGCCTTATCCAACATGGTCAATCATATTTTATTTACAAGTTCTGATGGTAACAGCATTGTTACTGATTTAGGTGGGAGTGTTTCAGACCTGTTCATAACCGACAGCTGCCAGAAGAGAACTGAACCCCTGGAGGATTCTGCAGTATGGGGTATGCTTCCTCTCATTCCTCCAGAAAGGAATATACTGTCATAATCTAATCTAATCCTGTTGCCTCCATGATGTTCATATCAGACCTACCCCTTGTGTAATGATCCACCCTGTAATGGCTTTAAGAGTTTTACTAAGAGTAGTGTACGCATTTCAATCATGCCAACTCAAGACCCAACGAAGCAGTAAATTTAGGCAAACCATTTCACATTATACATGTGTGGGATCCTTTTTCTTTTGTCACTGGTATTCACTGAAACCTTCCATAAAGTGTTGCCAACATGAACATGTACTAGCTTCCTCAGTTCATTTTCTCATCTCAGCCTTTATCTAAGAGACTGATCATCTCACACAAGGAGATGGATGTACATCAACCATCTGTGAATTGTCTGCCAATATTTAAGGCAAAGAATTCTGAAGGCCATCCTTAGTATGGCAGGCTGGATGGATCGTTACACAAAATAGAACTATGGTACGCCTGGGTTGAACATCATGGAGACAACATATTACAGTGTATTTCTTTCTGAAGGAATAATAGGAAGCATACCTCGTGCAGTGGAATTTTCCTTCATAGTACAGAGAGAAGAAACCTTATTTGCATTACAAATGTTGGGCATGTAATCACTTCTATTGTCAAATCATCAGGCAGTTAATGTCCTGCGATAGCTGCATGACTTAGGACAGAGAGAGAGAGAGAGAGAGAGAGAGAGAGAGAGAGAGAGAGAGAGAGAGAGAGAGAGAGAGAAATCAAGAAAGCAGTCATACTATGGCGACTATGGCAAATGACCTAGAGACTGGTCATTGAGTTGTTACATATTAAAACATGATCAAAGGTTGCCAATTTAAATACAACAGAATTCTCTGTTAATGGATCACTGAGCCACCATAAAAATAAATCAAATAATAGCAATAAATGCAGGGTAATGGGGCAGGCTATGGGCAGAGCGGAAACAGAGGTTTGGCTTTTTTAGGGAAGTGGAAGCTGGCTGCACGTGCCATGAGATGCCACACGGTACCAAGGTGTGATGGAACTGCCCATTCGGCCTTCCACACATGTGTTCTTTGTCCTTCCAGAAGGATGCAGTCATAGCTATTGAAGCTCTATAAGAACGACATCATGCCAGACCTGCTAATCAGTAATTTTACCCTATATGGCAATGGCAGAGCTTGCCATCAAAATCTTGAGAACTTTATTCGACATGAGACTACTTGTCTACTAAAGATTTGATTGAAGAATGCCACTGCAAAAGACTCCAAGGATACTTTCATATTAACCTGAAATAAGTATCCTCAAGAAGTGAGTTTGTTTGATTGACTTCATGTACAGGATACCTTGCATTTCAAGTGATAGTATTAGCACATTTTTTTCCCTTCAAGTATTGGGTTTCAAATATTCTAAACCAGCTACTGCTACCAAATAGTAACAGTGATATAGAAAGAATGACCTCTGAGATTTACTAAAAAGTGAGACTGATGCAACAATATTAGTCTTTCGTAACAGTTTATTCTAATTTTCTATTGCACTTATTGAGGTAAAACTTTTGACAACATCAGGTTGGATATAGAGAATATAAGGAACACCCACTATGTGGGTGAGCTATATAAACATTCAAATTTATGTTTTATTATAATAAATGTGTGTCAATACAAAATGAAGATTCTGAAGTAATAATATACTTCCATATACAAGGAAGTTTGACAGCCACAATCAAAAAATCACATGAACTGCATTTTCTTTACTAGTTTTGGTGAACTATGTCACAGGTATCAAAAGATACAATGAAACTTTTCACATTATTTTATACAGTTTTCATTGCACATCAATGACCAGTTCATATGAGTTTTTGATTTCATTTATTTACAGTGACTTATAAGGCATGTTACTGTAAATAAGTGGAATTCTCACAAACTCCTAATAACTGGTCATTGATCTATATATGAAAATATTGTAAAATCATCTGAATGGTTTCATCATATCTTTTGATTAAGGCAGCATAGTTTACTGACCCCAGTTAAGAAAATTGTTAACACTGATTTTATTATTTTGGCTGGCAAACTCCTTTGTATTATATGGAAGTATGTTGTAACTTCAAAACTATATCCGATCACACTCCTTACCTACTATGTCAACTACTAACAAATGAAGATATAAAAACTTATATAAAGGTCTTTTATAAAAAAAAGTCAATAGGTATAACTGGGTCATTACAGAAATGATACAAATTTTAGAAAGCCCAAATGGGCAGCATCATAGCATGCTGGTCCAGACATTATTAAAAACTAAGGTGTGGAAGTGCAAAATATACAGAGTATAGACATTTTCTACCTGTCCTTTGTTTACAAAATGTCAGGAATTGTGTAAATGTTGAAGTACCAAGGATGTGAAATGAAGATTCAGATGGGCTGTGCTAATAGGAAGACATATCCACTTGCACACACAAACATGACTTCAAAGACTACCTGTCAGAAATGAAAAAGATGCTATGCAATTGCCCCAGATGGGAAGCTGAAGAAGGCCATTAAGGCTGCAAAACTGTACCTGCATTGGACATGAGAAACAATTAAATGGGAAATTTCTAACAGTGTCATTCTACCACACAGTTAGGAAATAAAAACAAATCACCAAATAGAAGGGGCAATGAGTTATGATGCAACTATAAATCCATCCTCAAGAAGATGCTGTACCATAATCTAAGTTTTGAACTGATTTTTTTAAATCATCCACTGCACATTTGTGTGTCTTACTGATTCCTTTATTAGCTGATTTCTGATGTAATAATGAGTATCTTCTATTGTTGTTTAAAAAGATTATATAACCAGCAGTGCACACTTTTTCTCATTTTCATACATCAATGCCAGCTCTACAATCAAGTATATTTTTCTTTTTTGAGTCACAAATTATTTAAAAGAAAACAGTTTTGAGTTCATGGAATGGTACATCCTGCTTTACATGCGAAAGGCCACCCAAAGAGAAACTTTTTTAACTTGATAATTTTTCTTCATCCAGTTAATTAGCAATGCAAAAGTGGCTAACTGAGAAACACAAACCATTCATTAAGCTTTGCATAATCCCTTTTTCTGGCGTCTGGAAAGTAACGACATTAATAGAAAAATGCTGTCACACCATCAAGACATTTCCTGCTGATTCTGCACCCCCATCTACATCCATAATCCACAACCAACTTAAGGTGTGTGACAGAGGATACTTTCTGTACCATTGTCATTTCTTCCTCCTATTCTAAAAATGTATGGTTCGAGGAAAACATTAGTGCTCATATGCCTCCTTGTGGGCACTAATCTCTCCAATTTTCTCCTTGTGGTGATTTCACAAGATATACATAAGAGAAAGCAATATATTGGTTGACTCCTGAAGATATGTATACTCTCATAACTTTGACAGAAGCTTATGATATAGAATGTCTTTCTTGCAGCATCTGCCACTGGAGTTTCCTAATAACCTCTGTGACATTTCTGTGCTTACTAAATGGGCCCACAATGAAGTATGTTGCTCTACATCTGCTATCAACACAACCTGGTACAGATCCCTCACTGATGAGCAATACTCAAGCACTGGGTGGCTGTGTCTCATAACTTACATTCTTTGTTGAAGGATAGCACTTTCTAAGGTTTCTTCCAATGAATATCAGTCTAGCATCTGCCTTACCCAAGATTAATTATATAATAAAGGATCTTTCTTTCTATATGAACACAGCACTTTGCATTAGTTTATTTCCTTCAGCATAAATCGATATACTGTAGATCCTTCTGCATTTTGTCACCCTTTTTCAGTGTCAGGACTCTCAATATACTACAATATAACCTACTAAAAGTCTCATTCAACTTTCAATGTTATCTACTATGTCATTTATATATACTGTCCTGTAACACTCCCCTGGAGTACAAAGTTGCAAATAATAACATGGAGTTTAAGTAAATGGTGATTATCAAACAACAAAATTTGAATCTTTATAGTCACCATGTTGCTGCGGAACTGGTTATCGAGGAAGTGAGTTGCAACGTGAGCTGGCAAAAGGTTGAACAAAATTCTTTTGTTGCTGTGCTGCAATGCATCCATTTCCCGCTTCTCTTCATTGGCCTATGCAAACAAATAAAAGAAATGTAACTCTTCATGTTTAAATAATAAACATATTGTATGTAATATAAATTTACTGTTAATTCTTAAATTGTCTGCATGTAAAAAGCAAAACAAGAGTCATAATTTACCACGGAAAACTGTGTAACAAACTTATAAGGTAATATGATTGTCTATTTCATAATTTTATAGTAACATTGTGCATTACATTTGTGGATTAGTACATCAATAACATTCCCAAACCAACTAACAAATATTACTAATGTATATTTTGTTAACTCTCACACTATTTTATTTCATACAGAATATGAACTATTTTCCTATATCTTGTTATATCTTGGGCCCACAGTGTTATGTCTTAGATTGACATAATTGTATAAGGTTGGTCCAAAACACTGTAAAATAATATTTTATATATTTATTCATGAGATATCTTTCGGCGTAAGTGCCATTGTTAGGTGTTTTTGGTATTTACAGGCCTTAACTGCTTCAACTGACTATTTATGAGGTCTTCTCTTACATTTCAGTCACGAACTTTTGTCAGATAGTGACTAAAATTCGTGAATGAAATATAAGAGAACACGTCATAAATGGTAAGATGAAGCAGTAAGGCTTCTAAATACCAAAGACACCTGGCGACAGTACTTACACTGAAAGATCTCTCCTACATAAATAAATGAAATAATATATTACAGTGTTTTGGGCCAACCTTTTACAATTATTTTCCTACAATTTTGCTATGATGTGACAATACTTACATGACATTAGCTTATAATCATTAAAAATTCCAAGTGTTACACAGAGTTAAATGAAGTATTACTTTACACTTGTCCCCCCCCCCCCCTTATGAAAAACACTATAAAGCCTGCATAGTAACTTTACAAAAATATAAATTTAATAAGAAAAATGTTAATACATTTCATTCTTAAAACACACTATTTTAATGCTACACTGAGTTCTGAACATTGCATAAACCAAGGACAAGGTGTTATGTATATGAAACTGCCACTAAATGCATGAAGTGTTATAATTTGATTTAAAACAATAAAATGCTTATTATAATTCATGAAGTATCACCAACAGTACCACATCCTGTAAGTTGGCTGCCATTTTCACATTTAGGACATGTAACTGTGGGAAAATTTGAAAATAGCTTTTTAAATCAAATTTAGTTGCATAAAGAGAAAAGGTCTTAATGTTCCCTCTTGTTCTTTGAATAACATTAAATGATAATGTTTATTAGTTTAAAATATTTGAAGTAGTTCTGCTCCAGAATAAAGGTGAGAACTATTAAGGTTTACATGCTCCTCACAAAGAAGCTAATTATAGGGTGCGCACTAGGACAGATTGGTGATGTAGGCAGAAAGGTGAACTCTTCAGTGGAACAATCTAATCATTTTCCTTTAATAATTTTGGGTACCTATGGTTACATGCAGATTTGAATGCCAGACATTATGATTGAGAGTCCAGTGCCTTCATCAATCACCTAACATGGTCTACAGCAAAATAATTATTTTCTCATGTTTACAAGTATAACGTAACTAATTTTTTTTCTCAACCACTGTGCATTCAAATAACAGCTCTGCACCCTGATCAAAGAATACTGTTATTCTGTTTATTCTTTGTAAGCTTTCCGATTGCTTAGTTTTCTATTTATAATAAAAGATAGAATATTTCTAGGTTAGAATTCAATGACATACTACATCTTGAGGAGATATATAACTTTCTTCGGAATTATCTCAAAGGATTGGGAAATAATTCAGCTTATTTTTATAAACAAAATTATGTATTCAAGATTTAACCAGTTCCGAGATCACAAACTGGAATAAATACATCTGCTGAAAAGGTACGCATTTCTCTTTAGTATTTGGATCTGTCCATCAATTTTGGAGGGATCAGTGTGTGTGTGCGCGTGTGTGACAGAAAACATCTTGGGAACTTTAGTGAATATACACGCGAACCTGCTCCTACATAGTCAAGACTTTAATAACAGTGAACTTTGTGATAAATCCACCAGTGCCGTGTATACCACTGAAGGAAAGACTTTGCTTATTTCAACAACAAAAGCATAAGTCATCCCAACATAGTTCTCTGAGCATTAAAAAAAAAAAAAAAATGATTAGATTAATATTTCTAGGTGCGACGATCGAAGAATGTAAGAAGCCGAGCTGTTTGCAGTTGCTGCAGCAACAGAGCTAGCACTTCTGAACAGACGTTTCCAGGTAATATTTTTTTATATTTTATTTTCTTTTACATTTTTAATTAATCTGATTTATCAATTCACTGACTTGACATTATTAACCTGCTGCACAATACAATTCTCTCTCAAATATTAAATGTCAAAGTAATCCTGAACTTTAAATATATGATACGAATATTATAGACGAAAAACTCCTAGCAGGTGAGACAGCTGCACAAATAAATACACACACACACACACACACACACACACACACACACACACACACAAACACACACACACAAACACACACAAGCGCAAGCTTCCGCAACCCAGATGCTTCTTCAGACAGTTGGTTTTGAACTTCTTTGGTTTCTATAGTATGTCTGCCTAGGTGTGTTTGCGTCTGTGTAAATGTATGGGTGTGTGTGTGTGTATTTGTTTACCTTCCTTTTCTTCCCCCAAGGTAAGTCTTTCCTCTCCCGGGATTGGAATGGCTCCTTACCCCTTTCCTTAAAACCTTCATCAATTCCTTTTCCCTCTCCTTCCCTTCTGCCTGAAGAAGCAACTGGGTTGCGAAAGCTTGCGTTTGTGTGTGTGTGTGTGTGTGTGTGTGTGTGTGTGTGTGTGTTCTATTTATTTGTGCTGCTGTCACACCTGTGCTCCTTCACCTGGTGAGTAATCTTCGTTTATTTTTTATATATAATCCTGTACTTTGATTTTTATGACATTGATTTGATATGATTTTTAATATGATAATATTAAAATGGTAATCCTCCAGACAGGACTGTAACTGGTAATGCTACATAATAGTATGTGATTTGTTGCGTGTTCGGAATATACTTTGCGAGTTCACAATATGACTGCGAGAGGACAGCCCACGACAACGTCACTGCTACAAGACGACGTTACAAATTAGGAAACAAGGCCAAACTAATACATTTACTATCTTTCTGCTTATGTTGTGGATGATCTTTTAATAGCAACAGAATCATAGGACGAGCATTATCAGCTGTTACAACATGTCTTAAATGTCTTTGAGGAGTCTGGAATTACAGCCAATCTTCAAAAATCGAAGTTTGCATTGCAGAAGGTGAAGTTCCTTGGACACACTATTAACAAAATCAGAATTTTACCTGAAGAGGCAAAGATTAGTGCTATAAAGAACTTTTCTACATGAGCATACCGAATATATCTCATAGTCTCTGATTTCCTTGTGAAAATTATGACATTACTGAGGCACCATCTAAACACTCAGACTGTCAGTTTCTATCAACAACAGAAATACTATCCGGGAAGCAAAAACACTTAACTATTTTGGCTAACTATGGTTGCATGCAGATTAGTATATTTGTGAATTTTAATAATTTGTTGAACATTAGGATAATATAAAGGATGTTTCCACTGAATATTGACCATACATGCAATTAATAGTGAAATAGATTGAGGTAAAATAAGAACAAACCTGTATCTGCCACAGGAAATCAAGTCGAGCAGTCCATTCTACTTGTCTGCCATGAATTATAACTGCTAATAAGAACATTAGAATGTAGACAACAGCAAGAGCATGCTGTGGGACAACTGACCTGTTAAACCACAAAGTAATATAAATGATCATAAGAGGTTAGACATTTCACAAAGAAAATGTTCAAATGTTTGCTAAGCTTATGGGACTTAACTGCAGGGTCATCAGTCCCTAAATTTACAAACTACTTATGAACTAAATTATACTAAAGACAATACAAACATCCATGCCCATGGGAGGATTCGAACCTCTGATGCAGGAGGCAATGCGATCCGTAACCTGATGCTCCAGACCGCTCAGCTACTCCTGCACGGCTCACAAAGAAATTAAAACCTACAAACTAATTATGTAAAATCCCAAACACTGTTTTGAAAATGCAAAGTATAAACACATATAGCTTTCAAACTGCAAAGGCATCATTATTGAATGGACTGAACTTTCTCACTGTCAACAAGGTACAATAATTCAACTGAGAACTCTTACTTAAGAGGAGGCAATTTCAAACTTTCATAACATTAGAATATTCCTTGAATATGGCAGTAACTAATTACTCAACTGATTACTGTCACATCACTTTACAACTAGACTAATTCTCTATCTTCAGTGACCTATCAGCAACCTGATCTTTCAACTTTAACTTTGTTTCTCAATATTAAAATCTTGTTGAAACTGGAAATTTGTTGATGTATATGTGCATAGCAGCAAGAAAAGGAGCTATATAGTTTCTGAACTTTGAGAAATGATAATTAGAATTTAACTGAATAACATGAAAATACGCATCAAGGAGGAAAAATTGATAGCAAACTGTTATAAACTGACTATAAAGATTCTAATGCTTCAATCACAGTCAATCTGTCTCAAACAATTTATCACTTGTATGTTTCCAACATAGTTTCTACTGATATTCACAATTTGTGATATTAAGTGTCAGCTTATTTGTTTTACTGCTAGTGACATGTGTGAACTGAAATCCCAAACCTATTTCTCATGATTCCATCACCACCACTACCACCACCACCACCACCACCACCATTGTCACTGTTTTCTGAGAACCTCTTTTGACTTGGATATTTCTGAACAACAAAAAGGTGAAGACAACTGCTGTAAATTCTGATCTTATAGTTAAGTCACACCAAGTAGCTTATTTTGTTTGATTTTTATTGCACTTCTACCACTATTTAATTTTCAGAACCTCATTCAAGATGATTTGAAGTTAGATAATATTAACACACCTTTTCTTGAATTCACACTTTGCTCTTTCTCTTAATCTGTAAATTCAAAAAGTGTATCAAACTTACATATAATAAATTTTAACAATGGATAGGAATATCAGTAATGGAGGATAGATAACAACTCACAGTAAAGAGGCTCGCTTGCCATAGTTTGGCAGTGGCCATTGATTCTGATGGACAACTGGTTTGTCGTCATACTGATATAAAACACTGTGCAATGATTGCAGCAGAGTTGGTGTATTACATAGCTGCTTTCACAGGTGGCCCGACCTCTGGTGGGGTAGGATAAGCCTGTCACAGGACTGGAATAGGAAAGTGCTGGGTGGGTGGATTGGGCAGGTTTTGCATCGTGACGTTCCACTGGGATATGATCCCTGTGGTAAGGGCTTGTGTGGCTCACCTATAGTTAAATAATAGCTAAAATATTACACTTCTAGACTAGGTAATCAGCTATGAGAACAATAGATCAATAACATGTAGAAACTATATAGAAAATAATTACATGGAATTTAAGGCAACAAATTTTAACATACCCAACACGTTCATCATAGCAATCAAATAACGAGCGATGGGAGACTTCGATGAGAAGAATATATACAGTTGCCATAGCAACGAGAAGTATTCCCTTGACAAGAATTGGAAGCCGCAGGAAAACAGCAACTGCAAGGTACCCCAGTGTACACGACAGAACGACATACTGTGGTAAGGGGCATGCTCTGTGATCTTGTCCCACTCCAGCACCATCCAGAGTGACATTAGCAGTTGCACCGAGCCTACACGGCTGCAGCGCATCAGCTCGACAGGTAAACTGCAACATTAAGAAAAATAGCACAGCTTAAGACTTGAGAAACTGAGATTTTATAAATCTTAAATGCATTTACTTCGCAAAGAAATCACTACCACCACCATTATTTAAGGATGTTGATGACTTTCAGTGTTCAGTCATAAGCCGAGCCCCACTTACAAATTTCCTCTGTGACCAACTAATGAATGTCAACATTGATGCCTCATCTGATGTTAAGTCTTTCACTTCAAAATCATTCTTGACCAAAACCAAGTACTTTCTCCTTGGTCTAGCTTGACCACTCCTACCCTCTAGCATTGAACCCATGTGCCTCTTAGATGACCATGCTTCCCCCCCCCCCTTCCCGTGTGTAACATGAGTCTGTTCTTTCTTCTTTACCTACAGCATTCATTCTCAGTTTTTCCTAAGACTTCCTCATTATGAACACACTTCTATCACCATTACTACTAGTACCTGGAAACATCTGTTCAACTTTTTTTAGTATCTGTAACCTCACACTTATAAATAATGTAACCTGTACCTACTCAGATTTCATTTCCATACAACAAAATTGGTGCAACAATTGAATTAGTGCACTGATAACTTATGTCTTGATACCGTCTTCCTTCCTGCAGAAGAAAGATCATTGTTGACCATTCAATGCATTCACAAGACCATTAAACAGAGGCAACAAAGGCCATAACGTTTGCAGGTGATATAGTAATATTGCATGAGGATGAAAAAAAGAAAAGGGGTAAAGCAGTCAACAATCCGAAGATTGGTTTGAACACCACAGTAGAGTGGTATGCCATTGCCTTCCTCCGACCTTCGAACTGACTTACCCAGCCAGTTATAGGGGGACCTACAGTTTAACATGGGTTCCGAACCACGGTGCTACTCAGCATTTTTCACATGAGGAATACTGCCAGAGGTGAAAGAAGTGGATTGTTACAGATAAAAATCCTAGGAACTGGTGGGGATTGAAGCCGCAACCTTTTGAGGATGAAAAGAAAGTACAAAAACAAGAATTCTAATTTACTTAAGAGGATGTTGCGATTAGCACAATCAAATGTCTTTGACAAATCACAGAAAATTCTCCAGTTCATAATTTATTATCTAATGAATTAAGTACATTCTCAGCATAGGTGTAAAACTTCTTGATATAGGAGCCTTTCAGAAACACTAACTGTGTTAAGGACAATATGTTATTTGTCCTCAGGAGGTTGAGAAGCTGCCTGTATATTTCCTTGTCTAGAATTTTTGAGAATGTTGCCAAAAGTGAAATTGGTCTATAATTTGAGGGTATCTCTTTATCCCTTTCTTAAATAGAAGTTTAAACCTTTATAGGACAATTTTTTTTGTTTTGACAATATGAAAGGTAACATTTTTATTGCATCCCATTTGACTTATATAGGCATGTAATACACTCAGAATTATTTTATGTTCATTTAACTCTAAAGTATACAGAGCACAATCCATTTTGGGTGGGGCATAGACTACTGTGGATGGTGGTCATTTAAAAAACCAAATTCTTAAATCTGGAATAGATAACTTAAAAATTGCATTTGAAATGAAAAAAGATATAATTTTTTAAATATTTACTGAATTATAAAAACTTAATACATAATATTCAAACAATAAAACATTACTAAACAATATGTAATATTACAAATTTAAGTGGTAAACTTATTTAGAATGAAACGGGTGAAAACAAGGAAGGCAAAGAGCAACGTACACTGTTCACCACTTACGATAGGTGGGAAATATATCAACCATTATCCTATAAAGGGTTAATATCCATATATTTTAGCCAATCAGGCAATGTTCCAGTTATAATACACTGGTTACACAAATAACTGAAAATTGTGCTTAACTCACAAGAGTACACTTTCATTAACTTTGTTGATATTTCATAATAACCACCAGAAAGCTTTGTTTTTAAAAATTTTATTATGGAAGTTATTTCTTGTGGTGAAGTGAGTGATGCATCCATGCACTTGAAGGTATTTGTAAATGCTGGTTATAGATATTCAGGGGCATTATTTGCTGACCCTGACAATCCCATACTATCAGTAACAGATATAAAGTACTTGTTAAATAAATCAATCAGTTACTAATGGATTATCTATTCTTAGTGTTCATGTTACTTTCTGGTTACACAAGTCTCTTTCACTATATCCCATATTGTTTTTATTTTGTTGCCTAACATTGCTATCTTCTTATAGTGCATTTGTTTAGATGTCTGAATTGCTTTTCTTAATATTTTACAGTATTCCTTATATTTAGCTAAATCATCAGCATTGGAGCTATTCTTGTTTGAGAGATATATTTCCTTTTTGTCTTTCCACAGTTTTATTATAGACTTATCTTTAATTTGAGTTACTTTCAGAAGAAATCAGTTTTCAAACATAGTTATAATACTATTAATGTACATGTTATAATTTTCATTCATGTCATGAGCACTATAAACATCTTTCCAGTTTATATCTCTGAGCAGTTTTCTAAAATATTCAGTTTTTGGTGTAGTGATTACTCTCCTCTTATCAGATTTAGCAGTCTTCATAATATGCTTAGAATCTACACCTAAAACAAGGTGCAGCATGTCATGATCTGATAGGCCATTGCTCATTGGTTTTATGGTATGATTTTGTTCCTTTGATTTGTCTATAAAACATTATCAATGGCTGTTCTAGAGGATATAGTTATCCTAGTTGTATGAGTATGAGTTTGATTGTTTAATGGACTTAGCCTTAAGGAACATATTTGTTTGGTCAAGTGAACTTCCATATACCATAAGTAACAGAAGCCTTACCTAGGTACAACTATGAATATACTTACAGAATACTTTCATATATTATGTAAATACTTTGACATACTGGTGACTTTGTTGTCTGCATCACTATGTTAAATTGCTTCTGTTCGTAAAAACCTTATATCAACAAACAGGTGCAGTATCACTCAATTATTCATGTTTTTGTACAGATTTTCTCACCAACTTTTTCTGTGGCTATTTATGATACACTTAACAATTTGTGATAGTCCACTTATCACTGCTCTAATAATAATTTGCATGTACACCTAATTTCTGTTTGTAATAATACTCTTGCTGTATAGGTGAATAATTTACTATACTTCTTGTTTGTGGTGGATTTATGTATGTTTATCAGACAATGAAATTCAGTAACTATATTGTAAATTTGTTCTGGAACATTTGAGACTGCAACCTTAGGTATAAATACGCGCATATGGTTGCACGCAATTCAATCATGATCAAGATATATTCATTTACTCAAGTCATGCTCATATACTCAAATTATGCAATGAAGTTATGCTACAATGTTTTGGTGTAATAATTTCTTTCTAATGTGATAAAAGAAGTTAATATAACATGAAGATGCAATTTTTAGTTCCTTTAATGTGAAGGACCCAAACTGTTTAACAATTAGGACTTCAGAAATATAATGGCAGGCGAGCTAACAATAGGGCAGAAGAACAACTTGTGATGTGAAGTATTTAATAATGTTACAATTTAACAAATACATTACAACTGAACAGCAATGTTACTGACTGCAATAAATGTTTCCTGGAAGACTGCATAAAAAATCTGTATTAAAGTCACCAGCAACCAAGATTTCTTTGTTTCTTCCTGTTAAATAACCAAATACAGGTTCTAGGTAATTTAAGGAGGGATTTTTCCTGCAGGTGCTCGGTAAATTGTTACTATCATATAGCATCTTTTTACGGACTCTAGTTCTGTTGCACGTGTTTCTAAACGCTTCTCTAAACAATTTATTGAAGTTACATCAATATTCTTGAATTTATAGCAGTTTTTAATAAATGTGGCAACTCCTCCTACCTCCATATCTACTCTACAGAAGTAGGAAGCTAAATTAATTCCTGAAATGTTTATTGTATCAATACCAGTGGTCACATGATGTTTAGAGAGGCAAATTATGTCATCTGGTTTAAGGGAATCTATTTTATAAATACAAATGAGTAGTTCATCAAGTATATTTTTGAATCCTGGAATGGTCTTGTGTAATAAAGATAAATGATATTGCATAATAATGGTTGGACAAAGATTTACTGGCAGTTTCTAAGCACTTTCTGCTAAACGTTGTTTGCTAATATCCATCTCCTATTTAACTGTTTTCTCAAATTGAGGGTATCTTCCAAACTCTGTTAAAAGTGACTTCCTTTCCCCCTCCCTATCCTGAAAAAGGGATCCCTCTGACTTCTATAACCACTGGTATTTTACTATTTGTGACAGTGCCCCTGTAAATTACTTGCCATCAACCCAAACAGTTTTTTACCAGAGCGTAAGTGGTATTCTGTGCAACCGAGATGTCCCAAAGAAATGTCAGCAGGTATTATATTCAACCTATTATGGACCCATACTAACATATGCTGCAGGAGCATGGACCACTACAAGAACAGAGGAGTGTAGAATAGAAGCAGCAGATGAAATTCGTAAGAGGTCTAGAAGGCAAGACCAGAAGAGATAAAATTAGAAATGAAGAGATAAGGAGGAGGACAGGAATGTTGAAGCTGCTGGACAGGATAGAAACAACCAAATTAAAGTGGGATTGACATATGATGAGAATGGGAGAAGGTGAGTGGGAAGAGACCATACAGAAGACATCAAAAGAGATGGGCAGATACAGTGTAGGAGTGCAGAGGGAAGAAGGGAGAACCCGAAGACATACTTAAAGAATGAGAGAAATATTCATCATTTTCTTGATTTGCAGCTCTTTTTCTTGCCGTGTTTGCGTAAAAATTTCCTGCGTATGAGGTCCGCCTGATATGCAAAACACTAATTTATTATATACCCAAACTAGTTTCAGCACCTCTGTGCCATCATCAGTGGGTTTTCCATTTATTTAATGCCGTGAAAATAAATACATTGATTTTACTATTGTATTATATGTAAATTTTGGCCTAAAAAGTCATCAGTCTTATTTTGGTTTTTACCTTCTTTTACATTCTGTGGTCATGTGGGACCCTATCTACATATTTATGTATTTAAATATATAGACAGGGTCCCACATGACCACAGACTGTAAAAGAAGGTAAAAACCAAAATAAGATTGATGACTTTTTAGGCCAAAATTTACACATAATACAATAGTAAAATCAATGTATTTGTTTTCACGGCATTAAATACATGGAAACCCACTGATGATGGCACAGAGGTGCTGAAACTAGTTTGGGTATATAATAAATTAGTGTTTTCCTTTCAGGCAGACCTCATACCCAGGGAAAAAAATGAGAGGATTGGTGGAGAGACAGGCGTCGTTGGAGGTTTTTGATTGATCACCTGATCCAGAAAGCTAGAAACAGGGAAATAATAATAATAATAATAATAATAAGAAGAAGAAGAAGATGAAAATGATACACCTTTCACACAAAATGGAATAGTATTGTCATGGTGGCTATCCAAAAGACATCAGCAGCTCAGATATAAATGAAGTATAAGCTAGTTTCAGTAACAATATTTTAGATGTTGGTATAGTATACTAGGTAAACAATTAAGCAGTTAAGTTTCATAATGCAATGAAGTTTTAAATGGAAATATATTTCCAAAAATTCTAGCAATTAATTATCTCTGAAACTTGCAAAACATTCTCTTGGTGATAGTGGCCAAAAAATATAATGTTCATACCATGGAAATATCATGAAAGCCTTTTTGGTGCAAAAACATTTTTTCTGAAATATCTACATCTACATGGATACTTTGCAAGTCACATTGAAGTGCATGGCAGAGGGTTCATCAAACCACGTTTATGATATTTATCTATAGTTCCATTCTCTAATAGCTTGTGAAAAAAAGGAACACCTAAATTTTTCTGTTTTTGATCTGATATTATGATGATCAGGTCTGCTTATGTATGTGGGTACTAACAGTATATGTTCACATTCTGGAGAGAGAGTTGGTGAAACAAATTTCACAAGTAGATCGCATCGCAATGAGTAACGCCTTTCTTCTAATGATTCCACCCCAACTTCTGCATCATTTCCGTTACACTCTCTCCCCTACATCACAAAAATACAAAACGAGCTGTCTTTCTCTGAATTTTCTCTAAATCATCCATCAGTCCCACCTGGTATGCACCCAACAATGTGCAGCAATATTCCAAAACAGGACGTACAAGTGTAGTGTAGGCAGTTTCTTTACTAGAACTGCTGCATCTTCTAAGTGTTCTGCCAATGAAATGTAGTCTTTGGTCTGCCTTCCCTACAATATTTTCTATATGTTATTCCCAATTATGCTTCAGTGCATCCATACTTCAGTCAAGTTTTTCTCTTTCAACTTTGATGCATGTTCATGCCACACTTTGAGTTCATCAATATGTGGGATGGGTACAGGATCGTCATCGACCCTCTGAGGGATGGCCTATTGGCCCGGTAGTTTGTAACCGGTCGAGGCAACTCCCAGCTGCCAAAGACAACTCTGTCCACCTTCCTCGGTGACTCCAGCCTGGTCACCAGTGCCACAAAGCTCTGGCAATAAACAACTTGAGTCCACTACTGCACCTGAGCACAGAACTTAGGAACCATGAAAATGCCCTGTACCCCTGCTAATTGGGCTGCTGCCTCTTGAGCGAAATTTGCTAGATGCATCAACATCAACAGTTGACATGGAACCAACCCTCAGCATATTCCACATATTGCTGTGCATGAAACATGCACTGGTTGTCATGAGGTGGCCTCACTGTGTTTGATAATGGACATAAAAATCACTGTCCAAGCAACCACCGTTTGTACTTCATTGAGCCTGAATAACCCTCTCACACTCTATATTCTCTCGCCCAACTTGCTGCACAGTGCTCTGTAATAGACCAGGTTGTGACAGCTTTGTGGAGGTACAGGACTTTCAATTGAATAAGCTAGACACAAGTTGATTTGGTTCTCTCACTAGGCTCCAATATTTCAGAAAGTGCAAGGTGACTAGGGTTATGATTTATCATAGATGAGGTTTATTTATTAGTTTTGAGGATATAATTACAAGTACATTTTTTAGGCAAATGGCATCTGAGGTGCTCCTTGGGCATTGTTCTCCAAGCATCTACACGGCATTCCTCAGAATCTGAACCATCGGGTGCCCCTCAATGGAGCCCCTCCACAGAAGTTTAAAAAAAAATGTAAATAAATTACATAAATAAACAAATAAATGGGTCACGATTTAGGAATTACTTTAGAATACTGCTAGTTGTATCAATGTGAATTACCACAGTAATATAATTACCTTCATTGAGTGATAAGTGAACTTTCTCTTCAGAGTTACAAGGAGTCACTATGAAAAATGGTAGTTTTGTTGAAGTCTTAGAGTAGTGGCACAATGATAACAGGAAGAATAATTGTCCTGCTATGAGTATCAAATGCCCCTCACAGCTTGCAAACTGATTGTTCAAAGTATGCAGCATAATGTGTTTTATGTTTCAGTAACATGCTGTTCCTGTATTGAAAATAAACATGAAAATGTGGTAGCAAAAGCAAATGTCCGCACATGTTTACACTGTTGAGAGCTGTAGATTACTATTTCAGGGTAAAAGGGAGTAGAGACGCAGAAAAAACTGGCACTACTCAATGATCAGGAGTGGTACTCTTGCAAACCTGTAGAGAATGGTAGCACAGAATAGGCTGAAGGAAACTGTGCCTGTGTGTGGCATATGTACCTTCTACTTGAATAACCCAACTTCCTCCGACTTTTCCTGTGTCAAATTCCCTGGTTTTACTAGATAATGAATCTGTCCATATCTACTAATTAGAAGCCATAAAAGAAGAAAACTTTCCCTGCAGTTCTCTGAGGAAAATAACAATAGTAACACAGATGCACTTTTTTTTAATTAAAAAAGGTATTTACACTGAAAATAATAATTACAATAACACAAATTAACTATAACAATAATGGAGAATAGGTAACAACTCACTGTAAAGAGACTCACTGAGCTGCTGACAGACACAAAAATAGATAATCACATTCACACAACTTAAATTATCGGCCATGGCCTTCATCAGAAAAAGAAACACATACATTCATGCAATCATTCTGACAACTATACACACACAACTATCATGTCTGGCCACTTCAGTGAGGTGGGGAGTGGAGGGGGAAGGATGCTGGGTAAAGATGGGGATGGAAAGTTCCGCATTGCATGATTGAATTTAAAGGCTCTGATAGGTGGGAATTTGAATTGTGGTAGTGAAGGGAAGGGGCGGGAAAGGATAAAAGGGAGGTGTAGAAGAGTGTGGGTAGGGAGTGGGGGGATTTGAAATGATAAGAAAAATATGGAGAAATAAAAAAAGGAAAAATAAAGTAGGGGAAAGAATGGAAAAATAACGTTTGGAAAAAAATAAAAATATAAAGTTTGGAAAAAAATAAAAATATAAAGTTTGGAAAAAAATAATTGGTAAAACAGGAAAAAACAAAGTTAAGAAAAAATAAGTAAAAATAAAAGTAATAAATTAAGGGGATATTGTTTTAAGTCGTGATACACAGTTGCAAGGAAGACATCGATACAGGATAATGGGTGGGGAAGGAAAAGGGTGGGTGGGGGGGGGGAGAAGATGTTAGGCTAGGGTACAGGGATGGCAAGTTATCTTAGGTTGAGGCCAGGATGGGTGTGGGACCGCAGAACGTGTTGAAGGAACAACTCCCATCTGCGGAGTTCAGAAGAGCTGGTGGTGGAGGGGAGGATCCAGATGGCTCGGGTGGTGAAACAGCCATTGAAATCCAGAGTTCTGTGCTCAGTTGCATGCTGTGGTCTATTTTTTTTACCCTCACAGTTTGGTGGTGGCCATTCATCCTGACGGACAGATGGTTTATCGTCAAAGTGATTTAAAATGCTGTGCAATGACTGCAGCAGAGTTGGTATATCACATGGGCGCTTTCACAGGTGGCTCAACCTCTGATGTGGTAGGATAAGCCTGTCACAGGACTGGAGTAGGAAAGTGCTGGGCAGGTGGATTGGGCAGGTTTCGCATCAGGGTCTTCCACAGGGGTATGATCACTGTGGTAAGGGGTTGGGGTTGGGAGTGGCATAGGGATGGTCTAGGATGTTGTGGAGGTTGGGTGGGCGACAGAACACCACTTTATAAGGGGTCGTAAGGATCTTGGGTAAGATGTCTCTCATTTCAGGGCATGATGACAGATAATCGAAGACCTGACGAACGTTGTGATTACGTTGTTCCAGTCTGGGGTGGTACTGGGTGACAAGGAGGACACTCCATTGTGACTGGTTACTGGGGTTGGGGGGAGAATTGATGGTGTGTGGGTATATGGCACGGGAGATCTGTTTGCGGACTAGGTCAGGAGGGTAATGTCTGTCTGTGTAGGTCTTTGTGAGGCCTTCAGCATAATTGTTAAGAGATTTCTCATCACTGCAGATTCACCATCTGCAGGTGGCAAGGCTGTATGGGAGGGATTTTTTGATGTGGAATGGCTGGCATCTATCAAAGTGCAGGTACTGTTGGTAATTAGTAGGTTTAACGTGGATGGAAGTGTGGACGGAGCCGTCAGTGAGGTGGAGGTTAACATCCAGGAAGGCGACTTGCCAGGTTGAGAAGGACCAAGTAAAACTGATGGGGGGAGAAGGAATTGAGGTTGTGAAGGAATGAGGATAGGGTGTCCTGGTCATGAGTCCAAATCATGAAAATATCATCAAGGAACCTGAGCCAGACCAGGGGTTTGGGATTTTGGGAAGCTAGGAAGTTTTTCTCTTGACGGCCCATAAATAGGTTGGCATAGGAGGGTGCCGTACGGGTGCCCATGGTTGTGCCGTGGATTTGATTTTACACTTTTTCTTCAAAGGAAAAGTAATTGTTTGTTAGGATGTAATTGGTAAGGGTTATAAGGAATTAGGTATTGGGCTTGGAGTCTGAAGGACTTCGAGAAGGTAGTGTTCAATAAATTATTTATAATTATTTATCATGAGACAAACAAGCTCAGAAGCATTCAGTGGACTAGAAAATAAAGATGTAATTTTAAGTACAAGGGTGTGAGAAATGTCAGAAGATCTGCAGTTATATAATTATATAAATATGCTAATACGAAAATTGTGGTATAGATTACTAATTTATTCATACAAAAAGGCCAATGAAAGTTACATAATTCAAAAGACTGTTTGTCGTAGATTTCACGAATTTATGTGTGCATTTAGCCATTAAAAGTGGTAAAAAGGAAGTAGAAATTTTCCTATCTACAGCTTGGATCAAGTTCTACATTCTTCAATAATCAGCTCACTGATTGGCTATTCACCTCGACCAAAGACGCTGTAATGCAGCACATCTGCAATATTAAAATAAGTGAATATCGAAACATGGAGTGCTCCCAACTCACTTTCTTGTGCCATTCAAATGCTTCATTTTAGAGTGGTTAAAGGAAATGGACGTTTTCATATGGATGCCGATATAAAGGGTGATGCACCGGGAGAGGCATCTAGTAGTGCTCGGGTGGAACGATGAAGTCGAGAATGCTGATATAAATGATGATGTGCCAGGAGAGGCATGTAGCAGTGCACGAGTGGAACTATGAAGTCGACATGTTGTCAGCTCTGAAATTCTGAGTATCGCAGTATCAAAATAACATTATTTCTTGGCGTTGTATAAATATACAAACACCTAAATTGTAGTTTCATTTCAAATATTAGGCTAATGAAAGTTATATAATTCAAAGATGGCATGAGAAGTATACACTTCAGTTTTTATTTGTTGTTATTGTGTCAGGCATTTTCCTTAACACGTAAAAGATACCATTTTATACCTCCCAGTGCCAGTTAAATTTTACCAAATATCCCAGTGGCCTCCTATGATAATGTTGGCAACAGATGCTGAGTAGTGAAAATCCTGTGAGTCTTCATTTTAGCCATCGCTTGACAACGCTGATGTTTTCTCATGGAATCTTTGCTTTATGAGGGCAATTATTTTTAGAGGGGACGAGGGTACATACAAGAACCTGTCAACCATAAAGCAGGACCAGCATTATTTGTTTACTTCATGGTCTGTACGATACACTAATCTAGTCATTCTATGTAGTTCAAATGATCGGGCAAAGATTTTCTATCGTGTTGTTGATGTTGCCAATAATCACGCGAGGCTACCGACACGATACGTAAAATTTTACCCCCAGTGACCATTGTAACCACAATTGGTCGATTTTCGACCACAGGCAATACTAGTTATTTATAAATGATTCTACTACTGCAAGAAAATAGTACAATTATCATTGTACAATAAATAACTGAATATCCCTACTCTATTACTACTTTTATATTTAGCCTGAAACATACCAACAGTGACACAAGAATTGTCAGTCAAGGATGAAAAAATATATTCAAATTCACAAAATAAGATAATTAAAAGTGGCCTATAGTCTGAACATACTCACAACATTGACTTGAGCAACTGTATACAGCAACACAATAGTGAAGACTGTAATGGCAAGACGCAGTGTGAAGCTCTGAGAAATATCCCAGAGGATCCAGCGGAGGCGCACGGCAAGTAACAGCATGAGCACGACAGCGACCCAGACGAATGCCGTGAGGAACAGCAGCAGCAGGATTATCGTCTGCGGCAGCACCACCGCCTGCAGGCCGCCCAGGAGCAGCAGCAGCACCAGCGAGCAGGCTAGAGAGCTGCTGAACCCCACGTCTGCATCCTCGTGGTACTGCAAAATGTCACCACTGCCCATAAAGCTTCACACTCTTTGACAATAAGTTCACTCTAAAATTACAAGTTAACTGTGTATTAAGACGCAAAACATAATACTGTTGGTGATAAAGTGCAAAAAAAAAAAAGCTAAGGCCTGCCAAAATAAAACTTACTCAGTTGGCAGAGTAGCTACCGTATTCTTCATCGGGGCTTCAGATTAATCATCATCGTGTCTGAAAATGACGTACGCCTTACCTAATATTACTCTGATTCCTTCCAACTAGATATTCCGTTGTTCATCCATCATTTTATTTTACCCTTACACTGCATCCACTCTCAACTCCTTGCAACACACACCCATACATTCTATTCCAAACCTGTCACAGGTTTTCATGAGGTAAGGTCACATCTGATATCAATCGATATTTCTGCACGTAAATATTTGGGTGTGGGCACTAACCAGCAGTCCAATTGAATGAATGGCCACTGCCAAACTGTAACAATGAAGAGAGCTAGCCACCCAGAGGCACAAGATGCCACTGAGAACAACCAGGCCATCTGATTCTTCCTGCCATTGCCAGCTTCTGCAAATTACTGAAATAAAAACTGCCTTTTTGTCCTCACTTCTACTAGCTCCTGCACAATTACTTTTCATGCACTCACATCCTCATCTCCTCTCTCCACCCTCCTCTGTTGTCTCTCCCACACGACTCACTCCACCACCTCACTATATTATCTGTGGGCTTTCCATCACAGCTGTCGAGACACTCTTCCCCAATGCTCCCATCTTTCTTTCACCACCCACTCAATTCCTCCCCACACAACTGTTTCCTCTAAACAAGCTTCAGTGCTGTCTGAATGTAGTTTATCTGAGAAATTACAACTCAAGTAGGGTTGTGTTTGTTCGTCAACTTCAGGGTAGATATGTAAATGAGACTATAATTGTATTTATTGGATCATCAGAAGAAATTAACGACCTCAGTCAGTAGCTGAACAATATGCACAAGAATATAACAGTCACAACTGAACATGAACATAACAACCACATTAAATATGCTTTCAGTATATTCCGAAAACTCACAACTACAGTCATTATGATCCATAATAGCTCTTGTCATCATTGAGGCCATAAGGATGCATACTTTAGATCAGCAATAGATCGAATCACCAAACATTCTTTCAGCAACAAAAATACAAAATCAGAATACACTCAGACCAACAGCAATCAGTAATGGCTGCAACTCAGAACTAATCAATAATCTATATAAAAAGGAATTAAATTCAAAACAGAAAAATATTGAAGATGAATTTAAATTTACGAAAAACAAATGCAAATTTGTAATACTTCCATACTGAGGATGTTTCAGACAGAATGAACTATGTACCAAAGAAAACAAATATTGAAATAAAATGATTTCCAGTCCACGGTGTACAGCAATCAGTGAGAATAAATATTCCTTCAGTAAACAACCATCTTGACTGCAAATTTTTTTACTCCTTACTTAATGACGCATTTCGCCCTTTAGCAGGGCATCTTCAGATTATAATGTGCTCTCCGTTGTGTAACACGGTAAGTTGTTTTGCAATGTTTCTATGTTTTGTACAGACTAGTTAGTCTGTACAAGTCGGCCGAGCAGCATACCACACTCGCCCATGGTCCGTGACCACAATTGTAAACATGGGCTTATCTTGTATCATCAGAGACCACCGCTTTTATTAAGGGCTACAAGGAAATCCAAAATTCCAAAAATATAGAAACATTGCAAAACAACTTACAGTGTCACACCATGGAGAGCGCATTATAATCTGAAGATGCCTTGCTAAAGAGCGAAAAACATCATTAAACAAGGAATAAAACAATTTGCAATCAACACGGTTTGTTACTGAAGGAATATTAAAATACACTTATGATTAACAGTTGTATTAAGGAGGTGAGGTAGTGGCAGATTTGGAGTTGTGAGGATGGACCGTGGGTCGTGTTGAGATAGCTCAGTAGTAGAGCGCTCGCCCGCAATAGGCAAAGGTCCCAGGTTTGTGTCCCAGTTCCAGGACACAATTTTAATCTGCCAGGAAGTTTCAATAGTTGTATTAGTCCATAGACTTCTGTTTCAGGCATTTTGCTATATTTTAAGAGGTTCTCTTTGATGACATCAATAGTTACATCAAGGGGTACATTAATGTACTGATTAGTTGTTGTCAGAGGTTGTGTGTGTTTTAGTTTTGTAATTAAGCCTGTCTATTTTTCGACACTATATTGTCTGCTATATGTGTAATTTTCACATATAATTTTGTTTAGCTCCACCCCCCCCCCCTCTCTCTCTCTCTCTCTCTATTAAAAATTTTTGTTTCTGAAACTTTGATTGTGCTCTTAGCTTGGGATATTATGGATTCAGGATTCATGTCTGTATACCTGTTTGCTTCTTTGTGTGTTAATAATATATTTTTTTTTCAAAAAAGTATGCATTGAAGAAAACAAACCTTAAAATAGGCTTTAAAAAATTAGAACCAGTCTGGGGTTCACAAAATTGACTGCCATAAATGTAACGAAGCCTAAACATTGGACAGACAAGCAGACCTTTACAAATTAGATATAGAGAACACATAATACAAGTGAAAATAGTATTTCAGCACTCAGCACACAACTCTCACATTTGACAAAGTATAGAGAGGGGGAAAATCTAACAATTTTATATAGAGTCTGCAAAGGACAAGACTGGTTTTTTACCAAAAATATAAATTACGGTTGCTGTGCCAGCGCCACAAAAATATGGAGTGGAGTGATTTTTAAGGACAAGTGATGGACATTTCAGAAGAAATAAAAAAATATATATCCACATGACTAAACACTAAGAACAAATATTAAACAAAAATGGAAATGCACAACACAAAGTTCATAAAAATTTCTATAGCACCTTGACCAGCATATAAAATACATACTATTCTACCATAACTACCTGTCAAAAGTTCTACCATAAGCAATAAATTGTAGTAGCACAACTACAGTATTGTTTATGAATTATACAACACCACAACACAAAACAAACGATACATAACACTTAAAATAGTCCTGAATGCAAATTGAAAAATTTATTGTACAATTGCAGTGTAATGGAATGCTAGGTCTCGTGCTGCACATAACCAGTGATATTATCACAAATGCTAAGTCAATGAAATGATGTGAAGAGTATTTAAGACCTGTCAACAAACTTCTCTGGATCAACAGCTTTTAAAATTAGACCAAAGAATTCAGAAATAAACAACTTGACATGTACAATGTCCATATATAAACCGATGTAATTATCACAAAAACATAGCACATAAAATTATTGATACAAATGTTACCTCCACAACAAACAACACTGTTCTCTAGTAATGGAAAAGCCAGGTTGAAATTCAACAATATAATAACAACAGTTTATAACTCACCACAAAGATGCAAAACAATATGTGACAGGCGCATAAAAAGAAAGATACACACATCCAACACTTAGGCTATTGGCCATTTGCCTCCTTCAGAAAAAAAAGAAGAGCATTCACATAATCACACAGGCACACTTCACAGTCACACAACCATCATCTCTGACTGCCGCACTCTAAATAATGCTCTGTTTTGAAAGAATAGGAGGAGAGGGATGGGAAAGAAAGGTGTCATGGAGGGGATGGATACAGCATGGCCTTAGAGAGCATATACATACAGAATGTATGGAATGTGATGCAGCCTAGGAATGGAGTGGGGAAGTGGGGAAAGCACAACAACAACAAAAACAACACACACACACACACACACACACACACACACACACACACACACACACACACACACACGCACGCACGCACGCACCCACACACCCACACACCCACACACCCACACACCCACACACGCGAAATGGGAGATTTGTAAGATAGAAGGGGTTGGAAACTATTGGGTGTGGAGAAATGGGGGTTACTGTAGGTTGAAGCCTAGATAATTATGGGATCCGAGAATGTACTATAAGGATAACTCCCAACTGTTACTTCAGAAAAGGTGGTGGTGGGTGGGACAATCTTGGTGGCCTGGGTAGTGAAGCAGCCATTGAAATCAAGCATATGCTCCAATGCATGCTTTGCCATAGGGTGGTCAACCTTGCTTTTGGCGTTGGACATTCATCCTAATGGACATCTGGTTAGGGTCATGCTAATATAGACACCTGTGCAGTGACTGTAGCACAGTTGGTAAATTACATGGCTGCTAACGTCCACCAGTGAGTTTGGAGGGGAAGAGGGTGTGGCGTGTGTAGCGCGCTCGTTTGCGCATGTTTGTCTGTCTGTCTGTTTGTATTGTTTTGCTTCCCTCCCCTCCCTATCTCACCACTCCTATTCTCAGCTGCATCTTTTTCCGCCCATCAAGTACGTATATGCTATGTAAGGCCATGCTGTATCCATCTCAACCACCATGAAACAATCTTCCTGTCCATCCACCCCCCCACCCCCAACCCCATCCCTTCCCTTGCATCTCATCCTACTCCACAGAGCATGATTTGGTGTGCAGCAGCCAGAGATGAAGGTTGTGTGACTATGAAGAGTAGTTAATCCTCTTTATTCTGAGGAAGGTCAATGTCTGATAGTGTAAGTGTTGTATGTGTTGTTTGTTTGGGTGCAGGGAAACCACTGCTATGGTCATCAGTCCCTAGTGGGGAGGGGAAGGGAAAGGAAATGCAGTCCAGGGAGGAAAGAAGGAAGACAAGACTGCATTAGCTCGGGGCCCCATGCTCACCACTCATGTACTCATGAAAGAACCGTGAGCCCCCTGGGTGGTGATGTATAAGTGTGTCTTTTATATGCCTGTTGCGATGAGTTGCAAACTGTCATTATATTGCTCAACATTTTTCTCTGCAATAAGTGGCTTAAAAAGAGTTGAAGTCTGAAACTAGTCAGCAAAATCATAAATAAGCAGCTTTGGTGCAACATATTTATACATGTTTGAGCAGGATGGGTTGCTTACTCACCACAGAGACATCCAATGAGCCGCAGAAAGGCACAAATAACAGAATACACCTTTACAGCTTTCAGCCGTTTAGGCTTTCGTCAGTTAAACACACACACACACACACACACACACACACACACACACACACACACACACACACGAACAGACAGACAGACAGACACGACCGCCGTCTCCAGCCACTATGGCCCATCTGCGATACCCAGCATGGCCTAGGCGAGAGCAACAAGTGGTGGAGGTGAGGAAGTGACAAGGAGAGGGAAGCCGGAGGGAAGAGGGATGCGTGGCATGGGTGGGGGAATATGCCAGTGCTGTCTGCAGTGCACAAGGAAGGGACGGGACTGAAATGTGTGACAGGGAGGGAGATGAATGTAAGGATAGAGTGTGGGGAGGGAAATGGGGGAAGTGTGGTAGAGGCAGGAACTAGCAAAGGTTTAGGCCTGGGGGATTGCGGGAGCATAGGATATGTTGTAGGGAGAGTTCCCACCTGCTCAGTTCAGAAAAGTTGGTGTTTGCAGAGAGGATCCATATGGCACAGGCTGTGTAACAGTCATTAAAGTGAGTCACACTATGCAGCACTGCATGTTCTGCAACAGAATGTTCTAGCTGTCTCCTGACCACAGTTTGACTACATTTTGATAGACAGTTGGGTGCTGGTCATGCCCACGTAGAAAACTGCACAGTGGTTGCAGCTCAGTTTGTAGATAACATGACTGCTTTCACAGGTTACCCTGGCTTTTATGGGATAGGAAATGCCTGTGACTGGACTAGAGAAGGTGGTGGTGGGATGGTGGATAGGACAGACTCTGCATATATGTTGATTGTGGGGAAATTAGCCGTGGGGTAAGGGGTTGGAAGTAGGGATGGAGATGGAATGGACAAGAATGTTACATAGGTTTGGCGGGCGGTGGAATACCACTGTAGGAAGGATGGGGAGGATATTTGGTAGGGTACTTCGCATTTCAGGGCAGGATGGAAGGTAGTCGAGACCCTGGCTCTTGTGGACCAACACCTTCAGCCTATTATCCACAAGCTACCCTCCTATATAAAAGATACCAAAAACTTCCTCCACCAACTCTCCACAGTTCCTATTCCTTTACCACCTGGCACCATGCCTGTCACAGTTGATGCCACCTCTCTCTACACCAACATCCCCAAAGCTCATGGCCTTGCTGCTGTTGAACACTACCTTTGACAATGACCACCCACCTGCAAGCCAGCAACCTCCTCCTCAGTTACTTTGCCCAACTACATCCTCAACTGCAATTTATTCTCCTTTGAAGGCATTACCTACAAACAAACTCGTGGTACAGCCATGGGTACCAGTATGGCACCCTTCTATGCCAACCTGTCCATGGGCCACCTAGAGGAATCCTTCATGACTATCCAGAATCCCAAACCCCTCATCTGCTTCAGATTCATTGATGAAGTCTCCATAATCTGGACTGAAGGTGAGAACACACTCTTCACATACCTTAAAAACCTCAAAACATTCTCCTTCATTCACTTCCCTGGTCCTACTCCAGCCAACGAGCCACCTTCCTCAAAGTTGACCTATTCCTTGAAAATGGCCTTATCAGTACCTCTATCCACATCAAACCCACCAACCACTAACAATACCTCCATACTAGCAGATGCCACTCATTCCACACCAAAAAGTCCCCTCCATACAGCCTAGCCACCTGTGGTCATCGCATCTACAGTAACAAGCAGTCCCTCTCCAAACATGCCAAACACCTCACTGAGGCCTTCACTGACCACAGTTTCCCTCCAAACCTTGTTCAGAAACAGATCTCATGGGCCCCTGTCTGCCCAGTCACCAACCAGCTCCCCCACACCCACCGTCTGGCCACAAAGGAGAACCTCTCTTGTGATCCAGTATCACCCAGAACTGGAGCAGTTAAACCACATTCTCTGTAAGGGTTTCAACTACCTTTCATCCTGCCATGAAATGAGAAACAGCCTACCCAATATCCTCTCCACCCCCCCCCCCCCAGTGGTATTCCACTGCCTGAAAAACCTATGTAATATCCTTGTCCATCCCTGCTCCCAACCCCTTACTCCATGGCTCACATCCCTGCAATAGACCTAGATTGAAAACCTGTCCTATCCACCATCCCACCACCACCTACTCCAGTCCTCTCACCAGAATTTCCTATCCCATAAAAGGCAGGGCAACCTCTAAAAGCAGTCATGTTATCTACAAACTGAGCAGCAACCACTGTGCAGCTTTCTATGTGGGCATGACCAGCACCCAGCTGTCTATCTGAACGAATGACCATCTTCAAACTGTGGCTAGGAGACAGCTAGACCATCCTGTTGCAGAGCATACAACACTGCATAGTGTGACTCACTTCAATGACCGCTACACAGCCTGTGCCATATGGATCTTCTCCACAAACACCAGCTTTCCTGAATGCCACAGGTGGAAGTTCTCCCTAAAATATATCCTAAGCTCCCACAATCCCCCAGACCTAAACCTTTGCTAGTTCCTGCCTGTACCTCCCCTCCCTTTTTCTGCACTGATAAAACCTGAAGGTATTCCTAGGATTTTGGAGGAGTTAGAAGAAGAAGAAAATGAACCAAGGGCTCAAAAAAAACTTTTTTTTTTCATTCTATCTTTTGAGGAAGGTGATGCTGATCTGAGTGAGGAAGAAGTAAGAATCTCAGACCATAGTTCCGAATCTGAATTTAAGGGAAGCCATGGAGAGGATGATGATGAAACAAAGGCTGAAGAGTTTTATATTGGAAAGGATAAAGTTACGAAATGGTCCAAATCAAGTTTATTTTTCTTCTTCATTTTTGAATATTTCAATATAGTAAAAATTAAGTGATCCAAGATGTGTCTTAAGAGATTCAATCTCTTCAGATGATGTATTTTTGAAACTTATCGAGATCAACATGATTGATGAAATTTTGCTACACACTAATTCAAAAAATTGAAAAATGACGGACAAAGTATTCACTACAACATGATTGCACTGATATAACCAAGAGAAGAATTACTCGCCACTATCAGTATGATGATTCAGATTGGATTGAAAAACGGAGGGGTGGTAAATGTTGAAGAGTTATGGCCAAAGGATGGGACAGGAATGATGCTTCTAAGAGCAGCCATGAGTTATTGCAGTTTTCTACTAATTCTAAGACGTCTTTGATTTAATGATGGCACAAGCAGACATGAAAGATGGAAGCTTGATAAACTTGCTTCCATAACATATATTTTTGACAGATTTGTTCAGAGTATAAGAAAATGTTACAGCATGAGTGAACTTTTCACTATTGATGAAATGTTGCATCCCTGTTCATGGATTCAGTATATGTCATCAAAACCTGCTAAATATGGCATCAAAATGTATGCAACGGCAGACACCAAGGCATTTTACTGTGGAAATTTGGAAGTGTATGTCAATAAAAAAACCAGGAGGCCCATACACGGTGTCAAACTCACCAGAAGAAGTTGTAAAGTGACTTTTTGAGGACACAGTCAATACCAACAGAACTATAATCACTGGTAATTGGTATATCTCTATGTCACTGGCCACTTACCTTATGTCAAAGGGTATTACACATTTAGGAACTATGAGGAATTCCTCCAGAATTTCTGCCAAATTAGAATAGAGCTATAGGTTCCCCAATTTTTGGTTATCAAAAAGACGGAACTCTTGTCTCATATGTAACCAGGGAAAATAAAGCAGTTATTTTGATGTCTACAATGCACGATAGTCGAGAATAGACATAGAAACTGGAAAGCCACATATTATCCTTGACTACAATGGGACCATAGGTGGAGTGGACAAGCTGGACAAGTTATGTGCTACATACAGTGTTTCCAGGACAACAAGAAGGTGGGTGTTGTTGATTTTTTTCAGTCTAATAAATATAGATGGAGTGAATGCACAAGTGTTATATTTAATGTTGAAAGTAAATGAAAGACCCATTTTACAGAGAAATTTCTTGAAATTATTATCACTTGAACTAATGAAGGAACATATGTACTCCAGGAGTAAAATTACCTGCCTTCCAATAGACCTAAAAGCATTTTTACAACTCCAATATCCACAAAGTTCAACTTCATCAAGTTCTCAGAAGAAAAAGATGTGTGGCACATGCTCCCTCTGTGGGAGGTCAAAAAACAGTTCTAGAACAATGACATTTAGTATGTGCAGTCGCTTTGTATGTAAAAACCACTCTTCAAAAAAATATTGTTTTCAATAATTGTCAGTGAAAACAATACAGATTTTAAATGTTTATATTCAATTGCAATCTACAGAAATATAAATATTTCTTAGTCTAAATTTTGTTGTTTTTCTGTATAGCAAAAAAATAAATGTTTCTTGGTTTAAATTTTCTGTGTTTCTGAATAATAAATGTCCCTATACAAAAAATCAAACTGTGTTTTGCAAAGAAAATGGTTAAAACAATATGTTTATTAGAGTTAACCTGAAATATGACTAATAATTGAAAGAAAAAAAAACGTGTTGTACTTTGTGCAACATGCAACTGCTCATATGTGAAATACTGGTGCAAGGGGAGGAAGGTTAAATACTCCTGAAATTTCCATTGTTGATATATCAATATGTCTTTTCTAAAATATTTTAGAGCTGCAAAATGCTGCATATTAAAATTTGTTGAAGTTGCTGAAGAGTGCTCTCCTTGGCACCCAATATCAACTACTGAACCACTTCCTTCACCAGAACTTAGTTTATTTTCTCCACACTTTGAGATGAGGAAAATCTTACCAGAGATACTTCCCACTAACCAACTTCTGTGACATTGTAGCCCACCCATACACCATCACCAAGCACAAAATTGCTATCACTTGCCAAATGCATCATACCCTTGTAGAAGACACCACTGAAGAACTGCCCAAGCCACCGATCAGTACTTCCTGTTCCTGTCCCATCACTTATTCTACCACATCACCGGTGAAAGCAGCCACGTAATTTACCATCTCTGTTGCAGTCACTGTACAGCTTTTAATATGTCCATCAGAGTGAATGGCCACTGCCAAACTGTTACTAAGATGAAGGCTGATTACTCTATGGCACGTATAGCCGAACACAAAATGCTTTATTTCAATGGCTGCTTCACAATCCAGCTTTTCTGAACTGCAATAATCTACTGTCTCTCTCACTTCCTCACAAGACTCATCTAATGCCCCCTCCAAAATCTGTGATATTTTCCCCTCCTCTATACCCCCCCTCTTTTGCTTCCCCCACTGTGTTCCAAAGCAGCACCTCTTACCACTAATCTAGTACCTGCACACCCCTTGCCCCTTTCTCAGTCTTAATAGCTCTCCCTATGGAACAGCAGCCAGAGAGGTCAGTCACATGAGCACAAGTTGTGCCTGTCTGAGTGCATGAATGTGTGTTTCCTCCCTGCCCCCTTCCCACCCCCTGGTGAACACTGTGGTCAAAAGCTGAGCTAATCCAATCTAATCTGGTGAAGGCAGATGGTAGACTTTGGTTTACTGAGAGAATTTTGGGAAGATGTGATTCGTTTGTAAAGGAGAATGCATATAACATGCTTGTACAGCCCTTTCTTTAGTATTACTTGAGTGTTTGGGATCCCCACAAGACCAATTTAAAAGAAGACAGAAGCAGTTCTGAGGCAGGCAGCTAGGTCTGTTACTGGTAGGTTCAATCAATATGAGAGTGTTACTGAAATGCTTTGGGAACTCAAATGCAAGTTACTGTAGGGAAGGCAGAGTACTTTTTGAGAAGCATTGTTGAATAAATTTAGAGGGCTAGAACAATTCTAAAGCCGCCAACCTACATTTTGCGTAAGGACTACAAAGATAAGATCAGAGAGATTAGGGCTCTAACATATGCATACAAGTATTCATTTTTCCCCCATTCTATATTGGAGTAGAACAGAAAATGAAATACCTAGTAATGTTACTGATTACCCTCCGCCACACACATTAGGGTGGATTGTGGAGTATGTATGCAGATGTACTACGATTATGATGGTCCTTTCTACGTGCCTGTCTGTGACTCCAATCATCTTTGTAGTAGGTTGCAACCTATCCTCATTATATTGAAGCATTTTGAGACAAGTCATCCATAACTTTATCTTGTAAAACATACATTTTGGGGTGGTTTTGTATGGTCAGTTGTCATTGAGAAATAATTTAGAAGTAGCTTACAAACTCTGTGACCTCAAACACACTTATATCAATAAAAAAGAATTCATATTACTATATATAAATCAATGGCAAAACACTTAAACTTTGTATTATTAGAGTAATAAAATATAACTCACCTGGTTTTCTTTCTCCCTATCTTTGAAGCACAATGTTGCAAGGTTGACATGTGTTGATTTCTCTCTGTCAACACTGCGTGCATCAATAGCTTGTGCCAAGTATTTATTCACGCGATTTGATGGCTGATGGTACACACTGGAATGGCGTTTCTTGAATGGCCTTTTGAACTTCTCTGTCACTTTGTTCTGCAACATGTATACACTATTACTCTTCAGTGAAAACTATGAACACCAACATATAATGGAAATATATGGTGCACAAGAAGTTAAACAAAATAAATTGAGATCATGTGCAGAATCCGTGTGTGCTCTGATGTAGATATTCATTGAAAATCTCACCTATCAATTGGTATTTCCTCATATTTTGATACTTCTTAATTTTTTTCCAATGATAAAACCTTGCATATACATGTATCAACATTAAAAACAAATCTGTAAACATTTAATTTGTATTTTATGTTCATTTTGTCACCTTGACTGGAAATACCAAACACTATAACAATGAAAAAAATATATATAATCTCCCCCCCTCCCTTTTTTGTTGTTGTATGTAACCTTAACACAGTAAAAAATGGAGGTACACAACAATAGAATTGGTGTGGAACCGTGCGATGGTCCAAATGGCACAAGGTGTGGCTTCATGTGACACGGCCTTGTGCTGCGAAAACACAGCAGCATGTGGCACAGAATCACAGGCACTCAGTAATGAGTGTTGTGGCTTCAATGCACATGGAGCATGGAGGGAAGCTAGCACTGTGGTATACTGCACTCTGCCTATCGCAATCGTGTGTAATACCCCAACTGCTTTCCCATATGGCACATACTTGGGCATGGTCATGGAGCTGGGACAGTGTACATCCACTGCAGAAGAAAGGTACGAGCTTTTCCTGGACAAGGCCTGCGCTATTGTGTACACTGAGTGAAAAAACTGTTTCCTTTAGCAGATGAATAAAGCTAGTTGCCGTGCACAATTTACATTGCGCAGATAAGAACCACCACACTCCTCTAACAGGATTTTCAGTGACAAGTATTATCTTATAGTGGGCAACGGAATCCATTGCTCGGATAACTACTAGACCCATCTAGCTACAAACGTTTGGAATGTCAGGTTACATTTGTGGTGGTATATTTAACTGGCAGAAAATATTTTTGGAGTTTTGACTATTTTTAGATTTGAAGTAGCTGGTAAAATTATTCTGGTTTGATTAATGATGAAAATTCTCCTCAAAGATGATAAATATTGTTGAAACGAGATAGAATGGCTGGCCAGTACTTACCTTTGTGCTGTACCACCAATAGTACCACAAATGAAGAAACAGAAAAAAAGGGGACGAAAAGGACAAGCTTCCGGAACACAGTTCCTTCATCAGATGGGAGAGAAGGGAAGAAGAAAGGATTGGAACGGAAGGGAAAGGTAATTCACGACCTAGGTCATGAAGGTGGTGTTTCGGGAGTGTGGACGTCAAAGATACTGCAGAGATTCCTGCCTTTTTTGGTGCTCTGAAGGAGCACAGTGTGGTGCACAGGAGTGGTGCACAGTCAACAGTTGGAAACATTGGCCACAAAGTGGAGCAGGATTGCCACATAGTAAGTGGTGGTGGCTAAAGCAACAGTATCCTATATGCAGGCAAGCTATTGTGATCCCCTCGCGGCGAAAGGCCAGAGGAGGTAGACCATGCGAAGGGTAAGTGTTTGATCTTCCAGAGTTTGTTGCCTTGAAGGGAAGACCAATGCATATTCCAGAGCGATATCACACTCATGGGGACTATGGCATGGAGGTCATCTAATGGAACGGAATGGGTAGCAAGCCGAGGAAGGAAAACAGCTGCCTTTGTTGCAGCATCCGTGATTTCATTTCCCACCACTCAAAAATGGCCAGGAACCACAATAACATCAGCATTGTCACGCTGACAGTCAGCAGTGGAGGCATTTCTGAATCCGCTGTACCATGGGATGGACTGGGTAAAGAATGCATAGGCTCTGAAGAGCACTCGGGGAATCTGAGCAGATGACACAGTAAGACACAGATGACAAAGTAAATGGCATCGAGGTACTGGGTGGCCTGATATAAAGCAAAGAGCTCTGCAATGCAGATCGAGCATTGGTCGGGCAGACGATATTGGAAAATTCATCGTCGAGTACCACGACACCCTTAACACCATGGTCAGTCTCTGAAACATCAGTGTAGACGAAGGTATTATCAGCGAGCTGTGTACAGAGTGCAAGAAACTCATTGCAGTACACCGGGCCAGGGGTTCAAACTTGACACATATCTCTGGATAGAGCTGTGACAGTGTGGAGCTGACACCTGTCGGGAATGTGACAGGGAGCGTAAAGTCTAGTTGCTGATGCAACAAACGAAAGTGACCTCAGTGTGGTAATAGAGATGATGGACGCACTGCAGACAGACAGTTGAGAGAGTCATAAAAAAAGATAGCATACGTTGGGTGGCCATGCATAGATGACAATAAGCTTGCATATCAACTCATTAGGAATTCCTCTGGTAGGATAGTGGTAATTCAGTGTCTTCAGTGTTGAGACTTTCCACAGGACTGGTATAGAAAGCTTTCATTGCCAAATGGATCCCTTGATGCTGTATTGAGTTGGCATAAAGTAGAAAGTTGCGCAGAGGAGTACACAATACACCCATAGTCCAGATTTGGGCAGACAAGGGAACGGTACAATCAGAGGAGAGTACACTGTTCCGCACAGTACTCTGAGAAAATGAAGTGAGTGGGTACACTGAGCTACCAAAAAGGACCAACAAAGTCTCCTGCCAAACCTTAGTCCCGAGATTTTTTTTGTCTCGATCACAGAATGAGCTGAGATCCCAGAAAGGTGACAGAGGTTGCCCCCAAGCGATGGAAGAGAGGGTGAAATTGTTAAAACACTTTATGAATAAGAGCCACCTAGCGTGTTTGCTTTCGCTAATGACACAGTGTGGGATGGCATTTGAAAATGTGGAGAGCACATCTCCGAGCTCTGATTGCCTCATGGCATGCCTCATTCCACCAAGGAACAGGGGTACATCGGGATGAGGTGAAGGTGCGTGGATGGTGGCAATTTGGCGGCAAAGAGGATAGTGTCAGTGGGATAGTCAACCTGCTTGTCAATGCCAGGGAAATGATGTGCCCTAAAGGTTGCTAGGGAGGAAAAGACCTGCTAGTTACCAGTTGTGAGGACACCCTGATGGGTTGGGCATCAACAGACAAATCTCACATGGGAAATTGTCACTGGAGTGTGTATCTGCAAAGATAGACCACTCAAGCCAACGAGCAAGCTGAGTGGTACAGATCGAGAGGTCTAGATGGGAGAGGGACTGTGTGGGGTCTGATTGTAATGGGTTCACCAGTATTGACACAGATGAGATCAAGATGACTGAAGATTTCCACCAATAGAGAGCCGCTCTGGCAGGGCCAAGGACTGATGTGAAGTGTGGAACATGAAAGTGATCACGAGGGTTTAGTTTTGTTTCCTGCGGGCAGATAATCACCGGAGGGAAAGTTTGTAGAAGCAGCTTCAGTTCTGCCTCTAAGCACAGATACTGTGAATATTCCACTGAAGAATACCCATTTCTTAGAAAAAGAGAGAGCCTAGCTGTATTGCTTCTCCAAAACTATTGTCGTCAACCTTGAAGATGGGGTGACATCCTTAAGTTAGAAAACTGTCTGATGGGGCAACCCTGGGAAGACATTGAGACTTCATCCTGAGATTTGCCCCCCCCCCCCCACCACTTTTTTTTCTTCTTCTCCCTGTGAGGAGGAGAGTAGTCATCGCAAAGAGAGTACGTTGAGGCAACATCCAGGTTAGAGGGGGAATGGCAGCCTTCAGGTCCTGAGTGTGTGGTTCCTGTCTGTGACTCTACTTGTCATTACTTTTCTTCTTAGAATGCTGGGGATGGATGTTCCCTGAGGAAGTCCCATTCCCAGCAGGTTCCAGAGATGATGCTCTCTTCTCTGTCTGCGGAGGAGGGAGAGGTGGGGGAGCAGGGATGGGGTTGAGGGGAGGTGGTACCTTGGGGGAGAGGGGTGGTTTCCAGCAGGGAAATGGGGAGCTGGTGACAGGAAGTAGTTATGGAGGGGGAGGGACTTAGGAGGGGAATGATGCTACAGAGGCAAACATTGATGTCAACGATACTGGGTGGAATGGTAAAAGTTCTTTCAAGCCTCAAAACATGGCATACGATCTAGAGTCTTGTACTCCTGAATTTTTCTTTTCCTTTTATATACTGGGAAATCCAGCAAATGAGGAACATGTGGACCACGGCAATTTACACAGCTAGGTGGTGGGGTGGAGTGGTTCCCTGTATGGAGAGGGCAGCCACAAACAGGATCAGTGCTGCATTGTGAAGACATATGGCCAGAACGGTGGCAATGCAACCAGGATGTGGTGGGATGTATGGCTTCACATCACATCTGTAAATCATTACCTTGACTTTCTCAGGTAGAGTATTCGCTTCGAAAGCCAGAATAAAAGTGCCAGTGTCAACGTGGTTACCCTTGAGGACTCTTTGGACGCTTCGAACGAATCTGACGCCACACTGTTCCTGGTTTGCTCCGAGTTCCTTGTCTGATTGTAACGGAAGGTCCCTCTGAAAAATAACACCCTTCGTCATGTTAAGGGACTGGTGAGTCATGATGCTCAACGGAATGTCTCCCAATTGCTGGCACGCTCGAAGTGCAGCCGACTGGATCGCACAGGACTTGCGAATCAAGACAGAACCGAACCGCATCTTGCTCAGAGCCTCGACTTCACGAAACTTGTCTTTGATGTGTTCTACAAAGAAGAGAGGTTTGATAGCAGCAAATGTCTCCCCATCTATCCTGGAACATACAAAGTACCTGGGAAATGGCTTTGCACCTAATCTGCGAGCCTGAGCCTCTTCCCAGGGTGTAGCCAAGGAGGGGAAGGCCGTGGAAGAAAAGGTGGGAACTGAAGAAAAACTATACCTATCTAGAGAGAGATTGGCTGCATGAAAGTGGCTGGACACCTTAACACATTTCATGTGCAGGATGTCCTCCCTTGTACCGCCCACTCTGGTCAGGGGCTCATCCCATGGGTGCAAGCCAGCCACAGCAAAGACCATCTGGCAGAACGGTTATTTCTGAGTGTTCCGATACCCCAAAAGGATAGGTAACCAGTCCAAAGCATACATAGTGCATTTGCAGCTCTGGTACAAGTAGTGTGATCCCTGTGTTGTCAGGGGGCACAACCAATGGGGTACATAAACAGTCCTCACATACGGACTGGCTACACATGCTGGGGACCTAGCAGAGATAGGAGAGTACAGTGAGGAAGGAGTGAGGAAAGGAAGGTAAAGGGACCTGCACCATAGCAGCTAGGTAGGGAGTTCTTCCCCTAGTGGCTCACACTCTGAAAAGAAATTTGTCATGGAGGTCAAATCCTGAGGGGGACCAAACTGAGCCAAAACCAGGTGTAAACAAAAAGAGATCAAAATAGCAAAAGCCATCAGTGTACCAGAGATAAAGCTGTGTCGTCAGTGTGAACACCTAGAGAGGGGAGAGGGGCAGGGAGTAAGGAGGAATTACAATGGGGATAAGGGGAACTAGGTGAGGTAATGCAGCCCGGGAAAATAAGGATGGTACCTTGGGACATTTTGTGTGCCATAAATCCACACAAATGGACCTACACTTAAAGACCCTAAGTTGCCACCATTCTGCGCAACCAAGTGGCTTCCTTAAGATGTTGGTCTACAGGGCATGTTCCTTGTCAGTTTAAGACAGCTTATATGGTGATTTATTTTAACTCCACACTATTTTCTTGTATAATGGATATTCTAAGTGGGAGATTCACCGTGCCTTACAAATGATACATGTCAGACAGTATCAGGATCTAAAGGTGAAGAACAATAAGGAATGATTGTTCTGCCACATTCCAGTGGTGTTTCTTCAAAATTAGGAATATTACTGAAGAAACAAAGTTAATTATGTCTTCCATCCACCAATGACACTCAGCAGTTTTCTATGCTGAGAATGCCTTATGTCTACAAGATTCCCTGTAGCTAAGGAAAATTTTACATTGGACAAACTTGTTGCATTATGAAACACAGATACACTGAACAAGGCATACACATCAGGACCAGCCAGAGAAGTCTGCAGTGGCTGAAAATTGTCTCAATATGTGGTACAGTATGGATAAAAAAAACTGGAATTCTTTTCTCAATGTCCTCTTACTGAGATACTGCTAATGAGGTGGTGGAAATCTATGTAATAGCTGCACTGGCTCTCAAATTAGCACAGCACAACCACTGTGGGAAACAACTGGTCATGCAAATAAAGACACTTTGGTGGCAATGTAGACAGACACCAATGTGGACACATACATCAGCATGCATCTCGACAGAAGTTCCCGGGTGGTAGTCAGCAGCACATAGCATGATTTGTCAAACACGTTGTGTAGCTGTCCCCCTCTTTCTCTAACTCCCTTTTGTGAGTGGGTATTCTATGCTGATTTTGGCACATTTATGCCTTCGTGTTGCCTTCTTATACTGATATAAATAGGAAGTGTCACTGGAGCCAAGCAGTGTGTTCATAGCAACATCTGTCTCACCCAAAAACCATATTTACAAAAAGTCTATCAGGAAAACCTTAAGCAACAATGACGTTGTTGCCTCTCAATTTGAAATAGAATTTTGATACCTATTCTTGTGTGTATCTTCATAATGGATAAGCACTTTCAAAAATGTGAAAAATCTTATTTCTAGATAAATATCTACAAAATATACTGCTAAAATTTGAGACATTTGCAATGAACATTTATTTAAATATTTGTGGGCAATGCTACAAGCTGGCTAGAAATCTGATTTTGTAATTTTGTGCCCAAGTAAGGTAGTTTTGGACATATGGTTATCACTAGTCGATAAAGATATTAAAAAAATTTAAGAAGTAGTTGGACATCATTTTATGAGCAAATGGTAAAAATTTCGACAAATTCCAATGATTAGAAAGTGTAGAAGTGGTCAACGCCACGATTTATAGTTTTTGTAATGAGACTAAGAGTAGTAGATGGATTTTGTTATTTGCGTAGCAAGATAACTTCTGATGGCCAAAGTAAAGAAAATATAAAATGCAGAATGGCTACGGGAAGAAAAGTGTTTCTAAAGAAGCGAAACTTGTTAACATCCAATATTAATTTAAATGTTAGGAAGTCCTTTCTGAAAGCATTTGTCTGGAGTATAGCATTGTATGCAAGTGAAATGTGGTGCTACAGAAGAATGATGAAAATTATATGGGTACATCACGTAACTAATGAGGAGGTGCTTAACCGATTCGGGGAGAAAAGGAGTTTCTGGCATATCCTGACTAAGAGAAGGGTTAGATTGATTGAACACCTTACCATTAGATGGAAGCGTGTGGGGTACAAATCGTAGAGGGAGACGGAGGGACGAATACAGTAAGCAGATTCAAAAGCATGTAGGTTGCCGAACGTATTCTCAGATGAAGAGACTAGCACAGTACAGGGTAGTGTGGAGAGCTGCATCAAACCAGTCCGTTGACTTAAGACCACAACAAACAAACAAACAAACAAACAAAACAAAACCCAAGAATTGTGGTTTTTTATGGATTTATCAGAAATAACCCATGAACAAATGATGCTTTGGTAAGCCATATAAAGCCCGTCCTAGAGTACATGTAAAGTACAAAAGCCAACAGACTCCACAATTTTGCTAGTAACAGGAATTTTATGATATTTTTAAATTTTGATCCTATACTGCAGAATAGCTACAGTATGCCAACTCTTTTGATAGGTGTAAAACTGGTCATTAAGCCAAAGACTATCCAAAACATTTTACCCTATATCTATATGAATTACACAACCTTAGATTTGGGCCCCTGAGTAATCTCATTTTCACACATGGAATTTTGAAGCATATTAAATACATAATGACATGTTATCATGAATATGATTATTCCAAGACTGAGTAGAAGGCACTTGCAATTACATGTGGGATTGACAGTAAGTACCATCTCCTTAAAGATCGTAAGTCTACTCAACTGACGTCTGGTCTCCAGTCAAAACTCTGAACAGTACAGTTCTGTGCCTTTTTTCTGACTAATTATTAAGATGACATTCACACTTGTAAAATGTAAACTTTTACACCAGAAATGTCAACACCGACGGTTCTAAGATCAAGAAACCTGACAATGACAAGGAGAACAGTGTATTGGTCCCACACTCCTTCATACTGCATACAGTGACACCACTAATGGAGGATGACAAAGAGGTCAATGAGCCCAGATGATCTAAGCATCAGAGCACAGGACAGTACTTGACTTATATTTATTAAACAATGAACTAATGGGTCAAATAAACAAACTTTACAGCCTTCTATTATTTTCAACCCTGTTAGGCATTTATACATTTTCTTCATAATTTAATTATATTGTATGTTACTAGTTAATGCAAAACAAAATCAAACATATAAAAAAATTTTATTAGTCAAGTGAGAGAATCTCTCACATCACACAATATTAAATTTTGGCATATATTTATTAGAGGCTTGTTTAACTATTCATAATCTCATGTTGAAAGTTATAAATTACTTTTATATCAGTATTGTAAACCAAAATTTCAAAAATACATAGTTAAAACACGCTTGAGTACTAGTAATAACCAATAATCTGTTCAAATAAACTATCAAACTGTTACAGACTAAATGTTATACAAACATTATAAGCTGACACACAAACTGCTCACTTTAAAGCAAGAGTTAAGTTCTTGTTGTAACCTCATCCTCAACCTAACAGAGCTTTTACACAACCATCAATTAAATTTGTAGGAAAAGAACATCCAAAGACTCTTGATTCATGGGTTGCAAATAGTAGCTGATGCACATATTTTTAATAGCCTCTTGTGTATTAAAATCAGTATTTGTCTTTAAAACGCATTAAAATCAGTATTTATCTTTAAAACATTTAAGTGACCACGGGTTCATAAAGTAAATATTATCACTCGTACAGGACACAGCTCATATATTAAGTTTAGTGACAGAAAACTTAGTGGAGAGAGAAAAATTTGGTACATAAATTAGAAATGTTTGTGATTTTGACATCATTTGACTGACAAAATGTACATATACAGCTCAGACTTGTTGATACATCCTGTTGTCATTGCTCAGTTTTTCACAATTATTTGAAAAGCTGAGTAAAGAGAGAATGGTAAATTTACAGAACCGATGAATTTAGGTTTTCCCATTTTTACTAATATTGTTAGTTAGTATGAGGTATTTTAGTATAATTTGTTAGTTTCAATGCAGGTAAATGAAAAAAAAAGTTTAATTGCAGAAAACAAAACTTTAGTCTTTGTTATGTTGTTAGTAAGTAACATACCTTCACTTTTTATTTATGTACAGGATGTGCCCAACATTTTCTAAAAATAGGTATTATTCAGAGCAAAAAAGCAGCATCCTCCCCACCTCACCTTGCTGGCTATATCTCGAAGGTCCAGTGCTTCCGTGCCCCCAAAAGGGCGACCCCCAGTTGTGGAGGGATCAGCGTGGAGAGCTCTCTGCAAATCTAGCACCTACAACCAACGCCAGTGGGCCATTTACTCTACAAATGCAGCCACTAATTACTGTGTTAAAAGCTGCCCAAGTTCCATGAAGCATGTTTGTCTAACAACTTTGTTTACGCAACTAATACTTTATGTAACATGTACACTGAATAAATAGCAGTACACCATTATTCAAGGAATCTACAGATTTAATAAACCTATATTACAAATTTTGTTTTAAAAACTTAATGTTTTTCTTGTGAACAAAGAAAAAATGTGCCTTTATCACTAATTCTCTTGTAAGCAAATTAACTATTACACGTTTAAAAAATACAAAAATATGTATACTTCCTCACTGTGAGTATACCAAAAATAAACTTACTCCAACCGTTCCAAAAAATTAATCATGAGTTATTTAATAAAATTTAATTTTTATTTACAGAAATTATAGTTAGTTTTGTTTATAAAATTATTTTCATGTTAATAGAGAATCATAGGATAAAAGTAATTATATTGGTGCAGTTCAGTTTCAGAATGTAAAGCATATCAGTATTTGTTAAGTGCAATTAAAGGAAAGTGAAATAACCATTTATCTCATACATGAAGTCACAAGCAAAGGTGGAAACCAATTATCAGTGTTACTCTTATTTTGGATTTCGCCTAGATTTCAGACCACAGCTTGTAACTTCATGCACATTTATGGTAGTTTGTGCTCAATCTACATATACTGATTAAAATTTTTATGGAAGATTTGCCACACATATGAAATCATGAAATAAAATTTTGTGAGTTAGACCAAAAGAAAAAACAAATCAGCAAGTCTCATAAGCCTTTTCCCCCCTAATTATGATGTACTTCCTATAACAAAACATGCATTTTTATTTCCTGTAGAACACCAAACTGCCACACACTGTTAAACTGTGTAACATAACAAACAAGACGTTACATACTTAAATTTGAAATGTATTAAGGAGTAAAGTATATTATTAAGCTAAAAACAGGAAAACCCAGTAACAAACTAATTTTTCACACAGTTAACTCTGTTCCATTAAAAACGCACCAAATCACGGTATCAGAATCTTTCTACATTTATTCCATGCACTTCTGATAAATAATTAAGTCACTTAATTACTTATATTAGGAAGCAAGAAATTGTAATCTGCAAAACTGTTGCCCAATTTCTGCATCTACTTATCAACTATACTGTCTTCTAAAATTGTTGGAGTTATGTAATACAACTCTTTTTACTCTTAAAAGCAGGGGCTAGTTTTCTAGAAGCTTCACACTGTAACAAACAATAGTTGTTCAATGGAACCACAACTTGACAGTCTACAGCTGTTGTTATTCATGATGTATAAGTATACAATGTTCATCCAGAAATAACTTAATAGTTGATTGATGGAGATAACAGAGAGTGTTCTTTATGGTGTATGTAAAATCTAGCTTAATATAAAATGTTATAGGGCATTGCTTTAAGCCATTAATATTCAAAACTTGCTCAGAATATAATCACAGCCGACAGTATCACACTAGTGCTATAAAAAAGGTGCACAAAGTAGTCTAAGATTTGCTGTTTACTACACTTAAATGCTCTAAATGAAGCACCCTTGACTGAAGTAAATATGACAAAGATTTTAAATCTGAATTTCATTTACATTACTGTCCTAATGTGACAAGTCTGTTGTGTACATCTATCATGACAAAGTGTCAGTGCCATTAAATAAGCTAGAAAATGCATTATCAAATGAGAATTAAATCTTGCAGGCTGTAGAACAACAAATCCCATAAATCTGTGATCTCAGTTGCAACTGAAACTATCTGCTGTGTAGCATCACTCCAAATATTCAAAACATCACTTTACTATTAATACTGTGATATTTGTTTTACTATCTGGAATCAATCCATGAAAACAACATACACCATACATAAATAAGGCACTATCTCTAACCTGTATTTTTCTAAGTGACAGAGAAATTAATATTGTTGGCCAATGTGTCAGAATGAAGTACTTACCTTCCTTGCAGCATTGGCTTTGTGGTCACCTGGCGCCACAGCAATGTTTGAGAAAGGAACCTCCATAGAGTACTTAATGGAGTGTAGCAGCTGTACAACTACACTGGAGACATTCTTGAAAGACAATTTCCGTCTCTGGGCAGCTCCCATAACCGACCGCACCTACACACAAATTGATATATGAATCATTTTCTCCAGATAATGTTTTGCTTTGTAGAATGCATTAAAAACCTTAAATCAGAGTTGATGTAATTCAGTTGTGGATTACTCATGGCTTTGATGGTGTTTTGAAACAAATGCATGAAACTGTTCATGGTCTAATAAAACATATTTGGTTTGGATCTTTAATCCTTTGTGTGATAAAGCTCAATAAGAATATGAATAGCTTTGACAATGAAAAATTATTTTTTGTATGGTTTTTATGACTCCAATAATTATATTAACTACTGGACATTAGTTGCTTTGCAATTTTAAGCAATGCAGTAATGCAAATTTCTAGTTATTACCACATTATAAATTCCAAATACCAGTAGTTACTGAACATGAAACACTAACCTAAACCCAGTTTATTTGAAAATAAATTATTAATTTATGTATACCTAGAAACTAGTGTAACTAGTGCAATAAGAGTGCATGAATAATTTTTATTTTAAAAAGAATTAAATTCTGAAGGATTTTGTGAACATTTTTCAATAAACATCAAAGTACAAAAATCAAAAAGAGGAAAAGAGTACCCAGAATCACCACTATTAGAATGAGTGACTCACTGTTGTATTGGTTAAAAGATTTTGCTGGTATCATTTTCATTGACTGAGATATATGAATTACTAGATTATGCTCATTTTGTCTATTATTGATTTCCAATGTCACTTTCATCATCACAGTTTATTTTTCATTACCTTACTGCTATGGGATTATTATTACCAACTTGAAGAAAACATGTTTTGCAAAATATGAGGGCCTTTTTTGCAGTAAGAACCGACAGCATATTGTGTCCACAAATCCTGTCACACGACGTCTGTCCACTGTCAGCCACTCTTGGCTGGTCTCTCAGTATGCCACCCATTATGTTTCATGTCTTTGCTAGTGTTGGTTGTATGGTTATACTGCTTTGTTTGTTGCCATGTCAATCAGCAATTCCATCAATTGTGAAGTCTGCTCAGTTATTCAGTTCTTAAATGCAAAATAAACTTCTCCTGCCAAAATTATCCACCAGCTTGAAGCTTATTGTGTAGGTGTAATAAATTATGCAAATTTGCATACATGGTGTAGGATGTTTAATAAAGGCAGGAAGAATTATTTTTCAAAAGAGAGAGATTGGCTGGCCAGTATTTACCTTGGTGCTGTACCACTGAGTCACACAAATAAAGAAAAAGGACAAAAAAAGAACAAGCTTTTGGAATAGAGTTCCTTCTTCAGGTAGGAAAGAAGGGAAGAAATAAGGAATGGGAACGGAAGGGAAAGGTAATTCACTACCTATGCCATGAGGATGGTGTTTGAGGAGTGTGGAAGTCAGTTCCTTCTTCATGTAGGAGAGAAGGGAAGAAAAAACGGATGGGAACGGAAGGGGAAGGTAATTCACAACCTAGGACATAAGGATAGTGTTTGAGAAGTAGGGTAGTCAAAGATACTGTATCTCTGACTTCCACACTCCTCGAACACCATCCTCATGGCATAGGTAGTGAATTACCTTTACCTTCCCCTTCCGTTCCCATCCCTTTTTTCTTCTCTTCTCTCCTACCTGAAGAAGGAACTCCATTCCGAAAGTTTGTTCTTTTTCGTATTTTTTCTTTATATGTGTGACTATCGGTGGTACAGCACAAAGGTAAGTACTGGCCAGCCAATATATCTCTTTTGAAACATAATTTATCATCTCTGTGGAGAATTTCCATCATTAGTCAAAGGAAGAATGTTCATGATGAACAACAATCTGGATGGGCTACTGTTATGAATTGTGAACACTGACAAGAAATTGATAAAGCAATTTGCCAAAATAGGCACTTCACTGCTGACATTACAGAAGTGTATTCAAGAGTCTTTATCATGGCACTGTGATGATATGTTGAAAGAAACTGTTACTAACTGGTTTAACAGTAGGACAGCAAAGCTCTTTGATGCTTGGATCCAGAAGCTACTGTCAGACTTGTCAAATGTTTTGAATGGAGGATAGATAACAATTCACCATAAAGAGGCTCACTGAGCTGCTGACAAGCAAGAAAAATAGAGAATCACATTCACATAACTTAATTTTCAGCCATGGCCTTCATCAGAAAAAGAAACACATACATTTACACAATCACTCAGACAACTATACACACACAACCACCATGTCTGGCCACTCCAGCATTATCTTGACTGTGGTGGAGAGTGGTGCAGGAAGGATGCCGGGTAAGGGTTGGGATGGAAAGTTCCACATTGCATGATGGATTGTAAAGGCTCCGATGGGCGGTAATTTGAGATGCAGCATTGAATATAGTGAAGGGAAGGCGTGAGATAGGAGTAGAGTATAGGTGTAGAGGACTGTGGGCAGGGATTGGGGGGATTTGAAACAATAAGGATAATAAGGGAAAATATAAATACAAAAAACTAAAACTAAAAAAGTAATTAAGGGGATATTGTAATGGGTGACATACGGTTGCAAGGAAAACATGAATTGGAGAGATACATGATAATGAATGGTGAAGGAGGAGGGGGGGGGATAATGATCTTAGGTTGAAGCCAGGATGGTTGCAGGACTGCAGAATGTGTAGAAGGGACAGATCTCATCTCTGCAGTTCAAAAGAGATGGTGGTGGAGTAGAGGACCCAGATGGTTCGGGTAGTGAAGTAGCGACTGAAACCCAGAGTGCTGTGTTCAGCCACACACTGTGCCACAGGGTGGTCCATTTTCCCTTTGCACCACAGTTTGATGGAGATGATTGATCCTGATGGTCAGCTGCTTTCACAGGAGGCCCAACCTCTGATGGAGTAGGTCAAACCTGTGACAGGACCAAAAGAGGTGGATTGGGCAGGTTTCACATCGAGGTCTTCAACAGGAATCATATCCCTGTGGAAGACCTTCAAATTACCATGCTATCAGAGCCTTTACAATCCACCGGGCAACACAGAACTTCCCGTCCCCATCCTTACTAAGCAACCTTCCCCCTCCACTCTCCACCTCCCTCACAGTCTAGATGCATCTGGCACTGGAGTGGCCAGACAGGGTGGTTGTGTGTCTATAACTGTATGAATGATTGCGTGAATGTATACGTTTTCTTTTTCTGATGAAGTCCATGGCCGAAAATTTAAGTTGTGTGAATGTGATTGTCTATTTTTCATCCTTGTCAGCTGCTCAGTGAGCCTCTTTATGGTGAGTTGTTATCTATCCTCCATTATTGACATTTTAATTGGGTTTTCCACTGTTAAAATTTTGACAAATCTTCTATTTCTGATGAAGGCTGCAGTCGAAAATTTAGAATTGTGTGCGTGTTTGTGATTACAGATACGGGGGAAGCTGAATGTTTCCACATGAAAGGCAGGTTTTGTCAGGCTGTTGGATTCCCCAGCCAGCCGGCTAAAAGTTTAGACCTAATGAATAGAATACAGGTATTTAGGGAAATCCTAATCTGCTCGGCCTTGGATGAGTGAGGGAGGCTATCTCAGATTGCAACTGAAATACAATATAGCCACACAAATTATTCTAAAAATCCATATAAAACTAGGTAATGATCATACGGCAAAAATAATTATATGAATGGATTCAGGAGGCTTGGGAGAATCAAATGGCGTAATTACAATTTCAATATCCCTTACAGATAAAAAGCTGATAAATTTCAGTACTATAATAATAAGACTTACATTTACAATTATTGATATGTAGTGTTTATCAGTAACAGTTTAAGAAGCAAATGGGCAGCATTGCACCACACTACCTATCTTAAAGGACGCGCCATGTTATTTCCATATTCTTTCAATAAACTTTGTTTTACTCTCTTGTTCTGATTTTCTTGAAGGTAGTAATATTCTTGTGTCAGAACATAGATTCCACCAGAGAAACACAAAACATGAATCCAGCTCAGCACATTAAATTTATATAGGTATTTTATTATATTTGGTATTATTCTTAGTAACGTTCGTTTTACGTTGAAGACTGCCTCTTAAATATCTCACGGCCAACTAAAAATAGTACATATGCAGCAGATAATGTATACATAAACAATTATATGTATTAACAAAAATAAAAATAGAAAACAGATGACTTACCAAAAGGACCGGCTCGTCGATAGAAACAAATAAAATAAATAAAATCACACACAAACACACATACAAGCTTTCGCAGCCTAGCTGCTTCGTCAGGCAGAAGGGAAGGAGAGGGAAAAGGAAATGATGAGGGTTTCAAGGGAGTGGATGAGGAGTCATTCCAATCCCGGGACAGGAAAGACTTACCGTGGGGGGAAAAAAAGAGGGTAAACAAAAACACACACACCCACACATTTACACAGACGCAAGTATATGTATTTGTTGACTAGAACTGAATATATTTGCATAAAAAGCCATGATAAATTAAATATTAATTGTGTAACTATATTTCGACGGCGGCAGTATAGTTGAACAGTGAGACACCATTCTTAATAGCTACCTTAGCAAAGAGCTACAGTCTCAACCAATTTTAGTATTGTTATATATTTGTTAAATGTAAACAAAATTTATACGGAGGTGGTCAAAGCATTTAATTCTGTGATATTCAATGTATAATATTCTGGAAGGGAAATTGCATTTTAAAGATGATGCGTTAGGATGCACGGAAGGATACAATTTTGGGAGCAGGTAGAGCACACTTTCGAAAGCATGGGACATGGTGGTGAAAGGTTGTGATGCCGGGTGGTCTGTAGCCGCATTACGAACTTGTGATTTGAAGAGATAGGCATGTGTGAACTTGAATGCAGAATGCAGAACTTAGTCTCTGCTTGAAAAGTGGTAAACTATGGATGGTAGTAGGGCTGTGGAACTGTGATAATTCAGCTGTGTGTACTCGTGTGATGACAAACTGTGTTTTATAAAAAAAAAAAAAAAAAAAAAAAAAAATACTGTAATTAATTGTGTATTGACTTTGAACTGCAATGTTCGATGGTCTTCATTAATTTATGAGTAATACTTTGGAACTTTTATTCTCTAGTGTGTGTGATACTTATTGTGGCCATCATGAACAATAGTTGGAGAAATATTAAGTTGTTTACCAATGTATAAAGTAGGACCATCTCCACAGTTTCAAGTCCAAAAAAGAGTAATAAACTCCATTTATAAAAATTACTTCTTTAATGACTATCTTCTAAATATTATCTTAGAATCCATTTTGCTTATCATTCAGAGCTTTAACTTACTTTTTTTTAAATATATTTTTTGCATCACCATCTGCAGATTGATAAACTGGCTAAACTATAGATTAATTATTGTTCTCATTTAAACAGTTTGTGTAGCTGTTTAGGGCATAGAAGCTAACATACATAACTTACCCCTATGAACTGAGACAACAAGCCATAAGCCATTTAATACCCTGAGTTAAGTATTGCCTAATTCTTATTGGTGGGTACCAATAGGAAGGTCGCATGTTTGTGTGTCTTATTTTTGTCTGTTGGTGGCTCAACGTTCATCTTTACAGCGAGTTGTTCCCTATCTACATATTATTACTGAATATCTTTGTTGACTCTTCATGAAATGAATGCCCTTGAAACAAACAGAAGCCTATATCACCTTGCACCTGATATGGATCACACACACTTGAGGAATACTCAGGTGCTGGTCAAACAAGTGTTTCGCAATGTACTTCCTTTTTTGACTGACTACATTTCCTGAGGATACTTCCATCGAATGTCAGTCTGGCATTTGCCTTACCCACAATTTTATATGGTTGTCCCACTTCAAATTGCATTTTCTTATTCTGTCAGACAAGTATTTGGTTTTTGTACTAACTTATCAAGTTGCACATTGACTACAACAGGCTTGGTAGGACGCTATCACAGGTAACTCTGCCTTTGACAAGATAGGATAAGCTTGAGAAATGACTGGAGTAGGAATTTCTGGGTGAGAGGATTGGGCATGTTGTTCACACAGGCCTCCTATGATGATACAATCCCAGTAGCAAGTAATTGGAAGTGAGACTAAGATGTTTTGGAAGTTAGGAAAGTGATGAAGGGGTGGGAAAGCATTGTGGATAAGATGTCCCACATTTTCAAGCATGATGATAGATGTTCAAAGCCCTGGTAAATAATATGGTCCAATTGTTCCTCTCCACAGTGATACTGGTTGATGATGGATGTATGGGTTTTTTTTCTGTAGCTGACTTTTGAGCATGGTGGGAAGATTAGGAGGATGTGGCAATACACTGGGGGATAATGTTTCTTCTTCTTCTCCTTTTGTAGGAGGGGCGAGGAGGAGGAGGAGGAGGAGGAGGAGGAGGAGGAGGAGGAGGAGTGTATGTCTGTGAAAGCCATTCTAAAACCTTCAGTATACTGGGCAAGACAGTTCCGTCAATGCAGGTAAGGTGCCCATGGGTGGCCAAGCTAAATGGTAGTGATTTTATTGGTGTGGAAATAACGACAGCTATCAAAAATGGGTACTATTAGCAGAGTTTTGGATGGTATGATCAGACAAGTGGAGGAAGACCAGATGAAATAGGTGTGAGGGTGTTGAGGTTGTGGAGGATGCTTGGGTGGATGGATAGGAAGTTATGGGCACACGACAACTAGATCTTTAGCTCCATTACAAATGCAATTGGCAATGAGTGTGAAGCCAGTAAACAGGAAGTTAATAGAAACAGGCAACAAAAGGGAAGCTGCTAAACTAATCTAACTGTGTGGGCAGCTAAAATAAATAAATAAATAAATAAATAAATAAATAAAAATCATTGCACGTCTGCAATTTAAGTTTGGCTTCTAAAGTAGGCAGTTGTAGAAGAACTTAAAACACAATACCACAGTATTGTGGCTGGCTGATCACCAGAATGAAAAAAAAAAAAGATGAGACAGCCATTCTACAACATGCTAAAACCTCCAGCCTAAAAGTTTAGGCCAGAATCCAGACAGTTCACAAAACCTTAAAACTTTGATCAAACTTGCCTCATTAACAGTTACAACAGAGGGCAAAGTACAAATGTGATTCTTCAACATCCTCTCGCCGTGATATAAAATACACTCATTTAAAAGGTGGCATCACAAAAAATAAAATTAAAAAAATACTGTCTCTGGAAATGAATAGTGATCAGATATTGCACAAACATTTTTTTTAAATAAACTACATTTTGAAGCTGCTGTTCTCCACACCAATGCAATACAACCTGGTCTGTACCATTGTCTGCAAGTGCTGGTGAAAGGCCTGAAGATGATCAGTATATTGATCAAAACAGTTGCCAAAATGTAAAAGACTTCAAATCAAGGCTGACTTTACTAATTTATTTTATACTTTTTCTTCACAGTAATAGACATATTACCATCCTTATGTTAAAAATTAAAATACCATCTTTCGTTCTACACACCTATTAAGGCTGATCTAAGAAACTACTGTATGGTATGAGTATTTTGATAGTTTCCATTACTGGATACAAGCTAACCATGCAAAGTGAAGATGGGCTGCTAGTTCAGTTGTAAATCACATGTAAGATTTTCAAAAATTCTCACCAATATCCTGCTATTACTTTTAAAGTATTGTCTAGTAATGTTCATGTCTATGTGTGTTATAAGCACCACAGTGCCTTGATTAAGTATCCTTTCTTTCTCTTTCACAAACGTGAACAAATGTCATCACGAAAGTTAGGTAAAATTAAAACTGAAAATAGAGATTTTAAAATATGTGGAAAAGAAAAAATTCATAAACAGCAGGTCTGAAATTTAGAAACTCACCTTCCGTCTCCTAGCAGGTGGCACAATAAAATAAGTAGTGACACTATTATCTCGCAGGTACTGGTTCCGTGTACCACCGTGGCCAGCCTCCACTTCATATTCTCCACCGAGGTAGTCCAATGTAGCCTGTGTTATGTGGACACGGCTGAAACAATTTAAATCAAATATAATTTCAAATATAATTAATGGTGTATCATAGCATTTCATAAATCCCTTAATAAAGGGGATCCTTCCAAGACATGAAACTAGTAAAATTATACATAACTGCAGACGCAACAACAGCATACTACTTTAAATATAGTCTGTTAAAGTGTACTATATGTCTAGAGGAGATACTCCTCATTGGAACAGGAAAAGAAGTCCAATAATTAAGGATCTGCAATGCCTCTTCGTGAAAAATGGCCACTTATGCACGGAGGAAGGGCAGAGAACAATGTGATGTTCTTTCTTTATACTTTGATTATATGATCAATATGATGTCACTCCATAGCAGGAGATCCCTATGCCCCTAAGTGCAGAGCACCATAAACCCTTTGAAGTAGATCGAGTTATTAATATACTAAAAAGGAGGTACTGCAAAAAAAAAAAAAAAAAAAAAAAAAAAAAATCATGTTGGATCATCAATTAATGAGAATATAATTGGTCTTAACAATATGCCTGTATACATAATTTAACAGTACAATGAATGAATTAAAATGCCTATGTAAGCAACACTGCAGATACTTATTATTAAAGTACTTATTTATATATTTTAATTATTTTGTACACCATTTTAATTTATGTTCAGACTCTTATGGCCCATTGTTTTGAGTAAATTTTTCAGTTTAGACTTGAAAGTGCATGGATTGCTATTAAGATTTTTGAATTATTCTGGCATCTTGCTGAAAATGGATGCAGCAGAATACTGCACACTTTTCTGCACAAGAGTCTAGGAGTTGTGATTCAAATGCACATTTGATTTCTGTCTTTGAGTATTATCTGAGTGATATCTATTGGGAATAAGCTGATTCTGTTAACAACAAATGACAGTAAAAAATATATGTATTGAGAGGCTGATGCCAGGCTACTCAACAAGGATTCGTGAGCTTACAGCACATATTACTCCAACAATCCATTTCTACACCAGAAGTACCCTTTTTGATTCACAAGAGTTACCCCAAAAAATAATGCCATATTTCATTAGCAAATGAAAATAAGCAAATTAGACATCATTTTTATTCTTATTAAATGAATGTTTCAAGATAATATTACAAGTTATCATACACAGACAATATTACATTTATCTGGGAATAAGCTGTACTGTTGTTAATAACATTACCCGGGCTCTCCACCAGCTTCCATGTGGTTTGCGAGTGTAACATCATTGGACCAGACATCGTACTGCCACTTTCGCAGGCCTAGCACCCCACACAGAACGCGGCCTGAATGGATGCCAACCCTCATGTTAAGTTGGACGTCTGTTGCCTCCACCACAGACCTGTTAATAGTGATACCCACTATATTTCTTAGAACACAAAACTCACACATGCAGTATTCTACCAACAAACTTGTTTATGGACAAATATGTGAGAAGAAGTAGGTAAATTCCTAAAATATCTCACCTGAATGGGCCATAGCAAAAAGAGGAAACACTTACAGAAGATTTCTAATTAGATACTGTACAGTCCATTTGTATGCCCATTAGAATAACACTACAGCTGATGTTGGCATAGCATGGTAGATAAGGTAATCTCCCATTACTTCCTAATTTGCCCCCCCCCCTCCCACTTTATATTATTTCTTGTAGTGTTCAACTTTTAAAATTTAAGTTTTCCTAAACATTTCAGTTCTGAAATGCTTCAACAAAAGCAAGGATGCAATGAAGACATTCCATTGTATAGCATCAATTCAGTGCTCCTGTATTCACCACCAAAGATTTGGTGAGCTTGGTATGCATAAAAATTAAGACTTTTATTAAAAAAACTTTGCTTCTTTTATCATTAAAGTCTTCTGGCCCCCAGTTTAAATAAAATCCTATGTGAAACAAACTTTGTAAGATTAACACTGAAGATTAGGTTTTCAGCACAATGAGAGAAAGTGCAGTCAAGGAAAGGCAGATTCAACAGTCACAGGACATCTTTTAAAAGAGCCACTCAAATGCTACATGTTTTGATATTTGACCTACTGTTAATGGAAGTTCAAAGATGGCACACAAAACTAGAATTACCTGAAATCAATATAAATTTGACACAGAAGGCCAGCTTAGATTCTGCCCTTTCCTGTCTTGAAGAAAGTTTCTGCAAAGATTAGCATCGTTTTCAATGCAAAACTCTTAGCTGGCTGTCATCATACTTAGCAAACAGAAAGCAAAGAGTAATTGTTAACAGCAACATCAAGAAATTTCTCTCTGGCTGGAAACACTAAAACTTGTGGAACACCAAATTGAGTGTATCAGGGCCACTACTGTTCCTGTTATACATCAATGATATGCCAAGCCAGGTCCAGCATATGCATATGACTCAACAGCTATAGTCTGTTGTAAAAATGAGGTAGACCTAATCTGTTGTATTGAAAAAAACACTCGGGGAAGTAGAGGCATGGGTCAAATATAATAATCTGAAATTAAACCTAACTATAACAGAAATTGTTCATTTCACCACAAAAAAATCTGCACAGTCTATAAGTGAGATATGGTATATGGACAAAAAATTAGACATTGCAGACTGCGTCAAATTCCTTGGCATATTAGTAAGTAAAAACATATGGAGCCACCATGTGGAGTCGACTGAAGAGTATTGTATATATTATGAATATTTTGTATCGTATCACTGATTTAGGTGTAAGGAAAACTGTATATAATGCATTTTTTTTCATTTATTAGGTATAGCATAATTTTCTTGGGGTCTGAAAAAACAAATTTACTTAGAGCATTTAGACTACTAAAAAAGATCATCCAAGCCATGGTAGGAGCTAAATCAAAACAACACTATAAACCTTTATTTGAAAAACTATATCTAATTACCATTCCAAGCATGTATATCTACGAAACTTTCACTTTCACAAAAAGAAACCCAAAACGTTTTCAGGGCAACTGCTTCTTGCACCAATATCAAACTAGGTATTGAGCGAACTACATGTAACCGACCCATAGATTAATATTGTATGAAAAAACCCCATACTATATGGACATGAAATTTGTAAATAAAATATGTAAAGATATGGATGACTCAGGTGTCAAAAGTACCAAAATAGACCTGAAAAAATATCTGAAAGATAAATGTTACTATAGTGTAGAAGATTTCATGAATGACAACAATTCATTATAATTACAGGTCCTCTAAAATACCTCCTTGTGATGTAGCACCACATGTGTTATTAGTTTATTGTTACAGTATATGAATTAGCATTGTTTATAGTGTAACATTGACAAGTCACCTGTCACAATCTTTGATTGTATAAGACATGTAATGTGATCATAAAAATTAAATTGATAAGTTCCAATTACTCCTGGGTCTCTCCCTTGGTTTTTCACCACAGGGCTTCTCCCTGAATATTCATAACACAATTTGGTCTTCTTTATTCTCATCAGATGTCCAGTCCATTGCAGTCTTCTAGCATTTATTAAGTATACTATAATTGATTGTGGTGACAGAGTGTGGATTTATGTGTTTCTTTCAGCATTGTGAGTCATTGTCATAACATGGACCAAATATATAATTTATTCTCAAACACTTGTAAATGGTGTTGTTCTGTTTTTGTCCCATAGATTAGAACCAGACTGACGATTGTATAGTATAACTTTATTTTAGTTTTCCTAGTCAGCAGTTTGGACCCTAAAATATTTTGTATTGCATAATAGGCTGAGTTAACATTTTGCAGTCTCAATTTTGTTTTTTCTTCATCTACCACTGATACCATAAATTTGAACTGTTCAACATGCCCCAATTATTAGATGTAATTGTTTATCCCATTGATCTCTATATCTTTGAACTATCATGTATTTCATTTTCTTGTCATTTACTTTAAGACCAAGTCTTAATGCTTCTCCTGCAAGCTCCACAAATAATTGCCTAATCTCTGTTACATTGTGTATGCTAACACATTAATTTTGCTTTCTTGGAGGATACCAGCAGGTACCAGTTTGACTTTCCTCACAACTCTTTCTAAATCTATATTGAAGAGAAGGGGGCACAAAGCACCTCCCTGTCTTAACTTAGTTTTATTTTTAAAATGAGGTAATTTAATTGTTATTACATTATATTATAAACCAGTGGAAACTTAATCTCTTTTTGCCTACTGGGAAACTGCGTGAAACCCCTCAGGGTGGCTAGTGTACCATACAAAAACAAAATTGATCTGATGTAAGATGAGCTAACTAGCGCATTTAACATTTAACTATTTGAACATGAGAGGAGTATTTCAGATTAAGAGCCCTTACATTACACTTTTTACTACAGCAAATACTTACGCAATGGCATCAATCATATCGAGCCCCATTTCAACACAGCAATGCGCATGATCGGACCGAGGTTCCGGCAGGCCCGACACACAGTAGTAACAGTCCCCAAGGATCTTAATCCTCAGGCAGTGGTTATCCTGTCAAAGTTAAGCAACTTTAGTTTAGCCATTATCATCAAAACAACCACTGAGGCAAGAGCAACTTTAAAAAGGCAGTAGTAATAGTAGTGAAGACAAAGGAAGAGTTTTAAGGTTAAGACCTATAGTGCAGCTCTGCCAGTACAAAGCAACGTATATTTGTATTGTTTTGTGTGTCTAACTTTCAAATGTTTTAAAAGTTTTACTCATTAAACGTAGCCATAAGTGTTAGCGATACGGTTGGACTTCAATTCCTCCTTTGGTTTTCAGTGCAGTGATCTCCCTCTTCCACATTCACAATCTAGGTGATTACAGGTTGAGTGTAGCATACTATAATCTTGTCATAACCAAATTAAGTCCAAATCCGAAAGCATAGTCATCAATGAAATACAACATGCATCACTGACAATGTTTATTATGATCTTGCTGCCCTATCAGAAGTGACCTGCTGGATGGAGAAGACTGTTATGTATACTGCCTGAGGGAAAAATGAAGCACCAATAAGGGGTGAGGAAAATGAGACTTCATAGGTTGCCAGGGTAGGAGATGTTATGTCAGTGACAGAATTAGTGTCAAAGTTACCAAGAACTTTACCATATGAGCACCACTATCTATATGATATCAAAGCCCTGGATGCAGAGACTTATTTGATTGGGGAGGGTCAAAGATATTATACCGTCTCCTGATACAAACTGGCCAATGACTGCTGTAAATGCACCTCGAATCCGATATCCTGTAGCTGTACATTGACACTGGGATGGAGTTCAAGTCTGTGTTGGTAACACACTCGATTCTGCCAGGGAGTGATTAGTGATATGTAATATCAGGTGTAGTAATATACTGTTATGTATGAATATTGCCAGTGCCCAAAACAGAAACACACTTGCAAAGAGTAAAAACACAAATCATCATCACAGTATCTATTATACATGGTACAAGTAAATACAATGCTCCTCTAACATATCCACTGATGATGAGCCTGCAGTGGCTTGAAAATTACTTATGACTGAATAAACACCCATAAATCTCATTCTTTATGTATTTTTATCAAACTAAATCACCAATTTATATCACAGTTGGAGTTCATAATCCAAGCTTGAAATTTTGAAATTATTATGTACTTTGATGCACTATGCAGCTGTGGACCAGAGTCGAAGTTGCTACACACACTAAGTCAAATTCAATTTTTTTCATGTTTCAGTTTCTAAAGTGGTTTATCAGATCTGAATCAAAGTTTGCATTACATTTACTGAGACCTGAAATAAGATTTGAAATGAAACTATTTGTGTTACAAATAAAGCACAGAATGGTGAAGCTCAGTTTGTGAGTAAAAATAACATTTAAACATTTTTAAGCTTATTTGTTATTCATCTGACAGAAGCCTCTGTTGATGTCTCCAATTTAGTTACAAAGTGTGTAAATGTAAAGAGCTGACAACTGGATGCTGGAAGAATATTAATTCTTTGTTTTTAATTATTGCTTGATGCATCAAAATACAATGGACATTTGTCTAAGAAAAAAGTACATAAAATTGTAAACAGTGACTCTTATTGTTATCAAACAGCCACGAAGAATATAAACAATCAATCAGTAATAGCTACACATAAACCCTTGAATCACTTAACTGTTCCTGACGGAACTTGCAAAAACTTCCAGAGATCAAGACATTATCGACTGGCTACAAAGAAAAAAGATAAACGTCCCCATAGGCCTCCTAGACGACTAGGGAAATTAATTACTGGTTATCATTCTTGAAAAATAAATAATAATAACCTTTAAGTTACCTCTACATTTAATAGATGAAATGGCAAAAACGTGTGGATTTGAGGTACTCATAATGCAGACAAATTACTGCAACTTCTCTTTACTGATATCATAAAGGCTTAAGTTATGGGTGAAGTGTCAAGGAGTAACAAAGAATGTATCCTGGTAAAAATAGGATATTGTAAAGCACATTTCGTGATGTTGAACACAAGGAACGTACAATTGAAAACCGGGGAGGGTGTATGTGTATAAAATAACATTGAAGAATGCATTACGTCATAAAATTCTGACAGCAGTTTCCATCATCATGTAGATAATATTAGAAGTGATTAAGATATAAACTGCTATGCATTCGTTTCAATATAGTTATTAAAAAATCTATTTCTGCACACATTTAAAAATTTATTATTCGAGGTATATTCGAATCCCCGCACGTTTCTCCTTAGAAAAAGCTATTATACGGTGAAAGGCTATTTAAACGAAATATAATCTGAAAAATGTACGAACAGAATTTGCTGTCTCTTGATGGTATTAACCGTTTACTCGTCTTTTCTTTAAAAATAATTGTGTTAATTTCACAGCGAAAATTTTTTTTTATTGTGTATTGTAACGATGGGTTGTGGGGCGTAAAGTGATGCCCCTCCGGCCTGCTCCGGCCCCTCTGGCCGCACTGTCCTCCCGACCCAGAATACACTTTAATTCAGATGGAGTATTTTGCGTTTGAACTTGTTTATGTTCTTATAGCCGTCACTTTCATCTTACAGGGAGAATCTTAATTTGCTGTCTCTTGATGATATTAACCGTTTACTGGTCGTTTCTTAAAAAAAAAAAAAAAAAAGTGTTAATTCCATGGAGAAGTAAGGAACAGCATATTTTGCAAGTAGTATACTCTTCTATATTGTATATATTATGTGTATTTTCCACTTATGTATGCATCTAAACAAAACAAAACTACTGTACACCAACAGTGGGCCCCACCACTGTGCCCTCCTTACTACCAACAAAAGACGCTGGCGGCTGCCAACAATCGTTAGGACTTTTTTTTTTAAGTTTTTTTTTTTGGCCTTTAGAGTTCCTCTATTTAGCCACGAAAAATACATTTTTGATTTTATTTTACAGCAATTAGGATACAATAAGTAAAACATACAAATTGAGACGGTTCTCTTACTGCCGCGTGTGCAACTGTCGATTGCATGAATACGTGGCATGTTGGGTAGGGCCCGCAAACTATGCCACCAACTACTGCCTTGTCAATCACAAAGTAACTTTAATCGGGGTATAATAGGAGCTGTACAACGTACAGCGCTGTGTGTTAGCAGGTTTCATAAGTACTAATTCGAAATTTCTTTCAAATTCGTACGCTATTAGTTTCGGTTTCACAATTAACGAACCATTTGTCCCATACTTACGTCGATCTTTTTTAAGATGTTATTTAACTTTAAAATACTGGAGTGTTATAGAGCCGTCATGTGGTAGCATGGTACGGTAGCAGTCTAAGTTGCGTAAATTCTACAACATCATAAGGATTTAATTTACTCATGGCAGGAAGCGATCTTATTGCTTTAATATGAGGAGAGATGCCAAGATCGCAATTTTTATCTTTTATTTATTTGAGACCACCGGTCTCGACACTCTGTGGTGTAATCTTTTGGTCTCTTACAATTGGCATTGAACTGCTTATTATAGTGCTCCACATAAAATTGCGACGCCTCTAATCAGTTTTATGGAGGTTCTCAACAAGGCATGAACACTATGGTGGTTATTATTGTATATATATTTTATTGTTTTAATTCTGACCAGCCATCAAAAGTTCTTTTGATTACGCGTCAGAAAAATATTTTAAAACAAATGCTCAAATGTTTGTAAGTTTATAGGACCAAACTATCTTGGTCAAAGTTCCTAGACTTACAAACTACTTTAAGTTAAACTAACCTAAGGACAACACACACAGCCATGCCCGAGGGAGGATACGAACCTCCGACGCGAGAGGCCTCGCGATCCGTAACGTGGCGCTCCAGACCGCTCGGCTTCTCCCGCGCGGCGCGTTTCGTTAACACACTGTTTATTATCTTTTATTTTCTTACCACTGTTATTAAAACCATGACTACATAGCTAAGACGCTTTATTCTGATTGTTACAATGTAGCTACGTGACTTTAAGTTCATTAGCCTGCCTCCAGTCGCTTTGTATGAAACACACCTCCCCCCTCTCACTCGTCCTTTTTTTTATTACTATTATTTTGCTTTGCAGTTGTTTTGTTTCCATCTCACGTTAGGCTTCCATCGCTTATTGGAAAGAGATCCCTTAGCCGCAAATAATGTTTATGGATTTATTTTACCCAATATCACTATTACTTTATTACTAGTTCATAATAGTTCACCGAACATGGCCGGACAGATTGCGTCAGAACGTACAAAACTGTTAAAAGAAACAACACTTTTATAAACAATGGTTATACACAACACCTGTAGGAAGCATGATCAGCCTGTGGCTTCACGTAAAAAAAAAAAAAAAAAAAAAAAAAAATTAATTTACAAAACATAGTTGGTTTTGCTTGAAAACACATGTAGGTCTTTTTCTGAACATCCTTCTACATCTACATGGGCTACTCTGCAAATCACATTTAAGTGCCTGGCAAAGGGTTCATCGAACCACCATTATACTATTTATCTCTCATTCCATTCTCAAATAGCGCGCGGGAAGAAAGAACACATGAATCTCTCCGTTCGAGCTCTCATTTCTCGTATTTTATTCTGATGGTCATTGTTACCTATGTAAGAGGGAGTCAACAATATATTTTCTCATTCGGAGGAGAATGTTGGCGATTGGAGTTTCGTAAGTAGTCCACGACGCAGCGATAAGCGGCGTTATTGTAATGATTCCCATCCCAGATCCTGTATCATTTCCGTAACGCTGTCTCCCCTGTATCGTGACAATAAGAAACGAGCTGCCCTTCTCTGGACTCTTTCGATGTCTTCCGTCAAACCTACCTGATAAGGATCCCACACTGGGCAGCAATACACCAAAATAGACGAATAAGCGTAGCGTATGCAGTTTCTTTTCTAGTTCTGTTGCATCTTTTAAGGGATCTGCCAATAAAACGCAGTCTCTGATTCGCCTTTCCCACGACATTATCTGCGTGTTCTTTCCAGTTTAAGTGGTAATGCTCGAACATCAGGTAGTAGGTGGTTGTACATCTTCTGGGCATCTGTGGTAAAACTGCGAAGTGTCTTTCCTAGGCGACTGCTTGGTATATCAAAGTCAGCCTTATTTCGTTTATTGTGGTAGTGGATTTCTTGTATCTTGTAGATGGATACTTCATTTTCTTTTATGTAGACAATAGATTTGAAGACATACTGACTATATACCGTCATTATACCCAGCTTCTTGAAAATGGGTTTGCAGTGGTGATGTAATCTCTTGCTGGAAGATATCCTTACAGAATTCTTTTGCAGGAGCAAAATGTTTTGACTTCCAGGAGTGTGTCCCCATAGTAACAGTCCATAAGTGATGTGGCTGTGAAACAGTGCATAATATACTGTGATTAGGTATTGGTCTGTTATAACACATTTGAGCCTCCTGAGGAGATAATTGGCTCTAGAGAGCTTAGGACACACATGTGAAGTGTGTTCGACCCACGTCAGTTTATTGTCGATTGTGATACTCAGAAGTTTGACGCTGTCTTCATTTGATATGGAACCACGTCGACGACGGCTGCGTAATATTTTCTGGGTTTTATCTTAATTTAGTTTCATGTTGTTGGCTGTGAACCACTTTTGTCTTCTTCAAACAGAAGATCAGCATTGTTTGGAGTTTCAGCAGAGTTCCTGCCTTTTGTCATTAATGTTGTATCATCTACAAAGAGCAAGGTATTACCATTACAAGTCAGATCAGTGACAAATATTAGGAAAAGCAGAGGGTCAAGTATGGAGCCCTGTTGCACTCCAAGTGTCATTGCACCAGATGTCGCTCCCTGAATACTCTCTGCAGTATGTAGAAAGATAGAGTATCGAAGATGGCACCCATTATTCCATAAAATTTTAACTTTTCCAACATTATCTTACGTGAGGTGCCATCAAAAGCCTTCCTTAAATCACAAAGAATTAAGGCCAGGCAGTTCTTTTCCTCAAATGCTTCCATTATTTTTGTTGTCAAGTCAAGGAATGCAGTGAATGTGATTTTTACCTCATCGCGGTCGAACGCATGATTCAGTTCACTTTGAGCCTGAGTTGAACATATTTTCCTATAACAGACTGAAAATAACATCTTAATGATTTTCGAAAATAGTCGTATGCCCCCGATTGCTTGTTTAATTTCTGAAATTAGGGAAAATGTTATTTGAGCCGAGTACGAACTCTTTCTGTAGAAACTTCCAACGGAACGGAAGAAAGTAGTAAAACTAGCGGAAGTATGTTGCTTCGTGGTGTGTCATGGCCATAAAATGGTTAATTTTACCTCCTTTGTGTTTCTAGCTGCTCGAATAACGCGGAGCATACGAATGATCTTATGGAGATGAGAATTGAGAAATTGAGAGTATGGTGATCGACGACACGCATATTTTATTTTATTTTATTTATTTATTTATTTATTTATTTTTTTTTTTTTTTTGGGCGTGTTTAACGAGCAGCGGGCAGACAACCTAACGACAAATGAACATAAAAGCATCTGAAGAGACTCAATGTATCAAAGATCTTTATCCAACGAGGAAACTCGTCCAAAGTGTTATATGTAGGAAGCATAAATGATACAAATAAAGAAAATGAACCGCTTGGTGGTTCTCATGTTAAGCGCACACCTAAGTAGTTTTTAAAGCATTAGCACAATATTGGTCTTCTCCCCACTTTTCAGCGTTTGTGAAGTCGTGGCACCGGCTGTTGGATCCCGCACCAAAGAATTCTACCGCTTGACCTCCAGTTTTGTTTTGTAGCTAAGTTCGTCAGTAACATTGAAGTAAACTCCCTATCTTGAAACTTGTGGAAAGTTCTGATGCAGCTCGTAAATACTGCAGAGCCTATTTTGATATGGGTTATCTACTGGCAATAATGAAGACTTAGCACGAGAGGTTGATGAGGCAGTTCATTAAAACAGAGCTGCATTATGTACGAGCTGCATAACAAAATTCCACAAGTTTTAATAGCAGTATTTATCACACCCTTACTCACAAACTTGACTAATAAAGAGAGTGACGGTCAGTCGGCAGAGTATAACTAAAGTTATACCGCTTTAAAACTGCCGTCCAGTGACGCCTCAGGCAGAACAACATAAGAGTGATTTGTAGGCTACGAGTAGTTCACGAGTCGTGATGTGGAACTTACATATCATTAACACAAAAAAGAAAAAGAATACGTTGAACAGAGTGAAACATTGCAAATTTAAATTTTACTTCACATAATTAGAAGCTACTGCTGCAAACTTACGTCACTACGCCTTGTGTCGGACCCGGTTGTCCTGTGGTAATGCACTCGACTGGAAACCGAAGGGATTTTTATTCAGTCTGCGTTTTAACCCATCCTTCACCTCTCAACGATGTGAGGACTCGCCAGAAGCGACACGTGGTTCGGATTTCACGTGCTCTTATATCCCAAGCAAAAATATCTTTCCCACGGATGTTCAAAAAATGTTCAAAAATTTGTTAAGCTTATGGGACTTAATTGTGGCGTCATCTGTCCCTAAACTTACAAACTACTTATGAACTACCTTACACTAAAGACGACACAAACATCCACGCCCGAGGGGGGGGGGGGGTGGTTCGAACCCCCGATGGGGAACGGCCTCGCGCATCGGAGCATTGCGCCTCAATGCGCTTGGCCACTCCACCGCGGCTTCCCAGAGATACTTTTTTGTATTAGGCATTAGGCAAAGATCTAACACGTTGTTGTAGTACAGATGTAGCGATGCCCGCAGACGACGATGTTGTATGGTGTATACATTTTCAAAAAGAAATGTATGCTCTTAGCATCGTTGTTAACCACAAAGCTTGTAATCGTGACATTTAGAAATAACTTACCAAATGTTGGTGACAATAAATATCGCCGCGTCTGAATAGCCATGCGCACTGAGACGCCGTGCTGCGGTGCGCGCGGCCGTTCGTCGTCGGGGGTTCGAGTCCTCCCTCGGGCATGGGTGTATGTGTTGACCTTAGTTTCACTTAGTTTAAGTAATTTGTGAGCTAGGAACTAATCACGAAACAGTGAAGTCCCATAGATGTACAAACATTTGAACGTTTAAGAAATATCGGTAAATCTAACTCGCGGAAATCGTGACGTATTTAAAACTAAGTAGCAAAATATCGGGGGCAAACGAGAAATGCGGCCCACGGAAATAACGAGATATTACATAATAGTCAAATGTTTCTGACTAGCGAATAAAGTAAATGGCACTGATATTCATTTCACTCAAGCCTACCAGCAATTTAAACGTTTCCATTTCTCTCTAAGCATATTCTCGGAAATCGCAACATATTTCGAACAAAGGTCAAATAATTGACAGATTTGAAGCATTGAATGAAAAGGTCAAATATTTGTGAAAAGAAAAAACAGAAATATCATTGCTAGTCCTATTGTGACACAACAACACAGTGACCAACGATGCTTTCTAGTCATGTGTGCGTACAGGGTGGTATATAAAATCAATGCTTTATGTATTTTTCCTCATTATTTGTATTTTTTTGTAATTTATTATGTATTTGTATATTTTGTTTCTGTGATATATTTGCATTGTCCTGCTAATTTCCATATATGTCAAAAATATTGTAAATGTAGTAGACACGCTGGGTTAGCAAGGGTTTTGCTATTGTATAGAATCATCTTTGAGTAGGGAGTTTTTTATCGCTGGTAGCGCAGAGGAGCACAGCGAGGAGGAGTCGTTGTTGAGAAGTAGCGGCGGACAGACGGTGCGCTCAGTGGTGTATGGAAAAAGTACGTGGATTGGCACTAGTGGAGGAGACGGCGAAGAGGCAATATTATTTATTCACACGCCCACAGCTCAGATAATTAATTAATGCAGCAAGAGGAATGCTGTGGGCCCTAAATTGTAATTGACATTCGTCGCCAAGAAGAGCCTGTGGTTGCCAATTGTTAGGTGCCAACAGTCTTCAATCAGCAGCACCACGTCGCACACCAAATTCAGTAAGATCTGTCCAGTTTGTCTTAGCATGTACAGCTAACAAGCGTATTAGTGATGATTGTTCAATAGCGAACACTGTTATTTGTGAACCTGTGTTTAAAAATCACTACCCATAGTCATTGTCCAGACAGATTCCTTCCTCATCCATTGTTTTTCCGAGAATATTCACAAAGTTATAGAAAACTAAAAATCAGAGTCATTAAAGACAATGTGACAGTCGTTAATAAAAATGGGTTCAGAAAAGTATTACTAAATGTAGCTTATGCCTGTGTTGCTGATCAATAGGTTTGCTAAGTTGAACGAAATTGCTAGACTAACTTTCAAGAGATATTTCAGTAACAGTGTAAAAGATTGTTTTCCACTGCAAATTATTTTGAGGTAAAGTTTGTTTTAACTTGCAAGTACTGACTAGTGAGAATAGTAATTGTTTACAAGTGTTTGAAATGCTAATAATTCCTGGTTAAAGAAAGAGTAAAAGTTAATCAGAAGGTTGAATGGTTTTTTTCTAAATATTCAGTGTTATCACGACAAGTCATTAATTAATTTTTGAGCTTGCCATTAGTACAGTTAATAGTTCAGTTACAACTTGATTATTGCTAAAGCGCATGGTATACTCGCTGTAGAATAATTTCTGGTACTTATATAAACAATTAATTATTTGACGCTGCAAATATATAAGTATTAAGGTGAGAGTTTTGCATGATTTGCTGCATGTTGCATTTGCGCGTCCATGGCTTGCATTTCGCTGTCTTACATTGAACCCTGTGTTAATGAACCATTTCTCAGTAATTAGTATATTGTCAGTGTCTTTTGTACCGGATTTGATGCACATACTGTGATTCACGGCCCACCAAAATTTTACGTAATTTTTCACGTTTGTTAATTAACTTTGCTATTATTGACATCCCACCAAATTATTTGCTCGTACATCGAGCTGGCGAACGTAAATCAATAAGTTATTCACTTTTCCAAATTAATCCCGGTGTCCCGTTTGTTCCGCATTTTTTCATTTAAACATTAATAATTTTATTCCAAATTTTACCTTTCACTTTCTTTGTACCTATCGATCGTTGTTGTCTACCACATTGGTGCAGCATCGTTCCGGTTATAGCCTCCGCTACATCATCGGCTTCATTACCGATAGCTTTTCCACCAAATTTAGATAATTAGGCACACGGGTAATTTTTCTAATTATCATATACTAACCGATGGTGTAGTACGGGAAGGGTTATACTATCACTTGCAGCAGTTTCATTCTCCGTTTCCTTAGCCACACACAAATTTTCAAATCGTTGTCACTCATTCCTGATACAGCACTCTGTTACAAGTAACATCGAGTACAAGATAACATGCTACTGTTATATGAATAAGAAAATCCCACAATGTGTTGTGAATAAGCAACCCCTACAATGTGATACAAACGATAACATAAAACAAAATATTTTCACAGGAGCAGATTCGATCACAGTACCTCTTGCTTGACATTCTGTAGCACTAACCACTACCCTACGACAACTTCACGCTCGTGATAGTTCAAAATGTTCAAATGTTTGTTAAGCTTAAGAGACTTAACTACGGGGTCATCAGTCCCTAAACTTACAAACTACTTATGAACTACTTACGAACTAGGACGGCACAAATATCCATGTCCGAGGGGGGATTCGAACCCCCGACCGTAGTGGCCGTGAAGACCGTGACTGGAGCGCCTCAGTCCCCTCGGCCACCGCGGCCGGCCTTGTTATAGTTCTAATATTCTATATACTATAGATTTCGCAGGTTTTCTCATCGTTATTGTGTTTTTATTTACATTTACTTATAAGAAATTCAGCCGAATATGATTTTGTGAGTCATCTTTAATGCGCTGTTGTCCTGAAATAACTTACTGCGAGTAATAAAACCAAAACACTGCGAGATATACGGTAAATCAAGATGGCGTCTGTTTACTTGAAAAGAACTAGTGGATGTCTTTTTGATGTCACTTTCCAGGTCGTCGCCCATTGGCCGATGTTACGGCGAATTTCATTGGTGGGAAAAATTTTTGATTGGGATATAGGAAACTTCCGTTTCCCCAGTTGGGTAGCTGGAGTAGGCTAGGGACACGCAAATGGGTAAAGTGGCGTCCAATTGAAAGACTCGTACCAGGCCAATGAGCCACACGAAATTATTATTATTATTATTATTATTATTATTATTATTATTATTAGAGTACGACATATTTTGCGCGTCACACAAGCCCCTATTTTAATTCTGATGTATAAAAGTTGAGTAACAATTGAGTTAAAACGCTCTGAAATGTTATTAACGCGAGTTTAATAATACTAGAGGACAGGAACATTTTTCCGTGATGGAACGCAGCACTCGTTGCACGTAGTATTAGTTTATTGATCTCGCCTAGCCGGTCCTTTGTGCCAGCAACCCCTCCCTCGCTCTTCACTGCTTCCTGCAAAGCAGCTGTGCCGTGCAATTTTTTCTTTTGTTCTCTCCACTGCACCCAGCCTTTTTTTTTGTATCCTTTGTGTTCATTTATGGAATTCTTCATCCTCGCTTTCCATACCGTCGGCAAGCAGAAGATTAGTTGCCTCGCAGTTGTGGGGAAGAAGAGGGAAAACAAAAACAAACAAAGAGCTGTGGACCAGATGAACACTCGCTCTAGTTGGCTTTCCTACCGTGGCCCTTGCGGTAGCTGTTGTTCCGGCGAAGCACCAGTGTTTCCGTTCCTCCATGCGGTGAGTGAAAAGTATTTCGGTCGCTTTCTATGCCGATGTACGGTTGTTAAACATGATCTGCGTGACTGTAAAAGCGCAGTCTAACATATACAATCACGACACCACCGCAGAATTTTGCTATACATTGCGAGAGCAGCGCTCCAAGCGGACGGCAAGCTACATTTCTGAATAAGATATAGGATGAGTGCTAATAGTATCGTTTATATTGATTTTAACATGCTTTTTACATTAGGGAACTATGTAGTACTATAAAAATATGTAATAACTTAAAAATAGATCCACATTTGTTATTTTAAGTTTCCTAAGATCCCTGATAAGGTACGAAACGGCACATTACAGGGCAGTTTATTTACAATTATCTTGCTACCTACAGGCTTCTACTGAATAATTTCATTTTCTATTAAAATAAAAAAAAATGGCTAGTTAACAACAGGAGACCTAGCCTTTGGCAGAAAACCGTCTCTTTTCTACTCCCGAACGTTAAGGATTCTTCACTACAATTGCAGGAAAATCAGTGAAGGGAGAACGTAGGAAACGTATATAAAATGCAACTACAATATTTAACGTACCAAATCTTCCACCATAGCTCTGGCTGAAGGTAAAACGTCACAGACGTATCAATAAAACGGCAAAAACGATCAAACTGTTTTCCAGCAAAGAAGAACATAATTCCGCAACTGTTGTCACAGCTGAACCACAAACGACAATGATGTTTAAAACATTGGCTTTTCAAGCTAAAGTAATTACACTCAAAAGTATATGCGCGTATAAAGAAGTCAAAAAATGTGCGTATCATTAGACTCCACAGCGTCAAAAAACTGCCTGTCATAGTAAGAACAGACCATAATAGAAATATATGGTTATGTTCTACTTATTTTCAGCGGAATAAATTGCAAATATAAACCTATTTGTAAGTATTTGTTCATCACGAAGTAGTAGTTTATACGACTGAATTAGTGAAACACGGCTGTTTTACACTAATTCCCGGATTATGCACGTCTCTTGAAATTGTACTATTGCTTCTAACGCAAAAATTATACTGTTTCGTTAATTACGCACACAAATAATTATAAACAAACGTCACTCCTACGGCGGCTTGCCCACCGCTAGTAGCGCTAGTGTCGTTGCAGTTCGTAACAACTTTCACAGCAGAGAGTGTCGCGATTGTGTATGTTAGCTTGTGGTATCAGTGAAAAGCACATGTGTGTGCCGCTTCACTAACAGGTGTAAGGTCCCTACATAACTGATTTTCTGTAATATTTCAGTTTCTCTGTTGATCTATATTATTTCTGATTATTGATACTGTTTGTCATTCTGCATTGTTCGCGAGTTATTTTGTACACATTTTACAGTTAAGTATAGGCATGGTGGTGGATTTTGTGATCTGGCCACAGATATACCGGGTGATCAAAAAGCAGTCTAAATTTGAAAACTTAATAAATCACGGAATAATGTAGATACAGAGGTAAAAATTGACACATATGCTTGGAATGACATGGGGTTTTATTAGAACAAAAAAAAAAGTTCAAAAAATGTCTGACAGATGGCGCTTCATCTGATCAGAAAAGCAATAATTAGCATAACAAATTAAGTCAAAGCGAAGATGATGATCTTTACAGGAAATGCTAAATATGTTCACCATCATTCCTCAAAAATAGCTGTAGTCGAGGAATAATGTTGTGAACAGCACTGTAAAGCATCTACGGTATTTGCGGTGAGGCAATGGCATCGGATGTTGTCTTTCAGCATCCCTAGAGATGTCGGTCGATCACGATACACTTGCAACTCCAGGTAATCCCAAAGCCAATAATCGCACGGACTGAGGTCTGGGGACCTGGGAGGCCAAGCATGACGAAAGTGGCGGCTGAGCACACGATCGTCACCAAAGGACGCGTGCAAGAGATCTTTCACGCTTCTAGCAATAATTTTTTTTCTAATAAAACCCCATGTCAGTCCAAGCATGTGTGTCAATTTTTAGCTCTCTATCTACATTATTCCGAGATTTATTAAGATTTCAAATTTATGCTGACTTTTTGATCACCCGGCACATTGTAAGTGATGCAGTAATCTTCGGAAGTTCGGTTGTAGAGTAAGCTCTCTGACAGGGGGCAGTTAGTTGCCAGTCGCGAGAAGTAGCGCAGGACAGTCAGTAGCGGTGAGGAGAAGCTGTTGGTGAAGGCAATCGTCAATCATGTGTTGCGGCACGCCATTACTGTAATGCATGATGTTAATTTCATTTCTTGTAATTTTTTTTTTTTTTTTTTTTTGCGCTTTACATTTCTTTCATAATATACAATTTCTGACCTGAAATTTGCTTTTCGCGTTCTGATTTTTGTAGTAAGTTTGTTCTCTCCTTTTTTTCTTCATTTGTGGTTATTGCTTAACTTCATTATTACCTATCTATCATTTCTGCATATACTATGGTCCGTAAAGTTATAATCCTGCATTCTGCGAGCTGCTTGCTGTTTCCAGTTTTGTAATAAGAATATACGAGGTAAGTCGAATTTTCTTTTTTTCATCTGTGTCGCATTCAGATTGTCGAATGTTTAAATGTTTGTAATTTTATGGGACCAAACTACTTTGGTCAAAAGTCACTAGACTTCTGAAGTACTTAAACTAAACATAAGGAGAGGCATTGAATTAAAATTTGTGCTGTGGCCGGGTTCGAACCACAGTCACAGTACAAATTATAATTCAATGCCTCTCCTTATGTTTAATACCTTTGGTATAAAGACACAATGTTGTCTGAACGAAATGTATTATTTCTTGATTCTTAAACTAAGTTAAACTAACCTAAGGACAACACACACACATCGATGCCCGAGGGAGGATTCGAACCTCCGACACGGGAGACCGCGCGATCCATAACGTGACGCTCCAGACCGCTCTGCTACTCCCGCACGGCAATCTGATTGTCTTCCCCTTTCATTATTCAAGCTAATCAGTCTCATTGTTCCCTTAGGGATTACCTTCGACAGGACCATAGTTTGTCGGTATATTTGTTTCCCTTCTCCCCGGGCGTTTCCGTTGCGCAAATTAATCAATGTTATTAGGCTTACCTCGGTGGTCAGAGTCACCACAATGTTTCGTTGTAGAAGCTCAGTGTTGTACTATTCAGAATTAGTCAGATATTGAAATACCTTCTTCGGGATACGTTGCATCGTACTCGTTAACAATTTGTTGGAAAAAAGTCGCGTGCAAAATTTCGACCATATTTTTTTTATTCGCCTGTAAACTAGTGATCAGTATTTTTTGTATCTACAACTTATTAAATTAATAATTCGATAATACTGACAACCGTCGCCCCTGCTTTCTTTGGAACTGTAGTCATCAAATTTTTCTTGAAGCCTGGGAGTATTTCACCCATCTTATATTTTCGTATGGAAATATTGGTTTGAAACTCTGACTTACTCGTCGTACTGGCGGCACAAAATAAATTAACTTCTTAAAAATATCATGAAATTAGTGAAGCGAGTAACAAGAGTAAAGGAAAGAGTTGTAGACGTGCGTACTCACGTTTGCGAGCTGGTCGAAGCGGCCGAACAGCTCGTTGAGCAGCCGCACCAGCTCCTGCGCCGTGCACTGCGAGGCCAGCACCGTGAAGCCGACGATGTCCGCGAACAGGATGCTGGAACAGCGCAACCATCATGCCGGCTTACTCAGCCTTGCCTGCGACGTAAAGCCGACAGTACCATCGTCCAATGTTCCTCCTATCATCGAGTCTTTGCAGCCACAGAATTTCGTTGGTATCCGGCTTTGAACCAAACTGTTTAACATTTTCTACTACTCATATAACATAGTTTGACAAGCATTTGACAATGTTGACTGGAATACACTCTTTCAAATTCTGAAGTCAGCAGGGGTAAAATACAGGGAAATGAGAGTTATTTACAATTTGTACAAAAGCCAGACCGCAGTTATTAGACTCGAAGGGCATGAAAGGGAAGCATCAGTTGGGAAGGGAGTAAGACAGGGTTGTAGCCTTTCTCCGATGTTATTCAATTTGTACATCGAGCAGGCGGCGAAGGAAAGCAAGGAAAAATTTGGAATAGGGATTAAAGTTCAGGGGGAAGAAATAAAAACATTGCGTTTTGCTGATGATATTGTAATTCTGTCAGAAACAGCAAAAGACCTGGAAGAGCAGTTGAATGGAATGGACAGTGTGTTGAAGAGAGCGTATAAAATGAACATTAACAAGAGCAAAACAAAAATAATGGAATGCGGTCTTAGAAAATCAGGCGATGCTGAAGGAATTAGATTAGGTAACGAAACAATGAAGGTGGTAGATGAGTTTTGTTACTTGGGTAGTAAAATAACATGCGATGGTCGTAGTACAGAGGATATAAAATGCAGAATGGCAATGGGAAGAAAAGCATTTTTGAAAAAGAGAAATTTGCTAACATCGAATATTAATTTAAGGGTAAGGAAGTCTTTTCTGAAGGCATTTGTGTGGAGTGTTGCCTTGTACGGGAGTGAAACATGGACGATAAGCAGTGCGGACAGGAAGAGAATAGAGGCTTTTGAAATGTGGTGCTACAGAAGAATGCTGAAGAATAGGTGGGTAGATCGCATAACTAATGAAGAGGTACTGAACAGAATTGGTGAGAAAAGGAATTTTTGGCACACCCTGACTAAAAGAAGGGATCGCTTGGTAGGACACATTCTTAGACATCGGGGAATCGTAAATTTAGCATTGTAGGGAAGTGTGTGGGGTAAAAATCGTAGAGGGAGACCAAGAGACGCGTATATTAAGCAGATTCAAGTGGATGTGGGTTGCCGTTCTTATGAGGAGATGAAAAGGCTTGCTCAGGATAGAGTAGGGTGGAGAGCTGCATCAAACCAGTCTCCGGACTGAAGACCATAATAATAATAATAGTGTTCCTCTCCAGTGGCGAATATTGGTGTTGTTGTGGTCTTCACTCCGGAGACTGATTTGATGCAGCTGTCAAACCTACTCTATCCTGAGAAAACCTCTTCATCTCCTCATATGTAAACCAAATCCATTTGAAGCTGTTTAGTCTATACGTCTCCCTGACAGAGCTAGAACATTTGCTCGTTTAGTACCCAATGCGTAATTTATAAAATCTGAAAATTTGTTGCCAGGAAATGTATCAACAAACGCGCGGCGACAAGAAGGGCATCCGGTAAGCCCTCCAACTTGCCTCGCCATATCGTTTCAAAATGATGCCAACCAAAAGCAAAAGACAAAATAAAGTGCAACATAGACATGTTAGTTTGAATATCTCAGACTTATATCTTTGGCTCCGAGACGACAGTCTTTCGTTCACGCTGTCATGCGTTTGAGCAGTAGTAGTTGTGGCCTGGACTCAGAGGGAGAATGGAATGAAGTTAAAATTTGTTGGCCGTGCTTCGCTCTTTGACTTACGAGTTTTCTTTTTACATAATTGAATAGATCTGTTTTTGGAACATAATGAATATTAGAGGTAAGGAGGATTATAATTTCTTTATTGTACGTGTTGCGCAGTTGTGATCCATGTTTATCGTTAAACTCAGCAAGAGTGTAGTGCAGGAATTTAAATATACCCTTTGAAAACCCAGAAAGTAAGGATGGTTTTGCTATACAATAGTGGTTTTAATGAGGAGATTTAATGAACAGACTTTCAAGAAATTAACTGGAAAATTGTAAAATATTGTCTAACTTATGTTTGCCTTGTTAGATAAAGGATTATGCTTCATACTTGCTTCATATTCGTGTCGACTTGGTCATCCACCTAAAAAACCTATATTAATTTATTTTTCTTTGAAAACAAACATGGACTGTATTTTTGTGGTAGGTAGAGAATTCGCATGGCACCTCCGCGAATTCCGTAGTTAACGATACCTTACAGTAAGTTGGAGAGCAGGTGCACAGGCAGCTTATCCTTGCTCACAGGTAGGCCATAAAAAAAGGACAGCGTTAACAGTCGAGAGAAAGATTTCAGGAATTATTGTCGTACCTCCACATTCTTATCAACTATTCATTTCTGAACCTATCTTTTATCATATTGTTCAAGTCATGTTTAACATTTATTACCAGAGGTCAAGATCCATATTTCATGAACAGTTACAGAATCTGAAATTGCTTTATTGCGTACTTATGTTTTTAGTTTGCCTTTCTAAGTATTCTTCAGGCATCTTCATAATGGATTAACGAGTTGTAGTTGAAGTGCAGAATTAATCTCATACGTATATACACACAACAATCAATCATATTATACAGGCGCACGTGAAAGCTTGTTTGACAAGCTACCAAAGCCCGGTCAGACAACATTAATACGCTGCTATTGCAACGCTAATCATTTAATTAATAATTTTGTAAACAGTTTTCATTATTTACCAAGTTCCAACAACAACGGTAAAGGTTTCAAGATTATTTAACTAGCAGCTCTCATTAGCAAATGCAATGCAATTACTATTATTACCATAATCTATACTTTTTATTATAAACTTTGAATCAGCAGAAGCATAATTATTATCATCATAGTTTTGCTTTTTGTGGTTTTCAAGTTTGTGTTCCCACCTGATTCGCTAGTAGTAGAGTTCCACCAGTGCACCAATGATAACATAAGGATGTTCGCTGCTTTAGCCTCCAGAGTCAATTCGCAACACCTAGCCGTGAACCTACCCAGCCGCTAAAAGTTTCACTACTATAAATGGCATACCAGAACGTGTTCGATACAGTACACAGAAACACATCCTCTCGTGCAATATTTATACACAAACTGCCACCGAAGTTTCCTACGTCGGAATGCGGGCGCACAGTTCAAAATTTAACACCGTAAGTGCACGCGGTATGCGTTTTTGCCCTATGGCTGTAAAACATTAAAAATCCACAGTCAGGAGTTTCACGGAGATCCTTTACAGTGCTTAGAATGTCTGTCGAAGTTTCTCAGAACCTAGTTCTCCACACTGAAATTATTGGTCCGGTCGATGAAGTACACACGAGTTCCTACAGGTAACTGTATTGCCTTAGTTCTTGAGAATTTCATAGGGAGCTTTAGGCAACAATTGACGGAAAAGGGGGGTGAAATATGAAATAAACAGTGGAAGATAAATGGGTAGATGTGAGAGATGAAATAGGGAAGACAACAGAGGCCCAAGTGGGTAGAAAGGCAAGACTATATAAAAAACATGGATAATTTAATCGATGAAAGGAGAAAATATAAAAATGCAGTAAATGAAGCAGGCAAAATGGAGTACACGCGACTAAGAAATTAGATTGACAGAAAGGGCAAAATAGCTAAGCAGGAGTGTCTAGCAGGTAAATAAAAGTGAGCAGAAGAATGTTTAAATAGGGGAAAATAAGAGACATTTGGAGACAAGAAAAGCAGCTGTATGAATATAGAGAACTCAGATGGAAAACCAGTTCTCAGCAGAGAAGGGAAAGGTGGAAAGAGTATGTGTAGGAACTCTATACAAAGAAAATGAACTTAGGGACAATATTGTTGGAAGGGAAGAGGAAGTAGATGAAGCTGAAATAGGAGATACTATACTGAGAGATGAATTTGACAGAGCCCTGAAAGACCTGTGTCAGAACGAAGCCCCTGGACTAGTTGACATTCCCTCAGAACTATTATAGTCTCTGGGAGAGTCAGCCATGACAAAACCATATCACATGGTATGTAGGATCTATGAGACAGGCGAAATACCCTCAGACTTAAAGAAAAATGTAATAATCCCCATTCCAAAGAAAGTGAGTGCAGACAGGTGTGAAAATTACAGAACCATCAGTTTGATACGTCATGGCCGAAAATTCTAACACGAATTATTTACAGGAGAATAGGAAAACCTGGTAGAAGATGACCTTGAGGAAGAGCAGTTTGGATTGAGGAGGAACGTAGGAACACGGTAGTCAATACTCACTTAACGACTTATCTTGGAATGTAGACGAGGAAAAGGTAAATCTACATTCCTAGCTTTTGACAATGTTGTCTGGAATACACTCTTTCTAATTCTGAAGTCAGCAGGGGTAGAATATAGGAAATGGAAGCTTCTTTACATATTGTACAAAAACCAGACAGCGGTTATCAGATTTGTAGGACATGAAAGAGATACAGAGGTTGGGAAGGGAGTAAGACAGGGCTGTAGCCTTTCTCCGATGTTATTCAATTTCTACATTGAGCAACCTATAAAGGAAAGCAATGAGAAATTTGGAGAAGGAATTAAAGTTCAATGGGAAGAATTAAAAACATTGCGTTTTGCCGATGGCACTGTAATTCTGTCAGAGACAGCAAATGACCTAGAAGAGCAGTTGAATGGAATGGACAGTGTGTTGAAGAGGGCTTATAAAATGAACATTAACCAGAGCAAAACAAATATAACAGAATGTAGTCTTAGAAAATCGAGCGATGCTGAAGGAATTAGATTAGGTAACGAAACAAATTTGGTACATGAGTTTTGTTAATTGGTTAGTAAAATAACATATGAAGGTCGCAGTAGAGATGATATAAAACGCAAAATGGCAATAGGAAGAAAAGCGTTTTTGAGAAAGAGTAATCTGCTAACAACGAATATTAATTTGAGTGTAAGAAGTCTTTTCTCAAGGAATTGGTATAGAGTGTTGCCTTGTACGGGAGTGAAACTTGGGCGATAAATAGTTTGGATAGGAAGAGGATAGAGGCTTCTGAAATGTGGTGTTACAGAAGAATGCTGAAGATAGGTGGGTAGATTGCGTAACTAATGAAGAAGTACTGAACAGAATTGGGGAGAAAAGGAATTTTTAGCATATCTTGACTAAAAAAAGGGATCGCTTGGTAGGACACAAATGTTCAAATGTTTGAAGAGCTTATGTTACTTAACTACGGGGTCATCAGTCCCTAAACTTGCAAACTATTTACGAACTAACATACTAACGACGGCACATACATCCATGCCCAAGGGGGCATTCGAACCCCCGACCGCAGCGGCCGTGCAGACCGTGACTGGCACGCCGCAGACTGCTCGGCCACCGCGGCCGGCGGTAGGACACATTCTTAGACATCAAGGAATCGTAAATTCAACATTGGAGGGAAGTGTGTGTGGAGTAAAAAATCGCAGGAGGAGACCAAGCGATGAATACAGTAAGCCAATTGAAATGGATGTGGGTTGCCGTTCTTATGAGAAGATGAAAAGGCTTGCTCAGGATAGAGTAGGGGGCAGCTGCATCAAAGCAGTCTCCGAACTGTAGATCGTAACACAACTGGCTTACAAACTAACTTATGCTAAGGACAACACGCAAACCCATGTCCGAGATAGGACTCTAACCTCCGACGACGAGCTACCGTGCGCTCCGCAGCAAGGCGCCTTAGAGCGCTCGGCCACTCCACCAAAGTAAAGTGGGCTACTTCTGTGGATAAAGCAGCTTAACTATACCGTCCATGGTTTGGAGAGCACTCTTGTCGCTTACATGACGCACTCAAAGCAGGCCTGAGTGATGGCTTTTTTGCAACGATTAGTGTCATGCCTACCTTGGTTCAGTTTTTGTCGTGATAAATGCATTGCTATCTTAGTGATAGAACAAACTTTTTAACCGAACTCTTATTTTTAGCTCTACAACTCCGCATGGCTTTTCGAATATCTACTCTGCCACAAAAAAGACGAACAGGACAAAGATAAGGTGCTGTGAAACGCCTACGGTTGGTGATACTGCATGGCGGTGCAGCTTCGCGGGTTGCCAGACAGCCACATTGCAGGTGCTGGCTGCGTGAACTCTTCTGTAGGCAAGAGCTACAATACGTTGCTCTGAAATACACTGTTAGAATTTAGTATCATAGAACTATGCCATTCATGCTGAGCGTTCCATTAAGAGAGTTTGATAAGATTTATTTTCCACGACATACGTTTTATTTTTTAGATTTAGATAATTTCTTTTGCTTTTGTTATGAGCGAGTATCAAAAACCTAAGTTTCACGTTATGTCGACACTTTAGCATAGTATTCCTTGCAGTTTTTGCATTTTACAAAACGGATGAAACTGTAAACTGGATCATTACTTCACCCATTCGCAATTGTGCGTCAGGTCGTGGCTTCAAACATCCCAGAGGCGATATTATTGTTACTTTTCTCTGTTTTCGCATCTGTTTCGTAATTTTTGTAGTTGCTTGTTGTTTATACGTAGCGGAGTTGTAGTCCACGGTTTCAGGTTCGACGTCACTCCAGAGCAATTACAACATCATGTAGATTTCGCTTTCATATTTCCATTCTCATTACTGTTCACGGAAGGTAATTTCGTACTTTTGTTCAAAATATCGTCGAAACACACACAAATATACCGAATGATCAAAAGTCAGTATAAATTTGAAAACTTAATAAATCACGGAATAATGCAGATAGAGGGGTAAAAATTGACACGCATGCTTGCAGTGACATGGGGTTTTATTATAACAAAAAAGTTGAAAAATATCCGACAGATGGCGCTTCATCTGATCAGAAAAGCAATAAGTAGCATAACAAGACAAAGCAAAGATGATGTTCTTTACAGGAAATGCTCAATATGTTGACCATCATTCCTCAACAATAGGTGTAGTCGAGTAATAATGTTGTGAACAGCACTGTAAAGCATGTCCAGAGTTATGGTAAGGCATTGGCGTCGGTTGTTGTCTTTCAGCATCCCTAGAGATGACGGTCGATCACGATACACTTGCGACTTCAGGTAACCCCAAAGTCAATAATCGCACGGACTGAGGTCTGGGGACATGGGAGGCCAAGCATGACGAAAGTGGCGACTGAGTACACGATCATTAGCAAACGACGCGCGCAAGAGATCTTTCACGCGTCTAGCAATATGGGGTGGAGCGCCATCCTGCATAAAAATCTTACGTTCCAGCAGGAGTTTATCAGCCTGGCTGGGGATGATGCGCTTCTGTAACATATCGGCGTACCTCTCACCCGTCTCGGTAGCAGTTACAAATCCAGAATCAAGCAGTTCCTGGAAGGAAAAAGGCCCGATAACGGTAGATGTAGTAAATCCAACCCATACCGTGACTTTCTCGTCGTGCAGTGGAGTTTCCACGACAGTTCTAAGATTTTCGGTAGCCGAAATTCTGCACTTGTGGGCGTTGACAGATCCTCGGAGCGAGAAATGAGCTTCGTCGGTCCACAACACGTTACTCAACCAATCGTCATCTTTCGCCATCTTTTGAAATGCCCACACCGCAATGCCCTCCGCTTCACTCAATCGCCAGGTAACAGTTCATGATGTCGATGGATTTTGTAAGGATAGCATCGGAATGTACAGCTAAGTGCCAACCGAACACTAGTGTATAGAATGCCGGTGCGTCGTGCGACTGCACGAGCGCTGACTTCCCCGTGCATAGACGAACCCGCTAGTCTCCATTTCTTCCTGAACTGTCTCAGCAGCATTACGCCTTGTGCTCGGTCGGCCACTAAGGGGTCTATCGTCTAAACAACCCGTGGCTTTGAACATCGAAATCATTATCGCCACAGCTGCATTTGTCAACGGACCTTTACCCGTTCGAATCCCATTCCTATGGCGATAGGATCGTAACGCTGAACTAGCACATTCGCCATTCTGATAATACAGCTTCACTAATAGCGCTTTTTCAGGTAACGTCGACATGCTGCGATTGCTGGTGCATCTGATTCTCTCTCTCATTGCAGCTCCTTTTATACACGATTTTCATGCGCAGTCGCTGACGTTTTGCTGTCCAGCGCCATCTGTCGGAGATTTACAACTTTTATTTATTTATTTTTTGTTCTAACAAAACCCCATGCCATTCCAAGCATGTGTGTGAATTTTTACCTCTATATCTACATTATTCCGTAATTAAGTTTTTAAATTTATACTGACTTTTTGATCATCCGGTGTGTATATATAGGGATAAGCCCCTTCATCCGATTTCGTAACATTTTCGTTCAGATGCGATTATACATATTTCAGTAACAGTACATCTGTGGTGAAGTGCTTATTTCTGATAACTGACAATGTCGTCCCTTCTGTTCTGTGGCTGTGGGCCTTGTACAAGTAAATCCTATGAGTATATCTCAAGAACAAGGTTATTTCCGGAACATTTTTTAAAAAAAATGGCCCTCTCATTATCGTAGCACCATCGTGCCTCGCTCTAAGTGAACGCCCTGTAAACCTCAAATGGAGCTGCGGCACATTTTGCTGCTGCTGTGAGACGGCATCCAACGCTCAGGTACGGCCAAAGGTGGATAGCAAGAGGCGGACCTGTACCTTGGCCTCCAACATCACCTGATCTAAGTCCTTTGGATTTCTGTGTCTGGTGTCACCTCAAAAGCGAAGTGTACTGCACACCCGGTAACACGCTCGAAGAACCAGAGCGAATAGTTGTACAAGCTTGTCAACAATTCCGAAATGATCCAGCGGTTTTCGAAAGAATTCGAAATTCATTGCAGAGGCGAGCACTGTACGGTATCCAGATGCAAGTAAGACACCAAACATGTTTAACAGGTAACCCATACGTGAAATGTGAACTAAATGCGATGTAAAACCTAATAGTAGAGTCTATATTTCAAATAATGTGTACTAACTAGGACGATGTTTACAGTGACGTCAGTGGCAGCTTGGAACAATACCTTCGTTTGCAGCTCCATGTTTACTGGGACATTTTTGCTTCTATTATAGTGTAGTTTCAACAGTGTAAATTTGCGCCATCCCTTTTTTAAACACCCTGTACGGATAAATGTGTACAGATGATCATTATATAAATACGCTAACACGAAACTGAGGGTACAGATTTTTAATATTAAATCATACAAGAAGGCAAATAAAACGTACATAATTCGAAAGGTGGTTCTTCATAGATGTTGCGAATATAAAAATTGTGTGTGCATGTAGCCGTTAACAGTAGTAAAAAGAAAATTTTAGGAACGTACTCTAGATTCTCCATAAGTTTTGCCACTATATTATAACCCGTTATAGGTGGCATATTAGTACTTAGCTCTGTCAGATAGCGCTTGACGTAATGTTCAATTCTTAACTTTTATATATAGTTTTCAAATATAACAATTCAGTTTATGAACGTAGTATTAATACATTCAGATTCATTACAATAATTCTAATTACTATGTTTAAAGAGCAATTGTTTAAAATAATACATTTCAAGTGTGTGTGTGGAGTTTCCATGAGAACATTGTTTTATTTGCAGTGCTCAATAAATTCCAATTACATTAATTTTTTTTCACTTCCAGGCAATACTAGTATTCAAAATGAAACTTCACTCTGCAGCGGAGTGTGATCTGATATGAAAGTTCCTGGCAGATTAAAATTGTGTGCCGGAACCGGGACTCCAACCTGGGACCTTTACCTTTCGCGGGCAAGCGCACTACCGACTGTGCTATCCAGACACGACTCACGATGCCTCCTCACAACTTTACTTCCGCCAGTACTAGTATTGTTAGAATTTAAATAATTTGCTCAGGTAAGTTATTTAGAGATTAGTGGTTTTTCGTTGTTTTCTACGAAAACGCCCATGAACAAATGGTATTTTATAAACAGTAGAAAGCCGAGCTGGGACTACATGTAATGTAAAGAAATTCGATTTCTTGAATTTTCCTGGTTTACAGGAAATACATAGTATATTTTAATTTTGACCTGTACTGTAAGATGGTTACAGTATTCTTATGCTTCTGACATGTCTACAATTGATTTCTATGTCAAGGGCTATTACACGTAGAACATCTACAGCCTTACTCCGCAAGCTAAGTGACGTGTGTGGCGAATGGGACCATTTGTACTATTGGCACGTCCCCTTCCAGTCGCGTACGGTTCGCAGAAAAATCGATTGCCTGTAGGCCTGTAATCTCTCTAACTTTATCCTTGTCACGTACGCTGTTGGAACTTTGACAGAAGTCAGTACCGCGGAAAAGAAAGTCTCTTGCAGTGTTTGTGACTGGAGTTTCCCAAACCTTCTCCGAGACGCTTTCGCGTTTACTAAATGAGTAAGCGTGCTACTCTCCAGTGCCGGATTACCCATAAGGCAGAGTAGGCAGCTCCCGCGCATACCGATATAACAATGAGAATTTTTTGGAAAGACTTTTGAGTTTTAAATAAAAATTAGTTGCCTTTTCGTCATCTGGTACACTTCTGGGTTGCAATACGAGATCGGATAAATGTATCCAGAATGAAACTTTCACTCTGCAGCGGAGTGTGCGCTGATATGAAACTTCCTGGCAGATTAAAATTGTGTGCCGGAACCGAGACTCGAACCTGGGACCTTCGCCTTTCGCAGACAAGCGCACTACCGACTATGCTATCCCGACACGACTCACGATGCCGCCTCACAACTTTACTTCCGCCAGTACCTCGCCTTCTACTTTCCAAACTTCACAGAAGCTCTCCTGCGAACCATGCAAGACTAGCACTCCTGGACGAAAGAGTATGTTGGAGACATGGCTTAGCCACAGCCTAAGGGATGTTTCCAGAATGAAACTTTCACTCTGCCTCGGAGTGTGCGCTGATATGAAAGTTTGGAAAGTAGGAGGCGAGGTACTGGCGGAAGTAAAGTTGTGAGGTGGTATCGTGAGTCGTGTCGGGATAGCACAGTCGGTAGTGCGCTTGCCCACGAAAGGCAAAGGTCCCAGGTTCGAGTCCCGGTTCCGGCACACAATTTTAATCTGCCAGGAAGTTTCGGATAAATGTAGTTAATAAGTCGCTACAAAGAGGAACAGTAGAGCTTCAGACGGTTGTGGAACCCTTAACATCGGTTCTCAATTTTACATCATCACAAAGTGACATGTTTAGGAGAAAAATATAGATAAGAAAATGTGTGCACAACACACCGATGAAGGCAAGCGTCTTCGCAAAAGACCAAAATGTCAAGGCGACGGTAATGCAGAAGAGTTTGTGCTTCTCGTAAAAGAGAAATTCAAACCTGAAACTTACCTACCAATATTGGACGAATTATCTACAGAGCTTTCTCGTCGTATGAAAGATAATAATAAAGTTCATTGTGTATTTGGATTCCTTATTGACTTTCCACAGAAGTCTGATGATGAAATTAAAGAAGCTGCCGAGAGATTTAGACGCATTTATTCTGAGGACATCGAAGAGGAATTGTTGGACGAAATGATTCATTTTAAATTCCTCACATCACAACCAGAAGATTTTAAAGCTGGCCAAGCAGTTCCAGCATCGCGATCATACAAACTTATTTTTGAAAATATGGTGAAATCACGTTCCCAAATTTTATGACTGCGTTAAAAATTTAGAGGTGTCTCATGATTACGAATATCATGGGCGAGGGAAGCTTTTAAAAACTTATAAAAAATTGTCATAGGTCTTCGGTGCCCCAAAACCGTAAGTTTAGGGACTGATGACCCCGTAGTTGAGTCCCATAAGCTCTACAAACATTTGAACGTTTTTTGAGAGAGCCACACAAGGAACGGAAGTGAACTAACCCGTTGTTGTGGTGGTTTGGCCACGGCAGCTTCAGTCCGTGAACTGTCAAGTAACTAGTAATTTTAATTAGACTACAAATAAAGACTCTTTCATTCTATGTAAACGGAGAACTTAAGACTTCTTTACGTTGAAGCTGAATTGCCATTTACTGCAAAATGTTCAAATGTTTGTAGAGCTTATAGGACTTAACTATGGGGGTCATCAGTCCATAAACTTACAAACCAGTTATGAACTAGCTAATACTAAGGACGGCACAAATATCCATGCCCGAGGGGGGGATTCGAACCCTCGACCGTAGTGGCCGTGCAGACCGTGACTGGCGCGCCGCAGAACGTTGGGCCACCGCGGCCGGCCATTCACTGCACCAGGCTTCGATACGCCGCAGATGCATTGCGCTGCTTTTTCCTTTTTTCCAGAGTCGCGACTTCTGGCCATACTACAGTGCACACTTTACGCCTTAGCTCCGTGATCGTGACGCTGAGATTCGGCTCTCTGGAGAATCGCATTAACGCGCGCGGCATTTCCGAACATATGAGTAGCTTGCTCGATGCGACAGAGGCGAGTGGTGTCGCCTTTCTGCGCGGCCGTCCTGGAAAGTGCTGGGCCCTGCCAGTTTTGGCAAAGGATGGGGCCCCTCCACACCCACAACAACGTGTGGACCAACTTAACAGATCTACTTTCACCTCCAAATGTTCAAATGTTTGTATAGTCTATGGGACTAAACTACGGGGTCATCAGTCCCTAAACTTACGAACTACTTATGAACTAGCTAATACTAAGGACGGCACAAATATCCATGCCCGAGGGGGGATTCGAACCCCCGACCGTAGTGGCCGCGCAGACCGTGACTGGAGCGCCTCAGTCCCCTCGGCCACCGCGGTCGGCTACTGTCACCTCCGTATTTGTTAGTTTTGCTAAGGTGGATCACGGGATGTGGGAGCCGCGATGTTATCCGTACATATGGGCACGATCGCCCATTAATACGGTGCATCTGGAGACAGTAGTGGTCGAAAGGTATACGAAGGGTAAAGGTATGTAAGGGCAGAGGAAAATAAATTCCAAGGGGGAAAAAACCTCTGCGACGGTGGGGTAGGTTGCAAGGGCAGTAGCGGTATACTATCTGCGACAGATCATGCAAGGTTTGGTAATGTTATTAAGGGTATATATCAGTACCATTAACTTTGCTATGTTTGTCATAAAGAATCAGTCCGGTTGATGCGAGGTTCTGCAGCAGGTAAGCTCCTGTCAAATCTCCTGAGTCGGCTGCGGTAGTATACCTGTAAACATAGCCAAGTTTGTCATGATAGACAGTTCGGTCATAGAATTGGCCAAATATGTAGGACTGTATATGTCTGTGTTCAGTGCGTTGAATATGGTTTTCCTTTACCTGTAGGTCGGCTGTGAGCTCAGCGGGCATTGCTATTCAGTTTGCTGTTCTGCAGGGGTTCGCCATATTCATCGTGTTTGTGAGTTGGTGGTCCCTACGACGTAGGTGGTTAGACTCTGGGGAGAATTATTTCTGGTCGCATATGTTTCCACCTATGGTTGTGATCGTAGTTCCCCGAGCGTAGTATGAAGGTGGCGCGCCCTTGAGCCCTGCGCTGCCCTTTGGCCGGACGTGGCGTGCCCGCTGCCAGTCAGCGTGCCCTGCCCGTAGTTTGCTGCAGGCGCCGACGTAACTCGCGCTGCTGCCTTTCTCGGCGCCCCTGTGGCCAGCCCCTGCAACACGCTGTCTCCTGTCCAAGTCACGTTCAACTTTAGTCATATGTACTCCATCTGCATCTGTACACCCTTTAAGCCATCCTCACACACGAAGGCTTAAGCTGACATTGGCGAGGAGCTTTGCCAGTTTCGTGACTTATTTCCTATTATTTCACGTCATTTAACTATTTTTTTCGCGTGTTAGGCAAAATAAGCTCTCTGGATCATCGCTAAAGCTACGAAAGATTGAACCAATAAGAGTTACGAACGCTCTGTACGTCACAAGCCAAATGTCTTATACATGCTGTATTTATCGTTCACGGTTGAAGCCATTATTTCTTACGAATATGTTTTTTTTTTTTTTTTTTTTTTTTTTTTTTTTTTTTTTAATATAAGGACCACTGGAGGTCTGTAAGAACGTATTGCTACTGCTACGATTTGATCTAATAGAATGTAGAGTAAAGCAGTCAACAATCCTAAGATTGGATTGAACACCACAGTGCTTTACTAGGCATGGTCCTGTTTGGAGGTGGTATGTCGTTCCCTTCCTCCGACCTTCGAACTGACTTACCCAGGCAGTTATAGGGGGACCTACAGTTTAACGTGGGTTCCGAACCACGGTGCTACTAGGTATTTTTCACATGAGCAATACTGCCAGAGGTGAAAGAAGTGGAAAGTGACAGATAAAAATCCTAGGACCTGGCGAACCCGCGACCTTTGGATTTGTAGTCTGCCACTCTACCACTGTGCAACCGAGGCGCACAATAAAATGTATAAAACAATATTTAAACTATTTCCATACTATAACTCGCGAGTTATGTAAGTATGTCGATTAAATCTGTTTCTCAGCAGCAGAATAAGCCTCTCCAGTGGGGGGTAGATACAGTCATGCAAAATAGACTTGCGCATAATAGTTCGCGATAGGGAAGGCTCACTTTAGTTCGCGGCTCTGCCACGAACTAGTTCGTTCTTTTACTGCGTCCGCTCCCAGTGACGGCTGAGCGGCGTGGTCTGCGCGTGCAGGTGGAGGGGGAAGTTCCCCCACCTAGGTGCTTCATGCGCTTGCTGCTTGAGCCGCTAACGATATAACGCAAACCAAAAGAAACAGTTTGTGGATAATTTCTCGCGTTTAAGTTCACAATTATCTCTCTATCTTGGCATTACGGAATTCATTAGTCAGATATTGCAAAGTGCAGAACACATCAAAACAAAAATTTTGCAGCACTGGACTATGTAATCTAGCAGAGAGACGCTCACCTCGAAATGACTCATCAGCAGAAGGCAAACACGTGTTTTTTAATTCTGCTACGCGCCCTCTCGCTATTGCCCTTAGGTATTCGGAAAAGAATCCGACGAACTAAGGAAATGAGATATGTTTGGCATAAAAGTTCGCGACCGGTACCGTCTGTTTTAGTTCGCGACCGATCGCGCATGTTTTAGTTCGCGACCAGTAGCTCTCCTTTCAGTTCGCAGCTCGGCCGCGAAGTAGGTCGCTCTTTTTAGTTCGTCCGCTCTTTTTCTCTTTTGCTACCGCTAGTAAAAGAGCTTTTTTATATAATGATCAAAGTTGCCCAAGCATGTGCTATTACCCGTATTTTTGGGAAATTAGACATCAAATACTTAAGCAATTAAACCAGTTATTTACACGAATGAGTGATACAATGATATTCAACTACTTTGCATACAGAATACTTGTAGTATTTTACTTTTAAATGAATTTCTTTATTTAATAGGTCATTGAAGGAACATTACCTACAAAATATGCTAAATGCGTCTATTTTCGTCAATAAAAAAGCACTTTTATAAATGACTTTTTAATTTTTATAAAGTTTTGGAAGTGATCAAAAAAAAAAAAAAATAAATAAAAATAAAAAAAATATTACTACTATGGTACAGGTCAAGTATTATATGGCAGAAAAAGCCGAACCCATTCTCATCAATGTCGCGAGCGTGAAGATCAAAAATATCTTTCACTTCATTTGTTAATACAAAATCAATTTCTGTAATAAGTGTGAGGTTGACCGGACTGGCTTCACTTTCGAAGCAACTGAGGCTGCCGCCCCTCCGAAACAAAGGATTAGACTCGCCCAGCACCGAAGACAAAAATGAGTTTCTGCGCGTGGGAACTTGTTTGCTCTCCCCGTCAGTCTTCGGAAAAGGAGCGGACGAACTAAGAGGCGAGGGATCTGCGAACTAGTTCGCGTAGTTCGCCTATGGGAGCGCTCTTCCGAAGTAGTTCGTTCGCGAACTATACAAGACTAATACAAAAAAAGTAACCACGGCACCAAATGATACCTGCCGAATAATTACAGGATGGATGAAGGCTGTTCCATTACCATTACTTTACAAAGTAGCAGGCGTCGCATCTCCGGAGGATCGAAGAGACAGTGTCCAATATCTGGAAAGGTTCAGACAAAAGATCGATGACAGACACTCCTTATACCAGCTCGAGAAACGTCATGGATAGAGCCGGCTCAAGTCCAGGAGACGTTTCATGTGATCTGTGAACATAGTACCCCCAGAAATCTACCCTCACCACCAGGAAATGGAAGTAGAATGGTAAACCTGGCGCATGCTTAATCGTATGCGTACCGGCGTTGCCCCTGTCAAGTCAAACATCGCGAAGTGGGGTATAACAGCAGGCGATGACGTTCTTTGCGACTGTGAGGAAATACAGAATGTGACACATCCTAATACATGCAAACTGCCCCCCTCAACATGCACCCACAATGATCTATGATTCGCTAATAATGAAGCTGTCTAAGTATCCCGTTTCTGGGCTGAAAAGCTATAATGTCGGATTCGGACACGAAAAAGTAAAGTAAATAATATTCATAGAATATATGACATCAACTGCGATTGGGCAAAGCTGAAAATGTGTACCCAGCCGGGATTCGAACCCGGGTCTCCTGCTTTCTAGGCAGTTGCGCTGACCCCTACACCACTGGGGACACAATGATCACCGCACCTGCAAGGACTACCTAAGCACGCCTCCCGTCAGATATAAATTCCCAGCTTCGCCCTGCCCACACTACTCAAACTCGTAGTTTAACTAATACCCGTAAGAGTAAGGGCTTCAAACTTTGCCCACCCCTCCCCACTAACGTTAGGATCATTGCCCGTCACCGGCTGGGTACACATTTTCAGCTTTGCCCAATCGCAGTTGATGTCATATATTCTATGAATATTAAATAATAACAACTGCAGGATCAGAAGTGACTACTGTTCTCTCACAAGAGACGCCACATGTATATATATATAAAGTAAATAAGTCGATTAAATCAAAGAATCATCAAAGACACTTCTTTCTTAGGAGGATTTGTGCATCAAGGGCACTTTTGTTTAATAAATCCTGCTAAGAAAGAAGCGTGTTTGATTATTCGTCTGCGTAACTGGTTTAAATCGACATATTTACATAATCACCTCAGTCCTGGGTATTTTTTCAATATTTTTGCATTTTCTTTTATTTTATGATCAATAATATTAAAAAAAAGCCTCAAAAATATTTAATAGTTCCTGTCTTTTTAGATTCTACAAAAACTCATGTCCTATGTAAGGGACATGAGGACACTTGGTATCACAAGTCAGTATGGGGTGCGATATTTAACTACGCAGTTTACATTAATATTATTTCCATTTACTTGTCTTGATAATAGTACAGGCTGATTTCACATTAAAGAAAGAGTTCCATAGAAATTTGAGTGTACACATAGCCAACAAACCGCCTTTTCATTCTGTCACCCATTGAACACCGGTGGAGCTTTAACAAGTGTCAAGTTTCAGTTCCAAACAAAGTAAGTAGGTAACAGTACACTTGTTCGATCACAGCTTGAATACTGCTCACCGGTGTGGGGTCCGTACCAGGTGGGGTTGCTAGAGGAAGTGGAGAAGATCCAACGGAGAGCTGCGCGCTTCGTTACAGGATCATTTGGTAATCGTGAAAGCGTTACGGAGATGATCGATAAACTCCAGTGGAAGGCTCTGCAGGGGAGACGCTCTGTCGTTCGGTACGGGCTTTTGTCGAAGTTTCGAGAGCTTACCTTTACTGAGGAGTCTAGCAGTATATTGCTCCCTCCTGCGTGTATCTCACGAAGATATCACGAGGATAAAATCAGAGAGATTAGAGCCCACACAGAGGAATATCGACAATCTTTCTTTCCGCGAACAATACATGACTGGAATAGGAGGGAGAACCGATAGTGGTACTCAAGGTACCCTCCGCCACTCACCGTTGGGTGGCTTGCGGAGTATGGTTGTAGATGTACTGCCACCTTCCCTTTAATGTGTCGCGATTCCTAGCACTGTGACCAACATTTGAATATTGTCAGCAGTTTTGGTTTATGTCCCCTACAGGGAACTCGGGGAGTGAGGAGACTAGCTCGCGAGTTGTAACACCAAGTCGCGGAGGAATGGCCGAGCGTTCCAAAGCCGCTAGCTGCGGAGCGCGCCGTTGCTCGCCGTCGGAGGTTCCAGTCCTCCCTCCGTCATGTGTGCATTTGTCCTCCTTAACATAAGTAAGTTTAAGCATTTTGTACGCCTAGACACCGATGACCGGACTAATTAAGTCCGACAGATTTACTAACAGTTGAACATTTGTAATTAAAAAAAACCGTAAGGATTCTCGGCTAAGGTCATTTTTTAAATTTCGTCGGGCCGTTTTTAAAGCATTCGTAAAATCGCGTACTGTTCAAGCACTCATCACCAAAGGCTTCCTGCTTGTCTTGATGAGCCTCTATAAAGGGTTTCTTCAGTTTCGCTCAAAATTTAATGTAGGCGCGTTGCCCTTCTGAACAATGCCATCTCGAAATTCACAATCTGTGCGGAACAACGTACTTCTCAATCCAGCACTGAACAATAACTAACAGACATACAACAATGTAACATCCGGCAGTCACAGATACAACACAGGCAAGTGCAGGGGTGCCAACCGTATTTCTTTCTCTCTCTCTCTCTCTCTCTCTCTCTCTCTCTCTCTCTCTCTCTCTCTCTCTCCCCCCCCCCCCCCCCCCCGCTGACGCCAAATCAGTAATGTTGGGGAATTTGTTGAACAGACCTCGTACGTTACGGTTAACCCTTTGAGGCACAGAACACAAACCATGGAATTTCATGTGGAAACCGATTGAAATAGTTGAAATACACTATAATGAAATGAGCAGTTTATTAATTTTTTTTTGTATATTTGCTTACAAATTACGGGATGGCTTCAATTGAAGCCAGTGTGAAAAAAAAAAAAAAAAAAGAAAAGAAAAGATGGAATTGCGGATATTGTGCAAGGCCCCACAATTCCGTAAGCGGCCGACTGCGAACAGCGGGCAAATTGAAGAGCGTCTCGGCGGCCATTATGGAGATAAAGTTCCGCGCGAACTTTATAAGTGCGTAACAGTTTTTGATTAACGTGTGTATTCATTCGAGTAAAGTTGCGAAAACTATGTCTCATTTAAAACTACAAAATAGCGAAAGACTCTTTGAATATACAGCAACTATCGGTTGTCTGTAAATTTATTGCACATACAGTGTAGATATCGGCCAACATTTAGTTGTTTTTCTTTTCTTTTCGCGTTCTAAGTGCAGCTCATGGACGGAATTTATCGTCAGACATGGTTTTCTGGCACCTTGTCAGTATATTCTACGATGGTGAAACTTTTGTACAAACAATTTCGGAAGAGTTTTACAACACTTTACATCTTTGTTTGAGTGCCTGCTGTATTCTCCAATATTAAGATATTTTGTACTGCCTGAAATAGCTAATGTTAAAAATCGACTATGAAAATGAAATATCCCATCAGATACATAACTGTAAAATAGCTTCTTACCTCGCGAATACAGCAACCAGCCACTACCAAATTCTTTTAAGAACACGAAATATGCCATAACATTTTCTTAACTAAGTGCTGCCGGCCGCGGTGGCCGAGGTGACTGAGGCGCTCCAGTCACGGTCAGCACGGCCACTACGGTCGGGGGTTCGAATCCCCCCCACGGGGATGGATATTTGTGCCGTCTTTAGTCTTAGCTAGTTCATAAGTAGTTTGTAAGCTTAGGGACTGATGACCACGTAGTTAAGTCCTATAAGTTATTAAAAAAAACTAAGTGCTCGTAACATTAGGAGTCGGACATATAGCACGAATATTAGCATGTTTAATGCTGTAAGCGAAGTACCTTACAGTTGCGCGACCTGCTCAAAATTCAGAAACTGTCGACATTTGGTTCAATTTCACAATGTGCTTCAAGTGTGGCTGTGTGTGTCATTCATATATGGAACTATACACAGTTCTGAAAACCCCTTTCAGTTGTTATACCTATATGTAAAGCAGACGACATTTAAATTCTGTGTTACGAGTTTCTAATACTGTATTAATTTCATAAACAAAAATTGAAACTGCAGTGAGGTAAGTGATTTCGTGCCCCCGATAGTCATTTCACACATCATAGAATGAAACTTTTTGAACTTCCTGTCTACCAGTAGTGCCTAAATTAGCTCGTTTTTAAGAGCTACCAGTATTGTAAAATCCTATTATTTATTTCATTCAAAATCCAACATAGTCTTGACTGACAGCCTGTTAAGCAACAGTAACTATCGCTGAACCCAACTTGTATTCCTGAGAAATCGATTTACGCAGTTAAACGCCGAGCAGTTCTTCACCATCGTGCATCATGCACAATGCAGTAGTCAAACAGCACACACGTGACTTTGAAATGGGTACATATACCGCAGTAGCTATATACTACACGATTTATTTCCTAACAACACTTGTATTTATCTGACGCTTTCCATCATGGCGGCCGGCCGAAGGTTCAAATTATCCCGCGACAGCAGCGCCGTTAGTGAGTCATTTTTACAAGGTCTTTGATATTGTGCTAAGTGTATATATTATTGTGTGTAGTTGTATACTGCAGAGTATATTTACAACATTTTCACAAATGAATACCTACGAACATGCCTTATATATGCTCAAGACATATTTACTTGAGTACATTGAACAGCAGCCACTTTAACTGACGCAAACACAAGTATTAGCAGCTTTCTTATGTCAATCAGACAGACTCTGGACGTAGTTACAAAAAATTCCCACAGATGGCAGCACTAAGCACGACGGCCAGTCGACTGGAAAACAATAAAAGCTAAGGTGGACGTAAATGAAGCCATTGTGCCCCAAAGGGTTAAGACGAGTGTTGTTGTGTGTGGCCTTGTGGCAGTCTTCCACGGCGGTTAATTGGCAGTAAATTCGAGGGGAGTTGGAATCGATCACTCAAGATGGCGCCAACATCTCTATCTCCCCACCCCCTCCTCCTCCAAAGCTCAGCCGTCCACCTTTCCCTGCGCTCCTGGCGTTTACCTCTACCCAGACACAAACTCCCCCACTCTGTAGACCCCATCACCCCGTCTCTATTAAACGCACGATCTTTGAAGGTGAATAGCACGTTCGTTAATTTCAAATACACGTCCCTGTCTCATTATTTAAAATGTGAATGCACAAGCGGAGATCAAACATAGCGAGGGGAGAAAGGGAGTAGGCCGACAGATGCAGACAAGAAATGTGAAGAGAACTAATATCGCAGTAGTAATTGCCTAAAAATGTTTTCAGTTGAAAACAAGAAAAATGCTTCACTCAGAAATGAAATGAGAAAAATCACACCGCTATATTTACTACAAGAAATTTAGTTTTAATTCACTCCAAATAATAATATCATCGCAGCTCATGACGTACTGTAACAATTTTTTATTGTTAAAAAACAAGGATGCTTTATCGTAGGACATCAAAATTAAACAACAGTAGTATTGCCTGTGTTGTAAATTCAAGCAACTGATTTCCATTGCTGACTACACGCTTGACCTTGACGTTTCATTCTTTTTACCGCTAGATGGCTGTCGCGTCAGATCTATAGTATCTTTCGCTATGTATCATCGCCAAATACCCCATCAGCTATGATAACATCCACTCCGTTTAAGCACTCTTAACGGCTCCTTACATGCATGATTTTTGTTTGTGCGTATATATGGCAAACCCCGTCAGAATTATGTACGTTTCATTGGCCTCGTTGTGAAATAAATATAAAAAAATCAGTACTTCAATTTTCGTTTCACGTATTTACGTAATGATATCAGCAGTCAGACCTGAAACAATTAAACAAGTACGGAATGCTGGCATGAACAAAGTAGTGAAAACAGAAAGACGACTGATTGAATACGATGAAAACGGAGACAGTATGCAAGAAAAACAGGCCGCAGTGTGCTAAGATATAAATTAACATCTAGATATAATAATACACAAAATGCGTAAAATAAGGATTTCGTTCTTTCAACAAGTGATGCGGGCGGCTGATATAATGTCTAAGAAATTTCCAGTAGGATTATGAAGCTATAAGGACTACGATCATTATTTACACAGACACTAAATGAATTCAAAGCAGCCGCTAACTTAAAGTACCCTAAGGACAAGACACACCCATGCAGCAGGAAGACGCTAACCTCGGGCGGGGAACAACGCGCGCTCCGCAGCAAGGCGCCTTAAAGCGCTCGGCCATTCCACCACGGAGAGTTGATTGCTGCCTTATTTGAATTAACGTTCTTTCATACTTAGTTTTATAAATGCGGAAATAACTCTGCCCACGACAAAAACAATGAACCGATTTCGATGAAATTTGTTATGGGGTAGCTTGAACGCAGAAGATGACATCCTGCTTTAGAACGTGTGCAATTCAAAATGTTTATCGATTTTAAGACTGTAAATAGAAATATGGGACAATAATACTCTCCGAAGAAAGAACTTTCTATTTGATTTATTAACTCAATTATATTTGCGAAGAATGCCTTTATTGCTTGATATGTTGTACGTAATGCGAAACAGCGTCAACATGCATACTTTCATAATACCAATCACAGACCCGTCGCATTTCTGCCACTACGGGCCATGCGCCTGTTACGACGCTTGACGCCTGACAGTCGGCCGCGGTGGCCGAGGGGACTGAGGCGCTCCAGTCACGGTCAGCACGGCCACTACGGTCGGGGGTGTGCCGTCCTAGTTCGTAAGTAGTTCATAAGTAGTTTGTAAGTTTAGGGACTGATGACCCCGTAGTTAAGTCCCATAGACTATACAAACATTTGAACATTTTTTTGACGCCTGACAACGACAGCACCGTTTAAATGTTGTACGACTGACAGCAGGACTGGGGACCTTGAGTAACACACTTTAGGGCAGCTGATGTTACTGCTCTTAGAAACACCACAAATTTCGCGTTGCACCGAACTAGGCCGCTGAACTCTACTTATCTACAATGTAGGCTTTCACGGCAGGAGTTGACATAACTTGAAATTTTCGGGCTGAGAAGCCGTGGTCCATGCGTAACCCTTTCCCGAGACGTTTCGCCTTTGACTGTGGAAAACATTCTCGGAGGTACCGCTTCACCTCCGAGGATGTCTCCAGTAGTCGAAGGCGAAAGGTCAGGGGAATTTTTACGTATGGACCACGGCATCTGAGTCCGGAAGTTTCAAGTTATGATGTCTACTTACAGAGATTTGTGGTTGATTCCGCCTTATGCAACACTTCTTTTTTGTTTCTTGTTTTAATACACAAACTAGTTTCGGCAGTTATTGTGCCATCTTCCGTGGTTTCTGGTGTTTATTTTCTATAATAAAATGTTACATATTTTGGTTATACAATCATTTGGACAGCCACCACAACAAGAAAAATGGTGATGTAAACAGTGCTGTTTCACAGCAAAAATCGCACTGAAGACCATAAAACATAAGAACTCGCCACTTGCCACAAACAAACAAGCAGCAACACCACAGCTCAAATGTAAGTAAGCCAAAACAGCTACATAGAAATAATTTCCAGACTAATGTAGGCCTACAATAAACAGTCAGTCAATACTTGTCATTCCACAATTAATGCACTTGCAAATCCTGCGAATGACACAATGTAAGTACAGTGAATAAATTAGGCCTAAAACCTCTAACAAAATTGTCAAACCAAATAACCTGTCCAAACGATTGTATGGCCAAAAATGTAACATATTATAGAAAATAAAAATCAGAAACCCACGGAAGATGGCACAATAAGAGCCGAAACTAGTATGGGTACTAAAACAATTTAAAAAAAAAAGTATTTGCATTAGGCGGAATCAACGACAAATCTAATACTGCAAGCACGGAAGCCACACCACAAGATGATCATCTACTCATATATTTTATGAACTTGACATTTTGTTTCTTTACCACTACTAGAGGTCCAACATGAATTAACAATTTGTGGATCTTTGCTTAGTGTTGCGAACTCTCGACTGTAAAGTGGCGGTTTCGGATCCCAGTCGGATGGTTACGTTGGCGTTTCACTAACGATTGGATGTGTGAGTTATCATTCAATAATCATGGATGCGCAATTTGAAGTGTTGTGAAATTTGACTTACACCACGTACCCGAACATCCCGTACGGGCTCTTTCAGTCAATGAACTCTAAAGAACACATAGATAATGTCGGGGGAAAGGCGGGCAGAACCCTTAAAAGTTGCAACAGAACTACTAAAGAAACTGCATACACTACGCTTGTCCGTCCGTTTTTGGACTACTGCTGCCCAGTGTGGGTTCCTTGTCAGGTGGAAGGAAGGAAGCTTCGGGCTTAACGTCCCGTCGACAGCGTGGTCATTAGAGACAGTGCTTACGCTCGGATTTTTGCGGAAGGATGGGGAAGGAAATCGGCCGTGCCCTTTGAAAGAAACCATCCCGGCATTTGCCTGGAGCGATTTAGGGAAATCACGGAAAACCTAAATCTGGATGGGCGGCGGTGGATTTGAACCACCGTCCTCCCGAATGCGAGTCCAGCGGGTCCACTGCGCCACCTCGCTCGGTCATCTTGTCAGGTGGGTTTGACGGAGGACATCCAAAGAGTCCAAAGAAGGGCAGCTCGTTTCGTATTGCCACGATACAGTGGAGACAGCGTTACGGAAATGACACGGGATCTGGGATGGGAATCATTACAACAACGGCGCTTATCGCTGCGGCGTGGGCTACTTACGAAACTCCAATCGCCAACATTCTCCTCCGAATGCGAAAATATATTGTTGACTCCCACTTACATAGGTAGAAATTATCATCAGAATAAAATACGAGAAATCAGAGCTCGAACAGAGAGATTCAGGTGTTCTTTCTTCCCGCGCGCTATTCGAGAATGGAATGGAAGATAAATAGTATAACAGTGGTTCGATGAACCGTCTGCCAGGCACTTAAATGTGATTTGCAGAGTATCCCATGTAGATGTAGATGAAAGCCAAACTCGCATGTCACTTCATTTTACTTATATGCAAACCCAGACGTGGGTAGCAGCTAGTAATATACACATGAACTGAACCTGAAAAATCTGGGTCACTTATAGCCTCCCAAGACACACTGTTGATTCCTGGTTCACCGAAACAGCATTTTTTTTCTTCAGTTGATTGCTCGATTGTAAAGTGAGGTGACCAGCGGCCAACTGTGGTATTATTACACAGTCGCTGTCAATTTTCGTCGCTAACTATGCGAGGCCCTCGTTAGGATTATCGTTTGGGTTAGACTCCGCGGCGGATGCCTCGCGCTGCCTCCCCCGCTCGCCAGACAGGAAGGGCGTGTGCCGCCTCGATCCTCCCCCCCCGCCCCCCCAGGCCCACCCCCAACCCCCGCCCAGCCGTTAACAAGCGCTAATTTCCCCAGAGTTTTGCGCCGCCTGTGTGCCTGGCTGAGCCACAGGCATCGCTGCACCGTTCCCGTCGCTGCAGTACCGCGCGCCACGGAGGCATTTTTCACTCTGCTTGCACATCAGGGGAAGCGAACACACATTTTACTGCCAATGAACGATCGTTCCTCCAATTGCAACATTCCTATCATGGATCATTTATTAAGTTCCGTGCGAACCACAGCGATACAATTAGGGGAGTGTAGATACTATACTGAGAGATGAATTTGACAGAACACTGCCGGCCGCGGTCGCCGAGGAGACTGAGGCGCTCCAGTCACGGTCTGCACGGCCACTACGGTCGGGGGTTCGAATCCCCCCTCGGGCATGGGTATTTGTGCCGTCTTTAGTATAAGGTAGTTGATAAGTAGTTTGTAAGTTTAGGGACTGATGACCACGTAGTTAAGTCCCATAAGCTTAACAAACATTTGAACATTTGATTTGACAGAGCACTGAAAGAAACAAGGCCCCTGGAGTAGATGACATTCCCTCAGAAGTCTATGGCAGAACCAGCCATGACAAAATTGTTTCGCATGGTATGTAAGATGTCTTAAACAGGCGAAGTACCCTCAGACTTTAAGAAAAATGTTATAATCTCCATTCCAAATAAACAGGCGCAGACAGGTGTGAAAACTACAGAACCATTAGTTTAATAAGCCGTGGTTGCAAAATGTAAACACGAATTATTTACAGAAGGATGGAAAAGCTGGTAGAAGCCGACCTCGCGGAAGATCAGTTTGGGTTCAGGAGAAATGTAGGAACACGGGAGGCAATACTCACTTTATGGCTTATCCTAGAAGATAGATTAAGAAAAGGCAAATCGACATTTCTAGCTTTTGTAGATTTGGAGAAGGCTTTTGACAATGTTGGTTGGAGTAACCTCTTTCAAGTTTTGAAGCAACCAGGAGTAAAATATTCGGCCCGTAAGGTTATTTACAACTTGTACAAAAACCAGACAGCGGTTGTCAGAGTTGAAGGGCATGAAAGGGATACAGTAGTTGGGAAGGGGGTATGACAGGGCTGTAGCCTTTCTCCAATGTTATTCAATTTGTACATTGAACAAGCTATAAAGGAAAGCAAGGAGAAATTTGGAGAACGAATTAAAGTTCAGGATGGAGAATTAAAAACATTGCGTTTTGCCGACAACATACTAATCCTGTCAGAAACAGCAATGGACCTGGAAGAGCAGTTGAACGGAATGGACAGTGTGCTGAAAGGTGCATATAAGATGAACATTAACAAGAGGAAAACTAAGACCGAGCGAGGTGGTGCGGTGGTAACACACTGGACTCGCATTCGGAAGGATGGTGGTTCAAATCCACCTCCGGCCATCCAGATTTAGGTTTTCCGTGATTTCCCTACATCACTCCAGGCAAATCACTAATTAGGAGGTACTGAACAGAATTGGGGAGAAAAGGAATTTCTGGCATACCTTCACTAAAAGAAACGATCGATTGGTAAGACACTTCTTAGACATCAAGGAATTGTGAATTTAGCGTTGGAGGGAAATGTGTGAGGGTAGAAACCGCAGAGGAAGACCAAGAGATGGATACAGTAAGCAGAGTCAGACAGATGTAGGTTGACGTTCTTATGTGGAGTTGAAGAGGCTTGCTCAGGATAGGGTACTGTGGAAAGCTGCATCAAACCAGTCCACAACAGCAACAACGAAAAATATTATCCTGTCTGAATTTCGGGTGATTACAATCATCTAACAGAGGATCTACTTTCGTAGCAAGATTAGAACTGGTTTAATAGTCTCCGTATTTCTAAACAACAGTAGTGCATTGATCAAATAGCGTAGCTTGGTTTGTTAATGGCTTGTCGAGCTAGAGACAATTGTTATTTACGAATAAGAAATCGGTACAGACAACTCTCGGGTTTAAAAGAACGGGACCAAGCGTAGTAAAGCAAGCAATCTGCGAATGATTGGAACTACATGTTGTGATGTGTCATGGAGGGGCGGTTACAGAGTAACATCTAACGTTCTGGCTTTAGGCTTTGTACATAAACGATCTTTACAGGAAGACTCCGCATGCCACACAATAACTTAAGCGTTATTATGATATCAAAGTCTGTTACAACGCGAAAATGTGTACAGGGGGGAGGGGGTACGATAACCTGTCCTGTATAATTTCCTTTCCTCCTCCATGTTACCATGGATAACGCACAATAGTTTGCATTTGTACCGCAATGACAGTATACGCGAGGGTTATAGTTACTCCCCACTGCACTGTGTGAAGAGTAGAAACTCACCTACCTGACGTCTTTTATAGATGTCGTCCCCACGCAGATGATAGCACGCAGGTCGGAGTTCTTGATTGAGGCTGAGATTATTATACTGTTGGCAGGAACTGATTTAATAACTGAATAAAACAAAAAGTCCTCGGGATGCCAACTGATTTATTTAAAGAAAGCAGAAAACCAGTAAACTGCATAATAACATCCACTTGACACACATTGTCTTAACTGAAAGTAAATATAAAGTCATTTAGCATCGATCTAATATGATAAAACAATGTTTTATGACCGCCTACGTATGCATGTTACTTCCACGAGTGCGCGTACTGAAGTGACATGTTACACCTCCGAGTACGTGTTCTGAACTGCTGTGTGGCGGCTCGGTGCAAGACTGGTTGCGTTCCGCAATTTGGCGCGCAAACACGGTTGCCGTGCATCGTCCGTCTTAATTATTTTGTTTATTGAATTAGCAATTGTTAATATGTTTTACCTACTCAGGGCATAGCTTAGCTTTGAGTGGTTTTCTGAACTGATTTTGACATTGAATATATTATTAGTTTATTAATTATTAACAAAAATATGAATGCGTTTTGGCGCGTGACCGCCAGTGCTACAGCCAATCGGCGTCAAGTGCCTGCCGCTCGGGGACTTCCCTAGAATTCGGGGAGATTTGCCAGTGCTCTTTCCCATGAGAACCCGACCTATTGTACCACCTGTCGTGGTTCTCACCAGCTTTTACCATCTGACGCCTATTGGTCCTAACCGGCTGCACTGAAGCAATACTTCGATCTTAATCTGATGGGTTTAAGCCAGAAATATTACACTGTACATACGATTTCATGTGAAATCCGCACATGCATACATCTACGAAATTCACTACCGTTATAGGTTGGGCATTGGGACTAGAATACAGCCGGCGTCCTGGTAAAAGTTTCTTTTTCTTTAATGATTGCGCGTTACTGATAATGACTCAATTTCATCATTACCACAAAAATGACAAATGTTTGTTAAGCTTAAGGAACTTAACTGCGGGGTCGTCAGTCCCTAAACTTACAAACTACCTATGAACTACCTTATCCTAAAGACGACACAAACATCCATGCCCGAGGGGGGATTCGAACCCCCGACCGTAGCGGCCGTGCAGACTGTGACTGGTGCACCGCAGACCGCTCGGCCACTGCGGTCGGCACAAATGTGACAATTTTCTCTAAGCCTAACGATATTATCTCTGTGTTTGTTGTTCAGTAAAAAAAAATCGTGATGCACCACACAACAATTCTTTCTCATTAATTTTTTCTTTTACCTTAATCGCTCTGGCACTCTAGTGTTTTACGGAAAAGAAGAAAAGTTTCTGAAATGTGCTGCTATAGCAGAATACTGAAGATACGGCCGAAAGAATAAGCACCGTAAATATATTCATAACGTGCATGTAATCAGTTAGTGATTTACGGAATTTTTATTATGTAAGTAATCAGACCCAGCTTTAGTAATAAAAACAAGGAACCACCAGCAAAATGCCCCTATTGCAGCACAAGAAACGAAACATGTTCATGTTTGTAAGGCTGACAGAAATGTGGGGAATCGGTTGCATCAATTCTCTCTCAGCAGTCCTCAACAAAAAAATTTTGGCGTGCCATTGTGTGCAGAAAGACAACAGCAGGGACAGTTTAGTTGGGGGGAGGGGAGAGAGAGAGAGCGCAGACAGACTTGATGAGAAACAATGGCAGTACAGAAGATAAATTGTTGGAGATAGTAGCGGGGGAACAAAAGAGAGATGAGACAACGGCAGTGAGAAAGGTTAGTAGAGGTCATACAGGAATCCCACTCGACGTTTTCACCAAAAATATCTCTGGAACTACAATAGATAATGAAAACTTACTTACGCGGTAAATGAATGTACAGTAGGGTTCATGAAATTATGCATTATAATACAGCCTAAATGGTAAGCAAATATTATATTCTACACAAACTTTCCATTTTTAAATGGATAACCCCTATTATTTCTTAAGCAATCACTAGCATGAAAACCTACAAAAAGAATGCCATTGGTTGCATCGCAGTAAGCCAATTACATCCGGAGAAACTACGAAGCGAAGTTGACGTTTGATATACATGAATCGCTCACCTAGTACGTGCCGAGACATAAAAAAAACGTAAATTGAGTTAAAATAAAACTCATTTATCATTTAAGCTATCTTATAGTCATATAGTGCTTACTTTCACAAGCCCCTGTCATACATTCATCACCGCGGAAAGCATTTTCCAATATCTATTGTAGTTCCAGAAATATTTTCGGAGAAGATTCGAATGGGACACCCTGTATAAGCTTTGGGGGATCTGGAAAAACTAAGTTTCCCGGCATAGAAGATACATGTTAAAGACAACGGAAGAGAGCGAGAGTTTGGGAGCAGAGAGGGAGAATGTGGTACGGAAAATCGAGAGAAAAGGAAGCAGAAAGAGAGAAGCTTACGGTTTAACATCTCGCCGACGATCCCTTTCAAAATGAACCATACAGGCATTAGACTGGACTGATTTCCCTACATCACGGAAACCCTAAATCTAAATGGCCGCCGACGGATTTGAACGGTCGTCCTCTCGAAAGTAAGTCCTGTCGAGAGAAATGGATGTGGAGAATGAAAGCGGTAGATAAATACCAGAGAGAGAGAGAGAGAGAGAGAGAGAGAGAGAGAGAGAGAGAGAGAGAGAGAAAGAAAATGGAAGAAACAGGAAACAGTGGGCGAACATCCATAGCCAGTGGTAGAGAGAGGGAGAAGCTGTGTATGACAACTTCAGTTCACAGATTGGGTGAAAGGGTTTAAAATTGTGTATGTTAAAGAGAGTGAATATTTTCGGTAGGGTAGGCGCAAAGCGCATTGAGGCAGCTGTCCCCCCTCCCTCTCCCCCTTTTCTGTCAGCGGCTATTAAATAGGAACATGTTTGCCTTTTTTTGTTCTCAGACTGCAGAAATTTTCTGCTGCTTGTATATACGCACGAACAAAGTTCGAAAATTTCACTGTAGCTGCAAAAAAGTACCTTCGAACCCTTTCGGGAATATAAACGTAAACTGCGAGCAAGTGGGATAATTGAGAGTGAGGGCACTATATCTGTAGTGTGTTGCAATTGGAAATTTGGATGGGACTGTAACTAGAAAACTCTCTGAGAAAGAGAGAGAGAGAGAGAGAGAGAGAGAGAGAGAGAGAGAGAATTGAATGTGAAATTCGCGGATCATTAACACATTTAAAATAACGGTGAGTAATGGGTTACGTTATATGCAGAAACGAAGAAGTTGAAAACTGTGTATGCCAACTAACGAAGGAAACGGCAATGAAGAAAAGGACACACACTATTTTAAATTTAAGACATTCAAGAAGTCGTGAATATTGGTTCTAACTAGGAGACCACGTGGGTATCGGATATTGGAACTTTGTGATACTTATGGTACGTGAACGACAGAACTCAAATAACAGTCAGCCACACACACTCGACAAATCTTAAAAATTATCGAGAAAACGGCTTAGAAGTTTTGCAGGCACATGTAAGTACCAATCATTAAATGAGTTGCAGCATCTGTCGGTGTAGCTCAGGTCGTACCGTTGTGGCCTTACAACCAGAGTAGTCGTGGTTCGAATCCTACCGTAACAGAGTTTCTTTCTTTATTTATTTTCTCTTCGTTGTATTCGAATACCTACAAAATTTTAATATCTGACGTAATTTTTACGAAAACTGCACGTGTTTTTGCGTATTCGTAATTTTCTATATTTGTATAGTGATAGTTACTATAAAAAATCATAAGTTACATTTTTTTTACAGTACTGGTTTCACTATTAGTTGACGACGGTAGTCTTATTTTTTCAGTTTGTGAAGAGCTACGACGCTGTTTTTGGAAAGTCATCTCCATAGCTACTAATGGCTGTCCAAGCAGCTAACCTATTCAGCCATCGCTTTAGGCGACGAAGGTGTTCTGCTCGTCTACATATACATAAACAAAAACTGAACAACACGTGGAATTATAGATCACAAAAATTGTTATATAACTGAAGTCCAAAACGATCATTATATATATATATATATACACACACACACACACACACACACACACACACCTCAGCTACACCGACAGATGCTGCATCTGTTTTAAATATTGAAACTTATTATGTACATTACAAAACTTCAAAGTAGATTTTCTCCAGTACTTTTGAGAGTTGCGACGAATGGCTTTGGCTGATTGCTATTTAAGTTCTGAACTTCAAGTAGATACCCTCGTGGTCACCTTGTAAGAGTGCAGTCCCTGAAAGGCAGTCTACCAGACAAACAGCTGAGTTGCAACGGCTGTATGCCAGGTAGGACGCAGTCCTGATGACAAAAGTAAGGCAATGTAAGCGAACCATTTATTACCAACGGCGTGTGTCACTCCTCCCACCCCTTTCCACTCCTACCCACAAAAATACATTGCCTGTACTCAACCATAATTCATTAAAAAAAAAAAAGAATCAAAAGTTCAGGTCATATATATCAATGCATGCCATCAATCACCAGTGTCGAAAACAAATGACAGCACGCGTGCAATGCAATGCATCTAATTTTTATTTCAGTGTCGCAGTCCTATCTGATCAATGATTTGAGCAATTTCGCAGGTTAACTAAAATTATTTAGATACATATATCACGCATAAATCACGGATATTACCTTAATAAACTTGGATGCCTGAATTTTGGTAGGGGCCCCATAACTGTACAAAGGCGCAAACAATAATTTAGGAGATTTATCTACCTCCAACGAATACGAAGTGTGTGTGGAAGCTGATAACGGTAACTGCTAGACCTAGAAACAATCAGTATGGCTTCGGAAAACACGGTCGTTTTTTTCACGTATCGTATGTCGCTAATTTGAGAAGTATGCAAATGTTCGGCTGATGTCACTGCTCATTAGTTTTGGAGCAGCAAGATTGTCTGGAGACTTATCTTCCCGGATAACTCAAGATATTTTTATTGGTCGAACATAGCAGGATATGCAACAGGCATAGAAAGCAATCTTGAACATCGATTAAATTATCAAACAAACACTTTCTACATCACATTATATTAGGCGGATTTATTTGTTGTACGTAGTGTGGGTATTTATGGGTAAAACTTATCAGCGACAAATACCTAAAACAGCTAATAATTTACCGTGAACTGACACGTTATCAATAATAAATATTAATAACTAATAATGCTAATCCTCTATACGTAATGATTATGTATCAGTACATAGGTGCATCAAGTAGTTTGCACCCTCTAAGCGTTGTTCTCGCCGCACATGAGCAAATTGGAGATACTTTTACTTTCTGTTCCAGAAACAATACCTTCATGCAGTGAAATTGAAATTGTGTCGACATGCATGAGGCGATGCTAGCATATTTTGATGAGTGGGCATTGAGTAGTAAGATAACTGAGGAAGTATAGTTTAAAATCAGTATTGGTGATGAAACTGCGTGTTCATTATGGTGAAGGTTTAAAGCATTGGCACGAAACTGATGATCTAATGACATCAAACGCTGTGTGGTTCGCAAAGTGCGAGTTTCTGGTACGTGTGAAGGGTACTGATTTATGGAGAAAATCTGTCGAACGAAAAATTCTATACTTACAGCAAACAGATGTGGCTAATATTAAATTTGTTGAAAAATTCATAATTAATACGGTGTCACCTGAATAGGATGTGTATTTCATCCATGTGAACTCATTACATTTGTTGTATGTGGTATCTGCATTTCGTTGTGTGGTGTTGTAATATGCAAGCTTGTAACTACCATGTCATTTTTACACACAATTCTGCCAACTGTAATGGACAAAGGGTATGAAGATTAAAGTTGAACGTCCTTTCCACATCGTGGTCATTAGAGACGGTGTAATGGACAGTCGAACCAATTTGTATCACCAAAAACTGATAGTTTATACTAATAATTGCATACAGAACTTTATTACAGATAAGCCTCTAACAAATTCTCATATGTTATCTACATTTAGTTTTGTAAACGTCTTATCCAGTTTGGATGAAATTGGATATGGAGATAGCTTGAACGCTGAAGAAGAACATAGGCTACTTTAAAAAAAGTGTGTAATTCAAGGTATTATTTAGTGTTAAGCAGATAACTGTAAATATGTAACTGCTGAACATCAACGTTTCTCTTATCGCTTCTGAGATGCTGTAAGACTACTCCTTGCAAAGGCTATTTATTCTTTGACGTTTGAAATTTATCGTCTGGCGGCGTTAGACACCATAGACCAAAGGTAAGACTGACGATGTCCCTATCTCTGCTATGTTGTGGTTTGAAACCAACATCTAACATTGCCCCGAGTCACGTGACTGAGGCTTCGTCATTACGAACCAAAGTATTTCTATTTTAGAAATATATTTCTAGGTGAAGTTAAGCGTTGATTTTAACAATAAAACGACTTCCCGTAAGCTTATTACACATGTAATATATAAAAGTAACGTGATTTCTCCGTATTACTGACATTAATGCGGTGAGTATCGCTTTTACATGTGACCAGGGGAAAATTATTTTCAGTTGCGTTTACAAGCCAAAGAATTACAGATGCTCAATGTTTGTGTTCCACTATGATTTTTTTTCCTTTTTTCCCAACTGACTGAGATGATTGTTTAATGGAAGCTTATTTCAGCGTGGCTTGACTAAGTATTCATGTCAGCGAGTAAGTATTTTCTGCTGCAAATCTGCCCTTAATAGCGTTCCACAACGCTGAAGATTAATACCGACTGTTTATTATCCCTATAAAACCAGTTCCTGTGATGAACATCAATAATTTTTTGATCACATTATTATTTAATGTAAATAGCCAATATTTTTCTTGTTTTATGTTTTGGCTTCATTGTAGGCCTATGTGGAAAAAATCATAAAATATAAACGCTTGTATTATATTAAAGTCGGACATTATGGATGCAAACCGATTTCAGATACCTATAAAAGCATGACAAAACATTTCACATGTATTCTTGAGGAATCGTATGAAAACTGATGCTGCTTGTCAAACTAATATTTCGTCTCCTATGTAAACTACAAACAAAGATTTATGGTACCAAAAAAAGCATTCACTTAAGAACTGCGGCTCTCAGCTGCACTTCACATTGCTTGTAATGATGAACACGTTTCCCTGCCCCGAGTCACGTGACTTAGATGTTGGTTTCAGTATAGTGACCACGCGCAGTCTATATTATCTATGATCTATGTTAGACATAGTGCAAAAAAGAAGCGAAGGGACTCTTTGGCGCAAGCAAAGAATATATACATTAGATGTATAATTTCTATTGTTGATTCTGTGATATTCGTTTATTCTAGATGGTGAATAAAAACAGTTCAGCTCTTCTCAGATATCTTTCATCAGTTTTAATAAGTTATAGTAAACTAATCACAGTGGTGACCCCAACGAAAGAAAAATAAGCAGGAAGAAGACAGAAGTTACCGCGCCTCGCGCGCAAACGGAAGAAGCGAGTACGTCTTCGCCAATAACGCACACGGAAAATACCGAGAACGGTTTTCTAAGTGGACGTTCTGTCAATCACTTTAAGTCATGTCAAGCTTACAACGTTTTGGCAAAATCGAACACAGACATGGTTTACTCATGAGGAGTTCAAATGTTTGTAAATCTTATGGGACTTAACTACGGGGTCATCAGTCCCTAAACTTACAAACTACTTATGAACTACTTACTAACTAGGACGGCACAAATATCCATGCCCGAGGGGGGATTCGAACCCCCGACCCTAGTGTCATGAGGAGTGTTCAACAACATGACGTGAGGGGTAATGAAGATAAATATGTACTGACTGTGGCACATTTGGATGGAGTGATTATCGAAGAAATAGAAGACATGCTACAGTTTCGATCAATGTTAAAAGAGACTCTCATAAAACGATATACTTTGTCACCAGAACTAAGATTATGAAAAGCAATCGAAGGATAACAAATAGGCAACAGAACGCCTTCACTAATTTTGCGAAGCATACAAGTTTTAGCAGGTCCAGAATTGTTACCAGAGCAATCATTACGTGTACTATGGTTACGCAAGTTACCAGACAACATTCGTGCATTAGTGGCAGCACATCAAAAGTTGACACTGCGAGAGCTAGCAAAGACAGCAGTTCAAGTAGCTACAGTTTTGTCTGATTCTCCAAACAGAGTACAGGTAGAAGCTGTGAAACACTGCAGTCAAGAGAAGAACAGCACACTGATGGAAATATGAAGAAAGCAGCGGATGACATACACACAGAAGAATCAACAGAAGAACGAAGGATGCAATGGTTAGAAGATCAAGTTGCAAGATTAAATGTAAGACTAGCTGAACAACAACGCAAGAACAAACGGCGTTTTGAACGCGCTTCAGACGGCAGGCAAAGACAGAAGGAAGAAGAGTTTTATGGCCATGATAAATTTTCACAACAATGGTGTAGGTGAAACAGCCAATCGATATGATTCACCTTGCAGTTACCCAATCGCTTCAGACGTTAGAGGACGCTGACGACCGTCACAAGATTTAGCCGTCCACATAATAAGAATGTAATTTTCAAGGCCAATGCAACAGTGGCAGTAGCAAAGCAGATATGAAGATTGTATGTTTACGACGACATATCAGGACATAATTTTCTGATAGACTCTGGTTCAGAAGCAAGCGTGTTCCCCAGGAAACTGTGCTCTATCCGACTAGACACAGACTCACAGCAGCAAATAACTTCACCACAGATGGTGAATCTACAATGACGCTGGTTTTAGGACTCACAACATTACATGGGCATTTATCGTAGCAAATGTTGCTGTATTAATATTAGGAGCGGAATTTTTGCTAAATTTCCGACTCGCCCCTGACTTAGTAAATCGCCGATTAAGTAAGTGCTGAGAGAGGAAGAGACTATGGAGCAAATTTTCATATGTTGCAATATGACAGACCAACTGAAGAAGAACAACTAAAGTCGGAAATACTTGAAAATCGCGAAATATTGAATGTATATTTAACATTTAAAGCTGCGGACCATCAGCAACGTCTGTTCCTTTGGAACAGATGTATCATGGTAAATATGACAGCCAAGACAGGCTAGTGATGGTGTAGTACGTCTCTCCCGTCGCGAGAATCACTGCTAAATGCGTGCGAGCACGAAGGGAAGTAGACAACTGTAACATATGGAGGTTTGGTTCTGGCCGGGGAGCGTGTCCGGGTAGCCTAGTGGTTAAGGCGACCGCTAGCGAAAGGTGGGAAACCCGGGTTCGAGTCCCGGTCCGGCACAAATTTTCGTATGTTACAATATGATAGACCAACTGAAGAAGAGCAGCTAAAGACGGAAATACTCGCAAATTTCGAAGTAATGAATGTATATTCAAACATATTCCAAATTTAAAAACACACAAAAAGTGAATGATTTGATGAGTGCTATCGACAAGAGATGTGAAATAGATTACGTTTTTTCTAGATTTCTGGAAAGCTTTTGACATTGTGTGTCACAAGCGCCTTCTAATCAAACTGCGTGGGTATGGAATATCGCCACAGTTGTGCGAGCCGGCCGCGGTGGCCGAGGTGACTGAGGCGCTTCAGTCACGGTCAGCACGGCCACTACGGTCGGGGGTTCGAATCCCCCCCCTCGGGCATGGATATTTGTGCCGTCCTAATTCGTAATTAGTTCATAAGTAGTTTGTAAGCTTAGGGACTGATGACCCCGTAGTTAAGTCCCATAAGTTGTACAAACAGTTGTGCGATTGTATGATGTACTGTCAGAAGGGACACAGGACGTTGTAACTCACGGTATGTCATCGAGTAGAACAGAAGTTTATCTGGCGTTCTCCAGGAAAGTGTTATATACGGCCCCCACTGCTCCTTTTTATAAACGATTTAGGAGACAATCTGAGTAGTTCTCTTACACTGTTCGCGGATGATGCTGTCATTTGTCGGCTAGTAAAGTCACCCGAAGATCAAAAGCAACTGCAAAATGATGTAGATAAGATATCTGCATTGTGCAAAAATTGGCAATTGACCCTTAATAATGATAAGTGTGAAGTCATCCATATGGCCAATAAAAGAAATCTGTTAAATTTCATTTAAAAGGTTAATCAGTCACACCTAGAGGCCGTAAATTGAACTAAATACTCAGGAGTAACAATGACGAACAACTTAAATTGGAAAGAACACACAGAAAATGTGGTAGGGAAAGCGAAGCAAAGACTACGTTTCGCTGGCAAAACACTTTGAAGATGCAACAGTTCTAAGGAAACTGCCTATACTGCACTTGTCTATCCTATTTTTAGTTATTTCTGATCATTGTTGAATCCACACCAGGTGGGACTGACGAACGATTTAGAGAAAGCTCAGAGAAGGGCAGATCGTTTTGTATTATCGGGATACAGTGGGAGTCTGCCCTGGAAATGATGCACGAGTTGAGGTGGAAATCATTAAAAGAAAGGCGTTATTTCTTGCGGCGAGATCTATTTGTGAAATTTATTTCACCAACTTTCTCTTCAAAATTGGAATATATATTGTTACCATCCACCTGCATAGGGAGACATGATCATAATAATAAAATAAGATCGAAAACGGAGAGAATTAGGTGTTCCTTTTCCCCGCGAACTATTAGAGAATCTTTTTGGAGAAGAGTTACTTGCTTTAACACACACACACACACACACACACACACACACACACACACACACACACACAGGACACTTATAAAATATGTACAGTTATCGTAGCAGCAGCCAATGCAGATCTTTTTTAGCCCTCTCTCCCTTCCTCCTTCCCACACCACAAGCACGCACGGGAAGGGGTGGGGGCAGGGCCTAGTCGCCACCCTGTCACGTTCTTCACAAGTGGCACCATGTCGCTGATCCAGAGCTTGCGTCAGTTGTAATACAACACATTTTTAGGTTAAAAGTGGGCCAGACGGTTGGCATGCACTACACTAATTACTATCTGTGCAACCATTCGCGACGACGGTCAGCCACCGTGTACCACAGTAAACATTACAAGTGGCAGTCTCCAGACAGTAATCTGCAAGTTGTTTGATCGTGAAAACCAACGAGCTATATAAACAACATCTCTGGGTGAACAGAGCTCCTTGTGGCAGGAACCAGGAACTGTGGCAGCCATTTTTGTTTCAACGTCTAGTGCGCCGAATACGAAAGTTAGATCGACGCTATTTACGTGTTTTGGTTTCACATTTTATGTATCGTAGTTCAAATGTTTGTTAAGCTTACGGGACTTAACTACGGGGTCCTCAGTCCCTAAACTTACAAACTACTTATGAACTACCTCAACTAAGGACGGCACAAATATCCATGCCCGAGGGGGGATTCGAACCCCCCTCCGTAGTGGCCGTGCAGACCGTGACTGAAGCGCCTTAGTCCCCTCGGCCACCGCGGCCGGCTATCGTAGTAAGCTTCAAAGGTTATTTATTCAGTTGAAATCATGCAAAGGGTATGCGCAGCATATAACTGTACGTATCTCAGTAATGAGACTGTTGAAATATCGAATTTTCAGTTAGTATTTGTATTTGTAACATTTCGTGTACTCGTCTTTTGTACTTACCACATTTCTGCATACAATAGTCCTATAGGCTGTCTGTGTGTTTCACTGTAACTAAAGTAAGCTGTAATTATATTCTTCAGTTTTCCTTTGAGAAATGAAAAACTTACAAAACGATGGTTAGCCAATATGAGGCGAGTAAGTGGAAACCTACTGCATATAGTTACATGTGTTCATCGCTTTTTGAGGAACAAATGATACAAAGCGGTTTCTGGCTAACAGCTGAATTAGCTTCATTATAAGATATGGCATATAGCCAAGTAGAAGACATGGAATCTCTTATTACCTATAGCAAACCATGATTTAAGTCATTCAGAGAGCAGTAGGCCCATCCAGTTTGACCATGACTATGTGCCAGAATACGAAATGCTGACATATTCCGAAAAGTAGTTGAATATATATTTCTGGAAGCATCATTAGGAAAGTGAGTGAAAAACTTAAGTGTTTAGATTGCTTGGAAGTTCTCCTTGCTTCTAAAAATGAGAGTAAAGCAGGATTAATCGGATTAAAAGGTATAAAAATAGTCTGTTACATCCCTATAAAGATCTTCTAAAACTTTTCGAAGTCGCAGAAACGGTTTTCAGGAATCATGAAACATCATCAGGGAAGAAAACTTGTCTTTTGCGAATGTATGTAGATGTATTTAGAATGTTGGGAAACAGACCCACTTTATTTACCAACTACGAACACTTAATGGTATCCTCGGAATTTTGGGAGGAATCTCATTACTCCAGCCTAATAAAGCAGTTATTAAAACATTATATAATTGATGTAATCTACAACTGAAGTCAAATCTGCGGAGGAAAGAGGTAAGCAGATTAGGCAAATGTACACGAAATTAATATTGTTTAAAGGACAGTGAAAAGGCATGGTTTTTGTATGAATGAGACGATTTTTAGCCGATCCAGTGTATGTGACATTTGTAATTAAACTTTCCGATTTGTCTACCACACACTTGTTGCCTATCATTTATCCTTTATCCATATTAGCTTGGGTATAAAAATAACAATAAGCAGGTAGAGAATGGTTAAGTCATTGCACAAAGTGAAAATGATATGATTTAGTGCTATAGCAGACGACTGGTTACGCCTATGTGACGTTGTAAAACATGGCGGCCGAGCTTTCAATTTGCTTCAAGTATGGCAGCACCTCAGCCAGTCATGTTGTTTATATAGATAGGTGGTGATAACCTAGCTGTAGGCTGTTGCTGCAGTTTGGACGACCCAACACTAGTGCACGAGTAAAGGTGTAATGAAGCACCAGCGCCTCCAGTTTGGCGGACGGGTCTCACCTGACGTTCTCGTGCTTCTGGATGTAGATCTTGTGGAACTGGCCCTCCACTGGAGAGATGATGTCCGCCTTCATCTCCATGGCGACGTGCTGAGGCAGCACCGAAAGCAGCAGCCGCTCCTGCAAATGAAGCAAACCATGTTTGATTCAAACAGTGGATCTGGAAATCAGGACGACAACCGATGAGTAAGGATTCAGCAAAGCGCACACTAGCAAGAGACATACTACAGCTCGTAACTGCCCTATCATGATACAGTTAACTGCCGCTTTATATTAAATTTGTCCCTAAATATGAAAATGATTAGATATTGACTCAGAGAGGAAGAAAGGGAGATTAGGATATATCGTCTCGTAGACATTGGAGACGGAGAACACAGACGGATAACACCATCGGTTTGCATTTGGCAAAGAAACCTGCCGTGTACTTTGAAAGAAACCATCCCGGCATTTGGCTGGAATGATTCAGGGAAATCACGGAAAACCTAAATCTGGATTGCCGGAGGCGAGTTCAGTATGTCACCATTGCGTCACCTAGCTCGGTCAGATATTGAGTTATGTCACAAATAGTGTCTATTTTCAAGCTAGTTGCTTTAATTCTCAATACAGTTGTAATACGAATATTGTCACATTCTGGTGGCAAGAAAACTCATCTCCATCCACGACCGCGGGCTAAAAATTTCTTATTTGTTCTCAGTGACGAGGATTAAGGATTTCATGTGTCATTTTTGTTCGTTAGACTCCAGCGGAGATAGTGTTCGGCCTGCCTGGTGCAAGTCTTTAGCTGACGTCACATGGGCGACTTGCGCGTCGATGATGATAAAATGATGATGAGGACGACACAACAGCCAACACCCGAGTGGAGAAAATTTCCAGCCCGACCGGGAATCGAACCCGGGCCTCCTGCGTAGCGATCTACCACACTACATCTACATACATACTCCGCAATCCACCGTAAGGTGCGTGCCGGAGGGTACACTATACCACTACTAAACATTTCCTTTCCTATTCCACTCCCATATAGAACGGAAAAAAAGAATGCCTATGTGCCTCCGTACGAGCCCTAATTTCTCTTGTCTTTGTGATCACTACACGAAATGTAAGTAGGAGGCAGCAAGATCGTACTACACTCAGCTTCAAATTCCGGCCCTCTGAATTTCCTCAACGAAAAGAACGTCGTCTTTCCTCCGGCGATCCCCAATTGTGTTGCCGGAGCATTTCCGTGACACTCGCGCATTGGTCGAACCTACCAGTAACGAACCTGGCTGCTCGCCTCTGGACTGCTTCTATGTCTTCCTTTAAACTGATCTGCTGCGGGTCCCAAACACTTGAGCAATAGTCAAGGCGTGGTCGTAGAAGCGTTTTATACGCGGTCTCCTTTACAGGTGAAGTACATCTATCCAAAATTCTCCCAATAAACCGAAGTCTGCTGTCCGCCTTACTCATAACTGTCCTTACATGTTCGTTCCATTGTTCGCTGGACTGCGGAGGCGGACATTGTTCTCAGTACTGGTGAGGTGGCACGATGTCATGCATGTTTCTCGGTCGACTTGGTCACTTCGCTGGCGCAGTTGGCAACTCCCCAGAGAACGAATGCTCTGTACGGTACTCCTCTGTGGCACAACTCGCTACACCTTGAAAGACAAGAGATGGTAAGTTCATTTTCACACGATAGTCGTTCAGAAACGATGAAATGATTAGCATTTGAACCCTGTCGGTCGGCGGATTCGAGGTCAGCGCGTCGGTATCAGGGTAGTCTTGTGTAGTTCGCGAACGAAGAGCGCTCCCACAGGCGAACTACGCGAACTGGTTCGCAGATCCCTCGCATCTTAGTTCGTCCGCTCCTTTTCCGAAGACTGACGGGGAACAGAGAGAGGACGCGAGAGCGCGCAGAATCGCGCAATTCCCTTCTGACAGTTACCGTCATTTCGAACCGAGATGCAGCTCAGCTGTAGTGTCATAGTTCACTGCCACAAATTTTCTAAGGTGTTCGGCAGTGTCTAAATAATATTTACTACGAGTACTCTATATGCAAAGTAGTTGAATATCATTGTATCACCCATTCGTGTAAATAACTGGTTTATTTGCTTAAGTATTTGATGTCTAATTGACCAAAAATACGGATAATAGCACACGCTTGGGCAGTCTGATCATTACATAAGTTGTGATAACAAAAGGAAGAGCTCTTTTAGTAGCGGTAGCAAACGCCAAGAAGAGCGGACGAACTAAAAAGAGCGACCTACTTCGCGGCCAGGTGCGAACTAAAAGGAGAGCTACCGGTCGCTATCTAAAACGTGCGCGATAGGTCGCGAACCAAAACATGCGCGATAGGTCGCGAACTATTATGCCAAATGTACCTCGCTTCTTAGTTCGTGGGATTCTTTTCCGAAGACCGACGGGCAATAGTGACAGTGCGCGCAGCAGAATTAAAAATCAGTGTTTGCCTTGTGCTGATGAGAGCCATTTCGAGGAGAGCGTCAGCCTGCTAGATTACATAGTTCACTGCTACAAAATTTCTGTATTGAAGTATTCTGCACTCTGTAATATCTGACTAATAAATTCCATAATGCCAAGATATAGAGATAAACGCGAGAAATTATCCACAAACTGTTTCTTTTGGTTTGCGTGATATCATTAGCGGCTCACGCAGCACCCCTTAAATATGTTTCACCGCCGCTAAAGAGATACGTGTCTCTCAGTTTTTCATCTATTATAAAATAACCAAATTTCAGAGAAATCGGGGGTGACAATTTCGCAGGTTTACTTGTCAGTGGTTCGGGAGTACAGTTGGTGTAAACGTCTGCGACGCATCCTGCGTACCTGCTCCAGTCTCGCTGATGCATTGCCTTCGGTTTATTTCGATAACGACAGTGGCTGGCACATGTTGCCGGTAGCTGGTGCTGCGCCCTGATATCGACGCTGACCTCGAACCCGCCGACATGCTTCTAATGCTAATCATTTCTGCACGACCATCTTGTGAAAATGAACTTACCATCTCTCGTCTTTGAAGGTGTAGCGAGTTCCGCTGCAAACGAGTATCCTACAGAGCATTCGTACTATGGGGATCTTCCAGTTTCGTCAGCGAAGTGACAAATTCGATCGAGTAACATGCATGTCATGTGGCACCTCACCCACACTGAGACTTAGGTCTTTCAGTGCTCTGTCAAATTCATCTCTCAGTGTAGTATCTCCTACTTCATCCCCATCTATTTCTTCCCCCCTTCCTACAATATTGTCTCTAACTATTGTCTCTATGTACTCTTTCCACCTTTCAACTTTCCCTTCTTTGCTAAGAACTGGCTTTCCATCTGCGTTCTTGATATTCATTGAGCTGTTTTTCTTATCTCCAAATATCTCTTATTTTCCTGTAGGCTGTATCTATTTTTCCCCTATTTATACATTCTTCTACATCCTTGCATTTGCCTTCTAGCCTCTCCTGCTTAGCCATTTTGCACTTCCGTCAATCTCATTTCTTAGTCGTCTGTACTCCATTTTGCCTGTTTCATTTACTGTATTTTTATATTTTCTCCTTTCATCGATTAAATTTAGTATGTCCTGTGATATCCAAGGATTTTTTGTAGGTCTTGCTTTCCTACCTATTTTGTCCTCTGCTGCCTTTACTGTTTCATCTTTCAATGCTACCCATTCGTCCTCTACAGTTTTATTTTCCTCAGTTACTGCCAATTGTTGCCTGACGATCCCTCTGAAATTCTCAAGAACGTCATGTTCCTTCAGTTTATCCAGGTCCCATCTCATTTTCCTACCTTTCTGCAGGTTTTTCAGTTTCAGCCTACAGTTCCTGACCAATAAGTTATGGTCAGAGTTTATATCTGCCCCTGGGTATGTCTTACAGTTTAAAACCCGATTTCGAAATCTATGCCTTACTATTATAAAATCTATCTGGTAACATCTGGTATCTTTCACGTATACAACCTTCTTTCGTGATTCTTAAACCAGGTGTTTGTTATAACTAAATTATGTTCCGTGAAAAATTCTACCAGCTCGCGACCGTAGACGGAGATTAGTTTCCTTGCCATCGCAAGGTGGCAGTATTCATATTACGACTGTATTGAGAGTTAAAGCAGCTAACAGGGCAAAGAAACGAGTTGTGACACGAGTCAATATCTGACCGAGAGAGATGGCACATAATGGCGACATAATGGAGTCGCATATGGTAGGGCGGCGTTTTACAGAAATCTGTGTATGCTTCCCACGACATAAGTGCTACTTATTCGCAAGGAAAACAACATCATATAAAGAAGATTTCATTTTAGTGAAAATCGATGTAAGTATTATGTCCCGCCCTGATGAGGTAGAATACAACTTGGCCTCTCGCATGTCGTGCATTCCTAGTACAATTAAGATCACTGGTATGTACGCTCATAGTAAATTTAATTTTCTAAAGCAATCTAAATGTTATTCCGCTATATTTAGTCGCCAAGAGTTTCTTTTGTTTTGACAAAGAACTAGCCATGGAATGCTCCTGAAATAAAAAACAATGGTATCCTTCAGGCACTGTGACGGACAGTGCCTCTCTTTTAACGTTTGCCAGTGGAGTAGCACGGACGTATTGTTGACATTTTCGTGCTCACTAAACGAACTGGTGTCTAAACGATCTGCTGCTGTTTACATCTTCAGTGTTTCAACTGGTACAGGTTCAAGATTAACGACTATTATTCAGCTGCCGATCGAACGAATGTTTTTGTACCCAATGTGTCTTCCTGTGAGCAGTAAACAAGCAGAGGATATTTGAAGTTAATCTCCGTCTGACATTTGCGACTTCTGGAATTTGTTTACTGTGCTGGTTCTACGTTGGATGGTTCAATAGGCTTCCTGACAGATGTTTAATGTATGTGACTGCTTTTAGTGATTGATAGACAATCGTATAAACTTACAATGGCGTTAGATTTCCGCCTGTTTATTAGGAGTACATTATATTCGCTTCTGTTCATTGTCGCCTGTGGCATCTCCAAGTACGATGGCGACATACGCAACAAGTACGACCTTCCGGTGTTCGCTACTAAATCATATTTAATTCATTAGACAGTTATGATCCTATAATGCTCCCTATAGTGACTTAACGCCCTAATATTTCTTCCCGATAAGAATTACTTGCTGCATTTCGTCTCTTAAGAACCCTTCAGTCCAATCTCAACCTGCTTCTATACTTATAAAAACTTACGGGTATGCTGCCAGGTAACAAAATCGACGACGGCCGATATTTCGGCAGGAGACCACCATGCCATTTTCAAGGCGAAACTGCAGTAAGAAAGCAATGTGCAACGATCTTTAAAACCTCAGTTTTCAACGAGTAAACAGGAAAGACAACACACCAAGCAAGCAAGCACACAGCGCCGACACGACCAAAGATGAAACCGGTCAGAATATCGATAATAAACATTCGTTATCGACAGATGAGGTCGGATTAGTTATCTCCTTCTGTTTTTTGACAAGTGAGAGAGCAGGATCCCAAGCGAAATTTAAGCAGAAGCCTCCATCCCTATTCATAAGGTTGTCACCTAGTTGTGTTATCAAGGAAGCGATAGAAATAAAGTCACAGTAGTTGGAAGTGCATGCCAAAATTTCAGTTTTGTCATATTCCATAGGGTGACCTGTGTCAAGACAGTGTTCGGCCACAGCAGATTTGTTTGGCTGTTGTAAACGTGTGTGACGTTTATGCTCAATACAACGGTCCTCAACAGTCCTGATAGTTTGACCAACATATGACATGCCACAGTTACATGGGATACGGTAGACACCCGCCTTACGCAAACCGAGTTCTATACTGTTTACGTTCTTATTTTCTTCATTAGGCAGCTATGAGAAACTGTCAATTGTCAATGGAAACATCAACCTCAGCGCCGGTCTCTATTCACTTTCAAGAGTTTTCGACTGAACTTGAATGTCTAGCTTAACAAATATAGTCGCATGATGTATTTAGAAACTTGTCTCTTAACAGTAGAAGGCTGTATGTTGATGGAACTAGCGCATGCGCATAGCGCAGCTTCAACCATTAGTCTGAGTGGTCGTCCTCGTAGCAGCTTTTAAACTTATTGCTTTTCGCGGAATATACAAGCCTGCATGCAGTCTAAAAATAAATCTCTTCGTAGTCATCAAAACAGCACAGTATCTACGTTTAGAAAAACTCAAAAATGTACCGAAAAATCTTCTAATCGGATGTGCAAATAACAAAGTGAATTCTTTTGCATACAAGCTGACATAGTGCAGCAGCGGCGAAAATTCTCAATACTGATTTAATCAACATTCTGATTTCACATGCGGTTGTATTTTCAGTCGTTTGATCTTCGAACAACGCGTTCCCTCCCAAATAATGATTGGGTTTCTCCAGCCCTTCTTGATATTGCATTTTGGGTGAACACAGCGTAACAGCCTCTCAGAAAGACGTTAAACACGACGTTCTTTGTCGTTATGGGAAGAATATTTTCACGATTAGTTGTGAAAGCGGTATCTCATTTCGGATTGTCATCAACGGTTTTAAAGTTTAGACAGCACACAAAGCATTTGGCGCCTGAACTTGGAGCGCTCTGCTGTCCTATAAAGGCATGTCAGTTTCGTTCGATGTCCGCTTGACGAGGCCCAACAACAGCAACGTCTCACATGAAGATGACGTCGAAACATTATGTGAATTTGACTAAAATACGGACGTAAACCTAAGAATAATATCAAACATTATTTCACTGCGAGTGCTTATGGAGTCACAAACAGATGTGGAGATTTGTGAAACGGAAGTCGAAACTGCATTGACTGTACATATGTCATGAGTAATGAAACTGACCATACCTGCTAACCTGTCAAGCTATATGTTAAACGTAATTTATATTTGTATCATGTAATGTTGTAATGTTGTTGTTGTGGTCTTCAGTCCGCAGACTGGTTTGATGCAGCTCTCCACGTTACCCTGTCCTGTGCAAGTCTCTTCATCTGAGAATAAGTTCGGCAACCTATATGCTTTTGAATCTGCTTACTGTATTCGCTCCCTCGGTCTCCCTCTACAATTTTTACCCCACACACTTCCTTCTAATGCTAAGTTGACGATTCCTTGATGTCTCAAAGTGTCCCAAGAATCTATTCCTTCTCTTAGTCAGGATATGCCAGAACTCCTTTTCTCCCCAATTCGGTTAAACACCTCATTAGCTACATGACCTACCCATCTAATTTTCATCATTCGTCTATAGCACTACATTTCAAAAGCTTCTATCACCTTTTTGTCTGAACTCCCATACAATGCTACACTCCAGACAAATGCTTTCAGAAAGGACTTCCTAACATTTGAAATAATATTGAAGGTCAACAAATTTCGCTTCTTCAGAAACGCTTTTCTTCCCATAGCCATTCTGCATTTTATATCTTCTCTACTTCGGCCATCAGAAATTATCTTGCTACCCAAATAACAAAATTCATCTACTACTTTTATTGTCTCATTACCTAATCTAATTCCTTCAGCATAGCCTGACTTTCTGATGCTACATTCCATTATCCTTGTTTTACTCTTGTTGATGTTCATCATATACCCTTTTTTCAAGGCACTATCCATTTCATTCAATTGCTCTTCCAGATTCTTTGCGGTCTCTGACAGAATTACTAGGTCATCGGCAAACCTCAAAGTTTTTATTTCTTCCCCCTGAAATTTAATTTCCTCTCCAAATTTCTCCTTAAATTCCTTCACTGCTTGCTAAATATACAGATTGAAGAACATTGGGAAAAGATTACAACCGTGCCTTACTTCTTTCCCAACCTCAGCGTCCCTTTCTTGCCCTTCGACTCTAATAACCACTGTCTGGTTTTTGCACATGTTGAATATTACTCTTTGCTCCCTATATTTTAGCCCTGCTACCTTCAGAATTTGAACGAGTTTATTTCCGTCGACACTGTCAAAAGCTTTCTCCAAATCTACAAATGCAACGAACCTTAAACATAATTTCAAACCTTTATTAAACTTTCTCTCGCAGACAGCCACATCAAAAGAATGAAACGAAAAAAGTTTCTCGCTTACTACTTCTCCGCTGTGCATGGAGCAAAACTATGGCATTCGGTACAACGTTACAATTTATAATTTCTACACTACCAATTGCACTCGCAGGCAAGTTTGCAGACAGAATACACACTTAAAACTGAATGTACGTTCGAAATTGTATCACAGTACGTCACGTAGTTCATGAGATATGAGGACTTAAAGAGTAACTACTGGGCGAATTGTCATACGGTTTACACAGGAAACATGAGCGAAGATTGGTTCAGGATCTAGGCAAGATTTCATCAAAATAAAATCACCAAGTGTTTTCAAAGACGGTCGTGTCTGTCTGTTCATCTATTAGAAACCACTTCTCCAAAACTACTTCACGAATTCGCATGGGGTTTTCACAGGTAACTTCAGCGTATCTTGGGACAACATACAGACTTAGTTTCATAAAAATCGGATCAAGGAAAGAAGAGCATCACAATTTAACGTTTTTCATCAACAACCGTCAAGTATATCTTTCTCTTTGATCTCCGAAACTAATAAACTAATTTTCAGGGGGTTTTCACAGGAAAAGTGAGGGTATCTTGCGGTTACAGAAACGCTTCATTTCACGAAATCGAATCAGAGAAAGTAAGATATCATAATTTAAACATTTCTCTGAAAGCAATCGCATGTGTCTATTTGTAGAGAGTAATCTCCTAAAGTACTAAATGAACATTCATGGTGGGTATCACAGATAAATAGAGAATATTCTGGCGCAACATATAAGCTTCAATACATCAAAATCCAGTAAATTAAAAGATATCGTAATTTGAAGTTTTAGGTGTATTTCATGCTTGGAAAGAACGACGTAATGCAGCAAAGAACTAATAGATGGCGCTGCGGGTGTTCGTGTGTGAAGTTCGGGGCAGCGATCGGATTATTACCCTTTGAAGGTACTACTTACTCTTTGACTTTTCAAATTTACCATATTTCTGAAAATCGTTTTCTTGGTTGCTATGTTCTACGAAATATGATTCAACGTAGTGAATATAAAACTGATACAATCCTCGCCGTGTCTAATCCGTATATTTACATATTGATATCACAGTCTAACGTTTATGTATAACTGCTATGGAAGTTTTAAGTCTCACGCTTAGAGCCAGAATAGCGCATCTAACGGAAAGAGAGTCAACCGTAAGAATAATAGTTGTTTTCAGTGATATTTTTACTTCATTAAGGAAATACTTATATTTCAGCTTTCCTTGCCTCAGCCCATTGTCCAGAGATATGATCATGAAATAAATGTTTTAAATGGCGAATATAACTGATGAATTATGTAAGCTACATCATATTCGTGAAGATATGCTTAATTCTAACACGTATTAACAAAAACTACTGACACATTTTCATGCGGCTTTCACAGGATATTTGAGCTAAGAATGGGGAAACATATAGGCATAATTTCATCGAAATCAGATCACGGAAATAAAGATACATCGCAATCTTAAGTGTTTTCAATAACTGTCTGTTCATCTATTAGAAATACCTAATCTCCTAAACTACTTCACGGATTTGCATGGAGATACTTAGTTTCATAAAAGTGGAATCAGATAAATTGTTTTAGATGTAGGTTATGCTTGCAGTATGGATTGTGTACTACAGCAGACAAGCGATAGAGGCGCTGTAGTGCACCAAAGAACTAATAAACACCGCTGCTGCATAATTAGTATTGGGTAGTACAACAAGGAATCGAACGTCTGTGACAGAATTAAGCAATCTTATGTCTGCGAATACCAACAAACATTGAACATAGTGTTACTGATGCAGCTTTGTGTATTAAGTTTTTAACGATATTTCTTATTTTGGCACGTTTCACGCTTTGTATTAAAAACTTTGTGAAGATACATCGTTTCGGATAACGACTTTTACTTACATTTGACATCTTGGCTAGGACAACTGAGTTTACTGACAGAGCGATTCAACAAGGATTCTGTTTTTTTCTCACCGAGGTCCGGAACCCTAAAAATCCATGATACACACAGGCCCTGCAACAACCGTTTCGAAGCACGGGCATATAACCTAGTTGGTTAATAAAGTCACCAGAAGATCAAAAGCAACTGCAAAATGATTTAGAAATCTGCATGGTGCAAAAACTGCCAATTGGCCCTTAATAATAATAATAAGTGTGAAGTCATCCATATGACCACTAAAAGAAATCCGTTAAATTTCAGTTACACGATGAATCAGTCAAAAATACAGGTCGACAACTCTACTAAATACCTACGAGTAACAATTACAACGTAAATTTGAAAGAAAATATTGTAGGTAGGGCGAACCAAAGACTACATTTCATTGCTAGAACATTTAGTTGATGGAACAGTTCTACTAAAGAAACTGCCAACATCACACTTGTGCGTGCTATTTTGGAGTATTGTTGTGCATTGTGGGATCCATACCAAGTGGGACTGACAGACGATTTAGAGAAAATTCTGAGAAGGGCAGCTCATTTTATATTATCGCGATATAGGTGGGGTAGGAGGGGGGATGTCACGGAAATGATGCACGAGTTGGGATGGAAATCATTAAAAGAAAGGCGTTATTTGTTCTGGCGAGATTTGCGAAATTTCTTTTACCAATTTTCTCCTCCGAATGCGAAAATATGTTGTTAGCACCCACCAAGATAGGGAGTCATGATCATCGAAATAAGAGAAATCAGATCGAAAACGGAAAGGTTTAGTTGCTCCTTTTTCCTGAGAGCTATTAGAGAGTGTAACTGTAGAGAAATATAAAAGTGGTTGGATGAACCCTCCGCCATGCACTTGAGTGTGACTTGCAGAGTGTTAAGGCACGTAGCGGCACTCACCAGCTTCTCGTTCTCGTCCTCCATCTCGAGGCGCGCGGCGATGCAGTTCCTGGTGTCGAGGAAGGCCTTGCGCTGCGCGTGCTCCATCAGGTTGTGCATGAAGATGCCCACCACGTTGACGCACAGGAACACGATCATGTTCGCCGTCAGCTGAAACACAGACAGCACAAGCGGCACTGTCAGCCCACTGCTCTGTTCTCATCTAGTTCATTCAATGCTCTACAAGGCGAGGTGTATCATCAGTAACAGTACAGGAAACATGTAAAACGAATTACGCAGCGTAACAATGACTATGGAATTGGGTTTTATTAATTTAATTTTGGTCTACTGAACACCAGAATAATGCTTTTGTTGAACTGACTCTACTTTTTGAGATCACGATAATGCATTTATACTAGAAACTGGATTACAAAAAAAGTGGATTAGATTAGTTTTTCGTTCCGTAGATCCATGTTGAGGAGATCGTCGTGGATGTGGAACATGTCAAGAAACAAAATTTACAAGCTGAATAATAGGTAATACTAATAATATAAATACAGATACATACTTTTTTTGAGCTGATAATATAATACTAATATAGTATGAATACCGATACATGCATCATTTGGTACAATTTAGAAATTCAGTAATGGAGTAGAAGGAGTTGGACACTAGAAAGTCTTTTAGGATCCACTTATACTGATCTTTATTTCTAGCTAAATTTTTTATGCTTTATCGTAAATTATTGAAAATCTGTGTTTCTGAGTAGTGGACCTCTTTTGGAACTAAAGTAAGTGCTTTTAAGACCTTGTGTAGATCATTTTTGTTCCTAGTATTGTGTGTATCAACTCAGCTTTTTGTCGGAAAAAGGGTTATATTATGATAAATTTCATTAAGGAATAAATATACTGAGATGCAGTACTTAATATGCCCAGTTCTTTGAAGAGGACGTCCGTGAATTTACTCCACAAATAATACGTATTATACGATTTTGTAATCTGAAAACTTTTGCTTGACTTTAAGAGTTTCCCCAAAATATTATACCATGACATTCAAAATGTTCAAATGTTTGTTAAGCTTATGGGACTTAACTACGAGATCATCAGTCCCTAAACTTACAAACTACTTATCAACTACCTTATACTAAGGACGGCACAAATATCCATGCCCGAGGGGGGATTCGAACCCCCGACCGTAGTGGCGGTGCAGACCGTGACTGAAGCGCCTCAGTCCCCTCGGCCACCGCGGCCGGCATTTAATGCATATGCTGGCGGGAAATCTCTTACATGTTCTGAACTGCATGTAGTGAGTCTTTTGAAAGCTTAATGACAATGAGTTGGCTTTAAACCATTTATTAATATTCATGAAAATATCATTAGCAGACCTTTCTGTAACTATGCTTGACGTACTTTTTATGTGAATAGAGCGACGTCCTGGTTTTTGTTTATGATGACCGGAGAACGGAGAGAGTGAAATCCGGTGCCCACACAGAGCCCACAAGAAATCCACGTGGGTCTTCAGGCCTAACATTCTCATTCTACGGACGACTCACCACCTCTAGCACGACATCACTCCGTGCTGTATACTACACAGAGGTTTAGACTTCAAAGCAGAACACCTCTATTCCCAGAGTCAGAAAATACGAGGCGCGTCCAGAAAGTAAGTTCCGTTTCAATTCATCTCTGCTGCAGCGCTGCGATTGCAGTTCCGTAAATGCGCTGTAGACGATGTGTATTAAGGAGAAGAACGTGCGCCATTAGGAGATCGCTGTCAGTTGTGCTTGTTTGAAATGTCGGCGTTGATTGAAAATCCCGCCGCCTGTGAAATCAGGTCGGTGATTCTGTTTCTGAATGCGAGGAAAGTGAAACCTAGTGAAATTTATCGGCAAATTTGCGATGTTTACAGACCAAATGAGATGAGTGATTCGATGGTGAGATAAGATAGGTCCGACAGTTCAATGGCGGGCGTAGTGATGTGCACGATGAAGAACGAAGTGGGCGTCCACCTTTGCTTACAGAAGAACTGGTTCACGCGATTGATGACAAGAGCCAGGAAAACCGTAGGTTTACAATTAGTGCTCTCGCTATGGACTTCCTCCAAATTTCACGATCACTGATGCATGAAATTGTTACCAACAACTGAAATTCCGTAAACTTTGCACACGTAGGGCACCAAAGATTCTCACTGAGCAACACAAAACACAACGGATGGGTAGTGCACTTGAGATTTTGACGCGTTATGCTGATAGCGGCGAAGAATTTCTGAGAGGGATAGTCACAGGAGATGACACGTGGGTTTCTTACGACACCCCTGAGAGTAAGCGGCAATCAGTGAAATGGAGGCACACTTCATCCCCACCAAAGGTAAAGCCGAAGCAAATCATGACACCTCGGAAAATGATGTGCACAGTTTTCTGGGACTGGAAAGGCATCCTACTCATTGACTTCTTACCGCGTGGTCAAACAATCAAAGCAGATGCTTATTGCGAGACACTTCGGAAATTGGACCGTTCAATTCAGTATAAGCGCCGGGGACTGCTGTCAAAAGGTGTTGTTTTGCTTCACGACAACGCACGACCACACACTGCAAATGTGACGGAAAACCTCCTACAGGGATTTGGCTTTGACGTGTTTGACCATCCTCCGTACTGCCCTGACCTCGCTCCTAGCGACTTTCATCTGTTCTTACATCTTAAGTCTTTCCTTGGCGGACATCACCAATGACGACAAGCTGAAAGAAACTGTTTCCAACTGGTTGAAGACACAGGTGGCAGATTTCTATGAAGAAGGTATTGTGCCACGGTGCCACGCTATGACAAATGCCTGCAAAATTTCGGCAGTTATGTGGAAAAGTAGTTTAATAGTTGTAGAATTTTGTGCAATAAAAATTTCTTCTGTAGGTATCTGTGTACAATTTCATTTTATTACCAAACGGAACTTACTTTCTGGACGCGCCTCGTACTTGAAGAGAGTGTGCGTACATGAAAGCAGAGACTGCGTAATGACTCATTCTTGTTCTGTGAGAAATGGGAACAGTTGATGTATCCAGGAATATAATCGAACTTGATCGTTTCGGTGTTGGGCAACGTATTCTTTCACGGGCATGGTAACCAGTGCCGGATTACCCGTAAAGCAGAGTAGTCCTCTGCCCCGTGCGTTTTACGGGCCACCCTTGTGCGCCGAAACAACGACAATTTTTAGCTCCTAGAAAGAATTTTAAGTAACTCTGACAGCAACACCAGGTGCAAACGCAAGGTGTGTTCAGCATCTACATTTACATCTACATAGATACTCTGCAAATCACATTCAAGTGCCTGGCAGAGGGTTCATTAACCACTTTCATAACTTTTCTCTACCGTTCCATTCTCTAATAGCGCGCGGGAAGAAAGAACACCTAAATCGTTCCGTTTTCGATATGATTTCTCTTATTTTATTGGGATGGTCATGTCTCCTTAAGTAGGTGGGTGCTAGCAAAATAATTTCACATTCAGAACTAAAAGTCGGTGATTGAAACTTCGCAAACAGATGACGCCGCAATGAATAACGTCTTTCTTTTAATGATTTCCACCCCAATTCGTGCAACATTTCTGTGACGCTTTCCCCCCCGTAACGTGATAAAACAAAACGAGCTGCCCTTCTCTGAACCTTCTCAATGTCTTCCGTCAATCCCACCTGGTGAGGGTCCCACAAGGGGCAACAGTACTTCAGGAGAGGACGCACAAGTGTGATGTAGCCAGTCTCTTTGGTGGAGCTGGTGCATCTTCGAAGCGTTCTGCCGATGATACGTAACCTATGGTTCGCCTTCCCCACAATATTTTCTAAATCCCCACAATTGGGAAGATATTCCATAAGCACCCAATTTCATTAGAAGCCGCTTGTGGGGAACAGTGTCAAAAGCATTCCTGAAATCCAGAAATATGGAATCGATTTGAGATCCCTTGTCGATGGCACTTAACACTTCATGTTAATAAAGGGCAAGCTGTGTTTCGCAAGAGTGATACTTTCTGAATCCGTGTTCACTACTGGTTAATACGTCGTTCTGTTCGAGGTAGTTCATAATATTCGAACAAAGTATATGTTCCAAAATCCTACTGCAAATCGACGTCAATGAGATTGGCCTGTAATTTTGGGGATCACTCCTATTGCCTTTCTTGAATATTGGAGTAACTTGGGCAACTTTCCAGTCTTTGGGTTCGGGTCTTTGGCCGAGTGATCGGTTGTAAATTATAGCTAAGTACGGACCTATTGCATCAGCATACTCGGAGAGGAATCTAGTTGGTATACAATCTGGCCCAGAAGATTTATTTTTGTTTAGTGACTTAAGTTGTTTTACTACTCCAGGAACATCTACTTCTAAGTTTCGCATGCTGGCAGCTGTTCTTGGACTGAATACTGGAGTGTTCACTTCGTCTTCTTTGGTGAACGAATTTCGGAAAGCTGTGTTTAGTAATTCTGCCTTAGCAGTACAGTCATCGGTAGTATTACCATTGCTACCGCGTATTGAAGGTATTGTTTGTGTTTTGCCGCTAGCGTACTTCACATATAACCAGAATTTCTTTGGATTTTCTGCAAGATTACGAGACAGGATTTCGTTGTGGTAAGTACTATAGGCTTCTCGCATTGAAGTCCGCGCTAGGTTGCGAGTTTCAGTAAGAGATTGCTAGTCTTGTGGATTCTGTGTCTTTTTAAATTTTGCATGCGTTTTTCTTTGTTTCTGCAACAGTGATCTGATCTGTTTTGTGTACTGTGGTGTCGCACAAGTCCAAAGTGCGCGCCACCTACTTTCGCCGCGCGCCGCCATGCACGCACGGCGCGGCGTTCTTACGACGTCAGCCACGAGCGCCCTCTGCTACAACTCCGCTCGTGGCCACCACTGAACGACATCGTTCATTTGGGACTGAGATAGGAACCACTTAACACTTTGGAATCAGATAGGCACCAGTGAAGACTTTGCTATCGGACAGGCGCTAGGCAGACCTGTAACTCAACTATGTATCAGCATTCTGCAGTACTGAGCTATGTAAAAGTTAAGTATTGTATACATTATGTGCAATATATATATCTCGTTGTAATTTACTCTAGTGTTTCTAGTTTCTGCTGTCCCACTGGCTGATCACCTCCGTACCTGCACAAGCGTGCTACCTTTGTTCCTGTGTCGGTCTTCCTACTCGGCCATCGACTCCTTCGACGGAAACGAGACACAAAAGCGGCGACGAGGCTGGGACACACAATGTACCACGGGGGGTCAGCCCGCTCTTTTATTAATTTATTTGGTATAAATCTCTCGATTGCTACAGATATTATGTCTTTGAAAGTAAGCCACAGTAAAGACCGGGGAAGGCGAGCCTGGCGGCCAGAGTTTGGGTTGAGGCAGCGCTGGCGGCGCGGCGGCAGCAGACACGTGCCCGCTGCCGTGCCACGTGTTGCCGCCGTGTATTATTCAGCCGCTTCCAGCAGCCGGCAGCCGGGGAGCGCCCCCTCGGCTATCGGAACGGGCGCCTGAATGCCTAACACGCCCGGCCGCAGCCGCAGCCGCCCCTGAGGAAGCCCACACCCCCACCCTTCGGCGCCTGGCGGGCTACATTAAATCAGCTTTATGGACGCCGCCCGCCTCCCCCAGTCATTCCACAGCTCAGAAACGGCCGGCACGTGGGCCGAACCGCCAGGGACTACGGTGACAGGCTGACAGGCACTGTTCAGCGACGAGTTCGCTCCTGGTGGCGCACGTACTGAGGTAAACACTGCCCACCAGACTGGGACAGCCGCATCTGACATGCCGCCGGGGGGTGGACTGGTCGTCAGAATTGACAGCATCCGCCATCCCCTGGACTCGGGGCTAGATATGGCAAACACCTATCATGACTAATCAGACGGAAGTTACATCTACATGGGATACTCTGCAAATCACATTTAAGTGCCTGGCAGAGGGTTCATCGAAACACAATTATACTATTTACCTCCCATTCCATTCTCGAATAGCGCGCGGGAAGAAAGAACACCTGAAGCTCTCTGTTCGAGCTCTGATTTCTCTTAACTTATTCTGATGATCATTTCTACCTATGTAAGTGGGAGCAACGATATATTTTCGCATTCGGAGGAGAATGTTGGCGATTTTAATTTCGCAAGTAGCCCACGCCGCAGCGATAAGCGCCGTTGTTGTAATGATTCCCATCCCAGATCCTGTATCATTTCCGTAACGCTGTCTCCCCTGTATCGTGACAATACGAAACGAGCAGCCCTTCTTTGGACTCTTTGGAAGTCCTCCGTCAAACCCACCTGATAAGGATCCCACATTGAGCAGCAATACTCCAAACATGGACGGACAAGCGTAGTGTGTTCGCCTTTCCCACGATATTATCTACGTGTTCTTTCCAGTTTAAGTCTGAAGTTATAGTAATTCCTAGGTATTTTGTGGAGTTTACGGCCTTCACATCTGATTGATTTATCTTGTAAACAAAGATTAACGGATTTCTTTTCGTACTTCTCATTATTTAGAGTCAGTTAGATGTAGGTTTTTTCTTAAATCTGTAGGTAAAGACAAAAACAGGGATAACTTTTACGGGGGGGGGGGGGGGGCTGTGGTGACAAAGGAGATTGGCTGCCCAGTGCCAGGGGCATGCTCACTGGGTTTCGCTCATTGAGCTGGCCACTCCAAGTAGGTTTATGTCGTTGGCACACCTGTAATACCACAGCAGTGGTATACTAAGGAACACAATAAACACAACACCAAAACATCAACTAACACCGGTATAGGATGTTCAGTGGTTTCTAACTAACATAGAATAATTAAGTCACTAGCCTGTTAGAATCTTTTATACAATAATAAGACCCATTTTGTCTAAGGTAATTTGTTATGTTTGTATGATATTATAAATAAATAAAAAACACTGTCCAACAGGCGAACCGTCATTGTAGTGACATTAATTCGTCGGAAAGGCAAACATTTTTCAAGAAAACAAACGTAATCATTAACGCTTTAACCCTTTAATGCGTGACTTTTTTATATGAAGCTATAAAAATTACCACGATTAATGTATGGTGCGTATATACTGAGAAAAGTATTGAAGATGTTCCTTAAAATTATTATGCACTACTAGCTGATCAGCTATATAGTGCTTCCATGACGTACCCGATGTAGTAAATGTCACTAGTATGCCTCTCATCTTTCCAGAAAGTAATAATATGTGGTTGACTACTTTTACATGGCAAAGGAAGAACACCAATGTAAACAAACGCACATGACAGGAGTAAGTCAATGCAGCTAACTGTTGAAATGATTCAGTAGGACTTGCAATTTATAATTTGTAGGACGAGCTACTAGCATAATGTATACAAGAACCTACAAATGAATGTGGTGACATGTTGAGAGATAATGGAAAAAATATGATATTTCGCTGATCAGCTACACTACGCATTAAAGGGTTAAAGGAATCTAGCGCCCTTGAGATTTCCCGTACAGGCTATAGCGTATCCTACCACTCAATATGTATAAGAGGCATACAAATGAAACCTGGTCACTAGTGAAAACTAACGGTAACGATATTATTCACTCAAAAGTGCAGTTATGCACAGTACACATACTCAAAAAGAGTCACGGAAACTGTTGGCACGTTTATCCCATTGCGACACCGCCCAGTCGATCCACCCTTGAAGCCAGGAGGCTGCTGTCGGATGCAGACCTGGACGCAGCCACACACACCGTCGTCCGCTGCCTGTCGATATCTGTGAACAGCTTGTTTTAGACGCCCGAACACGTGAAAGTCACACGGTGACAAGGCGGGACTGTACCGTGGATGATGCAGCGTTTCCCACCGAAAATGCTGCTGTGGTTAGTGTCTTCACAGCATAGGCCGTGTGTGGGCAAGCATTATCATGCAGGAGGATAAAGCCATTGTATAACAAGCCTCGGCTAAAGCATTATCTTCCGCAAACACTTCCGGTGTGATGAGACGATAAGCCTGTCCAGGACGAGCATCGTCTTCCAGTGAATATCGCCCTTCATGAATATCTTTTGCGCCATTCCACAATACCTGAACGACTCAGACAGTACTCAACGTACTGTTGGTGTACACGGTGAACACAAAGTCTTGCCCTGATTATGAAAATTTATAACAGAATAACCGTTTGACATAATAATTTACAGTTGATGCCGTTACATACATCAGTGATACTAGATCTTTATAAGACCCCTTACGTTAGTAAACCTCATTGTGTGCTCGCTTGGTAGTTCGGAGAACGTCGAAACGGTATTCCAGTTCCCGCCAAGTGTTTTGTAACTGGTTTTCTGTCACAGTACCCAAAGCAGCTTGTATCTTAGCAATCAGTTCGTCGATGTCACCAACTGGGGTGACTCTGTCCTTGATATAAGCCCAGAAAAAAAGTCAAGGGGCGTTGTGTGTGGATAGAGGGGTGGCCAGGATTTCGACCATCTCTTCCAATCCACCAATCCTGAAATGTTTCATCCATGAAATCAGGCTATATCCAAGCCCAGTGGCGGTGCTCCATCTTGCTCGAAAATTATCCATGGTTGTGGGTCAGTGAATTGTTGCAAAACTTTTAAATGTAATTTTTACGCGTAGAGAAATGGTCCAAAAACCTTGTTATGCATGAGACCGCGTCAAACATTCACTTTTTCGCTGTAACTGTACACTACCATGTGGAGACTCTGAACCCCATATACGGACACTATGCCTATTTACCATTTCACAGACATGAAAGGCGAATTCATCGGTAAAGCATATGCGATTTAGGTAATTGTTACCGCTATCAATACTCTTGAGAATCTCGGTTGCGAATTCTGCACGTGTAAGCAAATCACTCGGTTGCAAGGCCAGAACGATTTGAAAGCATGCAACCTAAACCCTTCATGAACAATCTTCGCCACACTTGCTTGCGGTATTTGAAGTTTCGCGATGCTTGACGAGTTGATTTAGACGGAATCCGTTGAAACGATTGCTGAACACGATCAACAGTTGCATCACTTCAAATGTTTGTATAGCTTATGGGACTTAACTACGGGGTCATCAGTCCCTAAACTTACAAACTACTTATGAACTAACTAATTCTAAGGACGGCACAAATATCCAAGCCCGAGGGGGGAATCGAACCCCCGACCGTAGTGGCCGTACAGACCGTGACTGGAGCGCCTCAGTCCCCTCGGCCACCGCGGACCCGTGCCACTCTTTCTGCTTTCCACACATGAGAAGGAACGTACAAGGACACCAATTTTGCAACAATGAAGACGTAAAAAGAGGAAAAAACTAGGGATTAGCTGTCAGCCATTTCTGAAGTTCACAAAAAATGTTTGGAACGGTGGAAAAAAATTATTAGGCCTAATGGAGAGTATTTTGAAGGAATAAGGTTGCTTTGAAAACAATTTGAAAATATGTAACTTAAAAAAAAAAAAATCCGGTTTCTTTCTGTATCCCCTCGTATCATCATCCTGTCGGAAACGGCCAAGGATTTGGAAGAGCAGTGCAACAGAATGGATATCGTCGTGAAAGAGATTTTAAGATGAATTGCAGCAATAGTGAAACGAGGTGTATGGTATTGCTATTATCGGACATCTATACGAAGGTTGGCAGAAACTGTTGCAGCAGCGCAGCTGGGCGGGCAGCCTACACGGCCCCTGCACGCGTCCGCATCGCTGGACGTGCCGTGTCCCGGCGAAGGACCCAAGGCGGCGCACAATGTTCTGAAAGGTCCGAAAGCTGGCCAAAAGTCGAAAAATGAAAATCATAATTATGGCTTCAGTCCCATACAATAACGTTTGGAGTACATATGTCAACACAGTTTGTTATGTCAGACGGAGCGGAAGCTACCTTTGACACCGAAGAAAGTAGTTCAAAGTTACGGTTGGCGGAGGAACATTCGCCACTCAGAACCTCTTCGGATTACATGCCATGCTTAAAGTGTTAATAACTTTTTTTGTAAGGGATAGTATTCAATTTTGTTTGATGCAGGATGTTGAAGTACGGAGAAAATGTGTTATGAGATCGTAAATTTATGCTCGGTATGTGGTAAAAGTCACTTCGAAACACAACCTCGGAATGTGCTCCATTCACACGTAGATTTATCTTAAATGATCGAAAAAGTTATGATCGCCGGAGATCCTGCGATGTGCGATAGTGTAATATGTAGCGTAAGATGCCTTGTGTCGAAATGTACAGGAATTGCCTGCGACTTGTTACGATTCTCGCTGTACTGCCGTGTTTAGTCAGCCTGTGCGCTGCTAGCCAGCTAGCGCGTAGTGCAAAAGGTCCGCAAAGGGTATTTTGTGTCCAGTATGCACTTTGAGATTTAATACAAGACCGTGGTCGAATGTCAATCTCTGCTTATATTACTTTCATGGCACTCATTATTAATAATGGAGTTGACAAAGTAAGACAATATTGAATCATGTGTACATTTCGACAAGCTACAAATGTTTACATAATTTAAATCTGCTTCAGTTTAGTATTACACTGCATTAATTTACCTACCAGGGTCGGGTGGCTACCAATTACTCGAAAGGTAATCTACATCATGATAAAACATGACGGGGAATCGGATTTGAACAGGCACCTCTCGGTTTTGGAGGATAAATTGGCTGAAAAGATCGAGATGTATTTCAAAATGCTAATCATCTGAGGCCCTAGAACTTTCATTGCCTCCAGATGAGTCTGGATATATGTGTATTGTTGCTTTGTCTGACAATTAGGTATCAGCCTCAGACAACGATAAAGATTAATTTTGCAACGACACTGCACTGCTTCAAAATGAACGCTATAGTCTTGTTATTGCAAAAAAATAAAAATAAAAAAAAATCTTTTCAGTGTAATTGAAACTATTTGTAATCAACGATACCAAAAATAATTATTTTACAAATTTACCTACCTGCACAAGCGTGCATCCTTTATTCCTGTGTCGGTCTTTCTACTCGGCCACCGACACCTACGACGGAAACGAGACACAAAAGCGGCGACGAGGCTGGGACACAAAAATAGCTATAAGGAATTTTATACAGACCGGGCGTTGCAATGGATGTCGTGCGCCGCGGCGGAAAAGCCGTGCGCACTGAGGCGCCCTGCTACATTGCGCGCCGCCGTTCCATGTCGGAGGTTCGAGTCCTCCCTCGGGCAAGGGGGTGTGTGCGCGTTGTTCTTAGGATATGTAATTTTAGATGGTTTGTAAGTTTAGGGGCCGATAACCAATGCAGTTGGGTTCTTTAACTTCACAAACATTTGAACTTTTTTTGGATGTCGTACATCCTGATCCTAAAGATTCACTAAACTTCTTGGTAGGTTACAGACTGTTACCGTTTGAAACTTGGCCAAAACTTTGCCAATACAGCCCGTTATATTGTGTATAAATGGAAGAGAAACTTTTCTAGATGAAAGGAGTTGATTTCCTATGTTTCCGGACACTTTACTTCTAGGATGGAGTGCGCTCAATCTCTCTCTATAAGCGTATCCTTTTTTCTTGAGAGCCGTTCGCAAATCGTTTAATTAATCTTCCATATAAATTGTCTCACACATATTGTTAGCACTATCCACGAATTTTTTGGTAACACCTCTCTTCTGCCCACCTTGATGGTTCGAAAGCTTATGAAGGTCTCTCTCTCTCTCTCTCTCTCTCTCTCTCTCTCTCTCTCTCTCTCTCTCTCTCTCTCTCTCTGTGTGTGTGTGTGTGTGTGTGTGTGTGTGTGTGTGTGTGTGTGTGTGTGTGTCTTTTCTATATACCATATGCCCTAATGTACCATGTGTCCGTTTGGTAACTAATACACCCAAAAATTCAATAGTCGATTTTTTTTCTTTCTCCATGGTAAATTGTATCTTCGGATTAATACTCTTTAGGTGCGCCAAGAAAGAACTCATCTTCACCATGATTTCATATCACAATAGTTATCGTTCATGTATACCTGTATCACTTACAAGGGATTTTGTTGGCCGACTGCACTGCTTTCTTATTAAACTCTGCACCAACGAGGTGACAATCGATTACCTATAAACGCAAGAGATGACGCTCGCCAGAGTCCACAGCACGTGATAAGTGGTGGTGCCCTCTATGCGCTCTATATGAGGAGATCGTAGCAGCTCGTCGTCGACTCACCTCTGATGTTGCCCACAGTAGCCAACGAAACGACGCGAGAAAAGTTTTACAATGGACCGCGGCATCGTAATCCGGAAGTTTTAATTATAAGATCATACGGGTTCTATTTCTCTATATGCCGAATAAATACATCACACCACGTCGTCAGACAATTTACGGAAAGGCAATCTTTTCTGTAAACAATTAAATGTCTATTAATTACCGTATTAAAATCGAGTAATGATTAAATTTCCTCTTATATAAATTTACTTGACAATCAATACAATGGACAGACGTCCGTACTCGTTAACAAATCCAGAGATATAGTAGTTCACTTGAGATAACTGATGATACCTTAACGGTACATTTTTGACGACACTTTATATTTTTCAAAAGTAGAAATGATCATTTTTTAACTTTTTTTTTAAGCATCCCACGGTAATCTATGAATTACAAATATTTCAACAACTCGATCGTTTCAGGTCATTGATTTAAATCAAACGGTCAAGTCTAAAGTTTGTGCCACATTTCTCGCTTTGGCCAGCGGTTGCTAACCGGGTAAACTTCTCGTCCAGCCTAATTCTAAACTTACCGCATACTACCACTTGCTCGGACCTTTATTTCCGCAACTGATCGGACTTAACTGTGTACTCGCAATGAAATTGTAATTTGCCTGTTAGGAAATCCTGCAGTAGTACTGCGCGCTAAGTCGAGAATTTGGTCAGGACGAGAAGCGAGTCCGTTGAGCTTAATGGTTAAGACAACCACTGGCTCAATGTGGGAAATCCGGGTTCGAGTCCTAGTAGAGTACAACATTGCGACTTCGTCGTTGAATTCAATTCAATGCCCCGAAGCAGCCGAGTTGTCGAAATATTTCAAATGTTCAAATGTTTGTAGAGTCTATGGGACTTAACTACGGGGTCATCAGTCCCTAAACTTACAAACTACTTACGAACTAGCTAACACTAATGACGGCACAAATGTCCATGCCCGAGGGGGGATTCGAACCCCCGACCATAGTGGCCGTGCAGACCGTGACTGGAGCACCTCAGTCGCCTCGGGCACCGCGGCCGGTTCGAAACATTTGTAATTCACATAAGTTAGTTTAGAATAAAAGTAGAACATAGGTGATCATTCCTAAGTATTAAAAATATGAAGAGTTCGAAAATTGACCGTTAATTTATCGCGAATAATTTCTAGGTAAGTTACTACTTCTCTGGATAATCACCATGTTTCGTAATAAAAAGATTTACTAGGGGAGTGTATCCTTTACGTAATAACTGGCATGTAAATTCATAAAAGGAAACATTTAATTACTATTCCATTTTAATGCGCTAATTAAAGACCTTCAACCAGTGACGGAGAAGCTTGAATTGCTTATGTAATTATTATGAAAGAAATCGGACTCCACTCTTAGCTTGCAGTAATTACGCCCGATCGTATTTCATCAATAGAACACGCAGCAAATTTTATGCGCTGTTTATATAGAGTGTTTAATTACAGAAGTAGGTATTGACGGAGTTATGTAAACTAGACTCCGGTCATTTTATTTTGTATTAAGTACAAGGATACTCAAGTTAGAGATAAAATTACTTGCTGGACCGATTTTTAATTAGCTATTTATGATAATGAGGCTTCTTATACAGAAGAAAATTGTATGTATCGATTCTGTAAGGCAGAAACTCAGCAGAGAAGCACGAAGGCATACTTTGGGAAACCATCCAGTCTCTAATGCTTTGCGGTTCAATGTTCACAGAAAACTATCTGTTGAGAGGGCAGATGACAGTTTCACTGAAGTGAACATAATCCAAGAACGAAAGAGGCGTTTGCAAATACCTAGCGCTAGTAATCCGCAAGTATTGCTCGTCAGCAGCGACCAGCCTTATTGTTTCGGTGAGTGCTAGGGATAGAAAGAAAAATCTGGATTGGAGCCCCAATTTGTAAACATTTTATTAGTCACTTCACACTCATGAAGACGAAATTTATAATTAGCGAGCAGGCATAGGTTTGCTACATCAAAGACAAAGGCACTACACAGGCAGTTCTAACGTAGACATTGAAATGAAGACTAAGGAAAACCCGACACACTTTCGTTAATCAAAAATGATGGAAACTGCAGGAATGGACACACTGGTTCGTAATCACGCATGACAGCACCTTTTAACAATTTACGTTCCTTTTGCGAACTTAGCCTATCAGGCAATGTAGGTGATGTATGCCAATATAGAGAATTCACATGGCTCAGTACTGTTGGTGCTGTATACTTACATCAAGCAAGCGTTGTGTACTGCGCGAATGAACGGAATTGCGTGAATGCTCGTTGTTACTGTGAGCCTGTTTACTTTTGTAACTTGGATTATTTAACTATTAATTTTTCATTGCAGCGATTGCCACGTTACATTGCGCTTCTCCGATTGCGGTTTATCGTATCGCGACATAGCTCCTCGCGTGGGTCGCGATCCAATCGGTGGGTTCAGGACGGAAATTACGGCACGCCGTGCTGGATCCCGACGGCCACGTATCACTAGCAGTCGAGATGACACGCATCTTATCCGCATAGCTGTGCCGGATCGTGCAGCCACGTCTCGATCTCTGAGTCAACAGATGGGGACGTTTGCAAGACGACAACCATCTGCACGAACAGTTCCACGACGTTTGCAGCAGCATGGACTATCAGCTCTGAGACCACGGCTGCAGTTACCTTTGACGCCGCATCACAAACAGGAGCGCCTGCGATGGTGTACGCAACGACGAACCTGGGTGCACGAATGGCAAAACGTCATTTTTTTCGGGTGAATCTAGGTTCTGTTTACAGCATCATGATGGTCGCATCCGTGTTTGGTGACATCGCGGTGAACGGACATTGGAAGCGTGTATTCGTCATCGCCATACCGGCGTAACACCCGGCGTGATGGTATGGGGTACCATTGGTTACACGTTTCGGTCACCTCTTGTTCGCATCGACGGCACTTTGAAGTGTGGCCTTTACATTTCATGTTACCACCCTTGGCTCTACCTTTCATTCGATCCCTGCGAAACCCTACATTTCGGCAGGATAATGCACGACCGCATGTTACAGGTCCTGTACGGGCCTTTCTGGATATGGAAAATGTTCGACTGCTGCCCTGGCCAGCACATCCTCCAGATCTCCCACCAATTAAAAACGTCTGGTCAATGGTGGCCGAGCACCACAAAACGTCACAATACGCCAGTCAGTACTCTTGATGAACTGTGGTATCGTGTTGAAGCTGCATGGGCATCTGTACCTGGTACACTCTATTCAAGCTCAATGCTCAATGCCCAGGGGTATCAACGCCGTTATTTACGGCAATCGCGATAGGCTACAATCCGACCTTTATCAAAGTCGGAAACGTGATGGTACGCATTTATCCTCCTTACATGAGGCATCACAACATTTCACCAGGAAACTCTGGTCAACTTCTGTTTGTGTATGAGAAATCGGTTGCAAACTTCCCTCATATTAGCACGTTGTAGGTGTCGCCACCGGCGCCAACCTTGTGTGGATGCTCTGAAAAGCTAATAATTTGCATATCACAGCATCTTCTTCCTGTCGGTTAAATTTCGCGTCTGTAGCACGTAATCTTCGTGGCGCAGCAATTTTAAATGGCCAGGAGTGTACATTTATCAAAGTAGAACAAATACGCTGCCTGTGAGCACCGTGATGTGAAGAATATCGGGCGGAAAAAGGCTTCCTGTAGTGAGGGGACGTAGTTCGAACCCGGGGAGATCCCCAACTGCACGTGGAGCGCGGGCGGCATCGATTGCGTCCCGGCTCGGTGGCGGATATTTGCCATCATCAGGAGATCAAAGGCGGCGCTAAGCCGCGGAACAATGGCACCGTGCATGCCGAGCCCCGCCCCCACACAAGACAGCCCCGCGTCGCGCCCACCAGTACAGCCACGCCAGCGCGCGAGACTCATTCCAGCAACCGACTCCCGGAACCACACTGCAACACACCAAGTCTCTCACTGCAGGCTGCTACCGCTGTAGAAACGTGCATGTCCCATGTTCTCGTGGTGATTCGTAGCCCCATCGTTATCCAACTGGATACCTGTAAGAGGCAGGTGAAGTGAAGGGATCTCAAATCGATTCCATATTTCTGGATTTCCGGACGGTTTTTGACACTATACCCCACAAGCGGCGTCTAACGAAATTGCGTACGATTGGATTCACGATTTCCTATCAGAAACGACACAGTTCGTTGTCATTGACGGTAAGCCATCGAGTAAAACAGAAGTGATATCTGGCGTTCCCCAGGGAAGCGTTGTAAGTCCCCTACTCTTCCTAGCGTTTATAAACGATTTAGGGGACAATCTGAATAGCTCCCTTTGACTGTTCGCGGATGATACTGTCGTTTATCGGTTAGTGAAGTGAACAGAGGATCAAAAGCAACTGCAAAGCGATTTAGACAAAATTTCTACATGGTGCGAAAATTGGCAATTGACACTAAATAACGAAAAGTGTGAAGTAATACACATGACCACTAGAAGAAATCCGCTGAACTTCAATTACGCGATAAATCAATCAAACCTTAAGGTCGTGAATTCTACTAAATACCTACGAGTTACAATTACGAACAACTTTGACTGGAGAGAACACATAGAAAATATTGTGGGGAAGGCGAATCAAAGGTTACGTTTCATTGGCAGAACGCTTCGAAGATGCACCAGCTCCACCAGAGAGACTGCCTACATCACACTTGTGCGTCCTCTCCTGGAGTACTGTTGCCCAGTGTGGGACCCTCACCAGGTGGGACTGACGGAAGATATCGAGAAGGTTCAGAGAAGGGCAGCTCGTTTTGTTTTATCGCTTTACGGGGGGAAAAGCGTCACGGAAATGTTGCACGAATTGGGGTGGAAATCATTAAAAGAACGACGTTATTCATTGCGACGTGATCTGTTTGCGAAGTTTCAATCACTTACTTTTACTTATGAATGTGAAAATATTTTGCTATCACCCACCTACTTAGGGAGACATGACCAACCCAATAAAATAAGACAGATCTGATCGATAACGAAACGATTTAGTTGTTCTTTCTTCCCGCGAGAGGTAAGTTTTGAAAGTGGTTAATGAATCTTCTGCCAGGCACTTAAATGTGATTTGCAGAGTATCTATGTAGATAGTTCGACGAAGTATCTGTGTTCATAGATTGGAAAATTGCAGCGAATACCGAATTATCTGTTGTGTATCGATGCATGGTGCAGGCAAAGACAGGTCACCCTCAACATAAACGAATATAACGTAATGCGAATATATAGAAACAAACAGCCTTTATTATACGATTACGCAATTAGATACAATGACTGGTAGCCGATATAAACAAAACCTGAGAATATAGCCTACATATGGAGTAATTTAAAGCGGAAAGACCATGTAAAATTAATCACAAATAACTTATATACCAGACAACTACACTGGAAGACTCCTAATGAAATACAGTCCATCAACAGAGGATGTAGCTTATAAAACCAATTTCATTAAATAGGCGCGGATATATGGAACCAGTCCGACAAAAATTATCACTGTCATTCAGAATGAAGACCAGGGACGTTATAATGTGGGACAAATAGTAATTTTAATTACTGTTCCTGGTTTTAATTCAGATTGGCATTGATAATTCTTCTCTGACTGTTTCCATATATCCGAGGCTATTTAATTAAATTTTAATCAGATGACAGATGAAAGCAATTAGAATGTTGGGATTCCGTTACGAATTTTCATACAAAAAATTGTAAGTATAACTTTTTTTCAGTCGATGTCATGTTTATCACTTTACTATTGCTGAATAGCCGCAGTGGAGTAGCCGAGCGGTCTAAGGCGTCTCGCTGCGGAGCGCGCGGTTGCTCGCCGTCGAACTTTCGAGTCCTCCCCATGGCATGGATGTGTGTGTTGACCTTAGGTTAGTTTATCTTAGTTTAAGTACTTTGTATGCTGAGGACTGATGACCACGCAGTTTACTCCTACAGATTTACAAACATTTTACTGCTGTATTTTTAATTATAGTTCTTGGTGTTTTAATGCAGTAACACCTGAAGGTACGTCTTTAAAGACGTGAAACCGGTCGTGGATCTATAAAGCAAGAATCTTAATAAAAACAGTCGACGCGGCTCCAGAATTTGTTATTTGTTTTATGGGATAACTACCTTTGAAGTCATTTTCAAATAAATTGTTCTATCAATATTTAAAAATATTCCATCTGTTTACAACAATTGATAAACTCAAACAAGAAAAAAAATTGTATTTGTGCAACCAAGATTGTTTTTTTCCGAAATATATATATATATATATATATTACGGCTGCAGTTGCACGAAAGTATGGAATCAGTATTGCCATGCCTCCCCCCCCCGGGCCCCCCCCAAAAAAAAAAAAAAAAAAAAAAAAAAAAGATTTTTCCGAGACCCAAACTGCTCTTCCTCTACATCGGGGCCAACCATATTTTTTTCCTTTATTCGTTAAATAATTCGGGTTAGTACTTCGTAACCCTGACTTACTGACAGTGGCGGCTGGTATTTCAGACGACTGGGGGTTCACACTTATTTGAGAGCCGGACCTTGATAGTGGCGTCCCCCCCCCCCCTCGACGTCGAAAGAGAGAATTAGTGGCGGCGGGAGAAAGCGCCACGATTTACCCTCCACCCCACCCCTTTTTACATATATTTTCGTTAAAAGATCTGCAAAATGTTTTACCTCGGCTTGTTTGCACTTGCTTCAAATCGACCAGGCGTTGACCTACCAAGCTTCTTTATTTCACACGTTTGATCCAAGCTTAAAGCTGAGTAATTTGTTTCTAAAAGATATTGAACGTTGTTCATTTTTCTTTCTACCGGAAATCAAATTGCTGATTTTACGAGTAAATTCACAGGTTCAGAATAGGAGAGTACTACTTTAATTTCAATACCGATCATTATAAATTTATTTTGAGCAACAACAACCCTTACAATTTTATTATTAACAGCTTTGAACGTGGCGTTTATATCCCTAAGTTTGATGGGTGCTAAGTTTCCTAAGAACTGCTCCTGCCCGCCATAAGGTGCGGGCGTCAACAGCTACGATCAACGATTGGCTACGAAAGTGTCCTCAGTTAGTAGAGTTGGGCAACACGATTCTTTTTTAGGAATCGATTCTTGTGATTCAATCCCACATTGTGAATCGATTCCTACGATTCCTTCACGATTCTTTAGTCTGCATTGGCACGATTCTTACTTCTACATCTTGCTCAGAGATGGCAATACGTGTCTGTGTCATGGATGTTGGAATCTTAAACTTTTGCATCTGTTCCTAAGATTCGTTCAACATTCTTTCTGGTCTGCGACGGCGCGAATCTTACAGAATGCCAAAAATGTGACAATGTGGGTAGTAAATATTTTAGTAAATGTGGTGCGTAAAGTTCAGATTTAAAATAATAATGAGGCAAAGCCATTCGATTCAGCTCTCAAAAATTCTCGCGAAAATAGTCTTTCAAATTTTGCGAGCGGTTATAAATACATATTACACTACCAACTATTTCTGCTGTCATCATAGATCATTACTAAATGAGGTTTAGTGAACGTAGGTCACTTATTTCGAACCCTGCTGTAACATTATGATTTTTTTCCCGTTCTGTTTGAATACTTCGGCCATTAAAATACAAATTTAATTAAATCTATAGTAATTAACAAATATTTAATCATTATAAAGTACTTATTACGTAAAATCAATTAGTTTAATGAAACGCGTCTATATAAATAAACATTAAAAATAAAAATCCGTCTCTAAATATTAAATTTCTTTGGAGATACAAGATATTCGCGTTTATTAAAATGTTTCTTTTTTGTAAAATCGGTTTCTTTCAGGAAACCCGATAACGTAAAAACCAAAATGGTAGAAATGATTTTTGAGGTGGCTTTGAAAAATTTAAAATCTCTTTTTTATATAAAAAGAATATTTTTCTAAAACTGAGTTTTTACAAAAACTACAACTATGTAGATGAACTCGAAAAGCTTAGATCTCTCTAAACAGAAAATATAATCCAAATCCTTACAGCAATTTCCGGGATACGCGAAATGTAAATGTGTAAGGATTGCTCGTTTAAATACATAATATGTAAACTGTATAAAAGACGTATATTCGTATGTACTGGCAGCTGTGTATTTCGCTGCGTTTAGTTTCTGTCATCTGTAATTCGTGAATAGGCTAATAATTAACGCCAAAAGATTTTCTATCTGTGCTTCCTTTTTTTCACACGCTTTTTGGCGCCTCGGTTGCACAGTGGTAGAGTGTCAGACTACAAATCCAAAGGTCGCGGGTTCGATCCCCGCCACGTCCTAGGATTTTTATCTGTCACTCTCCACTTCTTTCACCTCTGACAGTTTTGCTCACGTCAAAAATACAGAGTAGCACCGTGGTTCGGAACCCACGTTAAACTGTAGGTCCCCCTATAACTGACTTGGTATGTCGGTTCGAAGGTCGGAGGAAGGCAACGGCATACCACCTTCAAACGGGACCATGCCTAGTAAAGCACTGTGGTGTTCACGCCTATCTTCGGATTGTTGACTGCCTTTTTTTTTTGTAATTATTCGGCACGATTCGCCACTTGCTTTCGAATTATGAATAGTTGTATATTGGAATCGTCGAGAGACAGGCGATTCTTTTGAATGCCTATTCGTCCCCCCCTCTTGACTTCTCTCCGGCATTCGGAATCATTCGGCACGATTAGGCAAGATTCGGCAGTCGCCTTCGAATCATGAATTGCACGAAACAGACGATTCTTTTGAAACTTCCTGGCAGATTAAAATTGTGTGCCGGAACCGGGACTCGAACCCGGGACCTTTGCCTTTCGCGGGCAAGCGCACTACCGACTGTGCTATATCCCGACACGACTCACGATGCCGCCTCACAACTTTCTGTGAAGTTTGGAAAGTAGGAGGCGAGGTACTGGCGGAAGTAAAGATGTGAGGCGGCATCGTGAGTCGTGTCGGGATAGCACAGTCGGTAGAGCACATGTCAGCGAAAGGCAAAGGTCCCAGGTTCGAATCCCGGTTCCGGCACACAATTTTAATCTGTCAGGAAGTTTCATATCAGCGCACACTCCGCTGCAGAGTGAAAGTTTCATTCTGGAGACGATTCTTTTGAACGAATATTCGTTTGAGTCACGATCCCATTCTTATTTGTATTCGTCCAAATGAACGACTCATTCACGAATCGCAACTCTACCAGTTAGTGCAGGCAGCAGCTAGCAGCAACACCTAGGCAGCAGTCAGCGGCGACTCCGCGCCCCCTGGCTACAGGGCCGGCCAGACAGCAGTCGGCACGCCACGGGAGGGGTTCAGCAGCCTGGGACCAGCTGGCACCGGATATCGACAGCCGCAGCCGAAGCCTATCGCAAGTCCTGAGGCGGAGAGGGGAGGGGAGAACAGTGCCAAACGCTGCCCTCCGTACCTTCATCTTTAAATATCTCAAACTACGGCAAACCAGAAGGTTTCTACCATTATGCTTCCCCAACAGATCAAATGGGGTAAACATTATGAATTATCTTGACTAATTAACCTTTTATTTCACTGTTTCTGGCAGCAGAATTTCAGAGCTTATTCGGTGGCGGTGGAAGCACGGTTTAATCAGGTTACTTTCCATGGTTTACACTCCACAACTGTGATATATTTTCAATACTCAAATTTTCAGCTATCAATCGATCTTTTTTTTTAACATTTTTATTAGAAAATCATGATTTCGGCCTGCAACTGGCCGTTATCAATGCTAAAAGGTACAAGAAAAACACACTGGTACTACATGAAAATGTTATTTCAGTACCCCTTCTGACATTATTCATAAAATATATGACAACTGCGATTGGGCAAAGCTGAAAATGTGTACCCAGCCTGACATTGTAACAGACATAACAATGTTCTAATTAATTATACATACTATGTGTTTAACTGAAGATGTTAATATGGATAACTCACACCACCCAAAGTACGACAACTGGACATTTTTGCCGTTTCAAATCTTCATACATACTATTTCAAAAACGAAAGTGGGTGACGTCATAGAACATCATTTCGGCATGTGCTGCCGTCTACAGCATAACGAATATAACAGTTTTATAAACAACTAAATAAAATAGAGAAGTCATAAATGAAAGCCATGTTTTTTATTACTTCGACTTCTCTATTTTATTTAGTTTGTTAATAAAACTGTTATATTCGTTATACAGTAGATGGCAGCACATGGCCAAATGATGTTCTATGCCGTCACCCATTTTCGTTTTTGAAATAGTATGTATGTAGATTTGAAACGGCAAAAATGTTCAGTTGTCGTTCTTCGCGTGGTGTGAGTTATCCATATTAACAACATATTCAGTTAAACACATAGTATGTATAATTAATTCAAATGTTCAAATGTTTGTTAAGCTTAAGGGACTTAACTACGGCGTCATCAGTCCCTATAATTAATTAGAACATTGTTATGTCTGTTATAATGTCAGAAGTGGTACTTACGTAACATTTTCATGTAGTACCGGTGTGTTTTCCTGTACTTTTTAGCATTGATAATAGCCACTTACTGGCTGAAATCATAATTTGCTAATAAAGATTTAAAAAATAAAAAGATCTACTGATAGCCGAAAATCTGAGAGTATTGAAAGCATAGTTTAACTCACAATCGCTAGTGTCGCATAATGCTACTCGAGGTCGAAAAATGCGACGAGCTTTGAAACACATCTGCAAAAATGCGACAATGATTTAGCAAAGAAACAAACAACAGAGGATAAAAACAGAACCTTTCAGATTTGAACAGGCCATAACAATATTCAACATTGGGCTACTGAATCTCATTAGTGATCTGTTCTCCGTAGTTCCCTTATTCTTGTCAAATGCAGACTGTGGATGTTTGTGTATTTCAAGAAATGACGAATAAACTTGTTTTATGGAAGAAAAGGGAATGAACTCGTTGTCCCAGTGAAAATAAAAATGGACGCACAAAAGAAATAAGGAAAAACAATAGCAATAAGCATATCACATGAATATATACATTAATTAATTCTGCCAGATCTGTGAATTTAAATAATCCGTCACTGGAACGTTTATGGTGTTAAGCTATACATTCAATAGAATGAATTTCAGATAGCAGGTTAGTAAGATGAGTGAACAAATTGCGGAAGAGAGAATTATAGAATACCCCACCACACAGCTAATTGTGAGCGATTATTTAGTTGTATGAACACACACACACACACACACACACACACACACACACACACACACACACACACACACACAGACAGAGAGAGAGAGAGAGAGAGAGAGAGAGAGAGAGAGAGAGAGAGAGAGAGAGAGAGAGAGACTCTTTCCCTGGAAACAGTTACTAAACTTCTAATGATTAACATTAAACGCCTACCTCGCAATGACTTTCAATTTGAAAAGGCATTCAGTGTTTGGATGTCGCATAAAAAGAGTGAATTGTAATCGGATATAATGCAATGCAGAATACGCAAGTCAATGCTCGAAGTTTAGTGTAGTTAACATATGGAAGGTGTGGAGCTACAGCTTACTCTTAATGTCAATTCATTACAAACATTTATCACATTTAAAACCCTCATTAATACCACAATTTATAAAACTGTCTACTAACAGAATCTACACAAACTTTTCATTTTTTGCTAAAAAATATAAATTTCGATTACGCCGGGATCGAATGAAGGGTAGGGCCACGGGTCGTAATACACCTGAAATGTAATGCCACTGTTCAAAGTGCCGTGCGATGCGAACAAGAGGTAATTCAGATGTGTAACCAATGGTTACCCCTACCATCACGCCGGGTGATACGCCAGTATAGCCATGACGAATACACGCTTTCAATGTGCGTTCACCGCGATGTTGCCAAACGCGGATACCATCATCATGATGCTGTAATCAGAAGCTGGACTCATGCGATAAAATGACGTTTTGCCATTCGCGCACCCAGGTTCGTCGTTGCGTACACCATCCTGTCTTTGATGCCACGGTCTCCGAGCTGATAGTCCATGCTGCTGAAAACGTCGTCGAACTGTTCGTGCAGATGGTTGTTGTCTAGCAAACGTCCCCATCTGCTGACTCAGGGATGGAGACGTGGCTGCACGATCCGTTACAGCCATGCGGATTAAGATGCCTGTCATCTGTACTGCTAGTGATACGAGGCCGTTGGGATCCAGCACGGCGTTCCGTATTGCACTCCTGAACCCACCGATTCCATATTCCGCTAACAGTCATTGGATCGCGACCAACGCGAGCAGCAATGTCGCGATACGATATACCGCAATCACGATATACAACAATCCGACCTTTATCAAAGTCGGAAACGCGATGGTACGCATTTCTCCTCCTTACACGAGGCATCACAACAACGTTTCACGAGGAAACGCGGGTCAAATGCTGTTTGTGTAGGAGAAATCGGTTGGAAACTTTCCTCATGTCAGCACGTTGTAGGTGTCGCCACCGGCGCAAACCTTGTGTGAATGCTCTGAAAAGCTAATTATTTCCATATTACTGCATCTGTTTCCTGTCGGTTGGATTTCGCGTCTGTAGCACGTCATCTTCGTGATGTAGCAATTTTAATGTCCAGGAGTTTAACAATCACGGCTGTGGCAGTTGATCTTTTGTGACGGTCACGACATAAAAACAGCACTGACGAACTTGTCGGAATGTACCAGAAAGGAAGTGACGAAATTAACTTAGCGACAAACTCAATCGTGAAAATCAATGAGTCATATTCTCTCCAACACACCTTCTGGTGTGAATATTGTTCGTTCGGTATCGCCACCTCCAACCCGTTACCTCTGTGTGGGGAAATACCCTCTGTGAGAGACCAAATGAAAAAAAAAATTCTGGTAGAAACCCCGCACAGATGAACACTGGAAAAAACAGCCACAAAGGGAGGAAGAGCAGCAGTTTGAAAAACGTGCTACCTGGCGCGCGCGCGCGTGTGGAGAGACGTGCCGATAAATTTTTCACCTGGTCGCGCTGTTATTTTTGGAGTGTTGCGGCGCAGAACAGAGGCGAGCCGGCCGCTCTCAGAGCACACGAGCAAGCGGCGGCAGCAGCAGCAGCAGGCGAAGCGACACCAGGCGACGCGCCCCTGCCCCCTCGTCGCCAGGCTCTCCTCCTACCCCTCCCCCCTTTCTCTACTTTCTCGTAGGAATCGATATCAATAAAAGCTCGCCGCTGCGGCCGGTGAAGGGCCCGTTCCGAATTTGTGCTGCCATAACAGACGGCGCAGGAGCCACCCACCCCAGCAGTCGTAAAGCGCGCGGCGGCCGATGCCAATCTTCATTACGGCCGTACGTAAGAGAGCTTTAAAGTACCGACTGCGTAGCGGGATAGCGCGCCCAGAAGCTGCTATGGACGTCAAATCCAGTTTTGCATGAACGAATACTAACACCGCTCTAGTGACTTGAAGCGTACGGGCGACAAAGAAACTTAAAAATTGAAATTTTTGAGATAATATATCGGCGGATTCAAAGCTCACAAATTAGAATTTTTCACTCAGCCATACGTCGTATTGTAATCACTCCTTTGTCACATGCTAATCCACAAAATGAACTAAGTGAGATTAAATCTATCGCCTTTAATACCGGGTACGAGCATCAGATGATAAATCACATTCTCAGTAAGAAAGCATCTAGGAATGTTTTACTTTAGGCAATGTTCCTTTTTCTTGCAGTAATAAAGATGCTAAATTCATTTTCATTCCATTTTTAGGCAACATTTCTACACACAACAGTTTGAACTGACACCTTCCACATATTGTCGGAAATACTGGAGATATCTAATTCTGGCGTTTATAAATTAATCTGTAACGACTGTCCCTGATACTATATTGGCCAAACAGGCAGGGCAGCGAAGGGAAGATATAGAGCACATCTATTGGCAAAAAATGGAGAAAATACACGCAACTCCAAATTCGCTGAACACCTTTCTTATTGCTAACCAAAAAGCTGGAAGACACTTGTTTTACGTAAAGAAGAGAAGGGCCAAAAGTTCGATCTTTGTGAGGAGTTGGAGATTTTTAAACATTTACAATCTAGAGATTGTAACATATTAAATGATCAGCTCCATCTCGCGTGCAGACGGTTTTCCGAAGGCTTTAAACCAACAGTGTCAAAAATATTTAACAGTCAGCGGTAACCTCTGCGGTGTCATTCCCTCAAAATTCCATTTTATTTCATTTCAACATATATTGACTACTGCCGCGGTGGAGTAGCCGAGCGGTCTAAGGCGCCTCGCTGCGGAGCGCGCGGTTGCTCGCCGTCGGAGGTTCGAGTCCTCCCTGGGGCATGGGTGTGTGTGTTTGTCCTTAAGTTAATTTACCTAGGGTTAAGTAGTTTGTAAGCTACGGACAGATGACCACGCAGTTTGGTCCCGTAGATTTATAAACATTTGAACACTTTTTTGACTACTGACGCTGTATCACTGTCACTCGGCGCATGCGCCACTTGTCATGTTTACCTGGCATCCGCGTTTTGCTCAGACTGTCAGTCCGTGGTAAGAACGCCGCGCAATCTGCTATGTTGCACAACATATTTTATATGTTTGACGTGCCTTTGTTTAAAGGGGTACATTATGTGTACACAGATTAATGAGTGTAAATTTCCCACAGTAATAATGTAAGTACTTGTTTCGTGTACAGCTTTTTTTTTTAATTTTCTAGGTAAACATTCTATGGTTTTTAATACGGTTTTTACATAGCTCGTTTGTAACTTTGTTATTTACTATAGTTCCATGTATCTTCTGAAGAAGATTGATGTATATCAATCGAAATTGCTGTAAAATTTATTAAACTTTAATTTGCAACTGATTGGGTATTACTTTTAGCCAGCCGCGGTGGCCGAGAGGACTGAGGCGCTCTAGTCACGGTCTGCACTGCCACTACGGTCGGGGGTTCGAATCCCCCCTCGGGCATGGATATTTGTGCCGTCCTAGTTCGTAAGTAGTTCATAAGTAGTTTGTAAGTTTAGGGACTGATGACCACGTAGTTAAGTCCCATAGACTATACAAACATTTGATTTATTACTTTTACCGGTGTGAACTACCGTTGCTGTGTGCAGCCATGTTTAAGATTTTGCCCTTCAACTCTGATAACTGTTGTCTGGTTTTTGTGTAAGATGTAAATAACCTTCCGTTCTCTATATTTTACTGCTGCTGATTTCAAAATTCATTTTATCCGTCCAGTCTTATACGTCGGCTTCCTATGTCACTCCCTACCAGCATTCTCTTAGTCTGTACAGCCGGCCGCGGTGGCCGAGGGGACTGAGGCGCTCCAGTCACGGTCTGCACGGCCACTACGGTCGGGGGTTCGAATCCCCCCTCGGGCGTGGATATTTGTGCCGTCCTTAGTAGTAGTTAGTTCATAAGTAGTTTGTAAGTTTAGGGACTGATGACCCCGTAGTTAAGTCCCATAAGCTATACAAACATTTGAACATTTTAGTCTGTACAAGTCGGCAGAGCAGCACACCACGCCCGCCCACCACCCGTGAGCGCAATTGTAAACATGGGCTTATCTTGTATCACCAAAGACCAGCGCTTCTATCAAGGTAATCTTAAAAATCGGTTTTATGTATCTCACATCTTTACCGATTATGTTCCAACTGTAATTCGTTGTTACGTAAGGGCTACAAGGAAAAAAAAAATAGAAACACTGCAAAACAACTTACGGTGCCACATCAAGGAGAACGCATTGTAAACCTTGTTTACCTTTTATACTCTCTTCTTAACACAAAATAAATCCATGTACCATTACACCCGTTTTGTAATTCCGCCTTGTAATTTTTGTGTAAATTCTGTCACGCAGATAATCTGAAGATGCCCTGCCCTGCTAACGCGTCATTAATTAATAAAACAATTTGCTTTCAAGACGGTTTTTTACTGAAGGAAGATTTAAAAATCTGGAAGAGTGTACTTCAATCAAAACTGTCAAAAGCTATTTCCAAATCTAGAAGCTAGAAACGTAGGTTTTCCTCTCCTTAACCTATATTCTGAGATAAGGCGTAATGTGACTGTTGTCGTTATAGCTGTTAAATCAATAGAACGTGCAGTGCAAAATGTTCAAATGTTTGTAGACCTATCGGACCAAACTGCGTGGTCATCAGTCCGTAGCTTACAAACTACTTAAACCTAGGTAAACTAACCTAAGGACAACACACACACACACACACACACACACACACACACACATTCCCCAGGGAGGACTCGAACCTCCACGGCGAGCAACCGCGCGCTCCGCAGCCAGACGCTTTAGACCGCTCGCGTGCAGTGCAGCAGGCAAATTCCATTTGCTGGAATTCACCCCCCTACGACGGTGTGGGCGCCTTGCCCAGCCCTGCCCCTCGGTCTTGGTATCCACTAGCGGCTGTAAACTGCCCCCGGCTGCCCTGGTGCTGCTCATGCATTTTATAACCGCGGTGGCCCTCCCCAGCAGACACGCCACGGTCGCGTAGGGCCCTCCTCCCGCAGTTGCCAGCCATTATCATCGAAACGGCGACGGCTATAGCTGCCGATTTGCAGTTTCGCTGTTTATGGAGGGGAAGTACCGCGGAACTGTAGTCGAATTACTCTTCAGAAAATGGCACTACACTGCGTACAACGCTGAGTGAAAGGTTCCTACTCGGTGAAGAGAAACATGTGTATATTGTGAAAACTGTTTAAAACTCATTCTATTTGCAGACATTAAATGTATTTTTTTCTTCTGAATAATACCAACTTCAGATCCTAGAATAATAAATACTGTATTCAAATAGGGGCGATCAGCAAAATTACAGGCCTGTATCAAATGTTCAAATGTTTGTAAAGCTTATGGGACTTAACTACGGGATCATCAGTCCCTAAACTTACGAACTACTTATGAACTGCCGGCCGCGGTGGCCGAGGTGACTGAGGCGCTCCAGTCACGGTCAGCACGGCCACTACGGTCGGGGGTTCGAATCCTCCCTCGGGCATGGATATTTGTGCCGTCCTAGTTCGTAAGTAGTTCATAAGTAGTTTGTAAGTTTAGGGACTGATGACCCCGTAGTTAAGTCCCATAAGCTTAACAAACATTTAACATTTTTACTTATGAACTACTTACGAACTAGGACGGCACAAATATCCATGCCCGAGGGGGGATTCGGAACCCCCGACCGTTGTGGCCGTGCAGACCGTGACTGGAGCGCCTCAGTCCCCTCGGCCAGGCCTGTATCACTGACGTAGGTATGCAGCAGCAATTTATAACATATACTTTTGTCACACATTATGAACTACATCGATGACAACGACCTACTGACCCATAGTAACACGGATCCAGAAGTACCATTCTTGTAAACACAACTACCTTTTTACTCAGATGCAGCGGTGAGTGCTATCGACAAAAGGTCTCAAATTTATTTCATATTTTTTTATTTTCGGAAGGGTTTCACACAGCAATTCAAAAGCGTCTTCCAATAAAATCACGTGATTACGGAATATCGCTACAGTTGTGCGATTGGATTCGCGATTTCCTTTCGGAAAGGACACAGTACGTAGTCCTTCACGTAAAGTCATCGAGTAACGGAAGTACTATCTGGAGTTCCCCAGGAACGTGTTATAGGAACCCCACTGTTCCTAATCTTTACAACCGATTTAGCAGACAATGTGAGAAGCTCTCTCAGACTGTTCGCTGATGTAGCTTCATTTATCGGTTACGAAAATCACCAGAAAATCAAAATGATCTGCAGAATGATTTAGATATATCTGCATCGTGGAGAAATTGGTAATTGACCCTAAAAAGTGGAAAGTGTGAAGACATGCATGTGAGCAATGAAAGAAATCCGTTAAACTTCATTTACTTGATAAATCAGTCAGCCCTACAGGCCGTAAAGTAAATACGTAGGAATAATACTTACGAACAACTTAATGTGAAAGGAACACGCAGAAAATATGGTAGGGGAGGCGAACGAAAGGCTACGTTTCATTGGCACTACGTTTCATTGGCACAACACTTAGAAGATGGAACAGTTCTACTAAAAATGCTTACACTACCATAAGCTTGTGCGTCCTATTTTGGAGTACTGCTGCCCATTGTAGGACCCCCCACCACGTGGAAATGACAGACGATTTAGAGAAAGTTGATCAAAGAGCAGCTCGTTTTGTATTATCGCGATATAGTGGAGAGAGTTCCACGCAAATGATGCACGAGTTCGGGTGGAAATAATTAAAAGAAAGGCTTTATTCATTGCGACGTGATCTATTTACAAAATTTCTTCCAGCAATTCTCTCTTTCGAATACGAACATATTTTGTTAGCATCCACCTGCACAGGAAGGCATGACCATTTTAATAAAATAAATCAGATCGTAAACTGAACGATTAACGTGTTACTTTTTCCCTGCGCGCTATTAGAGATTGGAACAGTAGGGTAATATCATATAAGCGGTTCGATGAACACGCCGCCATGCACTTAAATGTGATTAGCGGAGTATTTATCTACACATAGCTGCACAAATTATAGGATATCAATTTCAGTTGGCTTGTCCAATGTTTTCTGTTCGTATAACGCAGTGTTTCTCACGGTATCTCGTTTCACAAGTTGCGTGTTTCATGCAGCTCACTTCACTGTTTAAAAAATAAGCTTAAGCTGGTTGAGGAGCATGGAGATATTTTACTATTTTACCACTATTTGCATTGTAATGTTCTCTTCAGATCAGTCTATAGCAAAGGCAAGGTACCACACAGGGCCTTCGAAACAAATAACGTAACAAGATAGGATAACAGGAACATTGTATTGTACTGGAGGTTGTTGGCATATGCAATGTAACATGTCTTATTCATCACGGAGGGTGAATTTCGATGTACACTTCCTACATATTTTCCAGGAGGTATAAAGCTCTATTACTGCCTGATGTTTGTAATGCTCCTGCATTGACCAAACCTTTCATTCCGTAACATTGCGATGTTGCGTAGAGGAACTCTTGTGCGGTATATTCAGTAAGTGCTTGTACTGTGACGATTTTTATGTGAAGTTACTGAAGACTGCTTCTTGCAGACATCGTTTGACTGCTCCAAATATCACAGGCTCACTACCCACGTCTGGTGGCAAAGAAAAACTCAGCACCAAACAAAAAATGCTCTGAATGCAGTGTTATATTTTTTTTAGTTTTTCTGGTTTATATTGAGATTCTCCATTTGATAAATAGAGAATTTTTGTCTATGACTCTTGCCTTTCTTATGGGCTGTTCTGAAGAGAAGAAAAGTGTTTTGGTAAAAGATCTTGCATGTACTTGAACCAGCTAAATCATACGTTTTTTTGTAACCAACGCAGGAAATTGGATAAATCTTGGGCACACTGTAAAACCAAATATTGCGCCAAAGAATGTAACAGACAAACGCAACACACTGTACAGGACAACAGTAACTGAAATACTCAGATTTTCACATTTTCCGCTTCCTATCAATCCGTCTTGAAGGAACCACCTTAAATGATGAAAATGCGCTCCGCACATGACTCTACAAGTTCTTTACCTCAAAACTACATGATTGCTACAGTGGCGGAAGAGTGAAGTTATCCCAACGTTGACAGTCGAACTCGGCGAAAAAGTTCCACATCATTCGCAATGTTCCACATCTTTGCCTCAACCAATGAACCGATTTGAACGAAATTTAGTATAAGCTTCAGGAATCAATTGCTGCGGTGGTAAAGACCACCTACGACAGGCAGTACAGAAAATGTGACATCATGAAAAATCATAACTACTGCATCGTGGGACGCATGAATAGCGAGATTTTATTCACCCACTATTTGGCAATGAGAACACACAGCGACTTGCACCTAAATTTAGACAGAATTTCAAACCTTTTCGAAACTTTTTCTCGGTGACAAACCGACCAAAATTATGGAAGGAAGGAAGTTTATCGCTTGCTACTTCCCGCAGTAAAACTACGGCATTCCGCTAACGTTCCAATTTAATGCAACTAAACTACTAAATTTATATCAGAGACCCTTCACAGACAGTATACTCTCTTAGCACTGAATGAGCCTTCGAAAATAAATTCTAGTACGACACAAATTTCAGGGAAAATGACACACATTTCATCCGATATGACAGGTATTTCAGCAGATAAGGTGTTGAAAACAAATGAATGAAAATCCGCTCCATCATATTCAATGTAGCAATTTATTACGTCATTAACACAATCTACATTTCAACACGATTCACTGCTTCCTAATATTCCACTGTACGAACCTGGAAAATTTGGAGGAGAAATAATTCAGGAGATACGTAATAAGGATGCGCTGCATGAAAACGAAGCTGAAATGGATAGAGAGTAGCCTAGAAACCGTTGGCGAGAGATGGACGGAGGAGCTGGAAACTACCGCTACTACGAGTTGATAAGTTTGAACTATGGTCTACCTGCTGAACTGTGTATGTTCCCTACACTGGCGCATCTGTTAATTCTTACACAGTCATCTTCGGAGATCTCTCAGCAGTCTAAGTAACAATAATAATAATAATAATAATAATAATAATAATAATAATAATAATAATAATAATGACTTTCTGTTAAGCAGGGCCTAATAGATCATAAGATTCCATGGTCATGGAACAAGTTAATACATGAAATTTAACACAAGAATAGAAAACTAAGTAGTCCTGTGCACGTGACAACCTTAAGCCTAAGCGAAAATAAACAATAACGAAAAATAGGAATTAACTGTTTAACTTTTCTAGGAGTTCCTCGACAGAATAAAAGAAGTGAGCCATGAGGTAACGCTTCAATTTAGATTTGAAAGCGCGTGGGTTAGTATTAAGATTCTCGAGTTCGTGTGGCAGCTTATTGAAAATGGATGCTGCAGAATACTGCACACCTTTCTGTACAAGTGTCAGGTGGTGCGATGCACATGTAGATTCGACTTCTGTCTAGTATTCACCGAGTGAAAGCTACTAACTCGTGGGAATAAGCTGATATTATTTACAACAAACGACATGAAAGAAAATACGTATTGTGACGCCAGTGTCAGAATTCTCAGATTACTGAAAAGGGATCGACACGACGTTCGTGAAGTTACACCAAATATTGCTCGAACCGCCAGTTTCTGAGACAAAAATATTTTTTATTATTCGTCGAGTTACCCCAAAAAATAACGCCGTACGTCATAAGTGAATGAAAGTAAGCGTAGTAGACTACTTTTCGTGTTGACAAATCACTTATTTCAGATATCATTCAAATGGTAAACGAAGCAGAATTTACTTTTAACAAGAAAGACATGGGCTTTCCATGACAGCTTAACGTACATCTGTTAGGTCTCAGTTATCATACGCACATTACGGGTAATCAAAACGTCAGCTTTCGTTGAATTGTGTGTTAGAAATGGTAAAAACTGAGTTTTACTGTGTTTTAACATCAATTTGTTTTCTACAAACCATGAAGTTATCTCTTTAAGAGCATTATTTGATACTTTGTCAATATTACAAACAAAATCCTTCACTCCCAAGGTGGTGGTATCAAATTAAAAAATTTACAATCACCTGTTATACTCGAAGGCATATCATTTATATAAACAGCAGTGGTCCCAAAACAGACCCCTGGGGCGCTCCACACTTAACTGAGCCCCATTGTGATCGTATGTCATTGCCATTTTCAATACTGCGGAGAATTTACCTTCTGCTGTTTGTTATTAAAGTAAGATGTGAACCAGTTATGAGCTGTTATTGTTGTTTGGATGTTTAAGGGGAACAAAATAGTTGTGAGCTACTCCTCGTATTTCATAACGTTTCGACTTCTGCAACAATATTTTGTTATCAAGACAATGAAACGCCTTTGTTAAATCAAAGAAGACGTTTAATGTCCGTATCCTTTCATTTAACGCATCAAGTACCTCACAGAGAAACGAAAATACTGCATTTTCAGTCGTTAAACCACTTCTAAAAGCAAACTGTATGTTAGACAACAAAATGTGTGAACTGAAATGATCAATTGAATGGGTTAGTTGAAAGAGACTTCTCATAGTAGACAGTCAATTTTCATATTTAGTGGATCAGCAGCTGGAAAAAAAGCTTTTTTGAAAAAAAATTTATAAAGTTCTTTTATTTTTACTATCATGAACGCCTGCTGAAGTTACACAGTACACCAAGCCTTGCTAACTTTTCCATCCCCCGTACATGTTTTTCTTTGTGATGTCTTCCCTTTTTACGTGTTGGTTCACCGCTGTCATTGTTTGTTGCTGACATTGTTGCTTGGTTAAAGTAAACCAAAGACTAATAAACGTCACTAAACTAATTTAGGCACTGATCTTATCACTTTACACTGTAAACATAACCAACATACCCTTATACAGCTCGCTCATCTCCTACATTACACGCCAAACACCTGACTGAGCAGCGAGCACTAGCACTGTAGGGGGTGTCGCCCACACTAGCGCGGCTTTGAGTTGAACAAGGAACGCATTCCAGGAGTATGTCCCTTCTCCAACTCACTCGTACCTGACTATTGTTGGAAATCGCATTTGATGTAGAGGAACATGGTTTTTTTTTATGTGCATACGTCGAAAGAAGAAAATGGCAATCTCAGTTTAATTTGTGAAATTTTTGGAATGTGTACCCTTTTTAACTCACCCATTCAATTAGTCTTGAATATACAGACTTTTCAATAACTGTAAAAAAACAAACAGATGGCATAGAAATAGGTCTATGGTTGTCTACATTATCCCTTTCTCCTTTTTTATAATGTGGTTTCACTACTGAGTACGAGCAACATGAGCTAGCATCTCGGAGGCTACTTGCGATAGCTTCGTGTGGAAGTTATTCCTGGGCGTTAATATTGAGGGGAGAGTTTTCCGGATTACGACGGCAGAGGTGCGCGCCCGCGTCGGGCGGGCGGCCGTTTTATTAACGCCGAGGCCAGGCCAGGCCAGGCAACAATACTTGCTGCAAGATGCAGCAGCCGCTATTCAGGCCGGCAACACCGCCAGCGGGAATATTAAATTCTGAGCACCGCGCCACGCCGCGCAGCCAACGACACGCCGCACAAAAAAGGGGAGGGGGGGGGGGGTAGAATATATAAAGGCAACCTGCCGCCACATCACCTGCCACACTGAGCGAGCCAGCGACACTGCTTTCTGCAGTCACCCAATTTGAGCCGCTTTTGCAGCCGTTCTCACAATACACCACCACTTTATTCAAAACACAAGGATACAACATATTTGACGACCTAGTATTGTTTTGTGGTCTTCAGTCCGGAGACTGGTTTGATGCAGCTCTCCACAATACCCAATCCTGACAAGCCTCTTCAACTCCACAATCTACATCTGACTAAATCTTACTGTAACACGATTAGTTGACGATGGTTGTCTTTGATTGTTAAGTCTGAGAGAGCTATTTTTTCGTCGTTTTCGAATTCAGTTACCTGAAACATTAGGGATCTCTAATTCCATGTGTTGTGTCAGTTTTTATATGTGTGTAGACGGGCTGAACACCTTGTCGCCGGCTAAAACGATGGTTGTGTATGATAGCTGCTTCGAAAGCCATTAGTAACTATGGAGAAGACTTTTGGAAAAACTGTCGTATCTCTTGAGAAACTTCTCAAAGAGTACCACCGTCAACTAATAGCGAAGCCAATACTGTAAAAAAACGTCTGCTTTTTGATTGAAAATCATCATTTTATAAAATACAGAAAATTACGAATAAATACAAATACGCGCGTTTTTCATAAAAATTACCGTTAGATATTAAAATTGTGTAGGTATTCGAACACAACGAAAAAATAAAAATGTTGTTGCTTTGTGGTCTTCAGTCTGGAGACTGGTTTGATGCAGCTCTCCGCCCTACACTATCCTGAGCAAGCCTCTTCATCTCCTCGTAAGAATGGCAACCAACATCTGTCTGAATCTGCTTACTGTATCCATCTCTTGGTCTTCCTCTGCGGTATTTACCCCAAACACTTCCCTCCAATGCTAAATTCACGATTCCTTCATGTCTAAGAATGTGTCCTATTAATCGATCCCTCTTTTTAGTCAAGGTATGGCAGAAATTCCTTTTCTCCCCAATTCTGTTCAGTACCGCCTCATTAGTTACGCGATCCACCCACCTAATCTTCAGCATTCTTCTGTAGCACCACATTTCAAAAGCCTCTATCCTCTTCCTGTCCGCACTGTTTATCGTCGATATTTCACTCCCATACAAGGCAACACTACACATAAATGCCTTCAGATAGGAATTCCTTATGCTTAAATCAATATTCGATGTTAACAAATTTCTCTTTTTCAAGAACGCTTTTCTTCCCATTGCCATTCTGCAATTTATATCCTCTGTACTGCGACCATCATTTGTTATTTTACTGCCCAAGCAACGATACTCACCTACCTCCTTTATTGTTTCGTTACCTAATCTAATTCCTTCAGTATCACCTGATTTTCTTAGACTGCACGCCATTACCCTCGACCGGTATTTCTTAATGATATAGGTTTTGTAATTTCGTGGGTCCGTTCGTTCGCCTTTCTTAACTGTGGCATTTTCCAGTCGCTTGGAACTTTGTGCTGGATCAAAGATTATGCCCTGCGAAGTGCACAACTGTAAGTAACATTTACTCGTCCCCACGTTTCCTTTTTTAAGTCGTCCATAATTGCCGAAGTGCTGCCGGTGCAGAATTTCGTGCACGAGTTGTCCTCTCCGTTATGTACCATAAATGTTCGATGGAACTATGTAGAATGTTCTTGGAACCAACTCGGTGACACGGCACATGTCATTCCGCTGCAACTGCTATAAAGGCAACCCAACACAACCATTTCCAGTCAATGGTCGGTTGAGTTCGACCACAGGATTCAGTGGAAAACAATTAACAAGCCAGCACCAGCTTGCCTAGTTCCATCTCGGCCGCATGTCCTCGTGAGGTCCGCGCCACACGCTAGCCGTACCACCAGCTCGCTCTAACTGAAACTGAGACTCATCTGACCAGAATTTTGCAGTCGTCTATGGTCTAACCATGTATTTTTCAAACTTTTTGACTCGCGACCCCCTTCCAAGGAAATATTTGCTGGCTACCCTCTCTCTAGACCGTAACACACCTGTCCTAGATTTCAAAGGAAATTATTTTAATTTCTCTCTCTCGATACAACTTTCTTGCAAAAATAAATTTACAACATTACACCTACGATGTATTTTTTGTGTATTTTTCGGAGTGTTTTGCGTTGCAGGCAAGCCTCACAATCCTATTATAGTCGTGAAGCAAGTCCCTACAGTATTGTCACGAAATAGCATTAAAAAATAGATTTTATTCCCCAAAAATTCTCGGGTTTCTATGCGCGTCAAGTGACCGAAACTTCACGATCTTTCAACCAAGAACTCCGTGGCCATACGACCGCCTACTGGCTCCTAGTACGGTCTTATATACACTATAGTCGAGCCGAAATACGATGATCCCTGGTGGTTCTGCCTATCGGCTTTGAACACCGGCTCCGGTAGCATATCATTGGAGTAAGTCTAATGCGAACGTTGCTCTGCGCATGCGCGTGTCTGGCTGCGCTGTGCACTTTTGCCAGTTCTGTCACACAACAGGGACCGTTAACTATGCTGTCCGGTAGCGAACTAACTATTTGGCAACATGGTTGCATTCCGTTTCTGTGACCGGGGCGGTCTCCCATCCCAATAAACGAAGCCAGGGATCATCATGTTCCGGCCCGACTATAGCTGCCGACTGTGATTTCACTGGTGCCCCGCTACATCGCCATACATCGGTCTGTATTAGATATGCCTGCCTTAACTCTGCGAACGAAGGATCCCACGACGGGCTGAGCTGCAAAAAAAAATGTTCAAATGTTTGTAAATCTATCGGACCAAACTGCGTGGTCATCAGTTCGTAGCTTACAAACTACTGAAACCTAGGTAAACTAACCTAAGGGCAACACATACACACATGCCCCAGGGAGAACTCGAACTTCCACGGAGAGCAACCGCGCGCTCCGCAGCGAGACGCTTTAGACTGCTCGGCTACTCCACCGCGGCGCTGAGCTGCAGGCCGCCGTCTCTGTTAATGGTGTTATCAGTGGTTTTAATTTCGGTGGCTTCTTTAATTACACAGCATGCTCAGCCAAAGCAGATTTGTCTGGGTACCGTAAACGATAAAATGTTTCATGTTCGTTCCTGCATTGTTCGTCAGTTCGCACTGTTCGTCCGATATAAGACTGACCACACTCTCAAGACTTTTTGTAGACCTCAGGTGTTCTGAGACCAGCTGCGTGTTTAACAGGTCTCAATGATTGCCAGATTTTCGTCGGAGGCCTGAAGACTCTCTTCATCTCGTGTCTCTTTAGCAGGCGGCTTATTTTGCCCGGCTGCGATTAAAATCCGGCAGTTATTGAGACCAATGAAAGAGGCAGCATGTCTCAGAACACCTTGAATCTACAAGAAATTTTGGGAGTGTGGCCAGTCTTATATCGGACAAACAGTATAAAGTGACGAAAAATGCAGGAACTAACATGAAATATTTTATCGTTTACGCTATCCAGACAAATCTGCTTTGGCTGAGCATGTGTTAGTAAACAGTCGTCGCATCAAATTTGATGAAACCATCGTCATGGCTGGCAGTAACGACTTCTGGGACAGTATTACGAAAGAAGCCACCGAAATTAAAACCACTGACAACACTCTTAACGGAGAAAGCGGTATGCAGCTCAGCGCGTCGGGAGATCCAGCGATCGCGGAGTTAAAAAGCGGCCGAGGCAATCTGTAACAATATGACCAAGGGTTAACCTTTTTGCATTTCAAAATTAAAATTCTTTTGAAGAACCGTATTGCTCATAATCACTATTTGTTGAAGTTTGTGCTGTTCTGTAATTACGTACACCCAGAAACCTCTTAATGCCGGTCTTTTTCTCAGAAGATGTAATATCTACATACGTACTCTGCAATCCATCCAAAGGTGCTTGGCGGAGGGTACGCAGTACCATTACTAGGTACTTGCTTTCCTGTTCCACTCCCATATAGAAAGAGGAAAAAACTAATATTGTATGCATCCGTACGAGTCCTAATCTCTCTCTTATCCTTGTGGTATTTACGCGAAATTCGATTGGCAACACTAGAATCGTTCTACAGTCCGCCTCAAATTCCGGCCCTCTAAATTTCTTCAACTGCTCCTCGAAAACGCCGCCTCCCCTCCAGCGACTCCCAGTTGTGTTCCCTAAACATATCAGTAACACTCGCGCACTGATAAAATCTATCAGTTGCAAACCTCGCCGCCCACCTCTAAACTACCTCTATGTCTTCCTTTAAACGGAGCTGGTGTGGATCCCAAACACTTGAGCAATACTCAAGCGTTTTATATGCGGTCTCCTTTGCAAACGTATCACACCTTCCCAAAATTCTCCCAATGAAGCGAAGTCGACCATTTGCCTTCTCCATGACTGTCCACATATACTCCTTCCACTTCCTATCGCTGTGCGGCGTTATACACCTGGGTACCTAACTGACGCGACTCTAACAAGCAGCACACTACTAATGCTGTATATGAATTTTTTTTTTGTTGTGGTTTTAGGGCGCACAACTGCTGTGGTCATTAGCACCCAACACTGCCCATAGTAAAATAGAACCGGGGTTAGAACTTAAATGGCTTTCGCCATATTTACACGATGTATAAAAAATAAAACTTAACAGAATGCGGGTCATCAGCAAAAATATCAGACATTTCAAATGGTAAACATAGATCATGACGGAGACGATTAAAAAACGGACACTGCACTAAAAGATGCTTCATAGTAAAAGGTTCATCACATTGCTCACATAAGGGAGCAGGACCACCACGTAGTAAATACTGGTGGCTATAACGGCAGTGGCCAATACGAAGCTGGGCCAAAAGAATCTCCTCTCTGCGGGAGGGTCGAGATGACGTTGACCAGAGATCAGGCACAGGTTTAATGGCTCTCAATTTGTTCCCTGACAGGGATGACCAATGTAAATACCAACGGGAGATAATACGCTGGAAGATGAACAGCGCGAAGATCATCAGAGCTAGTAGAAAAGGTAGATAGCCGAGGAAGGAGAACTGCCTCCTTGGCAGCCGTATCCGCAACACTCCCACGTGGCCAGGGACCCGCAGAAACGTCACAGTAGTTCCGCTCGTTGGAAGAGAAGTAAGGCAATTGCGGATGCTTTGTACCAGGGGATGGGCCGGATATAGCATGCGAAGGCTCAACAAAGTACTCATAAGAGTCCGAGCAAATGACAGTTTTACTGAGCGAGTTTCGCCGGACGTATTGTGTGGCTTGATATAATGCATACAGCTCAGCTGTAAAAATGGAACTCCACTCAGGAAGACGATATTTAAAAGAGACGTTGCCAAGTACAAAAGCACACCCAACACCCTGGTCTGTCTTTGAGCCATCAGTGTAAATGAACAAATTATCAAATTTAAACCGGAGTGCGTGAAATTCTCTCTGGTAGACGAAACTAGGTGTCGAGTCCTTTGGAAGAGAATGAAGATCAAAGTTAACACGGACTACGGGGCTTCGCCACGGTGGAAAGGTGCTCTCTCCAGTCGAGAAGATAGCAGGCATTGTAACGCCAAGCTGGCCGAGTAGCGAACGCAAGCGTACTCCCGGCGGTAGCAGAGCAGACGGGCGCATAGCGAAGAGACTGTCAAGTCAGTCGTTAAAAAAAACTGCGTACGTCGGGTGTCCTCGCATGGACGACAAACGACTAGCGTAACGGCTAAGCAGGAGTTCCCGACGGTAAGAAAGGGGTAGTTCGGCGGCTTCGGCATAGAGGCTATCAACGGGGCTAGTGTAAAACGCTCCTGTCGCCAGACGGAGACCTTGGTGGTGGATTGTGTTAAGGCGGCGCAGTATGGACGGTCGAGGCGAAGAATAGACGATGCTTCCATAGTCCAGTTTGGACCGAACTATGGTGCGATACAGATGGAGGACAGTAGACCTATCAGCTCCCCACGAGGTGCCACTTAACACCCGCAGCACATTGAGAGAGCGGGTACAGCGAGCTGCCAAACGGGATATGTGGGGAGACCAACTTAACTTCCTGTCGAAAACAAGTCCCAAGAACGTCGTGGTATCCACAAATGGAAGTACTATAGGGCCCAGACGAAGGGACGGGGGAAGGAACTCCTTCCGCCGCCAGAAATTCATGCAGACTGTCTTGTCAGCCGAGAATCGAAAGCCAGTGGCCATACTCCACGCGTGGAGAGTGCCTAGGCACCGCTGAAGGCGCCGCTCAAGGAGACCCGTTTGCTCAGAGCTGCTGTAGATCGCGAAGTCGTCCACAAAGAGGGACGCCGACACTCCCGGTGGAAGGTGATCGGCTATAGAATTGATTGCCACTGCAAATAAAACAACGCTCAGGACCGAGCCCTGGGGGACCCCGTTCTCCTGAATAAAAGTGCTCAATAAAACCGAACTAACACGCACTTTAAAAACACGGTCTGTTGAAAATTCGCGGATAAAAATTGGCAGGCGACCCCGAAAACCCCATGTATGCAGGAGGCGGAGGATGCCCATCCTCCATCAGGTGTCATATGCCTTTTCCAGATCAAAGAACACCGCTACTGTCTGGCGCTTCCGTAAAAAGTTATTCATTACTGAAGTAGATAGGGCGACAAGATGATCCACCGCAGAACGGTGCTTGCGAAACCCACATTGGACATTAGAAAGGAGATGTCGCGTTTCAAGCCACCGTACCAGGCGCCCGTGAATCATGTGTTCCATCACCTTGCAAACGCTACTGGTGAGGGAAATGGGGCGGTAGCTGGAGACATTTGTCCTTCCCAGGATTTGGTATGGGAATGGCTATGGCTTCACGCCAGCGTCGCAGAAAGGTGCCTTCTATCCATATGCGGTTGTAGGTGGCCAGTAGGAAGTGCAAGCTCGTTGGTGAAAGATGTTGCAGCATCGCCTCGTGAATACCATCTGGTCCTGGAGCGGAGGACCGCGAAGACGAGAGTGCGTGGTGGAGCTCTCGTAGAGTATACTCGGTATTGTAGCATTCACGATTCTGAGAGGTAAAGGGCAAGGAAAGCGTCAGTGTAGTGTGAAGAGCTAGAGACTTCTGCAAAATGTCGACCCAATGCGTTGGCTATTTGTGGAGGATCGACGGGACTGTGCGCTGATATGAAACCTCCTGGCAGATTAGAATTTATGTACCGGAACCGGTATTCCAACCTGGGACCTTTGCCTTTCGCGGTCAAGCGCTCTACCAACTGAGTTATCCCGGCACGCTTCACGGTCCGTCCTCACAACTTTACTTCTGCCAGTACCTCGCCTGCTACTTTCCAAACTTCACAGAAGTTCTCCTGCGAACCTTGCTAAAATAAAATAGCACACATGCAAGAACTTCTGTGAAGTTTGGAAAGAAGGAGGCGAGTTACTTGCAGAGGTGAGGTTGTGAGCGGACCGTGGAGCGTGCCAGGGTAGCTCAGTTGGTAGAGCGCTTGCCCACGAAAGGCAAAGGTCCCAGGTTCCAATCCCGGTTCCGGCATACAATTTTAATCTGCCAGGTAGTTTCCTTATGGGTTTGTTTTTCCTACTCATCTGTATTACCTTACAATTTTCTACAGTTAGCGCTACTTGTCATTTCTCACATCATACAGAAATTTGATTCAAGTCCTCCTGCATCCTACCATAGTCATTCATAATATATGGTCAGTTGATAGCTTTCTTTACCACTTAACTATAAGAGAGGGGGACGACATTCGCATTGCGGTCTCACATACATTTGAGCTAAGTAGCGTTGTATTTTGTTATAGGGCATACATTGGAGCTTTTTGTACATTCCGTGAACAGCTCGTGGTGAAATACATGGCATGCGGCCCAGAAAGCAGACTGGTGTCAATGTCATAAATCGTTCCGGTTTGATGACTAAACATCGTGGACTTGTGGTTGTTTCAAATGAAATGGCTATTAGGGACGAAACCTTACTGTCTAGTGTATATGTCCTTTTTGCGTCATGCCATATAAGACAGTGAGGAAATGGAGACGTCGAATGAGGATGAGCACGCGACCGACGAGGTCATTATCGACGTCTGTCGATGATGATAATGATGGATGATGATGATGATGATGATACGTATGATAGATACAAATTGAGACCACGTAGGAATACACTAGTATCACGTCCCTTTTTTTGGAAATGTGTGTCGGTGGAGAGCAGAGTTTACACCCGCAGAAAACTTTACATTTAATTGTAGTAAATGGTGTGATAAGAACCCCTTTCCTAGTGAGTAATAGCAGTAGGGTTATCGCTTTATTGAGAAGCACCCCGAGTCATGTAAGTAACGTCTAAATTGATATTTGGAAAATCACGAAAAACTTGGTGTCTTCCGTTCACGTTCATTCTGACTAGACAAATGAGACTGATATACTTCGAACTGCAATACGTTTGTACTGACCCGTATACGTACAATGCGTCCATTTATCATTCGACTGTCAGAGACAGCTAAGTTTTCTTCTTCTCTTTGGTCCGCGCTGTAACTCGTGATGTGCATCTGGAGGAGGTCCGCGGAACAGAATTGCAGAGATAGCGGCGAAAGCTCGCAGCTGGAGACGAGGTAACTATCCAAGTTGGAAGAAACGAGGCGGTAAGAATCTGTGGGACGGAAGCAAATCTGCGAGTGGTGTGGGTGGGTGGGATATATATTGTGAAGTTTATTCGCGGGGAAAGTGGTCGCTAGCCGCATCCGTATCCGATATGAAACGCGAGAAGGGGAGGAGGAGGAGAAGGGCTGGCAGAGTGGGAGGGGCGGCCAGGGGTCGATCCCTGCCGGTCACGCCCTCTGCAAGGTCGCGCGGGACGCGGGGCTAGCGGCCAAGGTGGCAACGGATCTGAGCACAGGTCAGGCGTACGCCGGTAACCACTACATCTATACAAACCAAACAGTCAAATGTTATATAAGGAACACATTACTGAGGCGATCTATAATGGTTTAGTAAGAGTTTTTCAGCCAAGATCGCTTTCTTCTTTTAATTACATGATCGGTTTCGGCGTGCTAGACGCCATATTCAGACCTGTCGTAATTTTTTACATTACTTCACTGCTATGTTAAAAATTGTTGCAATAGCTGTGATGTCATGTAAAAAAATATGACAGGTCTGAAGATGGCGTCTAGCACGCCGAAACCGGTCATGTAATTATAAGAATAAAGCGATCTTGACTGAAAACCTCTTATTAAGTCAAATGTTTGTAAACCTTGCAACACTTCACATGATTTCGTTTTTGGTCAAGCGTAAGCAATCGCGGTACCTATCTTGCAGATAGCTTTCTCATGTCCAAATATTTAAGCAAAATATTATGTACCCGTTCATTCGAAATGCCCACAGCACTAGCAATCTCGTGCAACCTTACCTCTTCTGTCATACATTACAATATCATGGATTTTATCAATGATTTCTGGAGTCGTAACCTCCACAGGGCGTCAAGAACGTACACATATGGCCACACCGAAAATTTAGAAACCACTTATAAATTGTTCTAATTGGAGGTACAGAGTCACCATAATGTTTATCAAGCTTCTCTTTAGTCTCCTGAGACGTTTTGCCTTTCATAAAGTAATGTTTAATCACCACACAAAATTCTTTTTTGTTCATTCTTTGACAATAACTCGACTTCCTTGATTCACAAGAATGCCAAACACAAAGCAATAGACCCATAGGGCTGAAACTTGGTGTGCATTCCTTCAAAAGATGCTACTAACTAAACATGACCTCAATACGCACCGGTGGTGCCATCACTCGGACGTTGCACGGTCTATTAAACACACTCGTACTCCATTATTTTGGTTTTTTTTTTATGGAGAACTGTGCATTTTCAAGATCAGGGAGATAGTTGCTGACCACAGTTAACACAAACCAGAGGAGGGTACCTGGGACTTCTGGATGTGTCATGTGTCGCACTTCCGCACTGGAGCGCCATCTTACGGATCACGCGGCCTTCCGCGTCGGGGGTTCGAATCCCCCCCTCGGGCATGGATGTTTGTGCCGTCTTTAGTATAAGCTAGTTCTTAAGTAGTTTGTACGTTTAGGGACTGATGACCCCGTTGTTAAGTCTCATAAGCTCTACAAACATTTGAACATTTTGAACAACCTGCGGTAACTTGCAAGCACTGATTTGGATCTAACTTTTAATGTCAACTTACTTCGCTGGGAATCTCTAAGGGGATTACTACATCACTACGTTTGTGTGTTTTGATATGCTTCTTCAAACCAGTCAAATTCGCATAATTTTCGGACTTTCAGTAAGTAGGGTATGCTCTTCTTGGGTCAGCTTTTTACTGGACGCAGCTACAACTGGAACACTGGATAATTCTCCAAACTTTCTGTAATGTTATTTGTACTTCGGGCCCATTTTACACACGAAACTCCCAGGAATTGAGATGTTCAAATGTTTGTAAATCTATGGGACTTAAATACGTTGGTTATCAGTCCCTACGCTTACAACACTAAAAGTAACTTTTGCTACGGAAACACTAACACCCATGCCCGGCGAAAGGCCGTCCGCACTCGCATATCTTAGTTTCTGCAATAACCTAATATTTCACAGCAGTGGATATTTTTGGGATAAATATTACTAGTTTTTAATTTTTTTAATTATTTAAAAACAAAAACAAAAACATTTAGAAGCACTGCTACCGAAAGTAGTTATGTCGGTGTTTTCATCCGGTTGTTGGCAATAATAAAAAAACGGTTACAACCGACACCAAATAAATACAGAAAAAACCGGTGGTTCAGAATTAAAACACCGGTATTGCTTTTAATCGGTCGGTTTTTCCCATTCCTAAGGTATAGTGATGAAAGTATACAGAATGAAACTTTCACTCTGCAGCGGAGTGTGCGCTGATATGAAACTCCCTGGCAGATTAAAATTGTGTGCCGGCTGTGGCTAAGCCATGTGTCCACCATATCCTTTCTTCTAGGAGTGCTAGTCTTGCAAGTTTCGCAGAACAACTTCTGTGAAGTTTGGAAAGTAGGAGGCGAGGTACTGGCAGAACTAAAGTTGTGAGACGGCATCGTAGTCGTGTCGGGCCGGTTGAGCGCTTGACCGCGAAAGGCAAAGGTCCCAGGTTCGAGTCCCGGTTCTGGCACACAATTTTAATCTGTCAGAAAGTTTCAATGTATACAGAGTTCAGCACCCAATCGCGATGAGGTATTTGGACCATCAAGAGTGAAAGTTACAACTTATGAGCTCTAAACAGAGAAAGAAAAAATTACACAAATGTATGTATGTTTAAGTGCATACCTGCAGTACAGCACAGCTCGACGCAGAAGTCCCTGCGTGAAGGTACCATGACACGGCGCTGCAGAGGCGAGACAACGACACATACCATTATTAAGTGGAGTAGCTGATGATCTGAGTGTGTAAATAATTCATGTAATAACAACATGTCGGGCTAATCCAGACGGCTAAATACGTCACTTGCGTTGTGTGCAATATTGACGCGCCGCTGGTCAACGGTTACTCCACTTAATACTGGAATGTGCCTTTCTGTCTGGGCTTTTATATCGACGTGCCACGGTGCCCTAACGCAGGGGCTTAGCGTGTACGACAGGCAAGCACCGGCAAATGAACAGTAACTGCTCTAATTTTACTTTTTCTTACCTCATTATGGGTACGACTACTACTCGTAGATCGTCTGGTCAAATATGAAGACCAAATTGGGCGTTGATTTTCTTTTTAAAGAATAATCGACTACAGTTATATAAAATTCGGCAAATAATTGGGGTGAGAGCTGTAGAGAGTGAAAAACTTCTTTGGTCGGTGAGCTTCAGCTAGAAACCAGAGCTGTTATTGGCAGTCGGTCAATATCACAGAGATATATTACTAGAACGGCAATGCCATATACAGTATCTTTGGTATCAGTGAAGTCTCGCCGTCATATTTATATACTATATCGTAAAAGCAGTCGTTTGCGTTATTACAGAAAATAGTCATAAAAATTCCGAAGAACTGACGCAACTATACTGTCTTTACCCTTTTGACATATGAGAAATTCGTGTGATGTATATGGCTGTAATTTTTTCAGCTGGATTAAGCTTCGAGACATATAGTAATGCGTTGCACTGATTTCCTGTTATTATTAATCTGTTCCAATTTCATTCAACTTCGGATTTTGTAGCAGTAATACGGTTATCATAGAAGTATAGTTTATCGTTGGATAACACGTATTCTCCTTCTTTTGAGAGTTCTTACGAATTCTACAGTCTGCTTTGACAGATACACTAATGAGTAGCGTTTCCTGTTTTTGTTAATCTGTTACCAGTTCCAATCAACTTCGGCTTTTCTTTTAATAGTATGGCCGTTATAAATGTGCTACTTGTCGTAGATAACACATCTCTTTATGAGTGTGTTTTTCAGATAACTACAGTCTACTTTAACTGTACGTAATGGTAAAATTTTAGTTAGCATCCCGGCGGCCTCACATGAATATGTTGGCAACGTCAACAATACGATAGAAAACCCTCGCCAACATATTCTTAGAAATCCACACAAAGTGACCTGATTAGTGTTTCGTACAGACGATGAAGTAAATAAATAATACTGTACTTGCTCTATGGTTGACGGGTTCTAGTATGTACCCTCATTCACTCCGTAAAAGTAATTGCCCTCGTAAACGAAGACTTCATGACAAAATATTTACGCTATCCCGCGATCGGTTAATGTCAACGTTACATAATTGACAACATAATGACGCTACCTAAAATTTAACCGTACGTAACAAGTTCTGCTCATAACACGATTCGACAATGTACGCCTATGTGTTAAATTTATTTATTGCGAAAGTATTAGTTAAAATTCAAATCATTTTTAATTCAACTAATAAAGCTTACAACGTCATATCGTATCAGATCATGGTAGTAGCGTACGGAAAATTTTTGACGTGAGGTGAGGCAAGATGGCGGCGTCAGGCTTCAATCACAGAGGAACGTTTGCCAGTCTAGTAATGTATGTCTGTGGTCAATATACACATACCGGTAGTAATTTGTTGTCGACGTGTTAGAAGGTGCTGTCAGTATGCCACAAAGTTACCCACCAGCTGCTGGTTGTTGTGGACGAAAATCTAATAATCACGGTATAGAACCATCCCCTGGAGGGGGGCACAGCCACTAACCTACCAGCCTTGCGCCTGCGCAATCAACGCAGCGGTGCAACCACACTGTGTAAGCATGTTACTCATATTCAATATGCACACAGTTATCACCGTGTCCAAGTGTGACCTGTAAAACACGCAGAAAGCAGCTGGCCAGGCCAGCCAACTGTCGAGACCAGGTTCCTTCAGTCTCTATCCAAGCACAGCACTCCCACGTTGTACAGAGTTATTCGCCATAGTAACAATCAAATGAATAAGTAATCGGTGTGATTTTTGTCAGCTTATTTGACGAGTAATCGTCAAGGGCGCTTTGGGATTTTTACCGAGCCACGTTTTTCTGTATAAATTTCTTAAATTTAAACTAAGCTTTAGGAGAGGCAAAAACGTAGTGCAGTCTCTACAGCATGTAAATAGGGATGTAACAAATTTTTACCACTATGTGAAAAAGGAAACAATACTACCTATGACTCATTCTACAGTTTTACATCGATACTCAGCAAGTCACATTCAAGTGCATGGCAGAGGGTTCATCGAACCGTTTTTAAGATGTTTAATACTCGCGGGAAAAAGGAACACGTAAATCTTTCCGTTTTCGATCTGATTTCTCTTATTTTATTGTTATGATCATGTCTTCCTATGAAGGTGGTGCTAACAAAATATGTTCGCATTCAGAAGAGAAAGTTAGTGAAAGGAATTTCGCAAATAGTTCTGGTCACAACAAGTAACGCCTTTCTTTTAATGATTTCCACCCCAAATCGTGCATCTTTTCTGTGACAGTCTCCCTTCTATATCGCGATAGTACAAAACGAGCTGCCCTTCTCTGAACTTTCTCTAAATCATCTGTCAGTCGTACATGGTGGGAACAAAATACATTAGAGACAAAAAAATTAATTACTTTTAATTCGCCGAAGACGTGATCAACCTGATATCTGGTAGAAAGTCTTGGCCATGCTGCATAATAAATCTTACGTTCCAGGTGTTCATCAGCCATACAAGGGATGATGCGATTCTGTAACATACCGACGTACCTCTCGCACGTCACGGTAGCAGTTACAATACCAGGATCACGGAGTTCCTCGAAGAAAAAAGGTCCGATGACGGTAGATATTTGGTTCTAATAAAACCCCATGTCACTCCAAGCATGAATGTCAATTTTTAGCTCTACATTATTTCGTGACTTATTAACAGTTTAACTGCCAAACCCGTCAATTGACGTAATACAAAAATTTCCGTAGACTGCCGATACCGTCAATTGACGGAATTCGATTTTTCAGGTTTGTAAATACGAAATCCCGTCCATTGACGGTCTCAGCATCTCTTCATTGTGCCGCAAGGTGGTAAGTAGAATGTTAGAAAAGGAGAAGACAGGTCTTGTTCGAACTGTAATAAAAACCAGGAAGGGAATGCGTTAGGCTTTGAAATCACCCAACATACAAAGAAGGGAACAGATATTCCGAAGGAGTGTAAGTCTTTTGGCTGTGTGCTGGAAAGACAAAAGATATGCATATATGGTAAGTACAAGACACAGGGCAGAAATGATATAATTATGAAGACAGAAGAGGTAAACAAAAAACACAAACCTGCTTGTGGTGTGGAGTAACAACAAAAAGAAGGTCGCGGTTATCTGTCCGATCAAAAGATTTCATACAGGGCTTTCGAACATAGAACAGTGAAATGGTGGAAGAAACTTGCATTTCACTGTCTCCTTATGGTGCCTGGTATATGCATGTATTCCCCATAACAAAATAAAAGCTGAGGAGATGCCTCTATCCAAGTTCATAAAGGTGTTGTGTGCAGAATTGCCAATGTGTGAAGACGATACTCCCAAACCAACTTCCGATGGAGGCCACCTGAGCAGGTTATCTGCAGGAAAGCATTTTCTAGAAAAAAATTCCACCTCCCACAGGTAAAAGTAGAATTCAAAGGATGTGCAAAGTATGCTCAACCAGAGGAAAAAAGCAAACTGGAAAGGCAGTAAGAAAAGACACATCATACCAGTGCAGTGAGTGCAAAATCGCAATGTGCAAAGAACCAGACACGCAGACAGCTGTCACCACCCTTCACAGAGGAATGGGGTACTTATAACTTTAGTACATAGGGCGCGCACTATCTCCGACGGAGTGTGTCTACCCCAGGAACTGGAACACCTGAGAACTGTATTTCGAAAAAATGGGTACTCAGAGTGGCAGATTCAGCGGGCTCTCCGCCCGACCATTACATCACAACCTGTGGAAACGGATGAAAACATGAGAGAGGATGTAGGCACTGCGTTCGTTCCATATACTGGCGCACTCTCGGGGAAGGTCGCCCGCATTTTGAAAAAAACACCAGGTTGGAACTGTATTTTGTCCGCCGAATAAAATTCGTGCACTGGTGGGGAGCGCCAAAGATGATCTCGGTTTGAGGAAGGCCGGCGTGTACCAGATTCCGTGTCAGTGTGGAAAGTCATATATTGGACAGACAATGCGTACCGTCGAGGATCGATGCGTTGAACACCAGAGGCACACAAGATTTATGTATCCGAGCAAGTCGGCAGTCGCTGAACATTGTTTGTCGGAGAATCATGCGATGGAGTATGAACGCACTAGGTTTCTGGTACAGACGTCGAGATACTGGGACTGCGTCGTTAGAGAGGCCATTGAAATTCGCACAAGTGACGACCTCATAAACCGTGACTGTGGCTATAATCTTAGCAAAGCTTGGGGAACCAGCGATTGGGTTAATTAAGAGTAAATGTAGCACACGTAACGAAGTGACGACCACGGTGGACAGAGCCCTCACACCGACGTCATCTCAGACGCCGGCGCAATCGGTTCCACTGCGCGGCCGCGGCGCGGGGCGCGGACCGCGGAGGGGTCGCTCCGCGGGCCGAGGGTATTTAAATGGCCCGCTACCGTGCTAGAACCCAGTTCCCTTCGAGCAGCCGTAGCGTGCGGATCTCCGTGCCGGCGTGTTTCCAGGAGCTCAGTCCGTCAGTTCACCTGATGATGGCGACATGTATGATCGCCGAAATATTGTGCCCGTTGTACACTATAAACCGGCAGTGCACCCGTGGGTATTTTGATTATGAAATACGCCGGGAGAAACTAAAGAATGACAACCATGTTTTACATTGTATCATACGAAATAAAAATAAATAAATAAAAAATTTACACTGTGTGAAATTATGTGTGTATATATGTAATAAGTGTTTTTATCAGTGTTTTATTATTGAAAGTTGAATAAAAGCTTTTCTACTACGAGAAGTATGATGTAAGAACTTTATGATTTCCGTAAACTTTTTTTTCCCAAAAAATGACATTGTTTGAAAATATGTGGAAAAGTAAACATTCAAAGAAACTGAAAGTAGGTAATCAGGAAGAAGTAGTCCAAGGCTTTCAGAAAAGGTTATTACCACACTTAAATGTTGTCTAGTTTTTCTAATACAAAATACTAAATGTTGCTAAAACACCTGGCATACTTAGAAATGGCAATGTTTACAGGGCCGGCAGTCAAAGTGTTAAGTTTCCAAATTTGATGACCCGGTATTGTTATTGACGTCTGAGAGTATTTCGCCTGTGTCGTACATGTCGGAATATTGAAAGTAATATGTGCGTCGGTTCTCTGGCTACTAATCACAATTTTCTGGCAGCGCTAGACAGGAATGATGGAGAAGAACAGAGTGTAGAGTGGTGGCGCTGACCTGCTGCCAGGCGAGGTTGGGGAAGAGGTCCCTGGCGAGCGCGGCGGCGACGGCCATGTGCAGCGCGGGCAGCGACACGCCGAACAGCGCGGCCACCCAGGTGCGCAGCGGCAGCATCGCGTACGCCAGGAACACCGCGAACACCACCTGCCACACGCCCTCCGCCGCCACGCGGCGCGTCTCCGACTTGACGCCGCCACCGCCACCTGCTCAAGAACACACAACACAATACTCAATAAATAAATAAAAGGATTTGTTTATAAATAACAATACTGCTACCAGACACGATTTTATTTATTTAGCACGACGCGTTTCGAGAAATAATTCCCATCTTCAAATGCGTTTTTTGTGCTGTTTCATATTATTTATGATGTTTTGAGTGTGTGAGTGCCTGCTTCATTCTGCTGTCGTTGATGTAACATATAAATATAAATACGCCCGACTTTACTTTATGGTTATCTTTATATGGAGTTAATGGCGGAATTTTCTGAAAAGCTTTTTACTTACGGTTTTCGTCTGGTCCATCTGTGGCAGCTCTCACACATGTCAAACATCACATATAATATTTTTGCACACAAGTACATCAGTTGTCACAAACATACATATAAATAATTACAGAAATGTTCTAAGCTTAACTTTACCAAAGATACATTTTTACAGAGTACGCTACAAAGCAATCCTTAGCTGCATTTTATCAAAACAATATTTCCATAGAGTATGCGAGCTTTCACCATTCTTCAGGTATCAGAACACATTTGTATATTCAAGAGTACAATTTTTTACTGTATCAAATTTCCCGTGATAACATGGTAACTCAACCACCAGCATGAAAAAATAAATAAAAAACAGGATTTATATTTTCTTTAGATTATTTACCCTTATTTGAATCGTTTTCCCTGTATTTGAGAGGTCTGTTAAATCACCTTTTATTAACACTTTGACTGCCAATCACGTCGATTGACGGGATACGGAAATTTCTGTAGAATGCCTATCACTCATTTTAGTGATTTTAAACATAAAATCAAGTTTATTGAGGTGAGAGATCTATCTTAAATGTCTTACTTGGTAAATCTAGTGTTAAAACCAGCCTACTGATCTAAATTTATTACATAAATCGCAATTTGCGGTCAGTTATGGCTTCACTCTACTAGGTTTAGATGGAATACCATAGTACGGCGAAAGAAAACTTGTGCCCGGCCGAGATTCGAACCCGGGATCTCCTGCTTACTAGGGGTTCGAATCCCGGCCGGGCACAAATTTTCTTTCGCCGCACTATGGTATTCCATCTAAACCTAGAACAGTGAAGCCATAACTGATAGCAAATTGCGATTTATTTCATTCGCTGAACGCTGCAATGTCGTAAAAATATATAATTGCTTCTAAATTTAGTTTCTAAATCGGTCGATTGGTCGCATTCATTGTATGAAACGGGGCAGGTAGGAAGTGTTGTCCGCTCACTTAGCAGGTAAATGAACGGACGCGGCTTCATGCAGAATATTCTCCCTGACAGTACTGAGAGGTGGCCAGGACAGAGGGGCGGCACAGCAACATATCTTGGTGACTCTACAAAGGAGTAGACTTACACAGACTGTTTGCGAAGTACAGGCGTTTTCAGTGGGGCCCTTGGCGTCAGATGTATATGAATTAGATGCTGCGTATTCAGTTCTGGATCTCTTTCCATGTTTTATGGACAGAGACCTTCTTGCTCATTTCAAAGAGCAGACAATTCTCTTTGCCAGACGGATAAGGAAACCAAGTGCAGCTCGGCTTACTCCTGCATGCAGAATGTCTCGCATTCTAAGGTATGGAAAGGTTTACATGGCCGGCAGTTAAAATGTGGGACGTGGGCAGCCAGGTCCGTGAGAAACTTCATTGAGTTCATCGAATGAAACATGCAAGACATGGATAACCATTCAAGTAACTATTTTAATACAGATATACCAGTTTAGTGTCGTGTCAACAGGTAAACAACCAAAATATCAAGTTATTAAGGAGAAGGCGAAAAACTAACATTCTTGTGTGACTTTCGATCCTAGTACTTCATGTGGAATGCTGAAATCCCACAACTATGTAGCTGAAAGTTTGCACTACAAATGTTATTTGTGGAGAAGCATCAACATCAACTATGAAACAGAAATAACGGTCATGTTCTTGTCGTAATATTGTGAAGAAATGCAAAGTGTAGTCGATATTTGTGGACCAAGGGGTTTAAACTCAATGAACGGAATTAAATTTACAGAGACGTTTCGTGAATGAGGACTACAATATGGAATGTGGAAATCTTTCCAAGAAAGTCGTCATTTATTTTTTGCAGACGTTCCAACCCTTCGTATTATTGTTTCAGCCAGTTCTTTTTTTTCTGCTCTTCTTTATGATGACTTTCTGAATGTCCCTGTACCTTTTTGGTTTCTTTCGTTTTTATACATATACAACTGCCCCCCCCCCCCCCCCTTTATAACTCCTACTGGAACGTCTCCTCTCCTTCATCGTCACTTTCTATTATTCTTTTTCAGCACAAAACGCCCGAAAATGTTTGCATGCGAAAAGTTTTGGCGAGAAAGGAGTAGTGAGAATTGTGGCAGCTGGTTACTCACTTTTCTGTCAAAATCTTTTCAACTGGAACATATCTGCTTTTGTGTGCTCTGTCAGCAGAATTTTTCAACTTTTTCCCTTCTATTCCTTTCCAATAAATTTTTTGATCGCTGCTTATTTTCCAATGCGAACAGTGTTCCATAAAATATTAGGGAAGGGAATGTCTAGTGCCCTCCGCCACGCATCTTACAGTGGTTTGCGGAGTACAGACGTGGATGTACAGATTAAGGCCAGTAACATATGTCACAGTGTGTAAAAGACAACTTTTTTTACAATTGTTATTTTTTATCTTTGCCACCGGTAGTTCTGTTGTGTGTGTACTCGAATCAGCTGATCAAACGTAACGATACGGATAGTTGCTGCGATGGGGTGTGTGGCACGTGTTAACTGGTCTCGTGGTGGATGTTGAACACAAACGGTCGCCTTGAAGTAGAGCCAAAATGTCTGACACGGCGTTCAAATTGCGAAGACTGTGGTGACCACTTGCAGACTACCGTCAGGTTGGAAGCCGCAGGTCGACCCACCGAGAATATTAGCGTGTTCCATACCATGCCCAACAAAGCAGTCTGTGAACCCTTCGTCGCTGAGAGAACTATCACTGGCGTCCCTTACTGCCTCGCGCTCAAAATGTGGCTCATGCCACAACTGAAAGCATTCCGACAAAACTGTGCTGCATCTGGTCTCATTGAAGTACAGCCAGTTTCTTAAACAACTGCGGAAAGAAGCAGGGGGCACCGTCTTGTCGGAAGGCTGAGCTTCAGTTGCGACATGAGCCACAATTTTAGTGACGTCATTGGTAGTTCTCTCAGCGAAGAAGGCTCCACAGACTGCTTTGTTGGACACGGTACGGAACACGCTAATTTTTCCGAACGTGTTCGGCAGTTGCATGAGGATTCGCCGTTCCACCGTATGCACGTGTTGTGTCGGTTGACCTTTCCTGGGAGATTAAAAGTGGATTCGCCGCAGAAGACTAATTTGCTTGCGAAGTTGTCATTTTCGAGATGGATCGGAGTGTTACGGCGAAACAATACGCGGAGCTTTGCTATTTGATACTCTCAGATTATTTACGAGTTAATTAACCCGCCGAAACTAGCGCCACAGCATCCTGCTCCTGCGCGCCAATTCCCTGGTCTGCGCCTTACCAAGTTTGTACGCATTGCACGGTGTCCCAGGGCTTATTTGTGTTCTATTGCGTCCGAACAGAACACTCCAGAGCTCTAAAAGTTTACTCGAATGCCTTGATGATGATTATGTCCCAGAGCAAAAGTAAGACGCTGGTCGTCGTATTTGGATTCCTTGACGTATGAAAACGTGACAGCAGATGTAGTCACCAACTGTATACAAGGTATTCGACAAAAGCTGCTGTACTGTGTCACACGTTATAGTGTTTAAAAATGTTACGGCCGGCCGCAGTGGCCGAGCAGTCAGCGGCGTGCCAGTCACGGTCTGCATGGCCGCTGCGGTCAGGGGTTGGAATCTCCCCCTTGGGCATGGATGTTTGTGCCGTCTTTAGTTTAAGGTAGTTCATAAGTAGTTTGTAAGTTTAGGGACTGATGACCCCGTAGTTAAGTCCCATAAGCTCTACAAACATTTGAACATTTTTTGAAAAATTTTACAATATGGGTGCAGTTCATTAGATTTTATGTATCGCATAACTAAGTCATATTTATAATCTCTGGAGTGTGTACGGTGGCACAATTAACCAATGAAACGTTGCATTTCCAACATCGATATGCGTATTGTTTGTTACTAGGTTCCAACAACAACAACTGCAGGCAAATATGATTTTCGGTGTGTCGGAAGCGCAAATACTACTTCGCCAGTATTAAAAAAAAAAAAGAGGCATCGAATTAAAATTTGTGCTTTAGCCGGGATTCGAACCCGGGAAACCGAGTGAGGTGGCGCAGTGGTAACACACTGGACTCTTATTCGGAAGGATGGTAGTTCAAATCCACCTCCGGCCATCCTGATTTAGGTTTTCCGTGATTTCCCTAAATCACTCCAGGCAAATGCCGAGATGGCTCTAAAGAAAAAAAAGGTTGAAATATTTGTATAGCTTATGGGACTTAACTACGGGGTCATCAGTCCCTTACCTTTCAAACTATTTATGAACTACCTACAACTAAGGACGGCACAAATATCAATGCCCGAGGGGGGAATCGAACCCCAGACCGTAGTGGCCGTGCAGACCGTGACTGAAGCGCCGCAGTCTCCTCGGCCACCGCGGATGACAACGCTACCACTACATAACTATGTAGAAAGGGTCCCATATCACCACGGAATGTAAAAATAAGGTAAAAACCAAAATAAGATTGACGACTTTTAGGCCTAAATTTACAAATATTACACAAGTAAAATCAATGTATTTTTGTTTTCACAGCATTAAATAAATTGAAAAAACCCACTGATGATGGCACAGAGGTGCTGAAACTAGTTTGGGTGCATGATAAAACAGTATTTTGCATATCACGCTGACCTCCTATCCAGAAATTTTTACTGCAGACACGGCAAGAATAAAAGCTGCAAGTCAGGAAAATGATAAAATGGCTTGTAATTGCAGCTGTGTCTCTCGTATGATCAATGGCGTTTGAAATTGCTGGCACATTTTTCTCCCTGGAAGAGACCCACCTGCTGCCTCAATGAATAATGGAGGGGTGTCACCCGCTCAGAGGGTGCTGGCGGCAGAGGGCAGGAAATTGAATTTAGCCAATGAGAATCCGTGCAGAGGCGCGCGCTCCTCTGACCTGATCGCGAAAAGGAAGTGAGTGCAGCCTTACTGCCCGCAGCAACGGAAATATGGCTCAAACCAAGGTTGATGATCAACACTGGGATACTTAAACAAATAATGCAATTCTCTGAGACAACATTGTCTCGTTATACCAAAAGGTATTAAACATAAGGAGAGGCATTGAATTAAAATTTATGCTGTGGCCTGGATTCGAACCCGGGACCTCCTACTTACTAGGTAGGCGCTTTAGACCACTTTTTTATATTATGATTACTATTATTGTTATTGTATAAATTAAAAAACAAATTTACATCAGTATGTACAGTTTTCGGGTTCTTTACAGTTAACAATACCTATTGATATAAAAATTTTGCTGTAGAAATTGACATGCAGTAAGATTAACACAAAATTATTTATCACATGGAAGTCAAGTCATAGGCCTCATTCATAGCTTATTAGTACTTTAGATCATTTTTGTCAACAGTTTTCCTTTCTGCGAAGTTCCTTCTTTCAGTTTGTTACTCTTATCTTCCATCCATCTGACCACCTTTACCCAATCCCTTGCTTTTCAAAAACGATGTCAAGCATGTTGCCAAAAAGATTTTTGTGATTTCCAAATCTCTTTATTCGCCAGTATTCCGTCTACAGATACATTATAAAATTAACAGTATTGTCAAGACCTCTTCTGTTAATTATATAATTTACGTAGTTACCCAGTAACCACCCATTATACTGTTATTCTTTTTTTTTTTTCGGGGAAATATTTTTCATCAGGTCGTAAAAGTATTTGCGGCGTGTATTTCCGTTCATTAGTTCGTGTGAGGAGTCCCAACTTCTTCCTAATCCTCAGGTGTCCTCCACATGTAAATCTGTGTACAAGCGTATCTACTAGTCCACATTTACCACAGTTATATGTGTCACTCATTGCTAGTAGTTTTTCATTGGTTGAAACTACATCATTAACTACTTTGTACCAAGTAGACTTCACTTCACTTGAGTTGATTTTAAGATGTATATTTGTCCATACAGTTTTCCAAGTGATGTTTGGATAAAGCATTTCTATTTTATTAGGAGTATCTGATTTTCCCCAGTTATTTATTAAATGTCTTGATGTAACGTGAGTCTTTTGCAAGATTTCGCCTGGCAGATAACTGATGTCTACATAAAATTTCTTGATATGCTTTAGTTTATAGTTCAGGTTACTGACATTAATCGGAGGCTGCATGTTTTATGGCTGAACAACAGAAAATAGTTTGAATGTTATGTTATTTCGGTCTTCATTTATCATCATCAAAGTACGTTTGATAAATAGTGCCGATGCTTTCCTCCTCATGTCTGTCAGTTCTAGGCCTCCTGTCAATTTTGTTTTTGTTCTTTGTCTGCAATCTGGGTGCTGGGAATATTTGTGCTATATAATATGCTTTGGAAAAGATATATGTGTTTACGATTTTAATTGTCTGGTCTAAGTTCGTGGAGCGCCAGCGAAGTTCGTGTAATGCACCTTGAATACTGTTAGTCGTTTCCCGCCAGTTGTATGCAGCCATTTTCATTGGACAGTTACTGAAGGTGATGCCCAATGTTTTGTGACTATCAACCACTCTGGCCCATGGTAAACATATGTTTTCAAAACCTCGAAGATTTAAAATGGTACTCTTTTGTGTGTTTATTTGTGCACCTGAGAATCGACTATATGTATCTAATTCAAGTTTTAAGATGTCAATCTCAGATTCTTTCCTTACTACAACACCAGCGTCATCTGCGTAGCCGGCCGCGGTGGTCGGGGTGACTGAGGCGCTCCAGTCACGGTCAGCACGGCCACTACGGTCGGGGGTTCGAATCCCCCCTCGGGCATGGATATTTGTGCCGTCCTAGTTCGTAAGTAGTTCATAAGTAGTTTGTAAGTTTAGGAACTGATGACCCCGTAGTTAAGTCCCATAAGCTTAACAAACATTTGAACATTTTCATCTGCGTATGCACGCACAGTAAAGTTTACGTTGGAGATTGTGAGTCCTGTGAAATTCTCTTCAAGACGTTGCAATAAAGGTTCCAGTGAGAGTACATACAAAAGCAGTGACAAAGGACTCCCTTGAGGAACACCCCGATCAATGTTTATAATTTTGGTTAGTTGGCCGTTTATGATGCTGCGAGCAGTTATTCCACTCATTTGTTTAAGAACACAGACTATATTATCATTAAAATCGAGTCGTTTCAGTAATAGTTCCATGTAAAGGTGGCTGACTTGGTCAAAAGCTTTGCTAAAATCAATGAAGAATAGTGCACACCTGATGTTTGTTACTGCAGCAATCGATATTAAGTCTCTATATTCGGAAACTGTAGACATAATTGTTCTTCCAGGAAAACAGGCTGGATGGTTTGTTATAAACACAGCGTTGCAGCCAAAGCAACTACACGGACTGTCTTAAAGCACGTCTCCCTCCATACCACCCACTTTAATTCTGCCTCATATTCCCTGCAACGCTGTGTTAGCTGACAGGTCTAAAGCGCCTACCTACTAAGTAGGAGGTGTCGGGTTCGAATCCCGGCCACTACATAAATTTTAATTCCTCTCCTTATTTTTAATACTGGGATACTTCTTTTGGCAACGAATGCAGTCGTTGCTTCCGACGTTGTGCGTCTTATTATTTCCTCCCACGGCATGTGCTGAAGTAGTTAACCAGCTATGCCATATACGGCGAAAAGGTGATGTTCGCTGTCAAAGAAGTCGGAGACGATTCAGCTGCTTATTGCGGGCATGTAACTGAATTCAATGTAGCAGCTGAAAATTTGCGCGCAGACTGTGTATCAAACCCGGATTTTCAGCTTAAACAGGTTATCTATCTAGACACGGTCTCTGACTTTACGGAAATAATATCCGTAGTGTGTGTTGAAGGAAAAATATTTTGAACTGTTGGCAATTTCATGTTAAGTGCTCGCGAAATGTACAGAATTATTGTGTTTATTAAAGTTATGGTTTTTTAGTTTGGGAAAGGTGCTACCAATTTCCTAACGCAGACAATGCAACTATTCAAACATTTGGTTCTATTTATGATTACTTATTCATCTGATCACTTCCAATAAGGAACCAATTTGATTGAATAATACTTATTCAACTAAATCTCTGACTTCGCAGACATCATTGGCAAACGTTAGAATAAAACCATTTTTATTGATGAACCAGTTATTTTATGTAATATTTCTTATTTGTTTCGTAAACTACAACCTATGCATAGAGATTTGTAACTACACACAGGTAAAAACTAATATATGCAACTAAGGTAGTTGCAGGGCATGAAAGACATGTACGGATCTGCCCTAAGATAACATCGAGCCAAACTTCTAAATCAGAACCGTACATAGCCCAAAACGCAGCGTGAAGTCTCTGTGATGATAACGGTGCAAGATAAAGCGTATAGTCGCAAGTCTCTGCGAGACAGAAATTCTCAACTTCTGCCGTACACTACTATCGCAGTGTTCCTTGCCCATTAGCCATGCACTATAGGTGCTTCCCGTGAAGATATCTAGCCTCGTGAGCATCCACAATGGAATATAAGGTTCTTTAATTTCAGTGTGACTGCCCACGAGGCTAGATTTCTTTAAGGGAATCACCTATCCATGACTGCGATGGTAGTACACACCAGAAGTTGATAATTTGTGTTTCGCTGAGCGCCTGCCTGGATGGATATCTGCATAATAAGCAGGAAACCCAAATTTGATTTCCAGTCAGCACACAAATTTTCTACTCCTTCACTGAATTTAGTTTAATGCCCACAATAAGCAACTAAAATGCCTCTCTATTTCCTATTAGCTGCAAAGGACTATGGTATGTGTTCTTTTGGACATAATAGAAGAAACAGACACCACATATGTATGTATAAAGGACGTAGGATAGGTTTAGTAATTAAAGGAACCAGACTGCTAGTTCATTACGCCCTCCTGTACTGTAAATCAAGGAAAAAGTCTGAATACGGGGTGGCTACTCTGAACTGAATTTCAAATTCCTGGTTTTCTCCAAGCTTCTTTTTTTTTTAAAAAAAAAAAAAAAAGAATTAAGTTTAATTTTTTATGATGTATATTTTGTTAGTTGGACAAGTATTAAAATATTACATGTGATGATTTGATTAGTGTAACTCTGAAGGGAGGTTGTTCCAGTGAATCGTATGTTTATACTTTAAAGAACCATTTGCAACTATTGGCCTACGGGATTTGTTAGAAAACCACTTTGAGGAAAATAACAATCCCTTTACTGAAATTTCCTGATTAAAACTGTATGCTGGACTGGGCAGTCAGGTGTGCCAGGGTAGCTCAGAGAACACTCTCCGCTGGAGACAGAAAATATTGTTCATTCCTTTACCATGTATCAGCTTCAAAATCTAAATTATTTCTCCCTGCATGTCCACTATTATTCAATGAGTATTTTAACTCAAATTCATACATTCTTACAGACCGATTCAGAAGGCGATGAAAAATTAAAGGCAATTAAATCAGGAAACAGCACACAGCAACCCATCTTATGTAAGATAATTAATGACACAGTTAACACAATACACTATAGTTTTCATCATAACAACATGCTACAATTTAACCTTTTTTCAAAACAGAATTATCGTTAAACATAGTTCATCAATGAAAAAGACTATGAACTTAATGTAGTGATGACTTTTTATCTATGCTGTGTGTTGTGACGTCATATTGTGCTGTAATCCTACTGGTGGACTACTACTTTGATTAAACATATTTATCATACCATGATTACATCACATGCACATAGCTTTTGTACTGCGTGCTGCAGCAGGAGCTATCATCAGTCTGGAAATCTTACTTTACTGAAAAGGAATGAAATTTAAAAAAATGTTCTGGATGTATTTCACTGTGTTTGAAGAAGTGACATCAGGAAGAATCGGCTGCAGAACATACCCGCAGACGCAATTAATTCAATTCCTCTTCCAACAGTTTAGCTTAAAACACACGAACTTAAAATCAAATTCCTAGGTTTTCCCCGGTTTTTTAAAGATGGGCAAAAATCCTGAGTATTTCAAGTTTTATTTTTTATTTTTAAGATTCCTGCTGCAGTAGACATCCTGGAACATTGCTAGTGTCGAATAATTTAGAAAGGCTTGATCACTCTTAACATAATCTCAACAAGTAGGTATTAAATAGAAATCACGGCACGGAGTTCAATGTAAAACAGAAAAAAACCGACAATGGGATCTCTCAACATGACTCCCAGTTTTATAAAACGCTGTGCTGAAGCATCAAATAGTCATCTACAATGCACCTTTTCTCGCCTCTAAGAACAGGCATGGGAAAACAGCGGGTCAATTTCAGCCCAATAATGCGTCGTGGACAGGGAGGAAGGGGGGATGGAGAGGGACCCAGTGGAGAAGGAAATGGGACGGGCTGGAGGGAACAAAGAGGACGGAATGCAGCCCGCCAGAGGAAAAAAAGCCTGCAATAACCCATCAGGGAGCCGTGCGAGCCACACGCACGCAAGAAAGAAACCATGGGCAGGCGGCGAAATGAAGTCGCATACCTTGTTACCGACGATAAAATTTGCTGCTCTTGACTTTTACGTGGGTCAAGTATCAGTCTTCTATTCTCTTTGTGTGTGTAACCACATATGGTTGTTCTGCCTATCAGAGCGAGACACGTATGTCATCTTTCACCACGAACTGGCGAATTCATACTAACGCCGAAGCAATCCGCCTCGAGTTAGTTACTTCTTATGACAGGTTATATAAGCTGTTCTACAATACTGAGTATATTCGTCATTTCGTGTTTCACATATTAAAATTTCTGAAGTGCAATTCAAACTCATTGCGATATAGGGGAGAGAGCGTCACGGAAATGATGCACGAGTTGGTGTGGAAATCATTGAAAGAAAGGTGTTATTTTTTGCGGCGGGAAGTGATTCGTGTCTCCTTAACTTAAAAGGTTCTAGTTACGTCGTAATAACTTAGTGCTGAGGGGATGGGTAATGTTACTGTGAACTACAATAGCTGCTTCTTTCGTTTCGTCCATCTTAGGAACACATTAATTCATTCTTCTGTTCTTCCTACTTTTCCAATATTCTTTCATTCTCATACTTTTCATCCTTCTTCACTCTTCTGCCCACGACTACTTCGTTATCGGTCCAGTTCTGTCATCTAAACCCGCAAAGGCCTGAATTTTTTATTTAAAAATCACCCTGTTGTGTATGTCTGGTTCCCATATTGTCAGATCTCTTTGTACTTCTTGGATATACCGTATTTTGCTTCTCTTGTACAACAAGAATTGTGTAATTTGCTGCGTTAACCTCCACTGATCCATTCTGCGAATGTGTTCAAAGAACATGCTGCTCCTTCTCCTTATGACACTGAACATTTTTTCTATCTTGGAATAATAAAAACTTTTGAATGTATATTTTGCTATATTATTTCTTCAAATCTATCTTCAAGGATTTTATGCAATGAATTTAATGCTTTGATAGACCCTAATGTAGACATAAATACTGAGAGGCAAAATTTTCCAAATTTTCTTCTCAAAACTGATTTTTAGAAAGCAAAAACTGCAATTTGGAAATTTCAATACGATCACACATAGTACCGATTAATTTATTTTTAAACTGCAAAGATTTTTTAAGTCGTGTAATTAACCTGTCTTCCTTGAAAGCGAGGCCAGGGACCCAATTGTTCAAATGTTTGTAATCTTACGGGACAAAACGTCTGGCGTCATCAGTGCCTAGAATTACAAAGACCCTAAGCTAACTTATACTAAGCACAACACACACACACACACACACACACACACACACACACACACACACACACACACGATGGAAGACTCGCGCAGCAAGATTCGTAATTAGGACATTAAAAGAATGATATATTTTTGTTTTTCTTTTAGAATGAACAAGACTTACCTCTTAACGTAGTGATCAGTTCCCTTCTGTCTGGTTCAACAATCCTCTCGTGTGTAACGGAATGTTTATTTTCGTAGTGACGGCGCCCTGTCTGTGCCTTTATACGGTAGAGTAGCGTATTAAGCATTGTCCTTTCCCATCAACCTTAAACAATTTTCCCATTGAGCAATAAAAACGGCACACACATATCCGAACCTTTTGTGCATATGATAAACGACCCAAGATAGATCAACAGTGTCCTCTTTAATGAGATTTGAACGGACATTCAGCGCATCCAAGAAAACGGGAGAGCGAGCGCTGTCTCTGTGACACGCGTGCTGCGACACGGCGAGGCAAGGCAAGCACGGGATACCCAAGAACCGAGAGCTTGAGTTGGAGGCCCCTCATTAAACTGTCCATGCCACAATCTGCCGAAAAAAACGACACGAAGAAGAGAAGGTTACATGAAAGTGCGTCGGGATTATCTTCGTAATTAACTACTATATATGACAAATGGAGGGGCATTATTTCGCATGTCATCATCAACAAAAATTGATAAATTTCTCAGTATAAATGATTACATCATTTACAAGCAGCAGAGGTCAACACGAGCCTATGAATCACGTTCCGCGGATCTTTAAAACAATAACCCTCCGTGACAAAACGCAACTGACTGGTTGTTGATTGGAAATTACTAGATGATGCGTGCCGGGTAAGTGAATAAAGCAGCCCGCTGTTTCGGCAGACGAACACATCATCTGGTGATGGCTGCACATGAATCAACGCCGTGTTTATATTGCGGACAGAGCACTGACTAATGGCCAGCAGCGCTTTCCAATCAGCCGGAGCGCCTGACGCTGTACTGCCAGACACCGCAGTCGAGCGGGTTGCCGCCGTCTCACAGTGTAGGCGAACTGGCTCCGCTAAGCGAAAATAACGTGAATGCTTGCTGCGAATCGGCAGCTCCAACGTTTCCAACACCATCCCACCGCAGTTAAATGTCCGGAGCGAGTACATCGATGATACATTCGCATGTACTCTAACTTTCAAGTCAGTAACGGGGGAACGCCATGCCGATAAATTACTACACAACTGAAATGAGGTTCGTTCCAGCAGCTGCCAAACGGCTACTTTCAAGCGCTAAGAAACATGTGTTACTGCGCATGCGCAGCTACTATAACGTAAAAACCCTTGTTTGATGGAACGCTTTTTCCACTGTTTCTGGCTGAGTTTGAAAGAATAATTACAATACTTTCCTTACTAATAAGAAGAAGTGTAAACGAGAAATATCTGATCTGAAGTGAGATTGCAGTGACTTTGAAATAATCCAAAAACCTTCTACAAACACACACGTATCACGTGATGGCTACCCCTACTCTAACTCAGACCTTTCTGCGCATGCGCAAATTGGCAGCTCGACCGCACCAGAAATATTTTCCGGGTAGCGTCTGGCTGCTTGCGGCAACTGCTGAAACACCAAACAGTCACACGCCAAGTAACCAGAAGCGGGAGAAGGCGCTGCTGGAACACAATTTCAGCGTTGCGCATGCGCGTCAAGCAGTCTGGCAACTGCTGGAACGAACCTCTCAACAACTTCCCATTTAACCATATCACAGTAAGAAGTAATCCAACTACCCTGGTCATTACAATTAGGGGATCAGTTAAGATGTGTACGTTCTGAAGTAGTGTCATCGGCGGAATGAATTAAAATGGTTCGACATCTTTCTGTAGGTTCTACGTATTGGAGACAACAACTTTACAGCAAACGAAGCAGTGGTAATAACAGAATTTGTGCAAATGAGGTTGGTCTAGAGCAGACCAAACAAATTACACGAACAGTTCAGCTAGTGCAGTGGGCAAGTAGCGAAATGTAACAATGTGAACGTGACTTACCCGAAGTTACGGCATGCAGAGCCATAGGAAGGTTGGGAGCGGGAGACACACAGAGGGAGGTGGCTGCAGCTACTGGAGTGTCCCAGGGAGTGTTTCAGGACTTGACCGTGATTTCAGACAAAAGAAACCCTTAAAAGAAGACAAGGCCAACGTCGTTCAGGGTGACATCACGAAGAGAAGACAGTTATCTGCGGTTAACAGCCCGTCGAGACAAGAGGCTGAATGCAACTCAGTTGCAACGCACCATCCAGGCAGCAATATCAACAGAGACAGCCCGAAATCGCCTTCGGAAATTTGACCTCTACGCACTGATGCCTATGATGCGTATGTCCAATTAAATCCACTACACCGTTTACCCAGCAGAAATTGGGTGGAGGAACATCAGGAGTCTTAACGAATGGCGCCGGATGCTGTTCACAGATGACTCAAGATTATGTGTTCAGCAGGAGAATCGTCGTGTCCTCATCTGGACAGAACGTTGAACTTGGAGCAACCCTTCATATGTGCAGAAAGCATGACATCGTGGTGGTGGATGAATGTCACGGGCAGGAGTCAGTATTGTCGATCTCTCGAACCTCTAGGCCGTTCACTTGTTGTTGTTGTTGTTGTTAGAACTTTAGGCGCTCAACATCGCGGTCATCAGCGCCCCTAATAAGAGTAGGTGAGTCCAATGTTGCTAAATGGCACAGCAGCCAGGCAAGGGTAGAGGGAAAAAGAAGGGACGTACGCTCTTCCCCCTACAGCATATGTATAATAATGGAAAGTTCAGTGGCACTATTAAGAAACTAGACAAAACAAATAAATGGGGGAACAAGGCTTAAAAGACGGTGGGCTCGATATAGAAGAACGAACCGAATGATTATCTTCTTCTATCTATGATTTAGAACCGTCGACCTAAGATATTGGTAGGAGGTCGGCCAAAACAAAAAATCGTAGAACGCGTGCCACTGTCATTTCATTGTCACCTAAGGCTGTTCAGAGTTAGAGAGACGATATCCTTCAATTTTTCGTTGTTGCCTACGCTGGTCCCATATGACATGGTTTCCTTCCGGATAAAGGTAACGCTCGTCCCAATGAGCTACGCTGGTGGACAACATGCTTGTAGCTGAGGAAAGTGATCGAACGGAGTTGCCAGCTTGTTCACCCTTTTGAGCACGTCTGGGGAGCACTTGGCAGACTCATTTCTGTAAGACCACCTGCTCCCGAAACGGTTGTACAGCTGGATATTGCACTCACGGAAGAATGCTAAAATATACCTGAAGAGTCGATTGATAACCTCACTCTGTCCATGCCACTCAAGTGGGGATCTGTACTGGCCGTTCTAGGTGATCACACACCATACTAAGAGGGCAATGAGAACGACATTTTCACTAATATGATAGCCCCATGGTGCCTCGGGTTTAAGTAAACGCCATGTAAACCTAAAGCAGAGAGTTGAGACAGAAAAATATCGTACTGTATCACACAGAACCAATATCTGAATAAAATACGTTATCTCATGTATATTGTGGACGTTATCTTACCTGATCCCATAATTGCTCTGAGCAATGTAGTTGACACAATGGGGAGTCCGCGTGGCGTATGACAAAAAAATGTTGCTTAATTCATAAATTGCGACAGGCCCATATCGCGATGCGAGCTGCCCAAACAATAGTAACGCGAAATTTAGGTAGGGGAGAGAAACCATTGGCGTAGCTTAGCCCTTGCGGGCGGCATTGTGTCTCGGACACTCAGGTTGGGACACCTGTTCGGAGCGCGGGACAAAGCTGGTAGGCCTCCGCCACAGCGTCGCTTCCGCTTGCTTTTAAATGTAACGGCTACAGGAAATTCTCCATTTCTCCATTTTGAGCAATTTTTACATTAACCAAACTGGTAATGTAGAAATTACTCTGCCCCTTCCATTCGATTATCCTCAAAGTAAGGAATCATTCTGTGATGTTTCTTCGTTGGTGAAACTTAATAAACCGTCCTAAATTTATTGATTTAATTTTGCTACTTTGTAATTAAGGACCCATTCCGTCTGTTATTGGTATCCGGGAATTCGTAATTTTACTGGCAACTCGAATCCGTGGTCGGAATAACATATTTAATTTTAATTTGCTCTGATTTCTTTCTTATGGCACAGCCGTTGCAGCCAAGCATTGTGTGCCCTCAAAAAGTCTGTGTGTTACAAAACTATACGAATGTTCTTGTCAAATCATCCACACCCACGTTCACGTCGAACAACATGGGAGTTGTGTCTTAATTGAATTACTGTTGGACACAACTTCGAACTGTGGAATCATTCCGAGGCGGCATTTCGCGAATATGTAACAGACACACCCAACTGTTGCTCGGCGACGGCGGTAGATGGCAGCTCAGTGGTGAGCCTTATCTGTATTACTAAAATGCTATGCCCATGTATATACATCCACATATATACTCTGCAAATCACATTTAAGTGCCTGGCAGAGGGTTCATTAGCCACTTTCATAACTTTTCTCTAGCGTTCCATTCTCTAATAGCGCGCGGTAATAACACCTAAATCGTTCCGTTTTCGATCTGATTTCTCTTATTTTATTGGGATGGTCATGTCTCCCTAAGTAGGTGGGTGCTAGCAAAATATTTTCACATTCAAAAGTAAAAGTCGGTGATTGAAACTTCGCAATCACGCCGCAATGAATAACGTTTTTCTTTTAATGATTTCCACACCAATTCGTGTGACGTTTCCGTGGCGCTCCCCCCCCCCCCCCCGTAACGTGATAGAACAAAACGAGCTGCCCTTCTCTGAACCTTCTCAATGTCTTCCGTCAGTCCCACCTGGTGAGGGTCCCACAAGGGGCAACAGTACTCCAGGAGAACGCACAAGTGTGATGTAGGCAGTCTCTTTGATGACGCTGGTGCAATGAAACGTAATCTTTGGTTCGCCTTCCGCACAATATTTTCTATGTGTTCTCTCCAGTCTAAGTTGTTCGTAATTGTAACTCCTGGGTATTTGGTAGAATTTACGATCTTGTTCACTTCGTCGTCTTTGGTGAACGACTTTCGGAAAGCTGTGTTTAGCAATTCTGCCTTAGCAGTACTGTGATCTGTAGTATTACCATAGCTATCGCGTAGTGAAGGTATTGTTTGTGTTTTGTCGCTGCTTTATTTCACGTATGACCAGAATTTCTTTAGATTTTCTGGGAGATGTATGGAACCTGTATTCAGATTCCCACCTGCCAACGGCTGCCAGGCCGAAGACAAATTTGATTTACAGTGCTCCATCTCATATGGACCGATTCAAAAAAAATCTACGATTTTGCCATATTCTACATGTCAAATTGTATAATCTTGTGTGAAACGTTTAATACTGACGTATCGGCATTTATTGGTACCACAGTCATCGCACGATCGAGGAAGCCGCCGTTCGAACCAGCGACATTCATGGCTTACCGCAGCGGCCGAAAGAGCGTCGCGAGGCGTCGATCACGTGCCCGCGCGGCCGTGCAGCACGTAGCTTGAAACTTCCTGGCAGATTAAAATTGTGTGCCGGAACCGGGACTCGAACCTGGGACCTTTGCCTTTCGATGGCAAGCGCACTACACAATATTAATCTGCCAGGAAGTTTCATATCAGCGCACACTCCGCTGCAGAGTGAAAGTTTCATTCAGGAAGCTTGGCCGGCCGCGGTGGCCGAGGGGACTAAGGCGCTCCAGTCACGGTCTGCACGGCCACTACGGTCGGGGACTCGAATCCCCCCTCGGGCATGGATATTTGTGCCGTCCTAGTTCGTAAATAGTTCATAAGTAGTTTGTAAGTTTAGGGACTGATGACCCCGTAGTTAAGTCCCATACACTATACAAACATTTGAACATTTTTTTTGTCGCTGGGAGAGCCAGTCGTGAAAAAATTGTATCACATGGTATGCAAGATGTATGAGATCGGGGAAATACGCTCCGACTTCAAGAAGAATAGTGTAATTCCAGTTCCAAAGAAAAGAAGTGAAGACAAGTGTGATAATTACAAAACTATCAGTATAATAAGTCATGGGTACAAAATACTAACACGAATTATCTACAGACGAATGGAAAAACTTGTGGAATCCGATCTCGGGGAAGGTCAGTTTGGGTTTAGGAGAAATGTAGGAACACGGGAGGCAATACTTACATTACATCTTACATGATAGGCTAAGGAAGGGAGAAATCTACGTTTTGGGCGTTTGTCGATTTGGAGAAAGCTTTTGACAATGTCGACTGGAATACACTCTTTCAAATTATGAAGGTAGCAGGGGTAAAATATAGGGAGCGAAGAGTAAAATTCAACCTATACGAAAATCAGACAGCGGTTATTAGAGTCGAAGGGCAAGAAAAGGACGCAGAGGTTGGGAAGGGAGTAAGACAGGGTTGTAGCCTTTCCACAATGTTCTTCAATCTGTACACTGAGCAGGCAGTGAAGGAATGGAAGGAGAAATTTGGAGAGGGCATTAAAGTGCAGGGAGAAAAAATAAAAACATAGCGGTTTTCCTATGTCATAGTAATTCTGTCAGAGACCGCAAAAGATCTGGAAGAGCAATTGAATGGGACGGACAGTGTCTTGAAAGGAAGATATAAGATCAACATTAACAAGAGTAAAACGAGGGTAATGGAATGGAATGTCACAAAATCAGGCGATGCTGAAGTAATTAGATTAGGTAATGAGACAAAAGTAGTAGATGAGTTTTGTTACGTGGGTAGCAAGATAACTTTTGACGGCCAAAGTAAAGAAGACATAAAATGCAGAATGGCTATGGGAAGAAAAGTGTTTCTGAAAAAGCAAAGTATGTTGACATCCAATATTAATTTAAATGTTAGGCACTGTATGGGAGTGAAACATGGACGATAAGGAGTTCAGGCCAAAAATGATAGAAGCTTTTGAAATGTGGTGCTACAGACGAATGATGAAAATTAGATGGGTAGATCACGTAACTAATGAGGAGGTGCTTAACCGAATCAGGGAGAAAAGGAGATTCTGGCACATCCTGACTAAGAGAAGGGATAGATTGGTTGGACACATTCTGAGGCATCAAGGAATTGCCAACTTAGCAGTAGAAGGAAGCAGATTCAAAAGAATGTAGGTTGCCGAACGTATTCTCAGACGAAGAGACTTGCACAGGACAGGGTAGCGTGGAGAGATGCATCAAACCAGTCTGCGGACTGATGACCACAACAGCAACAAACTATTCTTCATGCAATTAGGAAGAATTGTTATTAGTTGGTTTTGTAATATAGTTAACCTAAGCTGTATCTAGTTTTCAAGAAAAACAAATACAATATGACAAGTATTACAGTTGACGACTGTGGGTTTTGTTGAGGCAGCGTGACTGACGACACGCAGTTCTTTGATGAAGGTTATATATATATATGTCAGCACTTGGCGACTCGCATAGTATTTTACACATAAATTTAATTCTTTACAAAACTCTTCCCGCTGCCACCAGCCGCAAAATGATGTAGTCAAAAAAAGTATGGCAGTCACTACAGTTTCGATGTCAACGAGGCAAAAAGTGAGCGTAACGTATTACGTTTTAAAATGTATTGGATTGTACGCCGGTATGTTTTAAGTTATTACTTCTTTAACAGAGACTCTATTCGCAATACAGTTTGCAGACAGTACCCAAACATATAATTCAATCTACTTGCAAAATATTTGACGGAAACAGTTCAGTAGACAGTGAAATGTGTGATGTCTAGTTTTCTGTCTAAAATGGAGTACAAATTACCGTACCTCGATCTACTGTTTGATAAAAATGTTTGTAATTGTAAGGTAGTTAACCACGTTGGTTATCAGTCTCTAAACGTACGAAGTACGTAATCTAAAATTAACTTACGCTAACCAGAACATGAACAACCGTGCCCGAGGGACGACACGAACCTCCAACGACGAGCAATCGCGCGTTCCGAAGCAAGGCGCCTCAGAACTCTGTCACTCCACCGCGGCAGTTTTTGATAATGAGACTAGTTAGCGACTTCTCACAAGATTTAAAACATTTTGACGAAGTATTTGGGCAGTGCAATTTGTGTGTGTGTGTGGCGCGCGCGCGTGCAGAATGTTTCAAGAAAGGTTGTAGAAGACGACGACAGCGGTGAGGGCGCATCACCCCAGCCATGGTGCAACAGTGGTAACGCCTCGTAAACTATCAGGGGTGAGAGTGAGTCGACTTCTATTACGACGTGGGAGACCTGCGCGTAGTCCGGGTATCCTCCTACCTTTGACTAATGTGCGGAAACATGCTGGACGGCAGTGGTATAGAGAACCATGGTGCTGGGGACAGGAATGGCATCAGTGTTTTCAGAAGAATGCAGGTTCTTAGGCTTTCACGGCCGGCGTCTTCATTAATTAAAACTTCCGGGCTAAGTTGCCGTGGTCCATCGACTCACCCTTGAAGATGTTGCCCGCAACGAAACGTCGGGAGTAAGAAGTTTTATCGATGGACCACGGCAACTTAGCCCGGAAGTTTTAATTAATGAATGCAGGTTCTGTTTGAAAAAACTATTCCCGAATTGCCGTTCGCCGCAGAGAGGGGGAGCGGCAACACAGTGACTGTAGTTATGAATGGCAGATTTTGTCCACCTATGCGGCTACAAATAAAAATGCGAATTTTCTCGCGTGACGCGTTTCGTTTTAATGACAGTAAAACATCTTCAGTGGTCTGTAATAATAGAAATCTACAGTTTGTTTTGTTTTTAGATCGAAAACAGTTCGTTAACGAAACATGAAAAGTTAGACCTAATGTTTTGTTACTTACGAAAATTTTGCTCTTGTTATCGCCTCACATCATGGGAATGCCGGGCCTGTTTCATGCTAGTACCGCCGATTCTTCACGCAGTATCATTTTTTCCCCAATACTTCCACTGTCCATAATTGTTTTTCACAGATCAGACGTGTTTGTTTTTGTTTTGAATGAGTCTGCACAGTGTGTCATTGGAGTGTTGCCAACATCACGAATGTAGTTCTTTTTGTGTGTTTCATAATAAATTATATTTTAGTGTATTTACTTTTGATGTAAGCGGAATGGAGTAGTGGAAAGATATAACTTTTTTTTAAATTGTGAGGTGGAAATGTATTTAATTTTTTAAATTATTATTATTATTGGGGGGGGGGGGGTTGAGTAGAGGGGAAAAGACGACTGAATGGTGATTGTATGTGATAAGGTGGTATTTGAAGCAAGATGGAAGACAGAAGTGTTGGGCGGAGGTTGGGTGGTGGTTGGTAGAGGGGAGAAATTTGTCAGTTGGCTTTTATCAAATAAAACTGTGTTCTTTCTGGAGAAGTAAAAGTAAGTGTGTGTGTGGAATTTTTTTTTTGGGGGGGGGGGGGTGGAGGAGGGGGGGAAGAATTGGGACTTGTGTTTTTTTGTTGAATCTAGTATGTGATGTGGGGGTAACAGTGATCAGAACGAGGTTGAGTGGTCGTTAGCAGGGGGAGCGAGCAAGTTTGGGAGGTTTTATTTCAATGTGTGTGACAAGTTCGGAGAGTCATGTTTAGCGGAGAGGTGGGGTAAGTAACAATATATTAGGCCTACTTTTCATGTTTCGTTAACGAACTGTTTTCGCTCTAAAACAAATCGAACTGTAGATTTCTATTATTATAGACCACTCAAGACGTTTTACTGTCATTTAAACGAAACGCGTCTGGTGAAAAAAATCGCATTTTATTTGTAGTTGCATAGACGGACAAACAACTGCCATTCATAATTAAAAAAGCAACTACGGACATCATGGACACACAAGTGAAGAATTTTTCGCTGCCTTGTCAAGCATTTACAGTGACTGTAGTCGCATAGCGCCAGTTCCAGGTCTTATGGTTATGGGGTGCTACTAGCACGGGAACCTCCTCATCGCACCCCTGCCCCCCCCCCCCTCAGATTTAGTTATGAGTTGGCGCAGTGGATAGACCGTGAAAACACTATGAAAACTATGAAAAAAAAAAGTAAGCAGCCATGCGAAATTTAAGCAATGTCGAGCGGGTTGTGAGCACTGGAGTACTGTCGACCTGTTGGCTAGCGACAGGTGCTGCGGAGCGAGAGGGGTCCTTGGTTCAAGCCTTCCCACAGGCGAACAATTTATTATTATTCTTTTTTAAATTTTTTTTTTTCGTTTTCAGAAAATTATTATCTGTCCGGCCGGTACAGGGTAACTGCGTCGTAGTATGGCGCTTGGACATATGCAGTCTAAACATGGAAAAATTCGAAACGTTAAACCCTATGTTTTGAGAGAGCACAGGGAAAAACTGGGCGACTGTGAAACTGTTGCAATCATTTGTTGCAGTTTATGTGAAAAATTCTCATGTTTTCAGCGATTTTGGGGGAGTGATTAACACATCGACAAGAAAAACTAAATCGAGCAAGGTATAATCTCTACTCATTCACCAAGCGCACAGGTTAGTTGGGTCGACAAGATACTCCTGTCATATGACGCACATACCGTCACCATTGTCACGTAGTACACATCAAAATGCAACCTTGCGATCAAATGTTTTTGGTTGCCATTGAAGAGGCACTTCCTTTCGTCTGCTAATCGCATGGTTTTACGGTGCGGTCGTAAAACACAGGACACTCAACTGATTACTGCGAACAGACTTCAGTGAACGGACGGACAGATCATAATTTTGCGAAAAAAAATTAAAATTTTCATTCGAAGGAAAGCTTGAATCAAGAACCTCTCGCTCCGCAGCTCCTCATGCTAGCCACAGGACCACGGTGCGCAATGCCCCTTACTGTGCTCGACGTTGCCTATCTTTCGCATGGAATATTCAGTTTTTATATTTTGTTTATTTTTTTTCATAGTTCCACACAACTTCTTCCAGTTTTCTCGACTGATCCGTGTTCAGTTTTTTCAAGGCCTATTCACTGCACCAACCAACTAAAACTGAGGGGGGGGGGGGGGTTCGATGGGGAGGTTCCCTTGTGGGTACAGCCACGTATCACAGATGGTGCGTGATTACGGCACTGTCACTAAACAAAATATCTTCTTCCGGGCCAGATTGTATACCAACTACATTCCTCTCAGAGTATGCTGATGCAATAGCTCCTATCATTTACAACCTATCACACAGCGAAATATCCGTATCCAAAGTCTGGAAAGTTGCCCAAGTTACTCCAATAATTCAAGAAAGACAATAGGAGTTATCCCCAAAATTACAGGCCAATCTCGTTGACGTCGATTTGCAGTAGGATTTTTGAACAAATACTTTGTTCGAACATTATGAACTACCTCGAAGAGAACGACCTATGAACCAATAGTCAACACGGATTCAGAAAGTATCGCTCTTGCGATACACAGCTGGCTTTTTATTTACATGAAGTGATAAGTGCCATCAACAAGGGATCTCAAATCGATTTCATATTTCTGGATTTCCGGAAGGCTTTTGACACTGTGCCCCAAAAGCGGCTTCTAATGAAATTGCGTGCTTACGGAATATCTCCTAAATTATACGGTTGGATTCACAATTTCCTATCAGAAAGGACAAAGTTCGTTGTAATTGACGGTAAGTCATCGAGTAAAACAGAAGTGATATCTGGTGTTCCCCAGGAAAGCGTTATAAGTCCCCTACTCTTCCTTGTGTTTATAAACGATTTAGGAGACAATCTGAGTAGCTCCCTTACACTGTTCGCGGATGATGCTGCCGATTATCGGTTAGTGCAGTCAACAGAAGATCAAAAGCAACTGCAATGCGATTTAGATAAAATTGCTACATGGTGCGAAAATTGGCAATTGACACTAAATAACGAAATGTGTGATGTAATACACATGACCACTAAAAGAAATCCGCTGAACTTCAATTACGCGATAAATCAGTCAAACCTTAAGGTCGTAGATTCTACCAAACTACGAACAACTGACTGGAGAGAACACATAGAAAATATTGTGGGGAAGGCGAACCAAAGGTTACGTTTCATTGGCAGAACGCATCGAAGATGCACCAGCTCCACCAAAGAGACTGCCTACATCACACTTGTGCGTCCTCTCCTGGAGTACTGTTGCCCCTTGTGGGACCCTCACCAGGTGGAACTGACGGAAGATATTGAGAAGGTTCAGAGAAGGGCAGCTAGTTTTGTTTTATCACGTTACGGGGGGGAAAGCGTCACGGAAATGTTGCACGAATTGGGGTGGAAATCATTAAAAGACAGACGTGATTCGTTGCGGTGTGATCTGTTTGCGAAGTTTCAATCACGGACTTTTACTTCTGAATGTGAAAATATTTTGCTAGCACCCACCTATTTAGGGCGACATGACCATCCCAATAAAATAAGAGAAATCAGATCGAAAACAATGATTTATGTGTTCTATCTTCCCCCGCGCTATTAGATAATGGAACGGTAAAGTTATGAAAGTGGTTAATGAACCCTCTGTCAGTTACTTTAATGTGATTTGCAGAGTATCTATGTAGATGCAGATGTAGTTTCACCTCCTTGAAGATGTCCCGCGATCCATAGCCTTACCCTTTCTGCATGACGCCCCAGACAGCATTTTTCAGGAAGACAATGCACGACCACATGTTGCCCCACAAACACGTGCCATCTTGGTGTGTCAGGATACAGCCTTTTACCCTGGCCCACCAGATTACAAAACCTTTATCCAATCGAAACTGTGTGGCACACACGTTCACCATGTGATGGGTGCGGCGCTATGGCCCAGTGATAAGCATCGCAAGCTGGAGCCAGGTGAATGCAGAATGGATCGCTCTACCGCAGGAGCGCCACTTCTACTCACCTGACTCTGAAGATTATCATCCTTGGTATATTACACCACAAATCCTGTCTCCATTTGCTGAGAATGTCAACAATTGGAAATGTTTTTTTCATAACAATAAATCACACAATGCTATTTAAGTGAACATGAACTCTATTTCAACGATCTTTAAACTTCTGCAAGCATACATTCATTCATTCATTATAGTATCGTACAATATATGTTTTTTTTTCTTCGGGTAGACTTCTGGACAGTTATATGTGTAGGACATCTTTAGTTTTAATAGCTTCGGCCTAAATTTGCGATATGACTCTTGGCCATTTTCCCCAATATCACTAAATGTGCTGTTTCCGTTCTACACTAACAAAATATAGACCCGGAGGTGAAAAAGAAGAAACGGAACGAAAGAAATGGCGATTAGAGCAGTCAGAAACCTAAACTATATGGTCACTGAATTACCCTAAAATATTTAACGAGCCACGATCAAAATAACATGTTTTTACAAAGCCTGAAATTGGACTGAACTAAGGTGGATCTGGTTTCGCAACCGCATAAGTGGAAGAACATATTGCTACTTTGATTTAATCCTGCACTGTGATTGGCGTTATCGGCTGAAAATTTGTAAGTGTTTGTTTTCTCAACATGGGCGATTAAAAGAAAAACAAATATCACAGTAGGTTCCGTTACCTAGTCCCTGCATTGATCGGCAGTAATTCCTTTTTGTCTCTGCCAATATTTTACAATATAAGCTAAACACGCGCTAACTCGATGGCTTGCGAACGCGGCATTAAACGTCCTCTCCAAGTGGAGGAAATTTATGTATCCCAACTGCCTGTCAATAACATTACGCATGTGGAGGTTCAAAATATTCAAATGTTTGTAAATCTGTCAGACTCAACTACTTGGTTATTAGTCCATAGCTTACAAACTACTAAAGCTAAGGTACACTAACCTAAGGACAACATAAACACACATGCCCGAGGGGGGGGGGGGGGGGAAGACTCGGAAACCTCGACGACGAACAGTCGCACGCTCCACAGCACGGCGCCCCAGTGCACACGGCTAATGCGCCGCGTCATCATGTGGAGGTATACGAAAATTTTCTGATTGTTTCCCTGTAGTGTAAGGGAAGCGAAAGTTATGTAGCACTCCCGCTGCTCTTTTATTGGGATGTGAAAAACCGCTGAAGAACTACAATGATGCTTACTGGCAATCCCACGTCCTTAAACCCGAAAATTTAGCCAATACCCCAGAAAGTCGTTTACTTCAGATAGAAGTCATCACACGGCGGTATTTGAAGTAGTTACCAATTTTAAGGTAAAAAAATTGCCTATACAAAATGGGGTGTAGCCAATTAGGAACGCGACCACGAAAAGCGTCATAATTCATTAATAATAGCATACATATGGTATTTAGAGACCAATAATGACAAAAATTAACACACTGACAACGTAATTTGTTTTAAACCAAAATAACAGAATATTTGTCGAAAATATATTGGAGCAACGTAATTATACGATTCGACACATATTGCCATACAATTAATATAAGCCTAATGAATGGACCTTCAAAGTCGGTTACAGTAATAAATGTAATAGTATAACCTGGGATAAAAGTAATCGCTTTAATAATAATAATAATAATAATAATAATAATAATAATAATAATAATAATAATCATAATCATAATATAAATACGCTAACACGAAAATTGTGGTACAGATTACTAATTTATTCGTACAAGAAGGCCATTGAAAGTTACCTAATTCGAAAGATTGTCATAGATTTGACGAATATAAATATTATATGTGCATTTAGCCATTAAAAGTGGTAAAAAGGAAGTAGAAATTTTCCTATCTACAGCTTGGTTTAAGTTCTACATTCTCCAACAATCAGCTCACTGATTGGCTATTCGCCTCGACCAAAGACACTGTAATGCAGCGCACCTGCAGTATTAAAATAAGTGAATATCGAAACATGGAGTGCTACCAACTCACTTTCTTGTGCCATTCAAATGCTTCATTTTAGAGTGGTTAAAGGAAAGGGACGTTTTCATATGAATGCCGATATAAAGGGTGATGCGCCGGGAGAGGCATCTAGTGGTGCTCGGGTGGAACGATGAAGCCGAGAATGCTGATATAAATGATGATGTGCCAGGAGAGGCATGTAGCAGTGCACGGGTGGAACTACGAAGTCGACATGTTGTCAGCTCTGAAATTCTGACTATCGCAGTATCAAAATAACATTATTTCTTGGCGAACACCGAAATTTTAGTTCCATTTCAAATATTAGGCTAATGAAAGTTACATAATTTGAGAATTGCATGAGAAGTATATACTTCCATTTTTATTTGTTGTTATTGTGTCAGGCATTTTCCTTAACACGTAAAAGATACCGTTTCATACCTCCCAGTGCCGGTTAAATTTTACGAAATATCCCAGCGGTCTCCTATGATAATGTTGGCAACAGATGCTGAATAGTGAGAATCCTGTGAGTCTTCATTTTAGCCAATCGCTTGACAACGCTGATGTTTTCTCATGGAATCTTCGCTTTATGAGGGCAATTATTTTTACTGACGGACGAGGTTACATACAAGAACCAGTCAACCATAAAGCAGGAACAGCATTATTTGTTTACTTCATGGTCTGTACGATACACTAATCGAGTCAATTTATGTGGTTCGAACAAACGGGCAAAGATTTTCTATCGTGTTGTTGATGTTGCCAACATAATCACGCGAAGCCGCCGACATGATGCATGAAATTTTACCCCCAGTGACCATTGTAAACAAAATTGGTCGATTTTCGACCAGGCAATACTTATAATAATAGCTAATGAAGATATCGTTCTTCGAATCTTCCATGGTCGGTTGTAATGTGATTCGAATTGCAAGGGCAATAATAGCTCTATTCCCTCCTTTGACTAACTTTTCTCATGCTTTTGTAGCTGTATACTAATACTGGATGTGTACGGAAATAGTTGCAAACGGCACCCACTGTTTTTAGTAAAAAAAATGTTCAAATGTTTAAGGGGTTTTCAGTCCCTATACTTAGAAAGTACTTATGATCTACCTTATAGTAAAGACGACTCAAACATCCACGCCCGATGGGGGATTCGACCCCCGACTGTAGTGGCCGTGCAGACTGTGACTGGCGCGCCGCAGACCGCTCGGCCACTGTGGCCGGCGATCAGTCTATAGTTCCGCGGTGTGTTGTGGTATATGATACCGCTGCTTTGCAAGGTCGGCAAATCATGGTGGAGTTGTACAAACATCGAAAAAATGTATAAATAAAATAACCATGATCTGTAGACTGTTTTACAGTATGAATAAGTTTCCATCTTATAGAATTGAAATCATTCACTTCATTATGTTAATATTCCCTCACAAATCCATAGTGTAATTGCCTAGCTTTCACATCGAAGCGGGTCTTCTCAACGACCATCACTTTTTAACTGACGTAACTCGACACGTATGTACGGTAGGGACCTATTGTTTTGGGGTGTAATGCACCAATCCTTTCCCTTCGCAATCCAACAATCGAAAAACTCAGAATCATAAATTCATTTTTCTGGGTTTTGGCCACGTCCTGATGATTCGGCTGCACTGTGCGGCGTTTTAACACTTTCCTGTCGAAAGTATCAAATATTCGAGCACATATCTTCATATTTGGTTATTTTACTACCAAAGTGAATGAAAGCACATTAGTGTATTCGCACATTTTTGTTACCCTTATTTGACACAAAAAAATAAATAAAAAATAAAAAATGCGACTTCAAAGTTTAAGAGGATATAATGGAGTTGGGAGACATTATGACATGCTTATCCCTTAACGTAAAGATTTACACGCAACAAACAGATAGCAAAATTTTTATAGCGAATCGACAATTTAAATAGTGTTCTGAAGGTGAGAGAAGCAAACTAAAGTTGTCCCTGAATCGTGTCCTCATTTCGAAAACCAAATATTACTGACACCTAGCAACAAAGACAACTACAAAAATAAAATTCACAAAATGCCTCTGACGCACTGTCAATACTAAAACCCTCCAGGCACTTCCCTGAAAAAATATCAGTTTCTATGATCTAGAACAATACAAAACCAAATTATTAACGTGAGAAGACACAACAGAGTCTTTTTGTGACAACTGAACTCGCCTAACGAAGTCTTGCACACGGACGTAAAACAGTCCGTTGTTTGTAAAATGTAAACTTTGCTTCACGAGTACTTATTTCAAAAGGAACGATGATTTCTATGAACAGACAGATGGTGTAGCTATGGGGAGCCCTTTAAGCCCGGTTATAACAAATTTCTATATGGAAAAATTCGAGGAACAGGCATTAAAAAAAGCAAACAAAAAACCTGCTATTTAGTTTCGCTATGTGGACGATACGTTTGTTGTGTGGAGGCATGGTAGAGAGGAAATAGATCGTTTTCTTCAACAACTCAACGGGATTAATTCTAGAATCCAGTTTACCATGGAGAAGGAGGCAGACGGAAAACTTGACGTGTCAGTTTTCAAAAAGGGGAATGGCAGATTGGGCCATAATGTTTCAAATGTTTGTATAGTCTATGGGACTTAACTACGGGGTCATCAGTCCCTAAACTTACAAACTACTTATGAACTACTTATGAACTACCTAAGACTAAGGACGGCACAAATATCCATGCCCGAGGGGGGATTCGAACCCCGGCCGTAGTGACCGTGCAGAAAGTGACTGGAGCGCCTCAGTCTCCTCGGCCACCGCGGCCGGCGCAGATTGGGCCATACAGTTTATCGGAAGCCCACACACACAGACCGTTATTTGCACCGGGATTCAAACGATATCCCACAGCAAAAGCGGGGCATTATAAAGACGTTCGCGAATCGAGCAAGGATCATCTGGCAACCGGAATTACTCGACGCGGAATTGAAGCAACTGAGTAATGCTTTACTTAAGAATGTCTACTTGTCCACAGAGATAAGGAGAGCGTTGAGACCGACACGTAAAATTGAAAATGATGAAAAGGTTACTGTGAAATCCAAAGTATTTCTGCCTTTTATTAAGGACGTCACCGACAGCATTGGTAAAATTTTGACGAAACGGCATGTTGCCGTTATTTACAAACCTACTCGGAAGATACAGGATCACCTGAAATTTGCGAAGGATGCTCGCAAACCGTTGGAAAAAGCAGGAATTTATAGGATTCCGTGTAGTTGTGGAGACGTATGCGTGGGTACCACAAAAAGAACAGTAAAAAAAGGACTAGATCAGCACAAGGGGAACTGCAGAAGGGGAGATATTGACAGATTAGCTGTTGCTGAACATGTGTTTCAACCAGGGGATCACCTTGTTCAATTTGATAAGACTCAGGTTTTAGCAGCCACAAATGGAGACCACGAAGGACGGTACAGAGAGGATATAGAAATTGTAAAACACCCCAATAATTTCAATAGGTTGGAGAGGGCGTGAAACTAAATGAAACGTGGATTCCGGTTTTGAAGAAGAAATGTAACATGGGGCGATATTAACGGACGGCGGCAATTGGCAACGACGAATTGCGCGGGCATATCAAAAACATCTGACGTCACACCTCTGAGCGCGAGCCCTCGTAAACGGAGTGTGGCTTCAGTCAGTAGCGAGTCATGGTGTGCATGGAACATTCAAAAGTGCCATGATCCCCCTTGAAAATGTCCTCCGCAGTCGGGGACGAAACTTTGGGTTTCCGTAATAAATCCACAAGACCACGGCATAATAGCCCGGAAATTTTTAGTAATTTTAGTCCGTTGTTTACTGCTGTCTGTGATCAGTGACACTGAACAATCTCGGCCAACGAGAGTTTGATATGATACATCAGAGGGACCCGAACGTCCAGTTAGGAATACAAGTCAGGTATCATTTTCCACTTTGCTTTAAGGCGCTGTGAATACGCGGGGACTTTTAAGTCCCGTCGGGAGGAAAGGGTTAGACCCAGGGCTAACCGGACGGCTCTGAATTTGGGTTACAATATTGAGTAGAAGTCTGAAGTAAATGTGGTACCGACCTGCGGGGGTGGCGGTGGCGGCGACGGTGCCGACGGCGGCTGCGGCGGCGGCGTCTGCGCCGGGGGCGGCGGCGGCGGTGGCCGGGGGCGGCGGCGGCGGCGGCGGCGAGGGCGCCTCGCCGAGCGGCAGCGCGACGGCGCAGAAGGTGGCGCAGAAGAAGAGCACGGCGTAGCAGAGCCAGAGCAGGCAGCCGTCGTGCAGCAGGCGCGAGCGCAGCACCGCCAGCAGCCCCACGAACAGCACGCAGTGCGCGCCGTGGTACACGTTCTGCGGCGTGGGCGACAGCGCGTGCGCGCCGCCCAGGTTCGCCAGCACCTGCCGCACCACACCACACCACACCGACACGCTCACTGCCTGCACCTTGCGAACTCCCCGCCATATTACAACTGGCTGCAGAACCCAGACTTCAAGTTTGCAAGGAACAAAGGAAGATAGGTGGAAGGAAGGAAGACAACAAAGAAAGAAAGGAAGGAAGGCAACAAAGAAAGAAAGGCAACAAAGAAAGAAAGAAAGGAAGGAAGACAACAAAGAAAGAAAGAAAGGAAGGAAGGAAGACAACAAATAAAGAAAGAAAGAAAGGAAAGAAGGAAGGCAACAAAGAAAGAAAGAAAGGAAAGAAGGAAGGCAACAAAGAAAGAAAGGAACGATGGAACGAAAAAAGGAAAGACAAAAAGAAAAAAGGAAAGAAAGAAAGAAAAAAGGAAAGACAGAAAGAAAGAATCAAGAAAGCAGGAAAGGCAGAGAGAGAGAGAGAGAGAGAGAGAGAGAGAGAGAGAGAGAGAGAGAGAGAGAGAGAGAGAGAGAGAGGAAGTTAGGTACAGAGAGAGAGAGAGAGAGAGAGAGAGAGAGAGAGAGAGAGAGAGAGAGAGAGAGGAAGTTAGGTACAGAGAGAGAGAGAGAGAGAGAGAGAGAGAGAGAGAGAGAGAGAGAGAGAGAGAGAGGAAGTTAGGTACAGAGAGAGAGGAAGTTAGGTAGAGAGAGAGAGAGGAAGTTAGGTAGAGAGAGAGAGAGGAAGTTAGGTAGAGAGAGAGAGGAAGTTAGGTAGAGAGAGAGAGGAAGTTAGGTAGAGAGAGAGAGGAAGTTAGGTAGAGAGAGAGAGAGAGGAAGTTAGGTAGAGAGAGAGAGAGGAAGTTAGGTAGAGAGAGAGAGAGGAAGTTAGGTAGAGAGAGAGAGAGGAAGTTAGGTAGAGAGAGAGAGAGGAAGTTAGGTAGAGAGAGAGAGGAAGTTAGGTAGAGAGAGAGGAAGTTAGGTATTTATAAAACTGTAATTTATTTGATGTCCCTAGATTAGCACTCTTTTTCAAGGCATGAGGAATATAATTTTTATTTCATGTTTTAAAATACTAGTTTCTGAAATGTTAGTTAATATTGCTAGGATTTTGTTATCTTAATAATTTATTATTGTCCCTCTGAGAATGTGTACTTGTTTTAACTGGATGTGCGAGAATCTAATGGCTGTCTGAATGTGGGTAGCGATAGCTCGCTTTGCATGGTTCTCTCTGGCTCCTGCACAATCCCTGCTGCTGATGTGACCAAAGAGGTTTCTACACCCTTTGGTTACAAGCCAGTCGGCGAGCCTTCTCCAGGGCGATTCTTGAGAGCTTCTCTCCCCATCACCACTGTTTTCTTGGATTTCGCAGTTTCCGGCAGCTTTCCCGCGCTCCTGGCCACTCGGGGGTCAGTTTGAGCTGGGATCGTGGTGAGGTAAAGTTGGTTCTACTCTTGTGCCTGTAGAGATGGTAGCGAGTCGTTGTCTAGCATGTTTAACTTAGACTCTTGAACTTAGATACATTTTTAGCAATATTTTTACGATCGTGCGCGGAAATGTGTTCTATTTTTTTCAATCCAGTGCATTACAACAGATAAACACGATGTAAATGTTACTAGTTGCAGTTTGATAATGGCCTGGTATATTCAAACCTTTTGTGATTGTGTGGCCGTATACGAACTCTGTATAAATTCTTTCTAGCTTTTTGGGGTCCGGTTTCTAACAGACGATATGTTCATTTTGTACAGAGCATGTAAAAATCTTTCTTATAGTTTCCTTCTGTGAGTGATGTGTGTTCCATGTGGTAGGTTCTTAGAAAAAAGCCTTTAGCTTCCACTATAGTTTGTTCCATGCCCATCAGGCAAGTAACTATGCGTGTATCCTTCCGATTTCGACTACCATTTCACGATCTTTTCTCCCCGCCTAATTTAATTTTGCTGTTTCTTCTCCGAACTTGTAGTATGCACTCAGTCTTTGTCAGTAATTCTCTCCGAGCCTTGTACAACCTCCTTCAATAGCTTGCTTATTAAATTCTATGTATTTCTAAGGTTGCATGCCGTAGTTTATATTCTCACTTTTCCGTCTTTGTAATAATTATTTCATGCAGGACAATGCAAGACCTCACATTGCCAATGCTTCTATGGGAGGAATACGAAGTGTTTTTGATGATAGGATAGTTGACTGGTCTCCTCGTTGTCCAGATCTAAATCCCTGTGACTTTTATCTTAGGGGAATGTTAAAAGACAAGGTGTATCCAAGCAATCACCATACACTCGAAGAGTTGGAAGACAGCATTCGACTAGTCATTTCCAGATTTCGGCAGCCGAAATTCGTCGAGTGTTCGCAAATGTGTTCAAGAGATGTCAGGCCGCTCTTTCCATAGACTGACATCTTTTTGAACAACTACTGTAAATAAAGGTAAGCTTAGGTTACTCAGATGGCAATATTTTTAGACTTTAATTCAGTGTATGCGCCCGTGGCACAAAGGAGTCCGAGAATCTGGCGCTGCCGTGGCCGGCGGATGCGGTGGCGGCTGCCGGGAGCCGAACCGCGCGATCCGCGGACGCCTGGCAGGCGTCTTTCGTGAGACACCCTGTACTTAACATGTGGTAATTCCCCTCCTCCTCCTCACATGATATTGTTTTGGGCAAATATTGTAACGAAATTTAATAAATTTCAATAAAAGTGAACAAAATTAATACAAATGGGTCAAAGCAATGTAAGAACTTCTGATACAGTATCTTATTTGGAAATATGAAATATCCCTTATAATAGAAGATTTTCTTTTCGGCTTTGACGTCGAGAGTGAATAAATCATTTCTCAATTGTGAATTGTAAAAGACACAGGGAAAAATACAAAGTTTGAAGTTTAAACAACGTTATTCCGTGATTAACCTCTAACACAACTCTTGAATTCCTCGCCAGGCAGTGTATCAATGATAAGTAGAAAAATTATGTTACCGTGCTAAAATCCAATTTGGTCCAGATGGCAATTTATTTACACTGCTCACTAGAATTGACGAACGAACAGATAGATAGCTTGGGGGTTATTTTAAGAAATTCGAAACATTCCGCTACACGATACATTCGGTCAGCGCAAGCATGACAAATCAATAATATACACTCTCTTGTGTACACCTAGTAATTTTTGCTGCCTGGACTGTTTTCATTGAACCCACTCTGAAATTAGACTGCAAAACTAAATTTATTTGAATATTTCACGTATATTAGACCGTTCCTTAAAAAATTTTAAAAACTAAAAAAAGAAGAAGAAAAATAAAACTGCTCGATGTCGTGAATAGTTTTTGTCAGAAATGTGTCAGGTTCAACATAACCCGGTTTCCGATTAGGCACGTTTGATAATATGAGGCTCAAAAATATATTGTGGTATTGAACATGTCAATAAAAGAGATATTCCACATATATATTTTCATATCTTGCATCGTTGCAGAGGTATTTGCTAAAATAACGGCGATTTGACGATGTCTGTCTGGCTGTAACGTGTTCCCACTTTTTAGGTCGAACCGTTCAACCGATCGGCACCAAATTTTACAGACATAATTGTTGGCTACCACAGACTAGAACGTCGCTTTTTTTAAATATTTCTGACAATAAATGCGTTAGTAATACCAAAAAATCCGTTTGTAATGTAATTTTAATTGCAAATAAACCGTTAATCTGACTCGAAAATTGAATAACCGAATTTATAGAGGAGGAAATTCTCCACAACTTTGTTCCCTTTTGTTTTGTTTATATCTCTTATCGTTTGAGAGGTATTTGCAAAAATAACGGAGTTTTGACACGCTCCATTGAATTAATGAAGACCAGCCGTTCGCAGATGTCACGTGACATTCCTCGGCCAGAACTCTTTCTGGCATACGCCATCTTGCGTTGCGTATTCGATGATTTTCTTATTGTAACTTACACGTTGTCATTTCATAGCAATGGTGCACTGAAGAATTAACAAACAGACGTCGTTCTTCGTACGATAAATGATAATCTAGTGTCTACAAATGCCATAGTAGCATCAGTTAACAACGGCCATCAATAGTATGAGATTAAAGAACGCCACTACTAACTGTTAGCTGTAGCGTAGTGGGCAATGCGTTGGACTGTGACGCTGAAGGTCAGTGGTTCGAAACCTGCCACTACCTAAAAAATTTTTCCTAAAAGGGTTTCAGACACTTATTAATTAATTTTTTATTATTTAGATTATTATGGTTCAAAATATTTGCAAAAATTATAAAACTATAAATCTAAAGTGGGCCGTAAAACACGCCAGAGAGGAGAAAATCTGTACTGATGGGGCGCTCAAGGTCGCTATTATATATAAATGAGACGCAAGCGCAACTTGACGAGGCATCCCCTCCATATTTCCCCTAGGAAACGGAAAATGGAACACCTCGGCCCCTTCCCCCAGTCCTTGAAACGCCAAGACGAAGTCAGTAAATAGGTTTTCTTGCCCCCGCCACCTCTAAAGACATAATTGGTACGCCACTGTACCAAAACGTAGAGGATGGCGACTAAAACGAACCTGTGATTCCCGAAGCCACAGTCAGCGCTTCACGCCGGACGTGCTCCAGTTTGATGTATGCAGTTCTAATTTTCAACTACTACTCCTATTAAGGCTGCGTGCCTCCCCTCATCAGCAGTTTAACACTTTGTGCCAAATCCCGCAACGATGCCGTGGAGTGGAGTGAAAGTGAAGGTTCCGTAGTCGGGAGCTGAATTCACTTTACGGGGAAGCAGAAGTAATTTAGTGACGCCAGGATGAAAGGCCACGCGTCCAGTCGGCAGCCAGGCTGTCTGGTCGAGCGCTCACCGCACTCACAGCGCGGCGCGTTGAATATTTAGCGACGGGATTTGCCAGTCCGGCAGCAGCTGCGGAGGCCACCAAATGGGGCAGCTGGGCAGCTGGGAAGCCTTCATTACTTCAAAGTGCTGCGAGGCGTTTACCCAACACAATTCCAGCTTACTGCTTCTGAACATAGTAATGCGTGTGTCCAGCTCACGCACGGAAAGCCAGGAGAGGAATCAAATCAAGAAGCAAGCAAGCAGTTATTTGCCACGTAATAACTGATGGAAAATCGTATGCCAAACTGAAACATTGCGGACAACGCGAAATCGCGTGAAAAACATATGCATATGTAGGCACGCTGCAGTTCTATCTTCAGAGACCAGAGACATACATCCAGTTTGTAGAGAGATCACTGGTATTCAGTATGGCGTAGTACAGCAAGGAAGCGTACGTCTGTGACAGAATTAAGCGACGCAATCTTATGTCTAAGAATACCAACAAACATTGAACACAGTGTTACAGATTTCGCTTTGTGTATTACATATTGATCGACATTTATTTGCTTCTTTCGGCAAGTTTTATTTCTGTTTAAAACTGGCTGAGGTCCGCAATCCTAAAAAGCGATGATACGCACGAGACCACCTTTAACTGCCGTTCAGAAGCACGGGCATATAAGCTAGTTTACACATAATTTTCACTGCAACTGACAAGAACTGCAACTGACAAGAACTGCAACTGACAAGAACTGCAACTCTCAGTTCCATTTCACATTACTCGTAATGATGGAAACGGTTTTCTGCCCCGAGTCAGGTGACTTACGAGGAGACCACATGGTTGTCGGATTTTAGATTTTTTTCACGTTTAAGGTACGTGAAGTATAGAACTTAAACAACAATCAGTCAAAGCCTTTTGACGCAACACTTAAAAATTCTCGAGAAAATCGATTTTTGAAGTTTTTCAGGTACTCGTAAGTACCTATAACTAAAACAGTTGCACCATCTGTTGGTGTAGTTCAGGTGGTAGCGTTCTGGCCTCGAAACTATAGGGTAGGTGGTTCGAGTCCTGCACAAACTGATTTATATATATTTTTTCCATTATGTTCGAGTACCTATATAATTTTAATATCTAACGGTAATTTTTATGAAAAATGCACGTATTTTTATTTATTCGTAATTTTCTATATTTTATAAAATAATGTTTTCAATGAAAAAACATAGTTTACATTTATTACAGTATCGGCTTCAGCATTAGTTGACGATGGTAGTCTTTGATTGTTAAGTTAGTGAGCTTATTTTTTCGTCATTTTCGTGTTCATTTACCTGAAAATTTAGGGATCTCTAATTCCATGTGATGTGTCAGTTTTTATGTGTGTGCAGACGAGCTGAACACCTTGTCGCCTAAAACGATGGTTGTGTAGGGTAGCTGCTTCGAAAGCCAGTAGTAACTATGGAGAAGACTTTTCAAAAAACTGTCGTAACTCTTCAGAAACTTAATCGAAGAGTACCGTCGTCAACTAATAGTTAAGCCGATACTGTAAAAAATGTAATTTTTTTGAGATTGAAATCATCATCATTTTAATAAAATACAGAAAATTACGAATCAATAAAAATACGAGCATTTTTCATAAAAACTATCGTTAGATATTAAAATTGTGTAGGTATTCGAACACCACGAAAAAAATTAAAATGTTGTTGTTGTGGTCTTCAGTCCGGAGACTGGTTTGATGCAGCTCTCCACAATACCCTATCCTCAGCAAGCCTCTTCAACTCCATATAAGAACGGCAACCTACATCTGTTTGAATCTGCTTACTGTATCTATCTCTTGGTCTTCCTCTGAGGTTTTTACCCCACACACTTTCCCCCAACACTAAATTCATAATTCCTTGATGTCTAAGAATATGTCCTACCAATCGATCCCTTCTTTTAGTCAAGGTTCGCCAGAAATTCCTTTTCTCCCCAATTCTGTTCAATACCTCATTATTTACGCGATCCAGCCACCTAATCTTAGGCATTCTTCTGTAGCACCACATTTCAAAAGACTCTATCCTCTTCCTGTCCGCACTGTGCACCGTCCATGTTTCACTCCCATACAAGGCAACACTCCACACAAATGCCTTCAGACAGGACATTCTTAGGCTTAAATCAATATTAGATGTTAACAAAATTCTCTTTTTCAAGAACGCTTTTCTACCCATTGCCATTTTGCATTTTATATCCTCTGTATTGCGACATTACATTACCCTAGTTTTGCTCTTGTTAAAGTTCATGTTATATGCACATTTCAGCACAATGTCCATTCCGTTCAACTGCTCTTCCAGGTCGTTTGCTGTCTCTGACGGAATGACTAAAGTCGTCGGCAAAACACAATGTTTTTCATGTTTCACCCTGAACGTTAATTCCTTCTTCAAATATCTCCTTGCTTTCCTTTATAGCTTGCTGAATGTACAAATTGAATAACATTGGAGAAAGGCTACAACCCTATCTTACTCTTTTCCCAACCACTGCATCCCTTTCATGCCCTTCAACTCTGACAACCGCTGTCTGGTGTTTGTACAAGTTGTAAATAACCTTACGCTCCCTATATTTTACTCCGGCTTGGATCAGAATTTGAAAGAGTTTATTCCAATCAACATTGTCAAAAGCCTTCTCCAAATTTACAAAAGCTAGAAATGTAGGTTTGCCTTTTCTTAATCTTCTAGGATAAGCCGTAAAGTGAGTATTGCCTCCCGTGTTCCTACAGTTCTCCTGAACCCAAACTGATCTTCTCCGAGGTCGGCTTCTACCACCTTTTCCATCCTTCTGTATATAATTCGTGTTAATATTTTGCAACCATGACTTATTAGACTGATGGTTCTGTAGTTTTCACACCTTTCTGCACCGGCTTTCTTTGGAATGGGGATTATAACATTTTTCTTAAAGTCTGAGGGTACTTCTCCTGTCTCATACATCTTACGCACCAGGTGAAACAGGTTTGTCATGGCTGGTTCTCCCAGAGACTTCAGTAGCTCTGAGGGAATATCATCTACTCCAGGGGCCTTGTTTCGACTTAGGTCTTTCAGTACTGTGTCAAATTCATCTCATTTACTTCTCCCCTTCCTACAATATTGCCTTTAAGTTCATTTCCTTTATAAAAAAAATAAATCATTTTTTGCAGGAATCGAACCACCGACTCTATGGTTTTGAGCCCAGAACGCTACCACCTGAACTACACCAACAGATGGTGCAACTGATTTAGTTATTGCTACTTACGTGTACCTGCAAAAACTTCAAAAGTCGATTTTCTCGGGAATTTTTTAGAGTTGCGTGGAATGGCTTTTCACTGATTATTATTTAAGTTCTATAATTCAAGTACCGTAACTATGAAGAAAATTCTAAAATCCGACACACATGTATTTTCCTTGTTAGGGTTGGTATAATGACGTCCCTCGCAGCCATGTTAGCTTTGGTGTACGAACTGCTGGCCGCTGGTGTACAGTTAGGGTGCGTTTATGCTGCCACCTCGCTGCTGGCAGCTCGCTGCTCGCCGGCAGCCTTGTTGCGTTCACGCTGCATGCACCTCAATGCTCGCCAATGTATATTCTCCTGTAGCTGTTACATTACAGTTAAGTGCACAACTACAGTGGCGTGAAGTGTGAAACACGTTCTCCACATCGTCTGGCTACAGTGACAGTGATTTTTTCGCTACAAAAATGTTATTGGAATGTTGTTTGTAATTCTATCGGACCAAAATGCATGGTCATCAGTCCGTAGCTTACAAACTACTTAAACTAAAGTAACCTAAGGACAACACACACACCCATGCCCCAGCGAGGACTCTAACATCCACGGCGAGCAACTGCGCGCTCCGCAGCGAGACGCTTTAGACCGCTCGGCTACTCCACCGCGGCAATGTTATTGGAAACGGAAAGGAAGAGGAGGTATGGAGTGCATCCTTTGATTGCTGAACGTCCTCACTACGGATACTTTCAAAAGTACTACCAACAGCTCAAAAACTATCCAGTTAGATTTTCCAGACATAACAATCACCTGCTTCAGATCCTCACTCGTTGTTGCCTGTACTGAAACTACCCCAAACAAGGCCGGCCGCGGTGAGTGAGGCGCGCCAGTCACGGTCTGCACGGCCACGACGGTCGGGGGTTCGAATCCCCCCCTCGGGCATGCATATTTGTGCCGGCCTTAGTGTTAGCTAGTTCATAAGTAGTTTGTAAGTTTAGGGACTGATGACCCCTTAGTTAAGTCCCATAAGCTGTAAAAACATTTGAACATTTGAACCTCAAAGAAACAACATTATGTGCGATGGTCACAAGAGTTCCACGCGCGCATCTGTGCAACGCCAATCTACTAGCGTGACGTTGAAGCAACCAATCACAGTGCTAGTTTCAGGCCGGGCGGCGATGGTCGTGCAGTTTGATATCATCGTCTGGCGAGGATCGTAGCGAGCAGCGAGCTGGCCGAGCTACGATGGTGTACGCTAAATGGGCTGGTAAGACTCTGCGGGTTTGATTCGTCATCGCCGTGCCATGTCGGCGAGCAGCAAGGTGGCAGCATAAATGCACCGTTAGGAATGTACTTTGAGGCGAGTTGCGGCTGCGTACTGACCCCGGCGAGCAGCGCGAAGAGCGCGACGCACTGCGCGACGCTGGCGTGCTGCAGCTTGAAGGTGTATCGGCGGTAGAGCGCCTCCAGCTCGTCATTCTCGAAGCGGTGTCGGTTGAGCAGGCGCGCCAGCCGCCTTGCGTCGCTGGCCGCCTTCACGCTGTGGTCCATGGCGACAGCTACCGCCGTGCGCTCCCACCAGCACCAGGTCGAGGGCGCGAACGCCGCCGCCACGGCCGCGCGCCGCTAGCGCGCATCGCCCGCCCACCGTCTGCAACACACAGCAACAACACCACACATGTAGTACAAAGGCAATGGAAAAGGCAAAGCAACTGCTGTCAGCTAAATGTAGGCGTAGGCTTTCGCGGCCATTGTTACTTTCAATAAATTTCTTCAGGGTATTAGACCGCATCGTCAGCGTGTCAAACCAATCGATGTTTCGGTCACTATTGCAAGTTGCCTTCTCCAGGATATGGTAACGCACAGACTTTTTCAGGGCACACAATGCACGGCCGCAACGGCTGTGCCACAAGAAAGAAATCAGAGCAACATAAAATTAAATTTGTTATTCCGACCACGGATTCGAGTTGCCAGTAAAATTACAAACTCCCCGATACCAATAACAGACCAGACCAGACGAGTCTTTAATTAAAAAGTAGCAAAATTAAAATCAATCAATTTAGGACGTTATATTACTTTTCACCAACCAAGAAGCATCACAGAATGATTGCTTACTTACAAGGAAAGTACTTGGGCTCCAACAAACACATATACACCAAAATCATACGAGAGATAATGTAAAGATCCCTTATTACACTAGTGATACTCCCGCATCTGCAAAACTCTGCAGTCGTCTGTTAGAGGCCTCTGCGTGTGCCATGCCGCATTGCACTTTGACCTGTCGGTTCGCCATTAGGGACAGTGCAGTGTGCCTCCGAAGTTTCGTTTTGTGACGTTACTTGTGTGGTGAAGCGTCAGATAGCAGGATTGATTACCAATCGCCACCCTAATTTATTGCGATTGGTTGACATGAAGTTACGAAGAACCCTTCTTCGTGAAGATGGTATTAGTGTAGAAGATGAATCATTCGCATGCTTTCTCGTATCTGTTATGGTACAGAAATATGACCGTAAGTTAGATACTGTTGTAACAGTAACACGTAATGATGATAATAGGGATGATAACGACGAACAAGTCAATGCAAGTGCTACGGTAAGTGCGGGAAAAGGCGATACAAGCAGTGGCACTGAATACCAACAGTCTTCCGAGAAGAAGATTAAAGTTGCAACTATCATCACGGCTTTTGATAACAATACGCTAGAGAACATGTACGAGTAATTTCTACATTACCCTTTTGGTTAATCTAGAAATTGCTCAACATGGAGAATTTCCTATAGCCGCTAAATTTGAAAGCGACCGGAAGCGACGCAGTGGCGGAGGCATATCAGCTTTGTCCCGCGCTCTAAACAGGTGTCCCAATCTGAGTGTCCGAGACACAGTGCCGCCCGCAAGGGCTAAGCTTCGCCAACGGTTTCTCTCCCCTACCTGTAAGGTTGGCTACAGGGACTACTTTTGACCAGCGGAAGCACACTGCGGTGCCGTGCCCGGAGAACAGCCACGCACCGCCATTCGGTTGCAGAGATTCGAAGTATCCACCTCGCGGACAATCTAGGACGGACGTTACCGCCGTATTAGGAAAGTGTGACTTTGAGGACCGTCCACGTCTGTTACAATGATGGGCGAGTGGAAGCATCCGGTACACTTTCCATTCAGTTTATAGTGAGGTAAGCTTGGCCGTTTGGCCCCTGCTCTGGTTTTATTATTACGACTTCATGGCTAGTAACATTCTCTCTGATACAACCACTCTCCGCTCTATCTAGGGACTGCAAATGTACCTTTATAAAATGTGCTTATTTCTTGTGTATTGTTGGTGATTCCTTGAACTACAGAAAGGTGGTTTCGTAGCAAAATAGTCTTATTCGTGAAATAATATTAAACTTGCAACAAGGCTACCTCAAATTAGTCCTATCTTTATGAATACAAATTCACCACTATTCTGCCTATTTGTTCTGTAACTTTCCTACTGTCCTCTTTTCAATTAATGAATCTTAAATAAGGCGACGAAACACCTGTCAAGAGAAGAAGACTGACGTCCTTACGGTCCAAGGACAGCAGATCTCAAAGGAAAACCGATAGGCAGAAACCCTTCTTGCTTCATCTTTGTTAGAAAAACTTCACCATTTACAATATTCAGACGAACATCCTGAAGAAGGCAACTTGCAACAGTGGCAGAAACGTCGGTTGGTTTTACACGCTGACGATGTGGTATACCCTTAAGAAATTTATTTAAAATCCTGTTACCGTAGTTTTGGAAGCGTACCCGAGTAGCTCTGTCGGTAGAATTCCTGTTCGCTAAAGGCAGACGTCGAGAATCCGATTCCCAGAGCAAGACAATTTTAATATTTCTCGAAGTTTTAATAAGAAGATGCAGTCACTCTCATTAAGCCGCTGCCTAGCACACTAATGACCACGAGGTCACGCAGAAAACCGACTCCCTTAGGTTTTAGATAAAATTCTAGAACACTGAAAACAAATCTACACTCGTTGGCACTTGCGTCAGAAAATACGCCAGTCACTGCGGAACAACCAGCACACGCTATGGAACACCAGACTAGCACTGTAAAAGGAAATCTAGCGGGAGGGACTGTTTAGTACAGGGCTTCGCAAACGTTTTGAGTCACAGAGCACCTTTAAACAGGGTTAAGTCAAAGTGGAGTACTAAATTTTGTGTCGCAAAATTCGGTAAATAAAATTAGGGTATTATTGACGAAGCTGGGCAGCTTTACAATTTAAGCATACAAGTAATTAACTTTAACCATTGCAGATATTTTATTAAGCCATTTCACATTATATATTGCAAAAACAGAAATACGTAACAAAAGTAATACAAAATTTTGAGTATTAATTCAGAAGAACAGTTATTGCAGATCCACAATTTTTTTTTTCAGACACACATACAGGTATTTGAAGACATCGTTACAAGATTTTAGTTGGTTCAAGAATAATAAAAATGATTTCAATTTTAAGGATGAGACTGTTTTAATGTGAATAATTAGACTATATGTTTTGAAACGGTATTTGTATTTTGTTTTTGCAGAAACTCATGCCAAGTACATAATTTTAACTTTATCTTGTAATTTTAAACTTTTATTTTAGTGCACACCGAATGTCTGAGAGAGATAGCATACTTTGAAACTTAGCAATTATCTCGTATCCTGACGTCAAATGAAGCAAGCATTCATATTGCTGTGACGTGACAGATGCTGGCTTTATCGTGTGATGAGAAACTGTGTTTTACAGTAAATACTTTTATCGCGGATTAACTTGAAACTGAAAAGTTCAATGGACTACTCTAACTTACGAGTAATAATTTGGAACTTTTGCTCTAGAGTGCGTGTGATACTTATTATGCCTCTCATTAAAATGCAGTTGTCATACAATTTGATCAAAATCAGCGAGATCCAAACGCGACCTCCATTTTAAGTACTTCTTTATTTTATTTGTCGTATGGCAACAACAGCAGTATTGAGCATTACATATGAGATAGTTATTTACTTTTACATTAGATACTAGTTTAATATATTACTAAAATTAATTTAACACAGTGGCAAGTTTAAGAGATACGATGACAAGTAAATACATATATACAGTTGATCATAAATCAATATCAAGTGACTGAATCCAACTAGTTGCAGAAGGGGTAGCATTTATAAACTCACTGAATGCTCCAGGATATTTCCTCAGAGGACAGTCTCTGACGACATGTTGGATCTTTCGTTCTTGGGCATCACAATCACAGGCTGGAGAATCTCTGAATCCCCACTTGTGCATTATAGCATTGCACCTTGCTTGACCAGTTCTTATTCTGTTTAATTTTGTCCACATACTTATTTATTAACAGCAGCTGGGAAAATATTCGGTTATTTACCGATGTATAAAGTAGGACTACCGCCGCGTTTCATGTATAATAAGAGTAATAAACTCCATTTGTAAAGAATTAATTCGTCAGTGAATCACTTCTTTATCTTAGAATCCATTTTGTTGGTCTTTCAGAGGTTTAATTTATGTTTGTTAAATATATTTCCACGTCATATGCAGATTGATAGACTGGCTAAACTACAGATTGTGTAGATGTTTAGGGCATTGAACCTGACATACATAACTCACCCCTATGAACAGAGACAACGAGCCATAAACTTTTACTACCCGAGTTATGTATTGCCAAAGTCTTACTGGTGAGAACCGACAGGAAGGTCGCATAATGGACCACACATTGTGTAATCGGAAATACCCTTTAACTCCCTAGCTTATATTATGGTTTTGTCGCACTCTGCTTTCGGGTTCTGCTTCTAGTTCTTGTGCACACTTCAACGATTCTCACTATCTGAGACGCGGAGCGCGCAGCCACAACAGATCTTACAGTGTTGCGCGTGCTTTGAGACGATAAGACGGCGCTCATAACGTGAGCGGCGTTGTTTAATAAACACGTCGACGCGGTGGCGTTGCTTCTGCCAGTCTCTCGCGTTGCATCGCGTGGCGCCCGGTGTTACAGGTTCTGTCTGTGGCTGTAGCGGTGATTCACACTTCCGGTGGCCTCCAACGTGCTCCGCTCGCTGACCTGCGCTCTCCTCCGCCATGCCGTTACATCTGACGAGCCCGCTGGCCCACAGCCGTTCCGCGAAACATCACTCGACAAATTTATGTAGCATCTATTTCTTGAAATTGTGTCATCAACCCTCGTATCTACCTTTAGGGATGATGCGATTCTGTAACTTATCGGCGTAGCTCCTACCAATCACGGTAGCAGTTACAAAAACAGAATCATGCACTTCCTCGAAGAGAAAAGGCCCGATAACGATAGATGTGGTAAATCCAACCCATAACGTGACATTCTCGTCGTGCAATGGAGTTTCTACGACAATTCTAGGACAGACCCTCGGAGCGTGAAATGAGCTTCGCCGCTCCACAACACGTTAAAAAACCAATCGTCGTCATCTGCCATCTTTTGAAACGCCCACACCGCAAATGCCCTCCGCTTCACCAAATCGCCAGGTGTTCATAATGCCGATGGATTTTGTAAGGATAGCATCGGAGGGTACGCCTAAGTGCCAACCAAACAGTAGTGTATGGAATGCCAGTGCGACTGCACAAGCGCTGACTTCCCCGTGCATAGACGAACCCGCTACAGTCCCCATTTCTTCCTGAACTGTCTGAGGAGCATTACGCCTTGTGCTCGGTCGGCCATTACGGGGTCTATCGTCTAAACAACCCGTGGCTTCGAACTTCGAAATCATTCTCGCCACAGCTGCGTTTGTCAACCGACCTTTACCGGTTCGAATCCCCTTCCGATGGCGATAGGATCGTAACGCTGTACTAGCACATTCCCCATTATGCTGTGCAGCGCCATCTGTCAGACATTTTTTGAACTTTTTTTGTTCTAATAAAACCTAATGTAACTCCAAGCATGTGTGTCAATTTTTACCTCTGTAGATACATTATTCCGTGATTTATTAAGTTTTCAAATTTATACTGACTTTTCATCACCCGGTACTTCAGGGTTCTACGCTAGCCGCGAGTCAGTGGCCGTGCGCTCTAAGGCCGTTGCTGCGGAGTGCACGTCTGGTCCTCGTCAGACGTTTTAGTCCTCCGTGTGTGTGTGTGTGTGTGTGTGTGTGTGTGTGTGTGTGTGTGTATGTGTGTGTGTATTTTTTGTTTTTTGTCCTTAGCATATGTTAGTTTAAGTAGTTTATAAGTCTTGCGACTTGTAACCATAGCACGTTGGTCCAATATGTTTACCAACATTATAAATAACGTTTGTTTGTTTCTTTTGATACTGCAAATAATTTTATTTTTATTGCGACAGCTGTTTCGACCTTAAGCGATTTTCAAGCAATCTGTGAATGAACATACATTTCAAATTCTGGATTTATATATTTTTACATAAAAGCGAGAGATAAATCTCAAACTTTTTCATGTTACATACAGTACTTACCTATCATATGCTTACTGACATTTCTGCTACTCGAATTGTACGTTTGTGCCTCTAGTTTCGTGAACAAAGATAATACAAAATTTACGAAAAGCAACATCTTTGTAAACATGCAGCATTGAAAGGAAACTGTCATATAGCAGTAAATACGAACATCATAATGATAATGAAAAGTCTGTTAAAGCTACGCGTAATAAGTACAAACATACAATTGGCGTAGCAGGAAGACCAATAAGCTTACGACTGGTAAAACTGCATGTAGCATAAAAACGCTTATGATATTTATCTCTCGATTTTGTGTAAAAATATCTAAATCCAAGATTTGCAATGAATGTTCGTTCACATATTGCTTTAAAATTACTTAAGGCCGAAACAGCTGTTTTAACAAAAATAAAATAATTAGTAGCATCAAAAAGGAAGAATCTTATTTATAATAACGTTTTACCATGTATGATCAATAATAAAAACACAAGTGATTAGTGATCATGTATCAAATATTCTACCGAGAGGCAAAGGAACATTCTATAATCGAAAAAATAAGTTTTACGATGTATATTTTGCTGCGGGCCAATATTGAACGAAAGGTTTACAAACATTTGAACATTTCTATGCTGTCTCTTTTTCCCTAAGCTTTAGGTTTATGCATGGATTACATTAAAAGCAGAACGCAAACAGGTGACAAAAATCATGGTAAAGCGGTATGCAAATTTTCAGATTGCGATAGTATAGCGTACTGAAGGTATAAATGGGAAGAAAATCGTTGGGAATTATACATCCTGAGACCGACATTGTCAAATATCATAAATTAGCTCTCACCGTGGTGAAGGCACTGCAGTGACCGACGCCTGCACTTCATGGCAGAGAACTGCGGCGTTTCCGGAAAGTTGTCAGTGCTAAAACACAAACCACACTGCCTGAAGCAGTCGCGGGAGTCAATGGGATTACTACCAGTTCTTACCAACACTTCGATATGTAAATAAATTTATAAAGCTCAATGTGTGTCATTACTAAACGTAATAGAAAGCTCCACTAAAGCGGCAAGTTAACTATTAATGACTGCAGCAATTCGTTGAACTTTACACGACCCCTTGTATTAACTATATGTACCTGAAGCAAGGAGACACTCTAATCAAATGTAAATTAAGTAGGACTAATTTCTTTCCAGTCTGACAAAGCTATTCCGTGTGGAAACAACCAAAAGTGGCATACAATATGTCGATGACGGGTATTGATCGTTTCTTCAGTGCGGAGGAACTCTTACGGAAATCAGTTTACAATAACTACGAGTTTCAGTTCTCGTGGGCAGGGAAAAGTTGAGAATTTGTATCTGACGGGAGGCGTGCTTGAGTAATTCCGTGCAGGTGTGGTGATCGCTGTGACTCCAGTGGTGTAGAGGTCTGCGCAACTGCCTAGAAAGCAGGAGACCCGGGTTCGAATCCCGGATGGGTACACATTTTCAACTTTGCCCAATCGCAGTTAGTGCCATACATTCCGTGAATGTGAACAGATAAATAACTGTAGGATAAAAAGTGTCCGAGAGAATAGACACCACATATGTTATGTATAAATTATGTGTATGTTCATTGTCACTGAAAACACAGTAGCATGAAAACCGATAACTATTTTTATGAATGTTTACCTTTTGTAAAGAATAATAATTTTACATATAACTATTTAGGCTCATAGTAAAAAATAATAGTGAAACAATTTATTGTGGGAAAACTGTAATGAATATTTGTCTCATAAATATCGACACATGTATAAATTGTAGGTCTGTGGTTATCATCTTTGACGAAATGTCTTTAGTATGCGTTCCTCTATCTTTGCAGTAGATGTTTCTCGCTCTCAGTTCCTGTGTATATAGCGTAGTGAAGGGTTGCAAATGTGGTAAAAAGGGTGTTTTAACTGCAGACAAAAATATGGATATTTAAAGAAACCGCCTACATGCATGTTCTGATTTCACAAAGCACATATCGTGAACTTTGATACCTCTGCTAAAGCATAACTCATACTAGAGAAAGACATTTATCGAACTGGAAAGCACATAAATACGTCTTTCTGGCGATTTCAGATGGTTATCATCTTAATAGACGTGCAGCTGTTATTGATGTTTAGAGCTGTAGCAAACCGTAGGTGTTCGGAACTAAATAACTATTACTTTGGCTGATTCCAAGTACTGAATCGTTACTCATAAATACATCTTGGTATTCGCATCTACCGCAACGATATGAGTAATTTATATAGACATATGTGACGAATTTTAAGCTCATATTGCGGAGATCTACGATTGTATATGCTTATTTTTGTTGTTAAACATTTTGGATTATACGTCCTGGTCTGTGTTCGCAGATTGATTCTCAATGATCTGACGTCCGCTTTTAATGCAAACGTACGTTTTATTGTAATTTTTACCTGTAAAGGCTTCAGTTTAATGGTTAATTATTTGTTTTCGATCTTTTCTAATGTAAAAAAGTTTTGTAGAAAGTGCTAAAAGTTATCATGTACACATTTTCATTCATGATGGAATTATCTTCATTGTTAACGTAGCGGAATACAGTGGAACAGTCCCGCTGCACGCAAATACAGTGCTACTATGATCGGTCACACTGTCATTCGTTACGTAATATTACGACTGATTCTGACATAGTCTATAAACATCAGATGGACGAATAAAATTTAAAACATCATCAGCCACAGAGGCGTTGTCACGTAAAATAAGGTTTAAGAAGTCAGGAAGATTAAAACGCTGCCTTTGAGTGGCGAAATAAGGGCATTCCTTCAAGATATGTGCGACTGTCGAATGCTCACCACATCGACAACGAGGAGGGTCCTCGCGACGCAGAAGGTAACTGTGCGTCAGCCAAGTATGGCCGATACGGAGTCGGCAGAGGACAACAGAGTCCCTGCGAGGAGTCCGTATAGAGGACCTCCACACGTGCGTTGAAAGAGTTTAGAGCCCGTATTTCTAAGTAGCACAGGTAAGGAGAGTAACGAGCAACTATAGGTTTGTAATAAGTACTGTTTGATTTCAGAACAGATATATACGAACACACATCCTTTCGTTACTCTCACAGCTCTACAGCTGTTTGCCAGCCTATTCAAGATGCCCGTTAACATTGTATTTCTTGACCATATGGTTAGGCATTAAGCAGCACTGATCTATTAGCATAACGTGAGCGACGTAGCCGCTTGCAGTAGGAAAAACGGCAGGCTACGGCATCGCACCGGCGCGGCAGGCGGATGCAACAGCACATCGTGGCGTCGAAGACGCAACTGCCGGCCTGCCAAGAACAAACGATCCAACATGTCGGCAGAGACCGTCCTCTGAGGAAATATCTTGTACCATTCAGTGATTTTATAGATGCAACCCCTTCTGCAACTAGTTGGATTCAGTCATTTATTATTGATTTATCTTAAACTTGCCGCTCTGTTAAATTAATTTTAGTAATATATATAAAACTTGTATCTAATGTAAAACTAAATAACTATCTCACATGTAATGCTCAATACTGCCGTTGTTGCCATACGACAAAATAAAAAAGTACTTAAAATGGAGGTCGCGTTTGGATCTCCTTGATTTTGATCAAATTGTATTGCAACTGCATTTTAATCACGAGGGAAATGTACTGTACTCGATCTTTCCCTCAGTAGCCTAATTGCCTCAAAAATCAGGGACACAGTATCTACGTGGCAAATTTAAATGTTGAAGTAGTATGAACAATAACAGTTAACATTTTTCAGCCGGCCGCAGTGGCCAAGCGGTCTGCATGGCCACTACGGTAGGGGGTTCCAAACCCCCCCCCCCTAGGGCATGGATATTTGTGCCGTCCTTAGTGTTAGCTAGTTGATAAGTAGTTTGTAAGTTTAGGGACTGATGACCCCGTAGTTAAGTCCCATGAGCTATACAAACATTTGAACATTTTTTTGAAACTTTTTCACGGTTTCAAAGATAGTTTAGAGGCCGTATTTCTAAGTAGTACTGGTAAGGAGAGTAACGAACAACTATAGGTTTGTAATAAGTACTGTTTCATTTCAAAACGGATATTTACGAACATCTTTTCGTTACTCTCTCAGCTCTACAGCTGTTTACCGGCCTATTCGAGTCGCCCGTTAAATTTGTATTTAATGACCACGTGGTTAGGCATTAAGCAGCAGTGTTCTCTCAAAATGACGTGAGCGACGTAGCCGCTCGCAGTAGGAAGAGCAGCAGGCCACGGCAGTCGCGGCGGCAGGCGGCAGACGGCTGGTAGCGGCCGAAGCAATCAGGCCTGCTGGCGGGCTATTAACGGCTGTGTGCGCAGCCGGGCCCGCGGGACGCGCCGCTGATTGGTCCACCGCCGCCGCCGCCCCCAGGGCCTCTCTGGCTGGCCACCGGCTTCATTCCGCCGCTGCACCACAATTACTCCCCCGCTACACAATTCCAAAGAACGATATTCACATCATTTGGTGAACGGACATTACGCCGTCGCCTAACGCGTGTTTGCGAGCTGCAAGTTTCGTCTCCTAATGCTGGAGACATCAGATACCACACGGTCTCGGTTATTATTTCCTTGTCCAAACAAGCGAAACTTTATACGTTACTGCTTAACCGACGAGTCAGCGCACGGCTGCCTATTCCGTTCCCCAAATGCACTTGGCGTCAAATATAAATGTCCCTCCTTCCTCTTAAACCACTGAAAGTCGTGTAATAAATTTCAATTTGCGATCAGTTATGGCTTCACTGTACTATGTTTAGATGGAATACCAAAGTGCGGCGAATGAAAATTAGTGCCCGGCCGGGATTCGAACCTGGGATCTCCTGCTTATTAGGCAGACGCGTTGACCACTCCGCCACCGAGGACAAAGTGACCAGCCCGACTGCAGAGGACTCTTCCCTGCACGTCTCCCGCCACACCCAAATATCCATTCGCCACGCTGTCTCTTTCCTGTTACCACAGCCTATTCGTTGTGTAATGCTTGCAGCCACAAGCAATTGTCCTGACGACAATTAATTGTGTCCCCATACCTCATGGTCTGTTCTCCCTGATGCGAGAATACAGTATTGTGGCTGCGAGCATTACATAACAAATAGGCTGTGATAATAGGAAAGAGACAGCGTGGCGAATGGAGATTTGGGTGTGGCGGGAGACGTGCAGGGAAGAGTCCTCTGCAGTCACTGTGTCCTCTGTGGCGGAGTGGTCAACACGTCTGCCTAGTAAGCAGGAGATCCCGGTTTCGAATCCCGCCCGGGTACAATTTTCATTCGCCGCACTTTCGTACTCCATCTAAACCTAGAACAGTGGAGCCATAACTGATCGCAAATTGCGGTTTATTTCATTCATTGAACGCTGTAACGTCGTCAAAAAAATATAATTTGGACTGAAAGTAGTGGCTGTCAAGTATTGGCTTTCCAGCTTGGGGGCAACTATTCAGAATTTACACTTTTTCTTGTCTACAAATATTCATATGTTCGTAGATCTATCGGACTTAGCTTCTAGGTTACCAGACCGTAGCTTACAAACTACTTAAACTAAGGTAACCTAACCTAAGGGCAACACAAACATCCATGCCCTAGGGGGAACACGAACCCCCGACGGCGAACGGCCGAGCGCACCGCAACATGGCGCTCCAGTACGTGCGGCTAATCCGCCGCGGCCCTTGTCTACTAGATTTAGACCACTTAAAAGTTATAATCGAAACCATTACTGATTTAACTTTCTATTTTTCCAATATTTTTCATTATATTAGGTCGTAGTTGTTTCAGAACTTCTCAACACCTCATTCCACATTTATTTTGTTATTTTCTATGGAAATGCAAATCTAAAACTTTGTTTGAGAAGCAGCCACTTGTGGTATCCAAAAATTACAAAACCTATCCCTTTCAACTGAGATAAAGCTCTTCAAGATGAGGGTATATGCCTGCGGCAACATATGGCATTCAGCTAATATGGCCTTACTTTACTCCGAAAAATATGACGAGATTGAGGAATGTAAAGACTCCTAAAAAAGAGCACTGTCAAAGTAGACGAAAAGAGCTACGCATACGTCCTAGCACAGGAACTTTTTTTGTGGTTTTAGGGCGCACAACTTCTATGGTCATTAGCGCCCAGCCAAGAACATAGATTCGCTATGATCTCAAAAAAAAAAAAAAAAAAAAAAAAAAAAAAAAAAAAAAAAAAAAAAAAAATGGTGACTGTCAGAACATCAACAAGAGGCTAAAAACGAAAGATAAAGGATAATTAAAAGGGTTAAATATCCTTGGATAAGTTGGCCAAGTTGATAAAACGCAAAACTCGAGCAGCTGCTCGTGTGTCATCAGCTAAAATTTCTGCTCGTGTGTCATCAGCTAAAATTTCATCCAGAGTAGACGGAAAGTGAAGGGCTACACGGAGATGATTAAAGTTAACACAAGTCAGTAAAACATGTCGCACTGTCAGCAGTTCACCGCAGGAGCACAGCGGTGCAGGGTCGTTGGAGAGCAAGTGACGGTGGCTGAAACGGCAGTGACCGATCCGCAACCGGGCCAGGATGACCACCTCTCGCCGAGACGGGCGTGAGGAGGTCCTCCAAGCGGTCGGGATCGGTTTTACAGTTCTCAATTTATTGTTGTACATTGAAAACCACGCACTGTGACATTGCGACACGATACTCCGGCGAAGAGCCCGTGGAACATCGTCTGATGGGACGCAAAAGGTAGCCAAGCAAGGCAAAATAGCTGCGGCCTTGGCTGCTATGTCGGCGGTCTCATTCCCGGGCACACCCAAGTGGCCAGGGACCCACAGGAAAGAAATGTGACAGCTGTCATCTGCTAGCAACTGCAGGGAGCGTTGGATCCGATACACGAGAGGATGGTTCCAGAAAGGGTCCGTAAGACTCTGCAGGGCACTAAGCGAGTCCGAACATATGGCATAGAAAGGTTCGCGGTGGCGGCAGGTGTATAAAACGGCCTGGTGGAGGGCAAAAAGCTCAGCCGTGAAACTCGAACACCGGTCAGGGAACTTGTATTGGAACCGGTTGTCCCCGACGACGAAGGCAGATCCGACACCGGCAGTGCTCTTGGAACCATCAGTGTAAATAAGTATGGCAGTATCGAACCGCGAACGGAGTTCGACAAGCCTCGAGCGGTATACCAAATCCGGAGTGCTCTCCTTGGGGAGCGAACTAAGTTCAAGGTGAGTGTGAACCTGGGCCTGATGCCACGGTGGCAATGGGCTTTCGCTCAACCGAAAGGTGGAAGGAAGGGTAAAATCGAGCCGCTGTAGTAGGCGGCGAAAACGAACTCCAGGTGGAAGCAAGGCAATCGCAGACAACTGATATTGGCGATGAAGTGAGTCGTCAAAAAATAATCGGTAAGATGGATGGTTGGGCATCGACCGCAGGCGGCATGCGTACCGACACAAGAGTATGTCACGCCGAGTGGTCAAGGATAATACAGCAGCCTCGGCATACAGACTTTCAACAGGGCTGGTATAAAATGCACCGGTCGCAAGACGTAAACCCCGATGGTGGATAGAGTTGAGACGGCGGAGAATCGACGGCCGTGCAGAAGAGTATACAAGGCTTTCGTAGTCGAGCTTCGACTGAACAATGGCCTGGTAAAGGTGAAGCAGGACGGTACGATATGCTCCCCATGACGTGCCATTGAGGACACGAAGAACGTTAAGGGATCGGGCACAACGGGCAGCCAGGTAGGACACGTGTGTGGACCAGCTAAGTTTACGATCCAACACGAGTCCCAAGAATTTCGTAGTCTCCACGAAAGGGAGAGCAACAGGGCCGAGATGTAGAGAAGGTGGAAGAAATTCCTTGTATCTCCAGAAGTTTATACACATAGTTTTCTCAGCGGAGAATCGGAAGCCGTTTGCGATGCTCCAGGAATATAGACGGTCAAGACAGCGTTGAAGAGAACGCTCCAAGAGACACGTCCGCTGGGCGCTGCAATAAATTGCGAAATCGTCAACAAAAAGAGATCCGGAGACGTCAGCTGAAAGGCAATCTACGATCGGATTGATTGCAATGGCAAAGAGCGCCACACTCAAGACGGAGCCCTGTGGTACCCCATTCTCCTGGCAAAAGGTATCTGACAAAACAGAGCCCACCCGTACCCGGAACTTGCGATCCGCCAAAAACGCTTGAATGAAAAGAGGAAGGCGGCCCCGAAGGCCCCATGTGTGCAATGTGCGGAGAATGCCCGCTCTCCAACAGGTATCGTATGCCTTCTCCAAGTCGAACAACACTGCTACTGTTTGACGCTTCTTTAGAAAGTTGTTCATAATGAAGGTCGACAACGTAACGAGGTGATCAGCAGCAGAGCGGTGTCGACGAAAACCGCATTGGATATTAGTCAGGAGGCGGCGAGATTCGAGGAGCCAGACCAACCGAGCGTTAACCATGCGTTCCATCACGTTACAGACGCAGCTCGTCAGAGAAATGGGGCGATAACTGGAAGGAAGGTGTTTGTCCTTCCCTGGTTTGGGGATGGGGACAACAATGGCTGCACGCCAACTTGTGGGAACATGACCTTCAGTCCATATGCGATTGTAGGTACTAAGAAGAAAGCACTTGCCCGCAGGAGAGAGGTTCTTCAGCATCTCAATATGAATGGAATCGGGCCCGGGAGCAGAAGATCAGGACAGGGCGAGAGCACGGTCTAGCCCCTGCATGGTGAAGGCGACGTTATAATTTTCACGATTAAAAGAGTGGAAAGAAGGCAGCCGTGCCTCCTCTACCTGTTTGCGAGGGAGAAAGGCAGGGTGGTAATGGACAGAGCTCGAAACCTCCGCAAAGAAACGGCCCAATGCGTTGGAAACAGCAGCGGGGTCCACGAGGACTGCGTTCTCCACGGTCAGGCCAGGAGTCGGGGAGTGGACCCTGATGCCGGATAAACGGCGGAGGCCACCCCAAACAACCGTGGAGGGAGTAAAACGGTTAAAAGAACTAGTAAAAGCAGTCCAGCAAGCTTTATTGCTGTCGTTTATGATACGACGACATTGCGCTCTCATACGTTTATAATGTATGCAATTCTCCAAAGTCGGGTGGCGGCGGAAGGTGCGTAAAGCACGGCGCCGGGCTCTAAGCGCATCGCGGCAGGCTGCAGTCCACCAAGGGACCTGGACACGACGTGGAGAAGAGGATGTACGAGGTATGGAACGTTCAGCAGCGGTGAGAATAACCTCTGTGAGGTAGTCGACCTGACTGTCACAGTTGGGAAAATTCTGATCGTGAAAAACAGCCATGGAAGAATAAAGCCCCCAGTCGGCTTTAGAAATGTTCCAACTGGTGGGACGAGGAGATGGGGAATGATGCAGGAAGTGGATGATACAAGGGAAATGGTCCCTTGAGTACGTGTCAGAAAGTGCATACCACTCATACCGACCGGCAAGCTGAGGAGTGCATATTGCGAGGTCTATATGGGAATAAGTGTGTGTTGTGTCTGAAAGGAAGGTCGGTGCATCGGTGTTGAGGCAGACAAGATCGAGGTGTTGGAGAAGGTCCACCAAAAGGGAGCCTCTCGGACAAGGTGCCGGAGAGCCCCATAGGGGGTGGTGGGCATTAAAGTCGCCTACCAACACGAAAGGTGAAGGGAGCTGGTCAACAAGGTGTAGCACATCTGCCCTAGTAAGGGCAAATGACGATGGCGAATAGATATTACAAAGGGAAAAGGTAAATGTGGATAAAGTGATGCGGACGGCAACTGCCTGTAGGTGAGTATGCAATGAAATGGGATGGAAATAGACGTCGTCTCGAAGGAGCATCAGAACCCCTCCATGGGCTGGGATACCTTCCACGGGTGGTAGGTCGAACCGCACAGAGGTGTAGTGTGGAAAGTCTGCACGATCACGTGGACGCAACTTAGTTTCTTGGAGGCAGACTAGAAGCGGGCAGTGCAATCGAAGGAGTAGTTTTAATTCCTCCTGATTGGAACGAATGCCGCGAATATTCCCTTGAAGGAGCGCCATGATAAAAATTTTGATAAGAAATAAGGATAAAAACTAACAAGCAAGCGGGGTCACCTCGACGCCCGCTGAGGACCGGATTTCGAGGGAGCACTGCTATCCTGTCTAGGGGCAAGGGGTCGTGGTCCATAGGTTCGACCGACGCGCCTGCCACCTCCTTGAGTTGATCAGGAGGGGCAGTTTCCACCGCCGGTAAAGGGCCGGGTGCCCGGCAGACGGAGCGTCCCGGTGAAACAGAAGACGGCCGAGGAACTCTTTTTCTTGTCAGCTCTTCTGGAAGAGTGACGGCAAGAAAAGGCAGTTGACGGTTGGGAAGCCTGAGAACGCAGAAAATCCTCACGGACGGGTTCCTTTTTCAAAGGCCGGGCATCTTGTTTAGGTGCCCGCGGTTTACCAGAGGTTGATGAAGACTGTACCTTAGAGGCAGCAGGAGGAAGCGGAGACGTGGAACGGGCAATCTTCGGGCTGGCGGATCGCACAACTGTGTCAGCGAAGGTAAAATCACATGACTGGGTACTTGAATCCTTAGTAGGTCGAGTTGAGGTGAGGACCTTACTGTATGTGCCCGCTGGGAGGACAGGGGGCTTTCGACTCGCCAACAACTTTCGAGCGGCAGATGTCGACACCTTTTCCGTAACCCGAATTTGCTGGATGACCTTCTCATCCTTGTATACAGGGCAGTCGCGAGAGGAAGCCGCATGGTCACCGTTGCCGTTAAGGCAGTGAGGGGACGGAGGTGGGCAATCCCCCTCATGGGCGTCCCTACCACAAGTGACACATTTTGCTGCATTTGGGCAAGATTCACGGGTATGGTTGTACCCGTGGCATTGGAAGCAGCGCGTTGGGTTTGGAATATAAGGGCGGACAGAGATAACTTCGTACCCTGCTTTGACCTTCGACGGGAGTTCAACCCTGTCGAATGTCAAAAACACAGTACGAGTCGGTGTCAGCTGGTTATTTACCTTTTTCAAAACGCTATGCACGGCTGTGACTCCCTGATCTGACATGTAGGTTTGTATGTCTTCATCAGACAACCCGTCAAGGGATCTCGTGAAGACTACCCCCCGTGACGAGTTGAGTGTGCGATGCGCTTCTACCTTGACAGGAAACGTGTGTAACAGTGTAGTCCGGATTAGTTTCTGAGCTTGGAAGGCACTGTCCACTTCCAGCAACAATGTGCCACTGCGCTGACGCGAATAGGTTTTAACAGGGCCAGCAATTGCATCTACACCTTTCTGGATGACGAAAGGATTTACGGACGTGAAATCTTTTCCATCGGTGCGAGAGACAACAAGAAATTTCGGTAAGTTAGGCAAAGTCTCTTTTTGATGGGGCGAATCTATCTTACGTTTCTGGGTCAACGTTACAGAACAAGAGAAGGAAGTCATCGCGGAAGTGTCCCCCGTGATTACCGGCGTCTCCGATGGCGCGCTCCTTCCTAGTGGGGGCCCTCTCCGAGGGCTTACCCGCCTTAGGTGATTGTTCACACCTCAGGTCACACCTTCCGAGAACTGACGGAGGGACCAATCGGCATGTTCGGAAGGTACCAGCTCGGGTAATCACCCCTCCCTGGGCCTGGCCTTTACCAGGGGGTACGTACGTGCCCTACTTGTCTACCCGGGGCGGGGAATTACGCGTTACCTCGTCACCTGCTACGCATGATAATGCGTGGGTCGGCCTTCAGACACGCACAGGGAGGAAAGAAGAAGGATAGAGAAAGTGAAGAAGGAAAGAAGTGTCTCAAACGCCGAGGCGGAGACTAATGAGGAGAAGAAGGCTAGGAGAGTACAAGGAGAGGAAGACAGAAAACAAAGGGTAAGAAAGTAAGGAACCAAGGAGTAAGAGAAACGACAACAAGAACCACCGAACTCACGAAATTCGCCCGTCTCCGGGCGAAGGCATAAACCGGGAGGGAAAGTGAAGCAGCCTGGGGCAGAAGAAAGGCTGCTCCGGCTCGGGGCCCCGTGCGCGCCACACACGTACTCACAAAAGAACTGCTAGCACAGGAACGCTTCTTCCTAGAAGAAATTAAGCAATACTTCAATATCCCAGAGACACAAGCTCACAAATGCTTTATCGAGGAGATAGGAAACAAAGCAAGGAAGTTACCGAAGGAACTAATGCATACAGAAGCGATGAACTCAGGTGTGTGGAAGGTCCCAACTTTCAAATCCGGCACCTCTACACGCGTTTCGCTGTCCATGGCAAGATATGCTAGAACGGAGCGTAGCTTGATCTCAAGGAGGAATACCCCAACCACTGACCACACTGGCATAAGTTACCGTAATTACCGTAATTTAAATGTAACTCAATTGTACACATTGTGTTCAATAAAAACTATAAAAATTTAACTTTACTCTTCATGTATTCCACATTACTTCCGATTTCTCGGTTCCATTTGCACTAAGGAGATTCTTTGCGGTTGGCGTGCTCAAATAGTTCCTTGCGTAGCCTACTTCCATTGATAAGAAGCAAATGACAGTAAAAAATCATTCTGCGGCTACTTATAAACATGCAGGTTTCATTACTGTGCTTCATCTTCCTTGCCATGGGTTCGTAGAGGCATGTTTGTAGAAATGTACTAAGCGAATAAGTATCGGCAATATTGATGCGTTCCTGAATGTATCAACGAAGGGAAACCCGAACTTGCTTCACTATCTCCAACTACATCATCAAACTTTTCAGTTTATTCACAGTTGATTATGTTTCTATTATTGAATAATCCGATTTGCAATACAATTTCTTTATTACTTTGAAGTGTCTGGTTACTTATTTATAGTTGACTCAATAACGCTGTGATGGTCGCTACTCCATGCTGCAATTGTTTTTCGTGCATTCCGTTCAGCATATTTTAATTTCCACTGGGACACTCCCCGTAATATAAGTGAGAAATAAGCGCAACAAAGCAATTGGCAATTTCAGAATTTTTCTGTCTCCTATGAGCATTGAATGTTTTGTTTCTTTTTTTTTGTCGTTTGTCAAATGTTATGCACCTCATCTCCTTACAAAATGCAAGCACGCTAGAGCAACATTTTGCATTCGGCAACCTCGCTCCCTTTCCAAACTGCTGTCCCGAGAATGGTAGGTGGGAACGGGATGTTAGAAGTGCCTGCTAGTCACATGCACCAAATCACACAAACCCAATCTCAAGTGGGTCAAAACGCTCACACCAAGTCCCCAAACACAAAACACACAACAAAAAATCCAAAATCGTGGACCCAGTCGGGATCACGACATCCATAACTAATCACAAAGGACGCAGACAAATTACAGGCTCACGAAAAAGGACGCATTCAATACCCAAAGTGAATCCCACAACAGGGAATTTTTTCGCAATATATAAGGGTGTACATTTAGCAGCATCCAACAGTTAACCGCCCTGCACAGTGGTCGAAACGTCGGCAATTCATTTGCTAAGTGTTTAAAAATGACGCGGCCCAATACCCAAAATTGTTTTATTCAAAATGACACTGGCCGGGGAAGACTACGAACTTATAACTGTGCACATGGTTTGTTATAGAATGAGTAGTGAAAACTGACGCATCTGAAAGTGCCGTTGCAGTGTTATAGGCATACTAAGCAGTTCGGGTACTTAACTGGTGATATATTTTCAATATAAATTTGAAAATAGAAATGTGTTTGTTAAAAATAGACAATCGTGAAATTTCAGTATGGATACGCTGGCTGTTTCTAAAATACGCATTATCCCACTTAAGTCTTCCCAGTCATATTGTGTAATTTGCCTTTGTTTAAGCATTAAACTACTATCACGGAGGCAGAAACATGATAATGAATGAACAGCCACTTAATTTTGGCCAAGCCAGAAACTGGTTGTCTGTTACATAAATCACCTTGAATTAGCGGATCGGTTTCCACACCTGTGTTATGAAAATTTCCAATGAGAATATATTTAATCAAAAATTTCACAAACGACTTCTCACTCCCCCTCTCGTCGAGACACGCATAAAACTCAACTGAAGACCAGCATGCACTTTATCCCACGAACACAAATTGTTCTCCTCGTCTGTCACGGATTAAAGTGAGGCCGTCTCTGTGAGTGAATACGCGTCTCAACTTCTTGCGGTCTTGCGGTCTAGCGGTCTAGTCAGAGACTTCTTTGTGTTGATACGCCAGATACACGATTACTACAGGGAGCCTGCGAGAAGAGAAAGCCCAGGGCGACGAAAATGCCGGTGGAGTTTTTAATATCGCAGGCTTTGCCATCTGGACAGGAAGCTTCATCGCGGGACCTGTTTATTGCGCGGAGGTCCACAGAGCGTCCCCGCAGGAGACAGCTGCCAACTGCAGACTGGTGCCGTAAACACGCGAGGCAGGAGGAATATGTACGTCGTCACTAACCGAAAGAAGACCAATAAATACGGAGCTGACTGGTGTGTCACAAAATTGGGCAACTAGATATTATATTAACTATAACATAGTATCTTCAACCCATGTAGCGCCACACGAGTTTCAATTTTATTACCCAGTTTCATTGTTATAGTACTAGGCCTATCTTTTAACTATGGAAAAAAATTTTTTGCTCCTCTTGACAGCAAGTACTTTCCGTTTTCATTTATTCAAATATGTTGACATTAAAATATGTCAAATGATAATATTCAGTAGAATAATGACTGCGCAAATGATGCCCAGACATAGAGCTAGGCGTGAAATCTGTTTACAGCGAGCTCAGTTTAAAATTGTACCTGTCACAGAACAGTAAAATGTATGTCAACATCCCATAACATACTAATATGTGTATTAATTTCATTTATAACTTCATGTGTGTGTGAAACCGGCAGCATATCCGTAAGTTGTTTGAAAATTCATATGAGTGGAATGTATGAGCCATAATCTTTTTACATATATATATGATTATCAGTATGTTTGTTTGTTTGTTTGTTTGTGTGTACGTGTTGCATACAAATCTACAGTTTTGCTCCAATCTTTATGAAATTTTGTACACTTAAGTTTCAATCCATGACGACGGTCGCCGTAAGTGTAAGTATAACGTACGATACATAGTCACGAGATATGAGGTCATAAACAAAAAGACGTGCGAAAACTGCTGCATTTAGCGACAATGCCTCTCATTTTCTCCTAAACCACTGGACAAATTTCGACCAAATTTGGTACACACATTCCTGTCCCTGAGGTAACAATTGCTGCAGGGTTAAGAATCACATACGACACATATTTCAGAAGGTATGACGTCATGAACAATACGGATCGCAAAAAACTGCCACATAAGTGCCAACGAGACTTCATAAATAGTAAAATGATGAAAGGAAAAAAGTTTCTCGCTTACTACTTTTCCACTATCCATGCAGAAAAACTGTGGGATGCGGTATAACGTTACAATTTATAATTTTTGCACTACGAATTGTACTCGCTCGAAATTTTGCATACAGAATACACACTTAAAGTTGAATGTACGTTCGAAATTGTATCACAGTACGACACATAGTTCATGAGATATGAGTAACGTTCTCATATGTACAAACTTCCTACTGACCTGGAACGTGTCCCTACAACAACAGGATGAGTGTAATCCAAGTGAAAACGATATCGATTTTCCTGATAGATTCTACAATATTCTCGAATATCCTTGGCAATACAGGACATTCTAGAACATTATCGAACGTTCTCGAACCATCTGGAAGATTCTGTGACATTCTAAAACAATTCAACATTCTGGAATATTCTAGAAGGATCGTTCTAGACATTCTCGGACACTAGTCCGTAAGTAACAGCAGCTTCACAGACTTCAAAACTTCTGCCGAGTAGTGACAGCCAAACGACCAGGCAAAGCACGATTACGTGTATTCTAAATTGAAAGGCCCATATCTTCAGAACCAACTCCCGCATTTACAATCCGAAAGATCCTTCGAAATGAAGGATGGAGGGTTACCATACCATGTAACTCCCATGCGGCTGCGAAATTCTCTTGCCACGTTTTGTCGGCCCGAACAGACATACATCAGTTTTATTATATAATAGCTGAAACCGAGGAGCGTTGTCTGTGTAATAATATTTGCTCCAATCGTCTCTCTCTCTCTCTCTCTCTCTCTCTCTCTCTCTCTCTCTCTCTCTCTCTCTCTCTCTCTCTCTCTCTCCTTTTCCCCCTCTCCCACCCCCGCACTGCTGTGCCCATCTACGTCCGCTTCGTCGTCATCGTCATCTTACTCCCTCCATGTCTGTCCATCTCTTCACCCTCCTGATGTAATCAATGGCAAATGTAATACCCAGAACAGTGTTTTATTCTGTATTTACGCCGATAATCAATTGGTCTATTTCCCCTCCCCTCCCCCTCTCTCTGCTTACTTCCTCCTCGCACCTGTCCATCACCACGTCTCACTCTCCCCCTCTCACTCTCTTTCGTGTTCCTTCTCTTGGCCCATCCCTCGCTCCTCGTTCCTCCTCCCACCCCTCTTCTCATTTTTATCTCCTCTGCCCCGTCTCTCACATTATTTCACAAAAACAATCACACACACCTGCCAACTTTCGTGATTATGAAACTACGTCTGATATTATGCTCCATACAGGAAAAAATAAATAAAAAATAAAAAAATTACATCGTATGAGACCAATTTCATGCTGACTTGTCAGACTCAATCCTTTGTTATGTTGTGATCAAATTATGCTTTTTCTATTTCTGAAATTTTCCGACTTTCATTTATAACGGTCAAGATTTTTCCACCTTAAAACTTAGCTTGACGATTAAAAAAATGACAATATTCTTCTCGTGTTTCCTGCTGGATAAATACGTCATCTGGACACAATGTTTCGTCGGTCCATCTGGCCGCCATCCTCAGGTGACAGTGCTGGTACCCCTTCTCAACGAGACTGACTACAAGCCGCGAGCGGATGCCCCTATGTACGCCGCGGAAGACCGAGGGCGCGTGCGCAAGAATGGAAAGTTCTGCCCTCTACGTTTCAGCGCCGCCGGTGGTAGAAGTCGGCGTAAACGATAGATCGCTATTCAACAGGTCTAAAGAGAATCTGTTGTTTTTTGAAGTTAAACAATACAGGGTTCTACAATTTACTCAAGGGAAAACCCTTGTCCTGTCTTTTTTAAAATATTATAAACAGAGACAAGGGTTTTCCCTTGAGTAAATTGTGGAACCCTGTATTGTGTGACATCAAAAAACAACGTTCTCTATTTAGATCTGCTGAAAAGCGATCTATCGTTTACGACGACTTCTACCATCGGCGGCGCTGAAACTTAGAGGGCAGAACTGTCCATTCTTGCGCAGAGCGCCCTCGACCTTCCGCGGCATACACAGGGGCCTCCGCTCGCGGCTTGTAGTCAGCCTCCCGTCCATCTTCTTCAGTATACTGATGGTACCGCCTTACTTGCCCTTGTCCCGTCCATCTCTCGCTCCCAACATCTGCTTCAGTCCCATCTCTCCGAGTAGGTGTACCAGCACTGTCACCTGAGGATAGCGGCAAGGTGAACCACCGAAATATTGCGTCCAGATGTATTTAACCGGCAGGAAACCACAGAAGAATATTATCAATCATTACACACACACACACACACACACACACACACACACACACACACACACACACACACACAGTTCGAATCGTGAGTCTTGAGTTTATACAGCCGTTCCAATTTTCTGGCCAACTTTTCCAACTGTTCTTTCCCTAAAAACCACACTTGCATTTTTCAGGACATTTAAAACATGCCTTGTCGTTCCAGTGGATGTCAAATGTTGTGCTGCGGTTCCCGAAGAACACCGTTTTCATTTACACAGATACACATTGGTTTCTGGAGTTGGCTACTGCCGGTAGTGAATGGAGGGGCGCCCCGCGCCGCTGTGCTGGAGTTGCAGGGCCCCAAGTTTTAATTACGGCCGGTAGGAGCCGACCAACTTGCCGTGACGTCACCACTCATTTCAGCTGCCGCCACCTGCTCCTGTCCCAACTGCACACCCGCGCAGTTTACGACACAGCCACGCTAAAGTGTGGGATTAAAACAGCTGCCGAGTTCATTTCAGACCAAGTCATATTTCAGGCAATTTCAAAGAATATTAGCATCACATTCGCCTGACAAGTATGGACTAATTGACCACGTATTTTCAGCTGTGAAGGCCTGTGAAATACCACAATGTCGTCTTGTTTCGAGTGGCTTTTTTTTTTCCTCTCCCCCCCCCCCCCCCAATGCCTTTCCACCACTCCGAATGTCTAGGTAGCGCAAACTTTTCGGGAAAACATTCTGGAAAGTTATAAAGGAAAATCGGAAAATTTGAACAAATAGCAAAATCATAATTTTTGTATGCACTTGATCACAACGTAACAACGTATAGGCTTTGACAAGTCACCATGAAATTACTTTCATACGGCGGTATGTTTTTTGTTCCACAGCCACAGTATGGAGCATGGTAAGAGAGCCGGCGGCGGTGGCCGAGGGGACTGCGGCGCGTCAGTGACGGTCTGCACGGCCACTACGGTCGGGGTTCGAATCCCCCCTCGGGCATGGATATTTGTGCCGTCCTTAGTGTTAGCTAGTTCATAACTAGTTAGTAAGTTTAGGGATTGATGACACCGCAGTTAAGGCCCATAAGCTCTACAAACATGTGAACATTTTGAACATGGTAATAGACTTCGTTTGACTGTTGTTGTTGTTGTGGTCTTCAGTCCGCAGACTGATTTGATGCAGCTCTCCACGCTACCCTCTCCTGTGCAAGCCTCTTCATCTGACAATACGTACGGCAACTTACATCCTTTTGAATCTGCTTATTGCATTCGTCCCTCGGGCTCCCTGTACGACTTTTACCTCACACAATTCCTTCTAATGCTAACTTGACGATGCCTTGATGTCTAGGATAAAATAACATTTTTGAATAATTAATTGAAGGGTAGATTTAAATCTCATCAGGGAAGTGCACTGACAGCAGAAACATCTAGACCACAGAAACTGCAGGGCCTCCATACCACGAATCCGATAATAACTAATCATTATCAGTAAATGCTATCAATAATTGTACGCAATTAAAAGACACTACATTGTCCACAGTAATATGGACTATGAAAATTTTATCTAAGACTTCCTGTAAAACATTTGCACGAAGAGCTGATCTCATTTTGTGTATTAATTTCCCAATTGGTTTCGGTCCGTGAAGGCATGACCAGCTGGTGTATTTCTGTCGTGATAAGTGTTGCACAATCATGTCTTGCTACCACATCGCATCCAAAACAATTTTTGGGCACCAAATGTTAAAATGTTTGTAAAGCTATATATTTTTAATTTATTTACATCCGCTAGTATTCACCTAGCATGTATTATTATGAACAAAATTAAATTGGTTGTTCGTTGTAAAGACCCTTATTGAGGAGATGCTCGTGGATGGATATATTTTTTTTTTATCTTTTTTATAAGGTGCTATGCTAATGATAATAGTATGAATATATACATCATTTGGTTCTATTATTCAAAACTTCGTCATTGGAGGAGAAGGAGTTGCCCACTAATGTCTTTCAGGCTCCTCTTGAACTGATCTTTATTAGTAGCTAATTTTCTTATGGTTGCTACAAAATTATTACAAATGTGTGTTCCTGAGTAGTGGGCCCATTTTTAAACTAATGTAAATATTTTGAAGTCCTTGTGTATATCATTTTGGTTCCTAGTATTGCATGTATGTACTGAGCTCTTTGTTGGAAAAAGGGATATATTATGACAAATTTCACTACGGAATAAATATACTGACGAGCAGTAGTTAATATACACAGTTCTTTGAAGAGGCTTTAGAGGATGTCAGTCAATTTACTCCACAAATAATACGTATTACACGCTTTTGGACTCCGAAAACGTTTCCTTGATTTGAAGAGTTACCGCAAAATACTATTTGAGATTATGGAATGAAAGCAAGCAAACTATGCAAGCGTTTTTTTAAATTTTATTTTTATGTCGCCTACGTCTGGTAACACTCGTACTGCAAATACATATTCGTTAAGCCGTTTCTATAGTTCTGTGGTGTGCTCATCCCAACTGAATTTATTATCAACTTGTAATCCCAGGAATTTAATACGGTCATCCTCTTATATCTGGCCTTTGTCATACTTCATGCATATGATGTATGGGAACCTCTTACATGCTCTGGACAAATATATATTTCTTTACTGGTGTTCCACTTTTGTAGAAACTAAAACTTGATGGAATCCTAGCCTGTGCTACTATTAGAATTCACAGAAAAGGACTTCCTCCTCTCAAACCGGACAAAGAGTTGCGAAGAGGAAAAAGTGATAAAGTCAGTTCGTTCTGATGGGATTGCACGTATAAAATGGAAAGACAAATGTGTTGTCACATTAGTATCAACAATTGACTCATCTATAACTTGTGTGTATCAGCACAAAGGAACTCTTTCATGCACTATCCTGAAAGTAATGTAGTTCAATGGTGGTGGTTTCATTTAAAACCACCGCATTTAATGTGCAGTGGTTACATTTGAAACCACCCTGTACCTGCCGAAATATTGCTTGAAAAACGTTTATCACATTTTCCATAATATTGTATGATTTATATCATAACAGAACACGAGAGAAGTTTAAAAGTGAATTATATTTACAGTAGAACCCATCACATCTGACCTCGGGATATCCGATCATGTGCCAGACTGTCTTCTGCCGGCGACGAGTCAAACTGACTCAACAGTGCTGTCATTGTTTCTCTGTTAAACTGCCAGTTGTGTTCTCATTGTCGACGTGAACGTTGCTCTACTTTGTTTTTTTATTTTCGTAATTACTGTATCTTTGGTGATAAGCTGTGTTGTGCGATTAGTGAAAGTTTGCTATGGCTTCTCAAAAACGTAAGCGTTTCCCTTCAACAAAAACTTGAAGTGCTTCAACGTTTGGACCGTGGTGAGTCAATAGTCAAATTAGCCGCAGAGCTAGGGGTCGCCGTGACAACTGTAAAAGACTGGAGAAAAGACCGTGAAGACCTTGAAAGTTATTCTGTGACAGTAGAAACGGAAGATGCTTAGAAAATCGGAAAATATTAAAAACACCTAACACACTGTATGTAATTGTTTGCCTTTTTGATTAAACAGTACATTACAGTATTCTTAATGTTTTAGTTAATATAAAAAACTTTTCCATTTTATAAAAAAACTTACTTTTTATTAGAATATGTACTACAAAATAATTTTTTATTGAATACGGTAATTACGATTAAGCAGCACTGTGTGTATTGAGTGTGTATTTTTGTACAATACTTACAATTTAGTGCAGTATACGGCTGTTTTGACCCGAAAAAACGTCTTTTATTGTTGTTGTTGTTGTTGTGGTCTTCAGTCCAGAGACTGGTTTGATGCAGCTCTCCAACCTACTCTATCCTGAGCAAGCCTTTTCATCTCCTCATAAGAACGACAATCCACATCCACTTGAATCTGCTTACTATACGCGTCTCTTGGTCTCCCTCTGCGATTTTTACCCCACACACTTCCCTCCAATGCTAAATTCACAATTCCTTGATGTCTAAGAATGTGTCCTACCAATCTATCCCTTCTTTTAGTCAAGGTATGCCAGAAATTTCTTTTCTCCCCAATTCGGTTCAGTACCTCATTAGTTACGCGATCCACCCACCTAATCTTCAGCATTCTTCTGTAGCACCATATTTCAAAAGCCTCTATCCTCTTTCTGTCCACACTGCTTATTGGCCATGTTTCACTCCCACGTCTTTTATTACTCCTCGGTATATCCAATCTTTTGGCCGTTCCGACCACGGCCCGGTCCCGTGAAGGTCGGATATCGGGGGTTCCACTGTATTTTGAATCTGAAAGGGTTCAACATGTATGTTTCAAGTGGTACACCTGTAAGTAGCTTGGTTTGGCTCTTAAAAGAGCCGAGCAAAAACTTTCCGATTTGCCCCTCGGTTCCTCCTGGCCAACCTGTTTGGGCTGACCAGGAGGGCAGAGTGTTGTCAGCCTGGTGGCCGCTGGTGACCTGTTGTGCTGTGAGGAGGGGCCCTCCCCTCCGCCTCCTACCAGGGGCTTCGGCGCGTGCGGCCCTTGTGCGGCTTCCATCGCGTCCCGCTGCCTGCCTGCTGACTCGGCGGTGGGGAGGGCCACTCAGCCACTGCCTCGTGTACACACTCAACACGCCGTCCGCAACTCTACCCACTGTCACCTGCTCAACATCCACCACGCTCACCCTTGTTATATATACAGGGTGTCCCAGCTATCTTGTCCACCCAAAATATCTCTGGAACAATAACAGCTATTGGAAAAAGACTTTCACCGGTATCAATGTACGGCTGGGGCCCATGAATGTACGTATTTGGAAACATTCTAAAACGAAAGCTAATGTGTTTTTTTTTTTTTTTTTTTTTTTTTTTTTTTTTTTTTTTTTTTTAACACAAACTCTTGTTACGCGAAACGCGCGGCTAGCGCACGCCCTGAGCAGCATGAGGTTCTCGCCTGAGTCTCAGGACGTGCGCTAGCCCCGCGTTTAGCGTGTTTCAAGCGTCACCTTCGCGTCGCAAAATCTCGGGATGTAACTGGAATATTGCGATGCAATCAATGCCATTGTTTATGCGATTTGTCATGCTATGGATTGCTGAAGAAAAAATATAGGGTGTCCATTTAAAAAAACAAGTTTGTGTTAGAAAACACATTTGCTTTCGTTTTAGAATATTTCCAAATATGTACGTTCATGGGCCCCAGCCGTACATTGATACCGGTGAAAGTCGTTTTCCAATAGCTGTTATTGTTAGAGATATTTTGGGTGGACAAGATAGCTAGGACACCCCGTATAGTCATGGAGTTCTTCAACATCCATAATGGATAAAATTCACTTATTAAGTTTTCAAATGTATACTGATTTTTTGATCACCCGGTATATACAGGGTGTTGCACTAAGTGTGTTTGCCTCTGTTATTTATAAAATAATAGGTGACTTGAAATTTTAATGCGGCAGGTCAACGCAACAAATGTTACACTTTCTGCGGAGCTATGAACATAGTTTATTGTATAATTTTCCGAAGAGTTACAGCACAAAGATATAATTTTTAAATGGAACAATAGTTTTTTCTATCATGTATTGGAATCGTTTAAACCAGCTGCGTCCAAATCAATTTAAACTACATTCCTATCACAGTTTGGGAGCTACACCCTTCAAAGTTTCAGGGGCAGATACCACAAACGCTGCGCATAATGCAATGCGCCTTCTAAATGTGGTGCGGCCGAGTTGTAACGTCGCCGGTGTCACGGAGCGAGAAGCTTCCTCGATGCGCTGTTAGACTGCCGACTGTCGCCGCACACGACCGTATACCCGACAGTTGGAGCCACACAAACAACCGGGGCTCAATATGCCACAGTTACTGACATCGAATGACGATTGCATACACGAACAACGAGTACTTGAAATGTTGCTGATGCTCGGCGAGTGCCGACACGATGCCACTGAAGTTTCCTTGTGTCCAGCAAATCACTTGTTCCGTCTTCAATAATCGTTAACACTTCATTGATCTTAGCTTATTATTTTATTGAAAATCTTTCTAATCTTTTACATGTGTCAAACTATAACATTCTCAGATTATTAATATTTTTCTCGTTTCTAGCTTGCTGATTGTACAAGGCTACTCTAATATTCTGTTCAACATGATTCCTATAGGAATAATAAGCTAGGAACACTGAAGTGTTAACGAAAATTGAAGACGGACCAAGTGATTTGTTGGAGACAAGGAATCTGCAGTTGTTTCCTTCATTCTTCTTAATGGTCTTACAATATCCAAACTTACACCATGATGGGATACAGAACTGAGGAACATCCACGCCTTTCAAGAATTTACTTACATTCTTCTTTTATATTCTTTGTGAAGACAATTCTGAACGCAAAACGACGATTGTAAATATAAAACTGTTTGTGAATGATGAGAGAAGGTGAAAAGGAGAAAAGGAGAAAAAAAAAACGTTTTTTCAAAGTTTCCCGCGCGTAAATTGTAATTATCGGGACTGCCACCGTGCTTTGCGTTTCCGGTAAATCCTTTGTCTTGTAAGAAACAAGGGAAAAATTAGTTTCTTATTTCTTTAATTGTATTGTATCCACTCTGGTGTGGTTCATTTCCAGTACAGTCAGTCTACGACACTTAGCATTAACATTTCTAAAAGACTATTAGAAACTTCAGTATTACGAGACGTAATGCCTCGGAGGGTTAGGAAGAAAATATATACCTTTTTCGTCCTTGGTTTCCTTTATAAGAAGAAATAGCATGAAAGTTACACTTGTGTTCAGTCAACTTGCACATTAGGGAGATTGCTTGAAGATTGAGATTTATTTGAAATTCTCAGCGGTGCCCTTAGCAGCGTAGCATCATGGAATACAGTAAGATGCAAATTCTACGGCCTCTGTTATGACTATTATACTGGTGACTTAAATTTCCCGGGACGTTTTTATTTTACGTCCCTTATTGCGACGCTTCACCCGAGACCAACTATAAGAACTTTATTACCACTGAACTTAGGATTCCAGGTGAATAATATTTACTTAAATGAAAGTTTTTACGGGCCCTGCCAGGCGAAATGAGAAGCTGCCTGGTTAAATTAAGCAGCGGCATCACGAAGCTGTGGGGGCCTGGCGACACAATGATGGCATGGCCCACGATCATGTGTCGCTCTTCGTATTGCCTTGTAAGCTTAACCCTTAAATCGCACACTAAACTTAAATACTTCTGCATTAGTTAGACATAGAAAAACTTTTCTACCTCAACATTGTGGAGCTAGGTAGTCTGTGCACAAATGCATTTGTAGCTGCTTCTGTACATAGTGTTTCATATGCTAGTAGCTCGTCCTAGAAATATAAATTGCAGAGTGCGACTGAATTACTTCGACAGTTAGCTGCATTGAGTTACTCCTAGCATGTGCGTTTGCTTACATTAGTATTCCTCCTTTGCCATGCAAAAGTAGTCAGTCACATACTGCTGTTGTATTATGAGTTACTTTCTGGAAAGATGGGAGGGGCATAATAGTGACATTTACTACATTGTGTACATCATGGAAGCACTACATAGCGTATCAGCTATGAACTTTGTTGCTAGTAGTGCATAATAGTTTTAAGGTTTTTTTTCAATATTTTTCTCAGTATATACGCACTATACATAAGTCGTGGTAGTTCCTATAGCTACACACACACACACACACACACACACACACACACACACACACACACACACACACACACACACACATATATATATATATATATATATATATATATATATATATATATATATTATTTCAAAATGAAATGCCAAGATCGCAATAATTTATTCACTGACGACAGGTTTCGGTGCATAGTATCACCATCATCTTGTTAAAACTAAATTGCGTATAAAATAACAAGTGCAACATTGAAATTAGTCACGATATAAAAAATACACAATTTAAAAACATGACAGCTTAGTGACTAAGTGCAATGTTGCACTTGTTATTTTATACCAATTTTTTTTTTTTTTTTTAAACAAGCTTGTAATATGTATGTGACCAGATGATGGTGACACAGTTCACCAAAACCGGTCGTCACTGAATAAATTATTAATGTGTGATCTTGGCATTTCATTTTGAAAATTATAAAACGATCAGATCGCCTCCAAACCCGACTATGTCAGGGTGTCCCAGCTATCTTTTCCACCCAAAATATCTCTCGGGAACAACAACAGCTATTGGAAAACGACTTTCACCGGTATCAATGTACGGCTGGGGCCCATGAATGTACATATTTGGAAACATTCTAAAACGAAAGCAAATGTGTTTATAACACAAACTTATGTTTTTTTTTTTAAATGGACACCCTATATTTTTTCTTCAGCAATCCATAGCATGACAAATCACACAATGACATTGATTGCATCGCAATATTCCAATTACATCCCGAGAATTTGCGACGCGAAGTTGACGCTTGAAATACGCTAAACGCGGGGCTAGCGCACGTCCTGAGACTCAGGCGAGAACCCCATGCTGCTCAGGACGTGCGCTAGCCGCGCGTTTCGCGTGTTTCAAGCGACAATTTCGCGTCGCAGTATCTCGGGATGTAATTGACGTATTGCGGTGCAATCAACGCCATTGTTTATGTCATTTGTCATGCGATGGTTTGCAGAAGAAAAAATATAGGGTGTCCATTAAAAAAACATGAGTGTGTGTTAAAAAAACACATTTGCTTTCGTTTTAGAATGTTTCCAAATATGTACATTCATGGGCCCCACCCGTAAATTGATACCGGTAAAAGTCGTTTTCCAATAGCTGTTATTGTTCCAGAGATATTTTGGGTGGACAAGATAGCTGGGAACCATATATATACACCCCTTAAAATTCTCGGACGACTCCACCGCGTAGTTTCGTATCTCATGTACAAGCGAAACCCAAGAGAGAACAAACAGGGTGCAAAATAGAATTTTCAAACAAAATTGAAAGATGATTTCAGGCGAAAGAGAGCAAAGTTTAATGGAGGAGGTGGTAGGTTTACTAAGTAAATTATAAAGCTCAAAGAAATAGACGCGCGAAAGCACATACGTTGCAGAATATTTTATTTTAATAATTAATAATATAAAAGTAACTGCTTTTAAAAGTCTCTTAAATCTGATAGAAGGACTGCACGAATTTAAAGTAGTTATTAATTCATTATGCTGCGAAACAATTATGATTCCACCTCGCAGCCTCTTGGCTGCCTCATCTTCCGAGAAGCGCCTCAAATTATTGTTGAGCAAATATTTCCACTCGAACCGCTCTGCCGGTGCTTATTCACAATTCGCCACTTAAAAGTCCGCCTTGTGCCTCTCTGCCGCTGGCAAAAGAAGGAGGGTAAAAAGCAAACAAATGGGGGCTGTCGGACGCTCTCCGCCTGTGCGCTCTTACCGCGGCCTGGACGCCCTCCGCGATGGATCCGCGTAATGAGACGCAGCCGCAAAATAAATTGCAATTTCCTCTTAATTAATACGGTTTGCGGGCGCTTAGCGCCTGCGAATAAACGACGCTCCGCCTCCGCCGGCCTCCTTTCCCGTGGCTGTGGCTGTGGCTCTCTCGCCGGAGCGGCCGCACAAAGTCGCCTCCTAGCGACGCCTGCCCTGCAAGACGCCTCCCCTATCACCCTATCTGCCTTCCTGTTTTTGTTTCTATTCTGCTACGGGCCGAACCACTCTTGTTCAAATCAAATGTCTGCAAATCTAACGGACCAAACTGCGTGGTCATCAGTCCGTAGCTTACAAACTACCTAAACCTAGGTATACTAACCTAAGGACAACACACACACACACACACACACACACACACACACACACACACACCAGGGAGGACTCGAACCTCCACGGCGAGCAACCGCGCGCTCCGCAGCGAGGCGCTTTAGACCGCTCGGCTAAGCACTCCTGATAACAGAACCACTACCCCACGTCTGCTATCGCAACTAACAGAATGAAGCAGGGTGTAACGAAGCATGTTGAGATTTATTCTCATCTGCTTGCAGCCGGCCGCGGTGGCCGAGGGGACTGAGGCGCTTCAGTCATGGTCTGCACGGCCACTGCGGTCGGGGGTTCGAATCCCCCCTCGGGCATGGATATTTGTGCCGTCCTAGTTCGTAAGTAGTTCATAAGTAGTTTGTAAGTTTAGGCACTGATGACCCCGTAGTTAAGTCCCATAAGATTTACAAACATTTGAACATCTGCTTGCATTACTGAACCTCCCGATACCACTGTTGCATAACAACAGATACGAGTTTAATTAGTAAATTATTTTCTTTTCCAAAACTTCCGTTATTTCTTTTTATAACATTACTAGCTGACGTCATTTTCTATTAAAAATAAATGTTTGTAGAGCTTATGGGACTTAACTACGAGGTCATCAGTCCCTAAACTTACAAACTACTTATGAACTAGCTAATACTAAGGACGACACAAACATCCATGAACGAGGGGGGATTCGAACCCCCGACCGTAGTGGCCGTGCAGACTGTGACTCACGCGCCGCAGAACGCTCGGCCACCGAGGCCGGCCATTTTCTATTACTTGGTGTAGTGTCCGAGACTCAACCGTGAGTCTCGATTGAGCCTCGGACACCCGCTAACAGCGCGCTCTATGTATTTCAAAACGCAACTTCGCTTCGCTGTTTCTCCGGATGTAATTCACGCATCGTGATGCAACCAACGCCATTCTTTTTTCTATCGATTGCTCGAGAAATAATATGGGGTATCCATTTAAAAATAATAATTGTGTTGAATATAATATTTCTTCACGTTATAGAGTGTACATAGTACCTACTTTCCTAAGCCCCTGCCGTACGTTCATGACCGTAAAAGTCATTTTTCAATATCTTTTGTAGTTTCAGAGATATCTGGGCTGAAGACTACTGAGTGGGACACCCTGTATATACACTATTAGCCATTAAAATTGCTACACCAAGAAGAAATGCAGATGATGAACGGGTATTCATTGGACAAATATATTATACTAGAACTAACAAGTGATTACAAGTTCACGCAATTTGGGTGCATAGATCCTGAGAAATCAGTACCCAGAACAACCACCTCTGACCGTAATAACTACCTTGATACGCCTGGGCATTGAATCAAACAGAGCTTTGATAGTGTGCACATGTACAGATGCCCATGCAGCTTCAACACGATACCACAGTTCAAGTGTAGTGACTGGCGTATTGTGACGAGCCAGTTGCTCTGCCACCATTGACCAGACGTTTTCAGTTGCTGAGAGATCTGGAGAATGTGCTGGCCACATACAGGACATGCAACATGCGGTCGTGCATTATCCTGCTGAAATATAGGGTTTCGCAGGGATCGAATGAAGGGTAGAGCCACGGGACTGAAATGTAACGGCCACTGTTGAAAGTGCCGTCAATGCGAACAGGAGGTGACTGAGACGTGTAACCAATGGCACCCCATACCATCACGCAGGATGATACGCCAGTATGGCGATGACGAATACACGCATCCAATGTGCGTTCACCGCGAAGTCGCCAAACACGGATGCGCCCATCATGATGCTGTAAACAGGATTCATCCGAAAAAATGACGTTTTGCCAGTCGTGCACCTAGGTTCGTCGTTGCGTACACCATCGCAGGCGCTCCTGTCTGTGATGCAGCGTCAAGGGTAACCGCGGCCATGGCCTCCGAGCTGATAGTCCATGCTGCTGCAGATGTTCGTGCAGATGGTTGTCGTCTTGCAAACGTCCGCGTCTGTTGACTCAGGAACCGAGACGTAGGTGCACGATCCGTTACAGCCATGCGGATAAGATGCCCGTCATCTCGACTGCTAGTGATACGAGGCCGTTGGGATCCAGCACGGAGTTTCGTATTGCCCTCCTGAACCCACCGATTCCGTATTCTTCTAACAGTCATTGGATCGCGACCAACGTGAGCAACAATGCCGCGATTCATTGGATCGCGACCAACGTGAGCAACAATGCCGCGATACGATAAACCGCAATTGCGGTAGGCTACAATCCGACCTTTATCGAAGTCGGAAACGTGATGGTACGCATTTCTCCTCCTTCCACGAGGCATCACAACAACGTTTCACCAGGCAAAGCCGGTCAAATGCTGTTTGTGTATGAGAAATGTCAGCACGTTGTAGGCGCCAACCTTGTATGACAGCTGTGAGAAGCTTTGCATATCACACCATCTTTTTCTTGTCGGTTAAATTTCGCATCTGTAGCACGTCATCTTCGTGGTGTAGTAATTTTAATGGCCAGGAATATATATTGGAATTAATAGCTTAGCTCTAGAGACCAATATTAGTATACTAAAATAACTTTCATAAAGACATAAGGTCACTTACTTTGGCTTATAAAGATGACCACCATTCAGGCAATATACATTTTCAATAGCATGCCAGCAGCCATGAAACTTTTTCACACTATAGCTCAGTTTGAAAAAAAAAGTGCAAAGGATTTCTTGGTAGCGAAGTCCTACTACAACGATGAATTTCTTAACAGGAGCGATGCGTGCATGTCATTGTATACAATAGTGACAAATGTTCATTCCGACTTCCGTACTAATCCTGTGCAGTAATGTGATCATCGTAAATGGAAAAAAAATTAATGATGCATGACAATATCCTGAAATTACCATATGGAAGTAGTATATTCCACATTTAGGATGTAGTAACAAGTTTTACGTCCTTTTGTATGAAAATATTCTAAAAAGGAGACCACATGGCTATCGGATTTTAGAATTTGTCATATTTAAGGTACATGATGTTCAGAACACAAATATTAGCTAAAGCCATTCGACGCAACTCTCAAAAATTGTCGAGAAAATCGATTCTGAAATTTTGAAAGTATACATAACTACCAATAATTAAAACAGTAGCAGTATCTGTCGGTGTAGCACAGCTAGCAGCCTTACAACCATAGGGTCGGTGGTTCGAATCCTCAGCAACAGCTTTTTATTTTTTCGTTGTGTTCGAATACTTACACAATTTTAATATCGAATGGTAATTTTTATTAAAAAAACATGTTACTTTTTTACAATATTAACTTCACTATTAATTGACGATGGTAGTCTTTGATTGTAAAGTTTGTGAAGAGGTGCGACTTTTGTTTTGGAAAGTGATCTCCACAGCTAACCTGCTCTACTATCGTTTCAAGTGGCAACAACGTGTTCAGCGCATCTACATACACAAACTGACAAAATACGTGGAATTAGTTATCCCGAATTGTTTTATATAACGGAATTGGAAAACAACAATAACAACTACTACTACAACGACAAATATTCATCACAGTGGGATTCTAACCAACGACACTATGGTTGAGAGACCAGAACGCTATCACATGAGCTAAACTGGCAGATATTTGTCCAGTTTCAAATACTGGTACTTAAAGTTTTTTCAAGTGCACGTAAAGTCGATTTTTTTCCAGAATTCTTGAAAGTTGCGTCGAATGGCTTTGATTGTTATTTAAGTTCTGAACTTCATTTATCATAAATATAAAAAAATCTAAAATCAGATACCCATGTGCTCTCCTTGTACTTTTGGGATCTGTGGAAGGTCAACTAAACAGAGGTGATATCGGGCGTTCCACAGGGTAGTGTTATTGCTCCTCTACTACTATTTATTTATGTAAACCATGTAGGGGAAAATCTAAGTAGCTGTCCTAGGTTGTTAGCAGATGACGCCGTCATTTACCGTCTAGTAAAATCATCTGAAGATCAAAACCAACTGCAGAACGATCTGAATAAGATATCACTATGGTGTAAAAATTGGCAGTTGAGTCTAAATAATGAGAAGTGTGAAGTCGTGTACGAAAAGAAATTTTTATTTACAAGATAAATCAATCAAAAGAGAAGGCCGTAAACGCCACCAAATAACTAGGAATTACTATTACTTCAGACTTAAACTGGAAAGAACACGTAGATAATTTCGTGGGAAAGGCGAACCAGAGACCCTTAAAAGATGCAACAGAACTACTAAAGAAACTGCATACACTACGCTTGTCTGTCCTTTTTTGAAGTATTGCTGCCCAGTGTGGGATCTTTATCAGGTGAGAGTCCAAAGAAGGGCAGCTCGTTTCGTATTGTCGCGATACAGGGGAGACATCGTCACGGAAATGATACAGGATCTGGGATGGGAATCATTACAATAACGGAGCTTATCGCTGCGCCGTGGGCTACTTACGAAACACCAATCGCTAACATTCTCCTCCGAATGCGAAAATATATTGTTGACTGCCACTTACATAGGTAGAAATGATGATCAGAATAAAATACGAGAAATCAGAGGTCGGACGGAGAGATTCAGGTGTTGTTTCTTCCCCCGCGCGCTATTCGAGAATGGGAGATATACTATTTTAACAGTGGTTCAATGACCCCTCTGCCAGGCACTTAAATGTGATTTGCAGAGTATCCCATGTAGATGTAGAAGGTATATTAACACACCTGATATTTTGTAAGCATTTATTGTATATGTTTTATGAGTTGCTCTACACCCGAGAGGTTCTGAAACAAAAACTATTTCTACATATATTAACACGCCGATCCAGAAAATATACGGGACAGGGCACTCCAGACTGCCGTCCACCGATGCCGTGAAAGGCAGTATTATGGCGCCCGCGCGGTGGTGCGTCAGTGCCTGAATTAGCCGTAGTGTCCGCCGTCACAGCCGAAATAACGCCGGCTGCATTGTGCGCCGCGAGGTTTACATTGGCCGGCTCTCTTACGCAGGACGAGGCTACACACCGGTGTCGCAAAACCGTTCCGCAAATACCTCTCGCTCGGGCGCGCGTTTGCCGCTAATCGCTTCCACACGTCAGCTGTGTGCTGTGTGTGCCAGCAGCGGTTATCATCTGCGCAGTTGACGGAAATGCTCTAGACACGATGTAATTCCTGGTTACCGTGGTTCGGAGCCTACAGACAATCTATTAGAAACAATTATATATTTTGGACGCCGTTACAGCGTTCAATGAATGAAATAAATAGCAATTTGCGATAAGCTATGGCTTCACTGTACTAGGTTTAGATGGTGGAATACCAAAATGCAGCGAATGAAAATTTGTGCCTGGCCGGGATTCGAACCCGGGATCTCCTGCTTAATAGGCAGACGCGTTGACCACTCCGCCACCGAGAACACAGTGATCAGCCCGACTGCAGAGGACTCTTCCCTGCACGTCTCCCGCCACACACAAATATCAATTCGCCACGCTGTCTCTTTCCTATTACCACAGCCTATTTGTTCTGTAATGTATGCAAGCCGAGGCTGGGCTCCTGACAATTAATCGTGTCTCGATACTTCATGGCCTGTTCTCCCTGATGCGGGAATACAGTATCGTGGCTGCGAGCACTACAGAACAAATAGGCTGTGGTATAGGAAAGAGACAGCGTGGCAAATGGAGATTTGCGTGTGGCGGGAGACGTGCAGGGAAGGGTCCTCTGCAGTCGGGCTGGTCACTGTGTCCACGGTGGCGGAGTGGTCAACGCGTCTGCCTAGTAAGCAGGAGATACCGGGCTCGAATCCCGGCCGGGCACAAATTTTCATTCGCCGCACTTTGGTATTCCAGCTAAATCTAGTACAGTGAAGCCGTAACTGATCGCAAATTGCGATTTATTTAATGTATTAGTAATGTGGGCAAGAGGTTTGGAGAGGGGAGAGGGTACCAGGACCCTATGGCGAATACCGGTTTGAAGTGTAATTCTGACTCTTGAAAAAATCTTAGAACAAGATAAATATGGATAATAGAAAAAACGCTGGTAGAGTACTGGTGACTTTAAAACAATTACATTTCATTTTTATCACTCGTTTTACTTCACCAGAAACATATTGAAAAGAAGTGCGAGAGTCAATAAAAGGGCGCGTAATTATTTTCACTTGATAGTAACGTAACTGAGTGAGCACTTGTGCGCAAAAATCGTTGCATAACTCCAAGTTTACGCACCCACAGTAGTGAAGGTAGTGAGCCACCACAGAAATAGACAAATTTAGTGTACATTATAGCCTGTGCTTAGCAAATTATAAAAAAGCATTGCGCTATTTCTGAAATAATACTGGTTCACAAAATATTACAACAAAAAAGACTATGTAGCCAACTACTACACTTACACAGCGAAACCCGTGATTTCAAAAGGGGCTTACGTAAGACCGTAATTTTAGCCTTTAAATCGTGATAATTACGAAAAAAATCGTAATACTTGGCATGTCTGAGCCTAGTGGTAGGATAATAGATAATAGGCAGATTGGCGGTTCAAATTGCTAACGTCGTAAAAATTTAAAAGATTAAGTTTTTGTCTACTCATTTAAGAGAAATCCAAAGTAATCCATGCCTCTAGAGACCACCTAGTCTACGGGACGTTGCCTACTCATCATCATGTGTTCATTACAAAGAATCAGCTATAAATTTTTCTAGGTATGTCAAGGCCATTAATGAAACTATTAACTTCCACATTTTATATAGAACAAGCTGAAAACCCTGCGTGGCCCAGGTACTTGTTTATTTATTCCTGCCTTGATTTGGTATTTCTCCTATCCCTTCTCTCTCTGTCCGTCTCCTTTATTGTAAAAACATATTTATCGGAGTATATGGAAGAAATAAGGTTGTTCTGCATAAGGTGCTAAATTCTAGTCCAGTATTCAAATAAGAAAGATAGTAATCGAAATACAAATGACAAAATTCGTACGATCTCACATTTAAGGAGCTATATGTTGCACAATTGTATAATTTTTCAGATATGTCTTCATTGATGTAAGTGCTGTATATCTGTAAAATCTATTGGGAATATAAATAGTAGTAAAGAAGTAATAGATTGAAACTTGGTGCGTGATGGGACGGGAAGGGGGGAGGGAGTGAGTCCCTTCTCGGGCATGGGTGTTTGTGTTGTCCTTAAGTTAGTTTACCTTAGTTTAAGTAGTGTGTAAGCTACGGATTAATGACCCAGCAGTTGAAAACATTTGAATATTTTTCGTGATGGCACGGTTTTCCATTACCGTTACTGTTTGTGTGCTCATATCTCATGAACTAGGTGTCGTAGTGTGATACAATTTCGAAAGGACATTCAGCTATATGTGTGTATACTGTCTGTAAAATTCCTGCGGCTACAATTTGTAGTGTAGAGATTACAAATTGTAACGTCATACCGAATGCTGTAGTTTTAGTAAGCGATAAACTTTTCCCCTACAATAATTTTTCATTTGTTGTCAGCGAGAAAAATTTCCATAAAAGTTTGAAATTATGTTTGAAGTTTACTGCAAGTCGCTAAGTAGTCTCAGTCACATACATTGTATGAACCAAGTAGCGTCGAAATTTGTGCAAGTTTTTTACGATTCGTATTGTTTATGACGTTATATCTCCTCAACCATTAGTCGTTTGTGATTTCACCATTACACAATTATTACCTCACGGTAAGGAGTATGTGTACCAAATTTGTGTGAAACCGGTCCAGTGGTTAAGGAGGAAATGTGCAACATTGTCGCGTAAAGCAGCAGTCTTTCCTCGCATTTCATTGTTTATGCTGTCACATCTCCTGAACTATGTGTAGTACGTGATCGTTACACTTTCGTTGACCGTCCTCATGGATTGAAGCTGACGTGTACAAAATTTCATAAAGACTGAAACAGAACTGTAGATTTGTATCCAATACGTACACACTGTCGGACACTGCTTTATAGATAAAGATAGAATCGGATGGAATTCGGTGCCATCGACATAGAGGAAAGGAAACGTGCTGAAACTTGCAGCGTCAAAATCTAGAACCTCACAGCAAAATAAACGCTGTACCAGGATATCTGAACCGAAAATAGGCTAATACTTCAGAATTAACTGTGTCGCTGATTAAACTGTCTACATGACAACACTGAAAACAAACACACGTTAATTTCGTCAGTACACGTTCCGTGGCCGATTCCCCGAATGCGCCATCCAGATAGCCGCAAATATCAAGTGCAAAATTTCCTGCCTCAACGTCCTCTTGAAAACACAGTTGTTCTTGAAGACTTAATTGTACTCTTGCAAGAAGTCCCCCGAAAGGATCACAATTCAGGTACCTGCAAGTGATTTCACTACATTGTAGAAATAATAATACAAAAAAATCGTGATAATTGAGTCCGTGACGAAACTTGATAAGGCCAAGAGTTAAAAAACACAAGTTCATTGTATTTTCGCCATAGCATAAGAACCAGATATTTACTGGCAAGTAATAACCATCACCACTGTCATTTTAAATGTATGTACAGCAGCAGCAGCAGCAGCAGCAGCAGCAGCCTTGTCTCACTGACTTTGGGAAAGATTTCATCCAGTTTTATCCATGACAGCAACATCTGCTGTACGCGTTCGTGATGTTTTATGATTTAACATTCGTATTTCATTTTCCCGTAAGGCTTGTTTTACTAACCTGTTAGAGAACTCCCTTGGTCTGCCTACAATACACACTTCTACTGCCGCTTCCATTTCATATTCAGCACACAATCATTTGTTTCTTCCCTGACCCGTCTGCTTCTTTGTTTTGCGTCCTCTCTGTTAGTTGCTCCCACTGTGTGTGTCTGTGAATCGCAATGAACGATCCGGACGAAGGTCGTACATTTTTTATGAGAAGATGAAAATCACTACCAAGATGTTCTCAATGCGCATTTCATGCCACTCAATGGTAAAGGCCGGCCTGAACTTGGAATGCTGTGGCATTCAGCTGAAGAAGTTCGGTTGACAGTCGGAACAATATGGCGAGTGTCTCCGCAGCCTTCACAGCTTGTCAGCACCCCCAACTTACGCCCACTAAAAAATTCAGACAACTCTTCGTATTTTCCTGGCACTGTCAACAAATGTCTTTCAGTGATAACATTCTGGGGCCGCTTCGTCATCAATAGAATGAGAACGAGGTGGTGCGCTGTTCAGCAAACCAGGCTCGCAAATCATAGGTCGACGATTCAAGCCGGCGCGGTGGCCGAGGGGACTGCGGCGCTCCAGTCACGGACTGCACTGCCACTACGGTCGGGGGTTCGAATCCCCCTCGGGCATGGATATTTGTGCCGTCCTTAGTTGTAGCTAGTTCTTAAGTAGTTTGTAAGTTTAGGGACTGATGACCCCGTAGTTAAGTCCCTTAAGCTTAACAAACATTTGAACATTTTGAACATTTGATGATTCAAATCCCATCCCTCCATCCATCCAGATTAACGTTTTTCGTGATTTCCCTAAATAGGCCGATATCCTTCCGCTTCCTTTCACTATTACAGTTTGTGGTCACGTTATCGACGACGGGACCCTAAACTCGAATCTTGCTTCCCTGTATTTTTCGAAGACGTACACGCCAGGAAAAAAACGAACTCCAGGCAACAAGACGGAGAAACAGTAGTAACATGTAAAGAAGAGACATGAACACCACCACAGAAGATGCTTTAAAATAAAAAAGCGAAACGCGTCTGGTGTAAAACAAATCTGTTGATTGCAGTCAGCATAAGACAGATTACCTCTTATAATCAATTTTAACAGCTACTGCGGAATATGGCCACACAACCAAACATTGTCACTATTTTATTTTATTGTAATTTGCAGATGCACCTGATGATGAGATATAGGTATCGAAACTTGGGTAGTGCATATAAATAAAAGAAGTCTGAAATTAACAACTGTTACGGATCCAATTATTAAAGGTGAAAACATTGTTTTTTGAGTGGCGGTGTGGTGTCGAGTAGACGCGAGATGTTAGTTTTGTGGTTGTGAGGGAGGAGAACGAACGTGCGCGCATGCTAGGTGCTGGACGCTGGAGATAGCGAGCTCTTCTCCAGACAGGCGGCCGGCCGCTCATCTCCAGAATAAATGCGGCACTCAGCGCGCGCGCTCTGGAGACCGCCTGGAGAGCTATCCACCTGCTGCAACTGGGACACGGCACTGTTCCCCAAACAACAACAAAGTCTAGACTTTGGCTCCCGAGTGTAATACTTGTTCACGTTTATCTTGGGTTTACAGTCGTATGAAACTACCAAGACAGTTAAGTTCACACATCAAACAAACTGTTGCATCACCACAATTCTAGGGGTTTAAAATCCTTTCCATACAAATGGAACAGAGATACACAAAAACAACATTTTAGTTCCCTTTATTCCTCACAAAAACATAAATTAACTGTACGACACTAACGTAGACATTCTAAACATGTTTCAGATTGCAACTTACACCAGTAGCCAATTCACGTGGTAGCACGCCGTCTTCTAATGGTGCCTGTATTCGTTGTGGCGTTCTGTTTACTACATCGTCAAGGTAATACTGGTTAATTTGTTTCAATCCTCATCGGCGATCGGGCACAGATCTCTCTCTTTGGTTGGTGGGTCGTCTCGTCTCGTCCAGAATCAGCCCTTTTTAAAGGGGGTTCACGTTTGGAAAACATGCCGTCAATTCAGATTAGAATGGATGTCGTCATGAACGAATGCATTGACAACATGTGTACAATAGCCGCGAGAATTGTCCATTAAGACGAAACCCTCACCGAAAAGCTGCCGATATGGTTACACTAAACGTCGGAGAATGTCATTCGTGTACCGTATAGCCATCTTATTGCCTTACATCTATATCTACATCTGATACTCTGCAAATCACATTTAAGTGCCTGGCAGAGGGTTCATCGAATCACCGATATACTATTTATCTACCAATCCATTCTCGAATAGCGCGCGGGAAGAAAGAACACATGAATCTCTCCGTTCGAGCTCTGATTTCTCGTATTCTATTCTGATGATCATTTCTACCTATCTAAACAAGAGTCAACATTATATTTTCGCATTCGGAGGAGAATGTTGGCGATTGGAGTTTCGTAAGTAGACCATGCCGCGGCGAAGAACGCCTTTGTTGTAATGATTCCCATCCCAGATCCTGTATCATTTCCGTAACGCTGTCTCCCCTGTATCGTGACAATACGAAACGAGCTGACCTTCTCCGGACTCTTTCGATACCCTCCGTCAAACCCACCTGGTAAGGACCCCACGCTGGGCAGCAATATACCAAAGAAGGACGGACAAGCGTGGTTTATGCAGTCTCTTTAGTAGTTTTTATGCATCTTTTAAGCGTTCCGCCAATAAAACGCAGTCTCTTGTTTGCCTTTCCCACGACATTATCTACGTGTTATTTCCACTTTAAGTCTGAAGTAATACTAGTTCCTAGATATTTTGTGGAGTTTACGGCCTCCACTTTTGACTGATTTATCTTTTAAACAAAGTTTAACGGATTTCTTTTCGTACTCATGCGGACGACCACCAGTGGTTTGCAGTGATCCCTACATAACATCACCCCAAAATCTTACTGCACTTGCTGGGCGTGTTGTCCAAAACGTTCAGCTTGATTCCAAAGACGTCCTCCACAGCCGCACAGAATGGCCCTGCGATCTGGAGTGTCATGTTGAAGTGCGCACGGTCGCTTCCGCCCTAGGTTCGAGTCCACCTTCGGTCATGGGTGTTGTCAAAAAAATGTTCAAATGTTTGTTAAGGGACTTAACTGCGGGATCATCAGTCGCTAAACTTACGAACTACTGATGAACTACCTTATAAAAAAGACGACACGAACATTCATGTCCGAGGGGGGATTCGAACCCACGACGGCGAAAGGCCTCGCGGATCGGAGAATAGCGCCTGAATGCGCTCGGCCACTCTGCCGCGGCTGGGTGTTGTCCTTAGTATAAGTTAGTTGAAGTAATTTGTAACTCTAGGAACCGATGACCAGAATAGTTTGGTCCTTTAGGTCTCCAAACATTCGACCATCACCCTCTACAATTTTCTGGTCGAAGGAAGATGAGAGTCTTATCTGTGAATAGCACTCGATGTCAACTCTGACAAGCCCATTGTACTTGCTTGTGGGCCCATCTACACCGCGCTGAATGTTGTGCGTTAAAACAGGACATTATGTGCGTCGGGAGTGAAGTTGCATGGAATGGAGTGTACTGCGTACAGTCCGAGTCGAAATAAGACGTCCTCTGACTGCACGAAAATAATCATTCAGCATGGGGGCGATTCTCTCGGGGTTCCTCCGAGCTGAAATCCGTTAAGTGTCTGCCAGAGCGAGGCAAGTCAGACGTCCTGTATCTCTACACCTACTCCACGTCCCAACAACATCGTATAACGTTACTACTTAGTTTCTTCATTTACAAACCACCAGAACACAGCCAGTTATGCATTTTAGGACGACCGCCGCCAGATGACAGATGAAGCAGAATCGGTTGATATATTAATAGGAACTAAATTATCACGTAGTAGTTGTTTTATACTATCACAAACGGGTCGTTGGCTGGGGGTTTTCTACCTAATTCACAAGCAAATGATACCTGGTAGAAAGTAATACATTAACCCTTTCAGACCCTCTGGCTACAATTGTGTACGTACCTTTTACAGTGTCTAAGATAGTTCATAAACATTTTTTCTCAATTGAAGCAACATGTATATGACTATGAGTGTTCAACCTTTTCATCGTGAACACTTACTGTCAACTGAGGAAGATCCACTATAAAAATACCAAGTAGTTATTGTTGCACTGCGCAGCAGCTTGAGAACTCCAAAGAACACGCAAGTTGTGGGTTACTTGTATTCCACTATACAACTGAAAAGTAGTAGTAATTATTTTACACGGCAATTATTGAATGATCAGTTTATTTAGCAAAAACGTTAGTGCTATAAAATTAATTATTTTAGTCCATGGAAAGAAGCCTTGCTTCTCACCCAGCATATGCAATTTTGTAGTATGTAAATGGATGCATACAGCAGCGTAAATCTGGCTTCTAAAATCATTAACTACGTAGCTTAAGAGGAATACAGCAATAAATGATTAATAATAATAATAATAATAATAATTTCCTTCGTCCAGGAAAAAATCAGATCTGAAACGGTTAATAAACATGGAAACTTTCACGGTCGTTCGTCATACAATATCACTTCAGTTTGCAGTACTGTTTGGTAGCACATGCACGTCACACGTAACTTGTTATTACCCAAATATTACCGGCGCAGTTGCTACTAAACTGGATTCTCCTTGATCATCATATTCCGTAGAAACACTTGACACAATCGGCATATGCTGACGGGTCTTCCCACGGCGTTGGGGGAACACAAATCCGACGATTATTGCAGCACTCTATTTTATCGCCATAATGAGCCCCGACACGACACAGAGACGCCACCAGATGGCGCGCTCTTCTCACTATCGATATACTCGCACTCGACACTGCCTACTGCAGTTTCCGACCTCTTACAAACTTCCCTTGATGAGAGTTGCTCCTGACAAAGTAAAACTTCAACCTTCCGGAAATCGAGAAATATGGAAATGTGGAATTGATTTGAAATCTCTTGTCGCTAGCACTCATCGCTTAACGTGAGTAAAGTAACGTAGGCAACACTCAGTACTGACTTGACAATGTTTCTCACTATACACGCTCCCTCTGTACAACACGTTATCTCGCAAACAAACTTGTTGCCATCTCAGGCCGTTGCTGGTGCTGCACCTTGGACCCTTGAACGCCAGAGCGCGCCTCGGCAATGAATAATTCCCCGCTCCGGCAGCCACGGAGGACCGTAGCCGCAGCGGCCGGGCCAATTAGGCGTGATCGGGCAACCCCTGACCTTTGGCACGCGCCCGCAATCGGCGCCAACTCCTCGACGTCGTCTCCTGGGGGCACCGGGGGTGGCAGAGGCTCTCGTGGCAGAACACCGGCTGCCGGTTGAGACACAGCGGGACCGTGATTAAACGACACACCACGTGACTGCGCTTTCCAATACAATTCTATTACATCCACCAATCTTTACTCAAATCCGACATCGATTACAATTGAATTCTGTCACACTCACCATCTTCACACAAATCCGAGTTCGAATGCTCTCCAATAGACTTCCTTTACACTCACCACCATTTACACAAATCCGACATCGATTGCGAGCATGAAGTCCATAACAAACCGACTGTTTCGGATAAAAATTCACTGTAAATTACAATTAAAACGTTCGATAAACAAGAATAGGCTTTGACTTAACGTAACAGACTGTTTCAACACTACATAAAATTTATTAAAATAATCTGCCCCTTTTCATGTCGATCTTTTTCACTCACAATTACTTCAAACGCCTTATTCCAGCTGTTAATTTTCGTAAGTCGTTTGCCTTTGAGAAACTATCTCCACCTTTACTAACGCTTACTGCAATTCAGAATCACTAAATTTTTCTCAGTGATACGATACATTTTGTGGAGGGTAACTTCCGTGTACTGATCGTAGAAAGCCTGATATGAAAACACGGATCAACTTCATTATGAAACCTATTTAAAAATGTTCTAATGTTTGTAAAGCTTATTGGACTTAACTGCGGGATCATCAGTACCTAAACTTACAAACTACTTACGAACTAGCTAACACTAAGAACGGCACAGATATCCATGCTCGAGGGGGGGGATTCGAACCCCTGACCGTAGTGGCCGTGCAGACCGTGACTCACGGACGACATACTTGACACGATACACACGACCGCGCGATCTGAGGCGCCTTGACACAGACTTTTGCGGCACTCCTGCCAGTGGGCCGAGTGTGTGTGTGTGTGTGTTTTGTACTCAACATAAGTTAGTTTCAGTTTAAGTATTTTTTAAGTGTAGGGAACGAGGACCTCAGCAGTTTAGTGCCTACCGGCCAGTGTCCCTATCCGACGCTCCGGAAGGTACAAATGTGCGTTGTTTGAATATGGCGCTCTATTGCTTTTGCCTAGGGAGTAGGACTCAACACTGTAATACTGAAAATTCAGTGCCTTCTTTTGCAGAAAATAAAAATAAACGAACATTATTCAGAGTGACGATCACTTTAGATATCTAACACAATCGTGGACATGCATCCCTGAATAACTAACGATCACAATAGTTCTGCCTTGAGGATACTATATTATTGCGAGAAGCTCTTGTTAATGACATTTTCAAGTAAATAATACATCTATCTGTATCATACGTCGCATTTACAAAGTTGCAGTAGACATTCGGGAAGACGAAAAACGAAGGAGGAAATAACCTAATTGGTTTACGGAAAAGTATAGAGGTGCGCTTAATATTTGTGTCAGAAGAGAACTGGAACCCCAAACAATATTGTACCCTGCAACTTGACAACGTTTTTTTTAACACTTTACCATCCGTACGTGTGATTGCGACTCTCTTACCGCCGGTAGGAAGTGATTTCTCGTGTCACCGATGGTTTATCCAAGTCATCCCGGACAGGATCCGGCGAACGATCTGGCCACGCCAGCCGGCCGCAGTGGCCGAGCGGTCTGCGGCGCGCCAGTAACAGTCTGCACGGCCGCTACGGTCGGGGTTTCGAATCCCCCCTCGGGCATGGATGTTCTGTCGTCTTTAGTATGAGCTAGTTCATAAGTGGTTTATAAGTTTAGGGACTGATGACCCCGCAGTTAAGTTCCTTAAGCTTAACAAACATTTGAAACTTTGGCCACGCCATTCTTTCAATTCCCTTACCTTCAACCATGTTGTCCACCAGTAAAGCTCTGTGGGGACAAGTCCACCAGAAGGAACCCATCTCCTATGTCACCAGCGTAGTGCGCAACAAGAAGGTCAAATGGACTCGTATCTATAGGGAATGGCAATTGAATCTCTATGTAGAGATGTGTAATGTGCTACGAATACACAGATAATATAAAATCAACCGTCGGTAAAGCAGATGCCAGACATTAACTGGGAGAATACTAAGGAAATGCAGTCCGAAAACAAAGGAAGTAGGTTACAGTACACTTGTTCGCCCACAGCTTGAATGCTGCTCACCAGTGTAAGATCGGTAGCAGGTGGGGTTGATAGAGGAGGTAGAGAAGATCCAACGGAGAGCAGCGCGCTTCGTTACAGGATCATTTGGTAATCGTGAAAGCGTTACGGAGATGATCGATAAACTCCAGTGGAAGACTCTGCGGGAGATACGCTCTGTCGCTCGGTAAGGGCTTTTATCGAAGTTTCGAGAACACACCTTTATCGAGGAGTCTAGCAGTATATTGCTCCCTCCTACGTATATCTCTCGAAGAGATCATGAGGGTAAAATCAGAGAGATTAGAGCCCACACAGAGCCATACCGACAATCTTTCTTTCCGCGAACAATACGTGACGAATAGGAGGGAGAACCGATAGTGGTACTCAAGGTACTCTCCGCACACGCTGGGGGTCTTTTAGGTGTCGTATGACTTCACGGTTCTCGTTATTAAGGGCCAATCTTCAATTTTTCCACCGTGCAGATAGCTTATGTAAATCATTTTGCAGTTGCTTTTTATCTTCTAGTGATCTTTCTAGGCGATAAATGACAGCATCATCCGGAAACAGTCTAAGAGAGCTACTCAGATTGTCTCCCACATTGCTTATAAAAATAAGTAGGAGCCCTATAAAATAGGGAACGCAAGATATCACTCGACCCCTACTTACCGTCAATTACAACGTACTGTGTCCTGTCTGACATGAAATAACGAATCTAGTCGCGAACCTGTGGTGATATTGCATAAGCAACTAATGTGATTAGAAGACGCTTGTGAGGTGTAGTATCTAAAGACTTTCGGAAATCTAGAAATACGGCATCTTTTGCAATGTTTGTAAATCTATCGGACCAAACTGGGTGGTCATGAGTCCGTAGCTTACAAACTACTTAAACCTAGGTAAACTAACCTAAGGACAAACACACACACCCATGCCCCAGGGAGGACTCGAACCTCCACGGCGAGCAACCGCGAGCTTCGCATCGAGACACTTTACACCGCTCAGCTACTCCACCGCGGCAAATACGGAATCTATTTGACATCCCTTGTCGATAGCACTTATCATATCATGTATCATTCTTGTGAAACTTTCTGAATCCGTGTTGATATGGGTCAATAGGTCGTTGTCTTCGAGGTAGTTCCTATTATTTGATGAAAGTAAATGTTCTACAATCCTGCTTCAAACCGACGTCAACCCTATTGCCTCTCTTGAATATTGGAGTGATCTGTGCAACTTTACACTCTTTGGGTACGCAACGTGCGCTGAGCGAGCGGTTGTATTATAATAGATAGGTATGGGGCTATTGCATCAGCATACTATGAAAGTAACCTAATTAGTACTCAGATGTCTTAAAAAGCAGCACTGTGGTACAGCAGGTCGAGAATATTCCAGTACGTCAAATGCGAGGGCGTTGTGCGTGAGTTAGGTGGCTCATTTAGAAACGTAATGAACGCACATTGGGCGGGAGCAGAATAAATAGCGTCTTTTAATGTCGCGGCCATAAAACTCCATCGCCGCCTGTGAGAGGAGAAGCGCACCTAATGGCCGGCAGAGTGGCTGGCCGGCGAGCCACACCGCAGCCAGCGGACCTCATTAAGCGCGACACCACCTGCCGGGGGAGTGGACGAGCGCTCTAAGGCGACCTGCTGCCGAGCGCGCGGATGCTCCCCATCGCAGGTTCCAGTCCTCCCTCGGGCGCTCCATATACAGGGTATTTCACTAAGTGTGTTTGCCTCTGTAACTTATAAAATAACAGGTGACGGGAAATTTTAATGCGGTAGGTCCACACAAGAAATGTTACACTTTCTGCGGAGCTATGAACATAGTTTACTCTATCATTTTCCAAAGAGTTACAGCACAAAGGTATAATTTTTTCTATCGTGTATTGGATTCGTTGAAACCAGCTGCGTCCAAATCAATTTAAACTACATTCCTATCACTGTTAGTTTGGGAGCTACAACCCCTCGTAGTTTCAGGGGCAGATACCACACGCTGTACATAATACATGGCTGTGTGGTGGATGATGGATGTTATGGCGGTTAAAAGTTGATTTAGATGAGATGTTCAAATGTGTGTCCATGTTCCTCAATGCATAATGCAATGCGCCTTCGAAAGGATCTGCGGACGATATGTAACATCGCCGGTGTGACGAAGCGACATGCTCCCTCAATGCGCCGTTTTAGATCATCTGGGGATGTGGGCTCAGTGACATGAACACGATCCTTTAGATAGCCTCACAAAAAGAAATCTACTGGTGTTAAATCGGGTGAACTTGCGGGCCATGATGAGAACCATGGCGCCCCAACCATCTTCCTACAAACCTGTTGTTTAGTTCTTCCACAACAGCACGCGCAGAATGGGCTGGGTGACCATCGTGTTGCATCCATATATGGACTTTCATGTGTAGACACATGTTCAAGGAGACCACCCAAACTGTCGGCTATAAAAGCGCGATATAACTCACCTGTCAGTGTACCTGGGAAGTAGTGTGGACCGACGATTTCATCCCCTAGGATTCCACACTACACGTTAATAGACCACCTACGTTGACAGTCGACAGGTCGTACCCACCGAGGATTGCTTGCGGCCCAGTAGTGCATGTTATGGCGATTCACTGCCCCATAATTTGTGAACGTGGACTCATTAGAGAACATAGCACTTTGTAAAGACCCCAGCGTGAAATTACGCATGGCCCACTCACAGAATGTCACTCTTGCACGGAAATCGTTCCCATGCAGCTCCTGGGTCAGTGACAGGCGGTACGGGTGAAACCTGTGGCCGTGTACTATACGCCACACAGAGGTGGAGACTGACACCAGCGACTGCAGCAACGGCTCGTAAGCTGACATGAGGATCGTGGTGTAGTGCAGCTAAAACAAACACCTCTGTCTCCTCACTTCTTGCAGGTCTTCGTCTGTAACTGCGGCGCATTACCAAGCTGCCTGTTTCCCGAAGTCGTTGTTCGGCGCGTAAGAACGTAATGGCTGCCGGGGCTCTTCGCCTAGGATATTTCACGGCATACGTAATGGCTGCTTCAGTGGCATCGTGTCGGCACTCGCAGAGCATCAGCAACATGTCAACGTACTCGTCGTTCGTGTATGCCATCGTCATCCGATGTCAGTAACTGTGGTATATTGAGCCCCGGTTGTTTGTGTGGCTCCAACTGTCGGGTATACGGCCGTGTGCGGCGACAGTCGGCAGTCTAACAGCGCATCGAGGAAGCTTCTCGCTCCGTGACACCGGCGACGTTACAACTCGACAGCACCACATTTAGAAGGCGCATTGCATTATGCGCAGCGTTTGTGGTATCTGCCCCCTAAACTTTGAAGGGTTGTAGCTCCCAAACTAACAGTGATAGGTATTGATTTGGACGCAGCTGGTTTCAACGAATCCAATGCAGGATAGAAAAAAACTATTGTTCCATTTAAAAAATTATATCTTTGTGCTATAACTCTTTGGAAAATGATACAATAAACTATGTTCATAGCTCCGCAGAAAGTGTAACATTTCTGTGTTGACCTACCGCATTAAAATTTCCCGTCACCTATTACTTTATAAATTACAGAGGCAAACACACTTAGTGAAACACCCTGTATGTTACAGTCGATGTGGATGGTTAGGGAAAGTATACCTTCCCTAGTGGATGTGTACTATCACTGAAGCGGCCAGTGAAAGCGTACCATAACCTGAGAAACACACATCCACTAGTGAAGGTGTACCACCACTGGTCCCAGTTAGTGGATGTGTACAGGTGTGGGAACAGACTGGGCGCAGCGCACGGCAGGTGTGTTTTACACGTCACTGGGGGATAGAGCTGGCTTTCAACATGACTCCAACTGTTCGAACAATTTACGTCATAGTTTGGGAAATCTCGGGATATGTTCGAGCATTCGATCACGGCGCTATCTAGCAACGTCAGTATGTACTTTCACTACGATTTACAGCTATTGGGGAAGGCGAACCAAAGGTTACGTTTCATTGGCAGAACGCTTCGAAGATGCACAAACTCCACCAAAGAGACTGCCAACATCACACTTGTGCGTCCTCTCCTGGAGTACTGTTGCCCCTTGTGGGACCTTCACAGGTGGGACTGACGGAAGACATTGAGAAGGTTCAGAGAAGGGCAGCTCGTTTTATCACGTTACGGGGGGAAAGTGTCACGGAAATGTTGCACGAATTGGGGTGAAAATCATTAAAAGAAAGACGTTATTCATTGCGGCGTGATCTGTTTGCGAAGTTTCAATCACCGACTTTTACTTCTGAATGTGAAAATATTTTGCTAGCACCCAGGGGGAGACATGACCATCCCAATAAAATAAGATAAATCAGATCGAAAACTGAACGATTTAGGTGTTCTTTCTTCCCGCGCGCTATTAGAGAATGGAACGGTAGAGAAAAGTTATGAAACTGGTTAATGAACCCTCTGCCAGGCACTTCAATGTGATTTGCAGAGTATCTATCTAGATGTAGAAATCTTTTCGGCGCTATGCAGTAAAGTACTTATAACGAAGATTGTGTCAATCTATTATGGGTAATAATAAGTAAGAAATGCAGACTGTAGTAGCAGGTCATACTTTAAAAAGCAATGAATTTAGGCTATACGTAAACGATAGCAATCGCGATTTAAAATTCTAGTTCTGCGATCTAGCGGCGCTTGTTGGCACTACGTAAACAGCAGCTCGTGCACTGTTCATTCTGTGCTCGCAATTAAAAGGTTCGAGCCCCGGTTCCGGTACACAATTTTAATCTGCCAGGAAATTTCATATCAGCGCACACTCCGCTGCAGAGTGAAAGTTTCATTCATCAAGGTGATCTGTCAAATACGTCATTTCTATGGATACTTGCAAAAAGTTACAGTCAGTACTTTTGCATTTAAAAACATTACGCAATAACATTCCAACTGCTGCTTTGAATAGGACCTATTTCGGCTGTAGCGCTATCTTCAGGTAAGCTGTGAAAATGTGACATTATCAAATTGCATCGAATTTTATGACTACGGTAACTGTAACTTTTATATTACTACTTACATATACGTCAGATGGTCGTGACATCCAGATACATTGTTTGTTTTCGTACTGTCAATTTAATTATTGTTACGTACATTTTATTAAAGGAATAGTTTTTCTGAAACTTTTTTACTCTTTTCTTATTGATGTTTGTCATCTTCCTGACAGATACTTTGCAGTTTGCTCGAATTCTAAGATTTTCATTCGTAACTGACCCGAATTTTACTTTTCCTGGAAACTTTTCTCCAACGACAATTGCGTATATCCACCATTTGAATCGTGAAATATGGATTTATGATCGTACAAAAACCACATAGAAAAAAAAGCAATTCTTCTCAATTTCACACTGGTTTTGGCCAATTAACACGTATTTTTCTTTCAAAGAAAACTTGTCTTGACAATCGCGGGGGAGAAAAAAGAAAAAAAGTTATGAGGCGTTATGAATTGAATCTTTCATAAATGCGACAAATGATTCTTTTTTAATGTATATGTCTTTAGTATTTGGACAAGAAAATTTATCATTTGGCTTATGGCATGTTCTTTTGGTATTGTTTCTTTTATGTATACCGCATAGAGGATAATATGACTAGCATATGGACAAGGGAGGAAATGTCCTAATACAGACATTTAATGTAGCAATTCGATGCACGTCCACTTTCGTAAACATAATGTGCGGTCCGCAACCCAGATACAAACAGCAGAAGCAACAACAAAGCGCTACTGTCGCAAATCGTGTTAACTACCACGTGGATCCCGTCGTGTCAGATTGTGACATTACAGATAAAGGGGGAAGCTGAATTTTTCCATGTGGAAAGCAAGTTTTGGCAAGCTGTTGGGTTCCCTAGCCGGCCGGATAACAGTTTGGACCTAGTGAATTTCATGACATCTGTTTTGTACGTTGTTGCTGTGGTCTTCAGTCCGCAGACTGGTTTAAGGCAGCTCTCCGCGCTACCCTGTCCTGTGCAAGTCTTATCATCTGAGAATATGTTCGGCAACCTATATCTGCTTACTGTATTCGTCCCTTGGTCTCCCTCTACGATTTTTACCCCACACACTTCCATCTAATGCAGAGTTAACGATACCTTTATCTCTCCCACCAAACTACCCCTTCTCTTGGTCAGTATATGCCAGAAACTCCTTTTCTCCCCCATTCTGTTAAGCACCTCGTCATTAGTTTCGTGTTCTACCAACTAATCATCATTCGTCTGTAGCACCACATTTCGAATCTTCTATCATCTTTTTGTCTGAACTACTTATCGTCCACGTTTCACTCACGTAGAACGCTACAGTGAAAACAAATGCTTACAGAAAGGACTTCCTAACATTTAAACTAATATTCGATTTCAACAAATTTCGCTTCTTGAGAAACCCTTTTCTTTCCTTACCCATTCTGCATTTTATCTTCTCTACTTCGGTCATCAGAACTTTTTTTCTACCCGAATAGCAAACCTCATCTTTTATTGTCTCATTACCTGATATAATTCCTTCAGCATCGCCTGATTTTTAACACTACATTCCACTACCTTTGTTTTACTCTTTTTAATGTTTAGCTTATATCTTCAAAATACTGTCCATTGCATTCAATTGCTCTTCCAGCTCCTTTGCAGTCTCTGACAGGATTTCTATGTCATCAGCAAACCGCAAAGTTTTTATTTCTTCTCCTTGAACTATAATTTCCTCTCCAAATTTCTCCTTGTATTCCCTCACTGCTTGCTCAATATACAGACTGAACAGCACTGGGGAAAGGCTACAACCCTGTCTTACTCCCTTCCCAACCTCTGCTCCCCTTTCTTCCCCTTCGACTCTAATAACTGCTGTCTAGTTTTTGCTTAGGTTTTTGTAAGAGGCATCACGTAAATTGTGTTAGCTGGCACTGTTCCGAGTAGGCAGAGATGTTTGCTTAATATTTTCCTGAGATTACTGTTGTATGCAGCAACAAAAACCTACAAAAGGAATACCATTTATATATATGTGGCGTCTGTTCCGAAAGAACAGACGTCACTTCTGATCCTGCAGTTGTTATTATTTAATATTCATAGAATATATGACATCAACTGCGCTTCGAACCAGGGTCTCCTGCTTTCTAGGCAGTTGCGCTGACCCCTACACCACTGGGGACACAGTGATCACCGCACTTGCAAGGACTACCTTAGCACGCCTCCCGTCAGATAAAAATTCCCAGCTTCGCCCTGCCCACAGTACTCAAACTCGTAGTTATGAACTAATTCCCGTAAGAGTAAGGGCTTCAAAATTTGCCCATCCCTCCCCACTAACGATAGGATCATTGCCCGTCACCGGCATATATATGTGTGTGTGTGTGTGTGTGTGTGTGTGTGTGTGTGTGTGTGTGTTCCGAAAGAATTACGGGAATCAGTTTCATAACTACGAGTTTGAGTACTGTTGGCAGGACGAAGCTGGGAATATGTATCTGACGGGAGGCGTGCTTAGGTAGTCCTTGCAGGTGCGGTGATCACTGTGTCCCCAGTGGTGTAGGGGTCAGCGCAACTGCCTAGAAAGCAGGAGACCCGGGTTCGAACCCCGGCTGGGTACACATTTTCAGCATTGCCCAATCGCAGTTGATGTCATATATTCTATGAATATTGAATACCGTTTAGCTGCTCGTTGTGACCACACGCGCCTCGCAACTTCTGAACAGCAGTGCTGCAGTTTTTTCTCGTGCAGCAGTCTCGCTCCCTCGGCAGGCTGCTCACGCGCCGGGCCGCCTCGGGCCGCACGCAGTATCGACTCGACTCGCCCCGCACGGCTCGCCCGCGCCCTCCCCGCCCGCTACACGCAACGCAGCCCCGCGCCGCGGCTGGCCTACCCGCCAGGGGCTAGAAAGCACGTGCTCTACACGAAGCCTTGTTTACACCGCGGCGGAACGTGCACAACGAGCATTCACCAGTGTTCTCCACGCGCTTGAACCTACCAACTAGAGGAAGAGCACACTAGGCCAGAGAACGAGTATAGCGTGCAAATCCTATCACCGAACGCTGTGACCTCTCTTGTTAATATTCGTCACCAAGACTTACCGCTACACACGTTGAGTCATACACTAGATACTAAACTGTAAAACCACTACAATATTTTTTTTTGTACACTGCTCACTTCTTCGAGCAAAAGAATGCCCGAGAATGTTTATCTTTACTTACGTCTATAAACAAAGAACTTTCGTTCGTAGAACCCCGGATTCGGTAACAGGATCTTCACCTCTAAAGATGTTCATCACCGACTGGTAGTTTACATAAAATTTTTGTGATAATTAGTGCATGCTGGGCCAAAAGGATTTTTTTTTCGGGAGTAAATTTTTGATTTTTTTTCTCTCAGCAGTGTGGCGTCTATGGCAGCCGCAGAGCCAAGTTTTGGCGGATGTGCACCAGAATCCACCGGTCACCATCTCCGCTCCTACCGAGTTCACGTGTTCGCCTACACCCTTGTTCGTACGGAAAAGATCCAGCCAAGAATACAGGGAAACTCCATTACGTTGAGAAACTGAAGCGTCCACTGCCATTTTGCTAAATCTTTGAGAAGTGTTCGTATTGTAGAGCTGATGTTTTATGTCACTAAAAACAGGAACAAAACGTCCGACGGTTTTGCTATGATGTATAACATGTTAAGAGTGCAAAATCAAATGTTTGTAAATCTATCGGACCAAACTGCGTGGTCATCAGTCCGTAGCTTACAAACTACTTAAACTAAGGTAAACTAACGTAAGGACAAACACACACACCCATGCCACAGGGATGACTCGAACCTCCGACGGCGAGCAACCGCGCGCTCCGCAGCGAGACGCTTAAGACCGCTCGGCTACTCCACCGCAGCGTTAAGAGTGGAAATTAGAGTTAAAATTTATTATTATTATTATTATTATTATTATTATTATTATTATTATTAATATTATTATTATTAATATTATTATTATTATTATTATTGTTATTATTTATTCAAGAAATATATTGTTTGAAACTACGTAATTTGCACTGACTGTCAAATTCAATTTATTAACAGTAACAGGGTCGACTTAACGCACAGTTTTAAGGGAGAAATAGCATTACACAACTTACCAACATGACGGACAGGCTTCAACTGACGTATGCGCTCGGTACACACAACGCCATCTCCCTTTATTTTAACCTCCTTGCTCCAGCCGATCCAGGAGCGAGCAATAACACCTAACGGGTGCAGCGGGCCAGAATCGAACGTCCTCTTTCCTGGTCAGCATCCCTCCTGAACAGTCGTGCCCTTTCCCGTCTCCCTGAACATCCGCCATGTCCGCAACCTGTTGCTGTTTTGTGTCCTCCCAGGCGTTGAATTTCCTGGCAGTGTACACAACGATATTGTTTTAGTTTTTATTTCCAATTATATACGTGTCATCGCTGAAACATTTGGCAAACAACATTTTTTTTCTCAGTTAAAGTTTCCTGGACGCCCGCAACTCCAACCTCTCCTAGCCATCCTGTACAAAAAGACGTCGCTGAAGGAATGCAACGACGAGGTGCCCGAGAAAAGCTTTTCTGTTTTGCACCTGCCATCAGACAGACATGGATAGAGCGAACATCAGTTGGAGGAGGACATGCTTATTACGTAACGTTTGACTAAAATGAACAGCAAGTATGCTGCGGATCGGCAGGAGCTACTACCGAGGTTTACTCTTCCCGCACACTGACAACTCCCGACCACATGGAGTGGAGCGAGGCAGCGGCAGCGGCCGCTCGCTGTCAGCGACACACGCGTCGCGTTACGACTACTGTGCGCTTTCGGCTTTATCGACCGGCTTCACCTGTGTGGAAAACGTGGCAACGATACCACTCCGTCGACACACGCCCGTCCTGCCCGACGGCGCTGTGAGATTACCGCCCAATAGAAATACTGGTAATTAATAGCATTCGATAATTAAACAGTATGAAGTTCACTGCAAACATTGACCATGCCAATGCACTAAATGTTACACAGTTTTAATCTTATTAATTATGGTAGCAATGTATGTACGCAGTTGGGTGACAACATTTATAGTTAGGCCAAAGGTAGAAATTCTCCACGTTGAGATTTGCTGTGTGCTTGTAGCTGACGGGAGGCCAGCGAGCAGGCCGATGTTGGTGGCTTGTTCCAACTTAGGATTTTACAGTTCGTTTCCGGTGAGGGGAGAGAGGGACAATGGCGAGTGCCAGGCACAGTGCAGTGCACAAATATTGTAATACTACTGGCATTTGAAGTAATACGATGCAGTTAGGAACCTTTAAGGCCCTCATTACAAAATAGCCTGTTGATAAATAAACACATTACCTGATATAGTCACATCTGGCGTAATATGTTTAATTGACAACGAAAAGTAATAAATTACCAATGTATACAAGACAATTACACAACTAGCATGGCAATGTTTGTTTATAAAAATAATATATTAACTATTTCTCATTTTATTTTCAATTAATCTTGAGTATTTTATTTTGAAGTATTCAGTTAAATCACTTATCTGTGATATAAGAAATTGCACGATTATGATAAACAGTACAAAGGATGTTTATACCAATCTAAAAACCTAAGAAGAAATTTGTTTAATTTGTTTAATGTGTAGTGTAATTATTTTGATTTTAAGTAAAGTTTTAGAAATGTATTGGCTGAGCGCTGTACGTTGGCAAGTCGGTTAGAACAGCTCACATGGGGAAGTTGATGACGTAGGGAAAAACCCGGCAGTTGGGCTTCTGGCGCGCGCCGCCCAAGCAGTGGGGAGTCGGGAGCGAGTGGGGTAGCTGGCCGGGCGGCGTCGCTCTGCACGGTCGGCATGTGGATCTCCAGGTGGAGACTATAGATTTTTCTGTGGCAGTTGCCAAGTGTGGTTGCTCGCCGTAGACTGCACCAAGTTAAATCGAGTGCTACTGTGTGTTTGTGAATATTTAGCCGGTGGAACAAGGTGTGCATCGCATTAAATTAAAGTGACTGTGATTTGTTAATGTAACACGTGTCGTCGCATAGGCATGATCATAAACGGTGTTTGAGACAGCCACGTGGTGTGAAAACAATTCGCGACAAATATTCATTTTGTCTGGGGCGCCGACGTACAGACGTATCAGCCACAGGGTTCTAATATTGTGAAATAAACAACATAAAGTGAACTTTCACATGTTTCAAAAATAGTAGTTAGTACACCCTTTTCTCTCATGAACTTGACTTTAACAAAACAAATTCATAATAATCATATGCAGGGAAGGAAAGCTGCGAACGTGTGATATCATTCCCTAGGAAACGAATCAAACAGTCGCAATCACAGTTCCAGTGTTTTTGCATGTTTAGGAATTTGGTTCGCAGTTGGTGGTTGTGAGTTTAAAAAAAATTAAACTTTTCCCCATTTTAAAGTCTCACTCCGACCTTCATTCTCGCAATTTTCATGATAAATTCCTACAAGCATACAACTTTTACTGTTATATTCCTTACTACTTAATACAAGCAAGTGTGTATCACTTAAATTTCAGAACACTGATGAAGCCTTGTTGAAAGTAAAGCTAGTGTGCTATACTGTTTTACATAAAAGAAAATGTTACACGTCACGGCGGAGGTAGTAGTTAAGAAAATCATCAACGGAGAAGATCCCGTAAGCCTCTATAAAAATATTGAAACAACAATGACGTAAACCTTGGTCTGGCGCAATAGTTTATTAATCTACGTGCACAAATATCCTTAGAAACTTCATGCAAACACGCTTAAGAATCTGATTACTGCTTTGAGATAGAAGACTTCTGCACAGTCGTGGTTGTCGTAATTTTTTTATGTTTTCCTCAACAGGGACAATCGACTCCAGACGATTCGTGAGCTCGCCCACGAAACTCGATTAGCGCATACGACTGTGCTTCGCATCCTGAAAGAAGGCCTGGCCATGCGAAATCTTGCATCACGATGGGTTCCACATGGATTGACGGAAATTCGGAAATGGATGCCTTACGACGCTGCTCAGACGCACTTCGAGCACTATTATCGCGAAGGGGAGCCTTTCGTACGCCGTATCGTAACACTGGATGAGACGTGGGCCACATCGCACGAGCCAAAACTAAACGCCAATGCAACGAATGGCGACATTATGGGTCGCCGCGAAAGTCGACAGTGCGTCAGAGCCTCAGTAAAGTGAAAATTATACTGATTCTCGTCTACGACTGCGATGGTGTTATCCTAACGCATTACGTTCCTGCTTCAATGTACCGTATTACTGTTCGGTTTTGCAGCATCTCCTGCGACCAGACGAAGCGAGGTGGGGCAGCGCTGGACTCGCATTCGGGAGGACGGTTGTTCAAATCCACCTCCGGACATCCAGAATTAGGTTTTCCGTGATTTCCCTAAATTACTCCAGGCAAATTCAGGGATGGTTCCTTTCAGAGAGCACGGCCGATTTCCTTCCCCATCCTTACCCAAACACTCCGAGCGTCAACTCCGTCTCTAATGACCACGCTGTTGACGGGACATAAAACCGTAAGCTTCCTTCCTTCCTTCCTGCGATCAGCTTTGCAAAAGAAGCAGCAACACGTTTTGCGCAACTCACCCTTATGTTGCACTGCAATGCGCGGGGGAATGCAGCGCAAGCTGTGGCTGTATTTCGTCGATGGGAAGTACTGTACCATCCACAATACTTCCAGAGGTAAGTCTTTGTGACCTTGATTTGATTTCGAAGATGACCACTTCGTGACATTCGCTCCAGAACTATTCCAGAGATTCGAGAGGCATTATACCGCTCCATTCGCACCATCAACAGAACAGGCTCAGTTTACTACGCCTTCCACATCGCTGGCATCGGGTTCTACACAACGCTCCTATTATGATGCGGAGTAACAGGTGCAAACATATTACGCTTCTGTACTGGTTAATAAATAGTTCCAACCCTCTTACTGCTTTTACACTCGTACCGTCGCATCTTCAAGTCCATTTTTCCACTAGGATGTTCATATAATTTGAAGAACACGCCAGAAGATTGTCCCCAGTGAGAGCGTGAAGGTCGGCGTTAGAGTTTAAAATAGGCAAAGGTTAATTTTTAAAACTCACAACCACCAACTGCGAACCAAATTCCTAAACATGCAAAAACACTGGAACTGTGATTGCGACTGTTTGACTCGTTTTCTAGGGGATGATATATCACGTTCGCAGCTTTCCTTCCCTGCATTTGATTAACAAAAGAAATTCATAATAAAATCAAGTTCATGAGAGAAAAGGGTGTACTAACTACTCTTTTTGAAAACACGTGAAAGTTCACTTTATGTTGTTTATTTCACAATCTTAGAACCCTGTGGCTGACACGCCTGTACGTCAGCACATTTATCAAATAAAGTTATAGCTCGTGAGCCCCCAGACAAAATGAATATTTGTTGCGAATTGTTTTCACACCACGTGGCTGTCTCAAACACCTTTGATGTTCATGCCTATGCGACGACACGTGTTACATTAACAAATCACAGTCACTTTAATGCGATGCACACCTTGTTCCACCGGCTAAATATTCACAAACACACAGTAGCACTCGATTTAACTTGGTGCAGTCTACGGCGAGCAACCACACTTGGCAACTGCCACAGAAAAATCTATAGTCTCCACCTGGAGATCCACATGCCGACCGTGCAGAGCGACGCCGCCCGGCCAGCTACCCCACTCGCTCCCGACTCCCCACTGCTTGGGCGGCGCGCGCCAGAAGCCCAACTGCCGGGTTTTTCCCTACGTCATCAACTTCCCCATGTGAGCTGTTCTAACCGACTTGCCAACGTACAGCGCTCAGCCAATACATTTCTAAAACTTTACTTAAAATCGAAATAATTACACTACACATTAAACAAATTAAACAAATTTCTTCTTAGGTTTTTAGATTGGCATAAACATCCTTTGTAATGTTTATCATAATCGTGCAATTTCTTATATCACAGATAAGTGATTTAACTGAATACTTCAAGATAAAATACACAAGATTAATTGAAAATAAAATGAGAAATAGTTAATACATTATTTTTAGAAACAAACATTGCCATGCTAGTTGTGTAACTGTCTTGTATTCATTGGTAATTTATTACTTTTCATTGTCAAACATATTACGCCAGATGTGACTATATCAGCTAATGTATTGTTTATTTATCAACAGGCTATTTTGTAATGAGGGCCTTAAAGGTTCCTAACTGCATCGGATTACTTCAAATGCCAGTAGTATTAGAATATTTTATTTCACGCTGTGCACTGCACTGTGCCTTGCACTCGCCATTGTCCCTCTCTCCACTCACCGGAAGCGAAGCCTGGAAAATCCTAAGCTGGAACAAGCCACCAACGTCGGCCTGCTCGCTGGCCTCCCGTCAGCTACAAGCACACAGCAAATCTCAACGTGGAGAATTTCTACCTTTGGCCTAACTATAAATGTTGTCACCCAACTGTGTACATACATTGCTACCATAATTAATAAGATTGAAATTGTGTAACATTTAGTGCATTGGCATGGTCAATGTTTGCAGTGAACTTCATACTGTTTAATTATCAAATGCTATTAATTACCAGTATTTTCTATTGGGCGGTAATCTTACACCAGCTACACACTATTGCGAGAGATAAATGTAAATAATGGAGGCGAAGGGTGAGGTATCGCAATAATGAAACGCAGTTGAGAACAGGGCGGGTGGTGCGCGCGCCCGCCAGCAACACAGAAGTAGCATGCCGGGCCGCCATCAGGCTTCCTATCCTCCATCCTCAGGTAATCTGGCAGCCGCGTGGCCCAGCCTGCCGGCAATTACCTGCCGGATGCGGACTATCTGGTACCAGAGATCAGCACTGCGCGAGTCCCGCACGTGGCTATGATCCAACCGAGAACCCAGTCTGCGGTAACCTCGATAGGGCATCTGCGGTCAGCGGGGCCATCCCTCGAGCTCGTCGTGTCCGCGGTCAAGCAACCGTCTCCGTGTTCTACGCCACGCACCCAGTACCTAACGACAACTTGACCTTTGGAAATCACGTTGTAGAATGAAAAGCGTGATTTAATTACTGAAGGTGGCACGCTACTTTGATTTTATACAGGGTGATCACGAAGCAATGCAAATACTTTAACCCTTTCGTGGTTTTTACTCATTTTTTTAGAATATCTGATATGGGTCAGGATTACAAATATGACACTCAAAAAATTTTAGCACATTCCATTTTTCCTAAAAACAAGGTGGGACACATACGTCCCACTGATTGTAAATTCACTGAAAAAAACTTTTGAAGTAAAATGAGTTTTAGAAAGCGTAATTGTTGTTTGTAAACTTCTAAGAAACATAAAATAGCAAATATACTTACTTCGGACATTTTCGGTAGAGAGAATACGACGAAAACCGATTCAAGGCACAATAAACAATGGTGCGGCGCGAAAATTCACGCGGCAGCCCATATAAACAGTCACAGCCTTCTACACTGTAAGAATTTCAGTGCCTCGATTTTTTTTCCTCGTTCTGAAGGGCCACCAACGGCAGCACTATGCAGAATTACGCAACTCACCACCTTGTGGTACAAATGAGGTCCGAAGTTAGTGGGACGTATATGTCCCAACTACCACGAAAGGGTTAATATGTTATTCTACTAGTAAAAGTAAAGAAAAAAGTTCACAGCTGCGGAGGAGTAGCCGAATGCTCTAGGGCGCCTTTCCGCTAGCGCGCGGTTGCTCGCCGTCCGAGGTTCGAGTCCTTAAGTTAAACTGAATTAGTTTAAACTGTTTGTAACCCTAGGGACTAATAACCAAAGAAAGTAAGACCCTTCGATTTCCAAACATATGAACATGTTAAAACGTTCATACAAACATACATCCGCAAACATTTAGTAACGGCTGACACAAGATTTTGCATGAAATTTAGCAACGTCGCTAATTTTGTAAAAGCCAAATTAATAACAAGAGTATTCATTAAAGATGATAAACATAGCTTAAAATATCTGCAAATGTAATTGACGGGGGTCAAAATTAATGAAAAACATGAAGTTTATTATACCAGTTTCAAGGCTAAGACTATATCTTTAGAAAATCTGCCAGTACAATTACCGTAAAATTACACGATAAGTGTTGTGCCGGATGTCAGTGTCGAATTAGCACCACATTTCGGCTACGTAACTCGTAAACTTCATCAGATGCGACCCGATTCCCAGATCGCACTTGATGAAGGTTACGAGTTACGTAGCCGAAATATCGTGCTAATTCGACACTGACATCCGGCACAACACCCGACTACTCATCGTGTCATTAGATCGCCGAGAAAGCCTGAAGAATTGTTCAGTAAAATTATTTGTAGAATGCTTAATGAAAAATGAGTCCAATATGGGTTGTGGTTGGTAAATGTATGTAGTACATGTGTGCAATCCAGAAGTGACTGACCTAGCGATAATATGTGCAAAAATGCTTTGTTGTTTGATAAAGTGCCAACACTTCTTTCATACACATGGCTATAATTAAGTAGTTAACAAATGATTTGGCCTGCCTTGTCCTACATATTGCTTTCCATAGAGATCATAGTGTTTTTTATTTGACCATAAACTTAACACTCTGGTTGTTTCTAACTACTTGTCTTAATATTACAACAGATTTGAATCAGGTTATGACTAATAGTTTGGTCGTTTTATTTAGGCTAGCTAGCGAACGTATAAATAACATTTAGTAAAGTGATTAATTCTTATACATAGTATTTTGTCTCCGTTTAGTAAATACTCTGACCAAAATTCGGTACATGTGAAGAGTGTCTTATTCTTAGGTACACACAAGCGGTCAAATAAAAAAAAATCCAACCTTGGGTTCTGCCCTTACATTCGCTTTGGACGCGGTTGTATCGTGTCTGGAGTGATTGGTACTCACACCCAGGGTTCGAGGTAACAAACAGAGCCCGGCGCCATTCGTTACATCTCCAATCCTTACGTTAACCCTTTATAGGGCGAATCTTTTTTTCTGAAAATTTGGAAGGTAATATTTTATTGCATCCCATTTGACTTATATAGGCATGTAATATACTGAGAATTATGTTCACTTAACGTGGAATTGAAAGGAAGAAAAAGGTGGTTGATGTACTGACCACTAAATTTTATGTAGCGGACGTCGTGAATAATAACACAGATTCACTGTTTACGTTCTGTATTTTCAAAGATAAAACTACATCAAAGATTCAATTATTGATCCAGAGATATTTACAAAGACATTACAAAATAATATATTATCAATTCCTAACATCCTCCCCACCCTGGTCAACGTCCAGGGGGATGACCAGTTGAACGGGACGAACTATTTGGTGTCCTTCTGGTGTGCATAGAATTACTGTTCGTACTTTCTGATCTCTTCCTTCGACTAGTCTCTCTATTCTTGCTTTCTTCCATAGGTGGCGCGGGCGTCCATCTTCTTATACCAGAGCAACATCACCGGGGCGGAACTTTATGACTCTTGTCGAAGTACCCCGAATTTCGTGGAAGCTTCTAAGTTGCAATAGATATTCTTTAGTCCATCGCTTCCAAAAGTCATCTGTCAACTTCTGAACTTCTGTTGCAGTCTGAATTCTTTTGTCAAAACAGATTTCGTCGACGGTTCTGGTCCTGTTGGCACTGTCAGTAGTTCTTTACCAATAAGAAAGTGGGCTGGTGTTAAAGGTTCATCGTCGTCTCCTTGAGAAATTGGTCTCGAATTCACTGCGGCTTCGATATTAATCAGCGTGTTATTGAGCTGCTCTTCCGTTAACCTTGATTGACCTAGTACTTTTCGTAGGCATCGTTTGATGGTACCCACCATCCTCTCCCAAAACCCTCCCCACCAAGCCGCACGGGGGGGGGGCGATAAATTTCTATGAAATGCCATTCCTGGCTAGGACACGCTGAGTCTTTGGGTTAGATAACGCACTCCATATTTCAGACAGTTCAGCATTAGCTGCATGGAACGTCTTTGCATTGTCTGTGTAGATTGTATGGGGTAGTCCACGTCTACCAGCGAATCTTTGAAGAGCCATGAGGAATGCGTCTGTTGTCATGTTAGAGCACAATTCCAAGTGCACTGCACGTGTCGTCGCACAAGTGAAGAGTGTTATGTATGCCTTTTCCATGGTAGTGCCAACCTTTACATAGAGAGGGCCTGCAAAATCTATGCCAGTTATAGAAAATGGCTTGGATGGTCTTACTCGATCGGCTGGTTGGGGTGCTTCAACTTGTTGGCCCCGTAGATTGCGTAGAATTTTGCATGGAAGGCAGGAGTGCAAAACTCTCTTCGAAGCTCTGCCAACACTATTCTCACGCCAAGATGATTTAGTCGAATGTGCGTTTGCTGAACCAGCAAAGTTGTGAAGTGATGTCTACCGTCGAGGAGTAATGGATGACGTTGGTCGTTAGGGACAGCTGCGTAGTGTAAGCGTCCTCCAAGTCGGAGAAGACCATCTTCTAGGTAGGGATTGAAGCATGCTATTTTTGAGTCTTTCGGGACAGGTTGATTCTTATTGAGTGCATGGAGCTCCTGTGAGAAACATTCCTGTTGAACAGCTCGTATCCAGTAATGACGTGCTTGAGCAAGCTCCACTGCCTTCAGCTCTCCCTCGAGTTTCGAACTTTGTCGAATGTTGTGAATGAATCGTAGTATCCACCCTGTTACGCGAATCAGTTTCCAATAGGAGCTAAATTTGTAGCAGTCCATAAGGTTAGAAGAAGTGGCTACTGCCATCACATGCCGTAAGTTCTTCTTTTATTCTGGTAGGTTATCAGTCATGAGTGAAGCGTTAGATGGCCATCTTGATTCTGCAAGTGCAAGCCATGGAGGCCCCTTCCACCAGTGGTTCACAGATTGTATTTGGTTACCATAAAGTCCTCGTGTAAGATGGTCGGCAGGGTTCTCACTCCGGGGCAATGTCTCCACTGACTGGGATTTGTATGGGTGTGGATCTCTGTAACTCTGTTGCATATAAATGTCTTCCACCTGTTTGGGTCACTGCGTATCCAACCTAATGTCACCATAGCGTCTGACCATAATATTGCTTCAGTTATTTTATGCCCTGTGGCTGTGCAGTAGTAATACAATAATCGTGATCCTATTAACGCTGCTAGAAGTTCAAGCCGCGGAAGAGTTAACTTCTTGATGGGGGCGCGTCTGGTTTTGCTACATGCCAAATGAACAACAATATGGTCTTCCACGGTCGTGCGAATATACAAAGCCGCTCCATATGCTCTCTCAGAGGCATCGCAGAAGACGTGGATCTGAGTATTGCTCTTTGTTGAAGTTGCTAGCCATCGTGGAATTTGTATTTGAGACAGTGAAGGTAGGGTAGAAAACCAAGTGTTCCATCGGGATCCAATATCGGGTGGTAGCAACTCGTTCCAATCAATACCTCTGCACCATGTATCCTGAAATAACAATTTTGCAATAAGAGACACTGGAGAGAAAAATCCTAATGGATCATAAAATTTGGCTGTAATCTGCAACAGTGTCTTCTTAGTAGTGGGGCCTACAGGAATCCTACTAGTAATATCCATTGCGTTCATGTAGAAGCAGTCTGTTTCTGTATTCCAGTAAACGCCAAGAACTAGCCAAGAAACTCAGTAGTTTCATCATTGCGCTGAGTTCATAGTACAGAGTTATAGCATCATTATCATTCTCCGTGCCAGAAACGAAATCATCCATAAAGAAGCTGCTCTCAACAAGAGGTGCTGCAAAGGGAAACTTAGTTCTATGTCGTTCAGCAAGTTCTCTCGGAGAGTAAAAATGGACTGCATGTTAGTCCAAATGGCATTCTCGTGAAGCAATAAGTCATTACTTCGTCTGTCGTCTGGTAATTCCCATCACTGTCTTTGATTACGCAGTACCATAAGAATCTGGTTAAGTCCCTGTCACTTTCATGTAAGACTAATTGCAAAAATGCTTGTTTAATATCACTGACGATTGCTATCTGATGTAGTCTGAATTGTAACAATATGGCGAATATCTCAGGTAGAAGATTCGGTCCCGCTTCTAATGCGTCATTGAGAGAAGATGTATTGGCATCATGCGATGATGCATCAAAGACTATCCTCCACTTCGTCTTACCAAATTTCTCTCTTTTCACTGCTTGATGTGGAAGATAGAATATGTCATTTCCAAGATCTTCCGTGGGGGCACATTCAATATGACCTTTTATAATGTAGTCCAACATGTGACTGCAGTACATGTCCTTAAGGTTTTCGTTATTGCAAAGTCTTTTATGTAATGTGTTAAATCGACGTTCTGCGTTGTGTCTGTTACTTGCCAGCGGAACATCTTGTTTTCTTGGGAGACGTACGACTCTTCGATGGTCTCGCACACAATAGGATGAACGAAAATCCTCAAGAACTGCGGAATCACTTTTACTCAAAGCTCGAGGAGGGTTTGCCGTTATTCCAATCGTTTCTGAGTCCCAGAACTTCCGTAATTCATCATCAGATGGTGAGTATGTTTCATGGATGAGATTTACAGCAACTGAATTAGCACAAACTCCCGAACGATTTCCACTTAGGACCCAACCAAATATGGTGGGAATTAGAACAATCGACGGAGAAATACGGACAGGTGAACTAGCCTTGACTATCCTCCAGTAATGGTCACTACCGATTAAGATCTTTATTGGTAAGTCTTCTTGAGATCCAGTTTTAGGATCAGCTAACTGAACTCTGCAAAGATTCACTTTGGTGACAATGTCTTGTGAGATCACTGGCTGAGGTGAGAAAGAGTGATCACTTTCGTAAGCAGTAATAGAGACAGTCGAATTTGCCCAGGCTCCATTAATATTAAAACGAACGAGTTTACGGTGACATGAGTAACTTTTCTCTGCCTCAAAAGTACAAACAGTCATCTCATGTTGATCAGTGATTTGTAGTTTTAACTCTTCTATCAGAGACTTTGCTATAAATGTAGCTTGGCTTCCGCTGTCTAGTATACACCGAGTCAAACGCCTTAGGCCGGTCGGCCCTATGATGCAAAACTGAGCTGTTTGCAGGAACGTGAAATTTCGGGTCGTAGCTTCGATTTGACTAACAGATGCGACATTTATCTGATCCCCTGTTGCCTTAAGGGTATCGTGATTCGTGCACAAAGACCTATGATGTGACTTTTTACAGTTAGTGCAAAGTGCCTTGCCTTTCTTCCCACAGTTAGCTGCTTTATGTCCTCTGTTCAGACATAAGAAACAACGGTTAGAATTTTTTAGTGTCTCTTTTCTTTTCGCAACGTCTGTAACTGTCTTACAATCCTGAGCCCAGTGGTCACGAGATTCACAGAAAACGCAGAACGGTACCGGTTGTTTAGTTACCTTTATTAACTGTTGCTTGGATTTAGTGCGAACATGGAGAGCTGCCGCGGTAGAGGTGTAACTTGAAGACGTAGGCGTCATGCAACGGATCTTTTCTGTGGTGAGAGCTGCCTCTACTTCTCCTATAAATTCAATTAGTTTCAGAATATCACCCTCTGACAGACCTTCACGTTTAACATGTATGATCCAACGCCGACGCATGTCGTCTGGAAATGCTCTAAGTATTTTCGGTGCGAGCACTCGGCCATAGGCATTTACATCTTCTCCGAGTGCACGCAGAGCTTGAATACGGTGATTGCAGTCTATAAAGGTGGAGTTAAGCACATCTGGAGTCACAACCTGTATTGGCTTAATACTTTCGAGATAATCCAAATGAGCCTGTATAATTCTATCTTTGTTACCGTAACGAGCCTTAAGTATCTTCTTTGTCTCCTCATATGTTTCGGCTGTCACAGCGATACCTTCCACCAAACTTTTTGGTTCCCCTTCTAAATAACCGCGCAAAAAAATGTGAACGGTTGACAATGAGGCGTTCTTATCAACTGATTGCTCAAACTGTTCCCAAAATCGAGCCCATTATTCTATATCTCCTGAGAATGACTCAAGCTTTATGGAGGGAAGCTTAACTGTAGTTACTGGAGCAGCAGAGGCAACTGTTGCTGCAAGTTGGGCGTCGTTAACTGAAACATGTGACATGGCTCTAGACAATTTTTTCTCCATTTCTTCTGAAGTTAGTATGAGGACACGCTTGGCAGTATCTATGTACTCATCGCATTTGGATATGTCAGCGGCGTAATCATTATCGTCAAGAAGACTGTGAATTTCGTCATCAAGTCGTATCAATTTATCTAAGGTCTCCTTTAATCGTTCCCTACAGTACTCCACGTTCTCCACGGACGAAGAATCGGTAAATTCTTGTATCTCCTTGACAAACCGCGTAATATTGGCTCTTTCTCTAGTTCGTCTTCTTTTCAGTTGATGCAAACGTGCGCTTGCGTCAGCAGTTTCGACGTCAGACATCTTGGCTATGTTATACGGTACTTCGCAATGTATGGAATGCGGAATTCAAGCAGAACAGATTTACTTATTTCTTAGTAATCAGTGAATATAGCACCACTCAAAGAACTCTGCGTAAAATATTAACGCACGTTGCGTACGCTACTTTTAATAACTTCGTACTACGATACTGTTGTGAATGCCAAACAAACAATCGACAGCGCGTGTGACGTCATCAACTGCAATACCTATCTGCTGTCGGGGATTATTACGTATGGTATTCAAGTTACAACAATATTTATTTCTGTGAGGCTTCTACTATTCTTTGCTACTTCAATAATATCTCGCCGTGAAGCAAGGCTACAAATAAGTAGTCATTGTACTTATCTCAGTCAGCTGTTGAGACGATGTCGAAGTCGTGACGTGATTTCTCATTCACAGCTCCGTATTACTCTGATACGGCGTGCAGTATGCTTACACAATTATCACTGAATCTTGAGTTTGCGTTTTTTTTTTCCTTGCGTTCTCTTCCCGGGTTTCGGCACCAATTTTTTTATGTAGTGTACGTCGTGAATAATAACACAGATTCACTGTTTACGTTCTGTATTTCAAAGATAAAACTACATCAAAGATTCAATTATTGATCCAGAGATATTTACAAAGACATTACAAAATAATATATTATCAATTCCTAACACTAAATATTTTGGGTGGGGCTTAGACTACTGTGGATGGTGGTCATTTAAAAGATCACCCTCTTATATCTGGAATAGATAACTAAAATATGACATTTGGAATGCAAAGAAAATACAATTTATTAAATAATTTGCTGAATTACAAAAATTGAACACATTACAATATTCAAACAATGAAACATTATGAACACTATGAAATATTATAAATTCCAGTGGTAAACTTGTTATTTTGAATGAAACGGGTGAAAACAAGAAAGGCAAAGTAGGTAGGTGGTCAATATATCGAGCACCATCCTATAAAGGGTTAATCCGAGCAGTTCCTGCGGGCTAAACGCTGCGGTGGTTTTAATAGGAGACACACCATAGGCCTCAGTGCAAAGAGGCCATTTAGGACACTGTGTTGATATTGTGCGTCCTGTGGCTGTCTGGAGGTGCGCTGCAGATCAGTTTCATTCAGCCTCCAGTCTCGACGGGCTGTTAACTCTCACGGATGTTATCATTGGACGACCTTGGCCTTGTTTTCTTTTAACGGCTCATGTTAGGAACTGCGTCCAGTTTCTGGAAATTACACTTTGGGACAGGCCAAAAGCAGCAGACACCCTCCTCTGCGTCTGTCCAGCTTCCATCCTTCCATGTCTCTCCATGCCTTAGCTTCACGTAAGTGAAGCTGTTCTTGCATTGCACTACCTGCTCACTACAGTCTCTCAACCCATCTGTTATGTTTGGCAGGTTAAACTCAAAACAACACGAACCTCCTCTGCAGCAACTTTCTGTTATTACCACTATCTAGGTTGCCGTAATGTTGTCTCCAGTACGTAGAGACGACAGAAAGACGTCGAAACGTTTTAGTTCATTCTGCTGATGGCAATACTCCAGGACCTAGATATCTCAATTGCCCCCTAATTGTTTTGACCTGTATATAAAGAAAAGCGATGTCTATACATATGGCGTATGTTCTAAAGGAACAGACGTCACTTCTGATCGTGCAGTTTGTATTCTTTCATATTCAGATAATACACGACATCAACTGCGAATGAGCACAGCTGAAAATGTGTACCCAGCCGGAATTTGAAACCGCGTCTCCCGCTTTCTCGACAGTTGCGCTGACCCCTACACCACTGGGCACACAGTGATCATCGCACGTGCAATGACTACCTAAGCACGCCTTCCGTCAGATACAAATTCCCAGCTTCACCTTGCCCACATAAACTCTTAGTTCTTAAACTAATTCCCGTAAGAGTAAGGGCCACGAACTTGCTCACCCCTCCCCACTAACTAAAGGATCATTGTCCGTCATTGGCATATTATATGTAGTCCTTGCAGGTGCGATGATCACTGTGTCCCCAGTGGTGTAGGGATCAGCGTGACTACCTAGAAAGCGGGAAACCCGGGTTCGAATCCCGGCTGGGTACACGTTTTCAGCTTTGCCCAATCGCAGTTGATGTCATATATTCTATGAGTACGAAAAAAGCGATGTCATTTCAATATTATAGAGTGGATCACGAGAGTGTTTAGTAACCAATTTCCTTTGTACACTCATTGCCCTTTTCCAGTGTCCTGCTTAAGCTAGTTCAAAAATGTTTGTATAATTTAAGGGACTTAACTGTGGAGTCATCAGTCCCTAAACTTACAAACTTGTTATGAACTACCTTATAACGAAGATGGCGTAAACATACATGTCCGAGGGGGGATTCAAATCCCCGACGGGGAACGGCATCGCTCATGGGAGCATAGCGCCTCAATGCACTCGGCCGCTCCACCGCGGCGCTTAAGCTACTGTGAGCCTAGTATGTAACAAGTGAGACAGAGCTGGCGGTATGTTAGCAGGTAGGCGGTAAAGGCTGGGAAGCTGTTGGCCTGCTGGGATTGGCCCTCGGTCGGCGAGAGAGCAGAGCGTTGAGGCAGGAGGCAGCGATCCCACGAGACGCGCAACCCGATCCCTCCTGCAGACCGGACGGACGGACCACACCGCTTTCGCCACAACGGAGCCAGCTCTCGCTCCCACACTGCCGCCACCAGCAAATCACACACACACACACACACACACACACACACACACACACACACACACACACACCGACTCTGACGTGACTAGACCAGACTATCTCCCTTTAACTCCGATGATAGCGCAACTTTGCCTCCGATTCCCAGCACCGTGTACCTACCGGATCACATGCACCATCTTGAAACAGCAAAACGGATTACGTGCAAGAAACTAGCAATTTACGACACACAATTGCAGGTCGTTCCATACTTTTGTGCGGAACTTGTTTTTTTACTGTTTTTTCAAGATCATTTATTTACCACAATGACCGGTTTTAACTGATCTCTCAGTCATCATTAGATCTATAAAAGGAGACTACCCATGGGCGCTATCAATCACAGCTTATACATTTTTTGATACGTACATACTTGTGGAACTATGATGTACCTAATCATACCAATAATGTGCAGTTCCGTCTATACGGCGTTCCGTGGGGGTTGTCAATTCACAAAATTCAAAAATGTTCAAATGTTTGTATAGCTTATGGGACGTAACTACGGGGTCATCAGTCCCTAAACTTACAAACTACTTATCAACTACCTTATACTAAGGACGGCACAAATATCCATGCCCGAGGGGGGATTCGAACGCCCGACCGTAGTGGCCGTGCAGACCGTGACTGGAGCGCCTAAGTCCTCTCGGCCACCGCGGCCGGCTACCCAAAATTGCATAGTCACATAATAAAAACCAAATGTGGCCCCCATAACATAAACGACCGTCGACACGCTTCTCACACCACATTAAACCCAACTGCGCGGGCTGACGTTAAACTTACGGAAAGCAGTCACGATACAGACCGCTGGGTGGCGTTTATGGTTAGCGCTGTCACTAGCACATTATTTACGGCAATAGTATAGACGCAGCTGCTCATTATTAGTATTATTAGGTACACCATTGTTCCACAGGCATGTCTCTTTGGCCCTTTCGCTCACAAGCAGGGTCGGCACTGTAAACGCGGATTTGGCATGGGTTAATATTTACAGGGTGGCCGGATGCCCTTCCTTCCGCCACCCCGTGCCCCCAGGAGAAACCTGTACCCCAAATGTCGGCGTATAGTGTTATTGTAAAGTGTTACGAAATGTTTGCGAGTCGTTTAACTGAGGCGGGATTTGGGGACCAGCCCGATATTCACTTAGGTTGATGTGAAAAACCGCGTTAAACCGCATCTAGAGTGTCCTTTCGTTAATCCGCCGGGCCGGTACGCCTCTCCGTCTCGGAAAGCGGTGCGTTAGACCGAACGGACATCCTTTAGTTAGTGGGGAGGGGTTGGCAAGTTGGGAGCCCTTACTCTTACGGGAATTAGTACGTAGTGACTACGAGTTTGAGTACTGTAGATAGGGTAAAGGTGGAAATTTGTGTCTGACGGGAGACGTGCTTAGGCAGTTTTTGCAGGTGCAGTGAGCACTGTGTGCAGGGGTCAGCGCAACTGCCTAGAAAGCAGGAGACCTGGGTTCGAATCCCGGCTGGACAATTTTACGGCTTTGCTCATTCGCAGGTGAAGTCACATTCTGTGAATACGAAAACAATAACAACTACAGCATCAGAAGCGGCATCCGTTCTTTCGGAATAGACGCCATATGTATATAAATTTATGTCGACTCCCGACATTAACCACTGCCTACTGCACCGCCATACAACGTAATCCCGAATGCCTTGAAAGCCACGCGCGCCACCCTGATGGCGACTATTTGAGGTGACAGAGACAGGTGGCTCGTCCCTCGCGCCACTTGTAAACACCGCCGTCGCCCCCGGCCGCCGCCACCCCATATTTCCGAGCGGTGAAAGGGGGCGGCAAACAGGCTGGAAAATGGGCCGCCAGCTACAAAAACGGCGACCCCGCCCGCGTCGCTAATGTGCGGCAGCGGCGGTGGCACAGGCACTCTGCAGTCTGCTTGCTGCCGCCTGCGGGCGCGGCGCAACCCCAGCCACTTAGCGGCCGCTTTACACACCGTGCCTTCATTCACTGAGCAGCACCCCATTTGCGGCCACTTACCCCCACCAGCCACCCCGGCTGTCAGGATCACACATCTTTTGTCATCGAGCACGTGTCGTTCCAAACCGAGGCTTAAAACATTCTATTGCGTCGTAGGCTTCCATTCAGAGCCATGGCAACCGATGCGTACAACTGCTTACATGATGTCTGCTAATATGTTACACATTTCTTGACGAATTTTACACTGAACAGACAAAGAAACCTTGAAATTACTATTACTTCAGACTTAAACTGGACAGAACACGTAGATAATGTCGTGAGAAAGGCGAACCAGAGACTGCATTTTATTGGCAGAACCCTTAAAAGATGCAAGCTAGTCACAAAAGAGAATGCATACACTACGCTTGTCCGTCAATTTTTGGAGTATTGCTGCCCAGTGTGGGATCCTTATCAGGTGGGTTTGACGGAGGACATCGAAAGAATCCAAAGAAGGGCAGCTCGTTTCGTATTGTCACGATACAGGAAAGACAGCGTTACGGAAATGATACAGGATCTGGGATGGGAATCATTACAACAACGGCGCTTATCGCTGCGGCGTGTGCTACTTACGAAACTCCAATCGCTAACATTCTCCTCCGAATGCAAAAATTTATTGTTGACTCCCACTTAGATAGGTGGAAATGATCATCAGAATAAAATACGAGGAAACAGAGCTCTAACGGACAGATTCAGGAGTTCTTTCTTCCCGCGCGCTATTCCAGAATGGAATGGGGATAAATAGTATACTTGTGGTTCGATGAACCCTCTGCCAGGCACTTAAATGTGAGTTGCAGAGTATCCCATGTAGATGTAGATGTATACACAGATATAGGAAGATTGAGGTAGCCCCGGTAGGTAGATGATCTCCATCAGCGATCGGCGAGTTTCGATCGATTCGTTATCTATGGCAGAGAGCCTAGGGAGACGAGTGGAAGGGTCTGTGGAGGGCGTGGCTAGGAGGTGTGAGCTGGAGACGAGAGGGACGCTACGCGCCGTATGGGGAGTAAACAGGGCGTGGCCGTTACGTCGCTGTCTGGGAAGTGGTCATTGTCGGCTGCGGTGCGGGAAGTGTTAACTGCAGCCATACCGAGGAATGGAACGACTCTACGAGCTGCCTTGACGTGTTCCGAAGGCTGTCGTCGCGATGGCTCCGTTTTTTTTGTTTTTTTTTTTTTTGTGTTTTTTTTTTTTTTTTTTGGCGGGGGGGGGGGAGCAAAACTACTTAGGTCATTAGCGCCCAATACGCCCATAGTAAATTCGAACTGGGGTTAGAACTTAAATGGCTTTCGCCAAATTTGCACGATGTATAAAAAATAAAATTGTCAGCAGAAAGCGTATCATCAGCTAAAATATCACACATTTCAAATGGTAAACATAGATCATGACGGAGACGATTAAAAAACGGACATTGAACTAAGAGGTGGTACACAGTAAAAGGTTCATCAGAGCAGGATCACCACGAAGTAAATACTGGTGGCTATAATGGCAGTGGCCAATACGAAGCTGGGTCAGAATAATCTCCTCTCGGCGAGAGGCTCGAGATGACGTTGACCACAGATCAGGCACAGGTTTAATGGCTCGCAATTTGTTCCCTGGCAGGGATGGCCAATGTAAAAACCAACGTGAGATGATACGCCGGGAGACGCCGGCACGAAGGTCATCAGAGGTAGTAGAAAAGGTAGACAGCCGAGGGAGGAGAACTGCCTCCTTGGCAGCCGTATCCGCAGACTCATTTCCTAACACTCCCACGTGGCCAGGGACCCACAGAAACGTCACAGTAGTTCCGCTCGCTGAAAGAGAGGTAAGACAATTGCGGATGCTTTGTACCAGACGATGGACAGGATATAGCGCGCAGAGGCTTAAAAGAGCACTCACACTTATTTAGCGGGTTTCGCCGGACGTATTGGGTGGCTTGATATAATGCATATAGCTCAGCTGTAAAAATGGAACTCCAGTCAGGGAGACGATATTTAAGCGAGGCGTAGCCAAGCACGAAGGCACACCCAACACCCTGCTCTGTCTTTGAGCCGTCAGTGTAGATGATGACAATTTGTTCAACTTTGAACCGGAGTACGAGAAATTCTCTCCGGTAAACGAAACTAGGTGTGGAGTCCTTTGGAAGAGAATGAAGGTCCAAGTTAACACGGACTTCGGGGCTTAGCCACGGTGGAGAGGTGCTCTCTCCAGTCGAGAAAGTAGCAGGCATTGTAGCGCCGAGCTGGCCGAGTAACGAACGCAAGCGAACTCCCGGTGGTAGCAGAGCAGACGGGCGCACGGCAAAGAGACCGTCAAGTGAGTCATTAAAGAAAGCAGCATACGTTGGGTGTCTTCGCATGGATGACAAACGGCTAGCGTAACGGCTAAGCAGGAGTTCCCGACGATAAGAAAGAGGTACTTCGGCGGTCTCGGCATAGAGGCTCTCAACGGGGCTAGTGGAAAATGCTCCCGTCGCCAGACGGATCCCTTTGGGGTGGAATGTGTTAAGGCGGCGCAGTATGGACGGTCGAGCCGAAGAATAGACGAACTATGGTAGCAGAGAGCCTTATGAGACAAGTCGAAGGTTCTCTGGAGGGCGTGGCTAGGAGGTGTGTGCTGGAGGCAAGAGTGTATGGGGAGTAAACAGGGCGTGGCCGTTACGTCGCTGTCTGGGAAGTGGGCAGTGTCGGCTGCGGTGCGGGACGTGTTAGTTGCAGCCATACCGAGCAATGGAACGGCTGGCCGAGCTGCCTTGATGTGTTCCGAAGGCTGTGGCGACGACTCTGTCGGTACGAGATACACACATTAAGTTTTGAACTAGCTAGCAACGCGTCTTCTAAGACAGCCGAATCAGCATTTTATGCAGGGATGAGACAGTGCTATTGCGAGTTCGACAGTTTAACTGTGCGTTTAGCCTTATTTGGGATCCTTCCGCTTCATCAATGGTCTCAGTTGGTAGTGATGTAACTTGAATTGTATGACCGCCGTTGTTGAACAGAATGATGGCTCAATCCACCCTTCTGCAGATTGTTGTAGTGTTATGATTTGCTATGAAGGACTGAACGAAGATTTGTTTGCACTTTAGTCTTGTTCACGTTTGTGGGTTGATACTACGAACCTTGTTAAATTACTTACTTATCTGGTATGCGTTCATTTCCGTGGCCGGCCGCGGTGACCGAGGGTACTGAGGCGCTCCAGTCACGGTCTGCACGGCCACTACGGTCGGGGAAGCCATTACTAAAGATTACAGAGTAAGGAAAAGACTCCTGAAAAAGTCTGCAGAGGATAAAGAAGCAGCTGGCCAGCAAGATTATGCCACTGGAATGTTATGAAAGAGGCATACGGGGAGTCAAAACACTGAATATTCTTTTCTCATAACTACATTTTCAGAACATTAGGTACATATATCTTCTTAATGGTTATAGCTATAAACACCGAATATCTCGCAAATGCAGAATGCGACACTATCTTCATATTATGCCGAATACATTGCAGACATGATCTATGTCATTTCGTATATAATTTTAACGGTAACTTTTAGACGAAATAATTATGAAGTGTAATAAGGGTTTTTCTGTTTCCTCAAATATACTCCAAACTACAAAAGAAGAGGCTTAATGTGTTCCTACGAATATTGGCAGTAGTGTAAATGTTATTGGACTGACTGTACACCAGAAAATGGTTGCAGAATGCGAACGTGCGTTATAAAAGCATCTAGTACGCAAAATATCGTAATTCTTAAACTATAACAGATATCATTATATAAATACGATAACACGAAAATTGTGGTACAGATAGCGTATTTATATATTCTTGTACGAATAAATTAGTAAACACGAAAAATGTGGTACAGACTACTAATTTATTCGTACAAGAAGGCCAAAGAAAGTTACATAATTCGAAAGATTGTTTTGTCGTACATTTCATGAATATAAATATTGTGTGTGCATTTAGGCATTAAAACTGGTAATAGGAAGTAGAAATTTTCCTATCTACAGCTTGATCAAGTTCTACATTCTCCAACAATCAGCTCACTGATTAGCTATTCGCCTCGACCAAAGACGCTGTAATTCAGTGCATCTGCAGTATTAAAATAAGTGAATATAGAAACATGGAGTGCTCCCAACTCACTTTCTTGTGCCGTTCAAATGCTTTATTTTCGCAGTGATTAAGAGTGGTTAAAGGAAATGGATGTTTTCATATGAATTCCGATTTAAAGGATGATGCGCCGGGAGAGGCATCTTGCGGTGCTCGGGTGGAACTACGAAGTCGACATGTTGTCAGCTCTGAAATTCTGAATATCGCAGTATCGAAGTATTCTTTCTTGGCGTTGTATAAATATACGAACACCGAAATTGTAGTTCCATTTCAAATATTAGGCTAATGAAAGTTATATAATTCTAAAATGGCATGATAGGTATATACTTCCGTTTTTATTTGTTGTTATATGTGTCAGGCATTTTCCTTAACACGTAAAAGATACCGTTTCATACCTCCCAGTGCCGGTTAAATTTTACTAAATATCCCAGCGGCCTCCTATGATAATGTTGGCAACAGATGCTGAATAGTGAAAATCCTGTGAGTCTTCATTTTAGCCAATCGCTTGACAACGCTGATGTTTTCTCATGGAATCTTCGCTTTACGAGGGCATTTATTTTTGCTTAGCGGACGAGTGTACATACAAGAACCTGTGAACCATAAAGCAGGAACAGCATTTTTTGTTTACTTCATGGTCTGTACGATACACTAATCGAGTCATTCTATGTGGTTCGAACAAATGGGCAAAGATTTTCTATCGTGGTGTTGATGTTGCCAACATAATCACGCGAGGCCGCCGACATGATACGTTAAATTTTACCCCCAGTGACCATTGTAAACACAATTGGTCGAATTTCAACCACAGGCAATACTTGTTTCAATAAATTTCCTATTACAGATTGAGTTAATGTCGTTCGGTGTTGGTACAAAATCGCAACATCCTCCGCATTGTAGATCAAGAGAAATGTGCACCTAAAGCGACGTATAGAAATGCTGCCCATTCACGTGCAGGTCCACTCAATCGCCTGCTACCTTTCTGTGTTATACGTGAACGCTCCAGGCTTGTTTTCAGATACACCGCTGGCGACGCCTGGTGTGTAGGCTTCCCGCAGAGCTTTTCCACTCTGCTCTCCGCCGCCGCCGCAACAACCACCACTGAAATGCGGCTCCTGATGCCTTCAATATTTTATGACGCCTCTCCGCTCGATCCAGTTCTGCGCTCCGTTTCCTTTCTTACAATTCCTTTCTTCCCTTTTCTGCAGTCTCTCTTTACAGTTCCAACACAACACTTACATTGACACAGTTTCATTACTACCCACTCTAAAATTATTATTACTAGTTCAATTATCACTCACCAAATTCAGGGGAATTGTAAACTATTCACACGCCTTAAAGAGCACTGTGATGTAAGAATTGCCGTGTACTGCTACTTTCGCGTAGTAATTGTGCCACACAATGGAGACACTTTGAGACATCCCGAATGGTTCCAACGTCCAGGTCGACATTGTACTCAGCGTCCAGTAACTTTTCCTTAGACGAAATGTTGGCCCTTGCTTCCTCCCCTCCTTATTTCCTTCTGGTGGTTCCATGGCAAGCCGCCTTTGCATTAAGTGTAGACTACCTAACCTAAATCACAAAACGACTCATAGAATTTCTGAATTTCATTTTCTGTGTTATATAAAAGTTCGTACGCATTTCCCAATGGTAAGACCCTTACAATGTTAAATAAACGACTTTTCGAAAACAAAGGAAGTAGGTTACAGTACACTCGTTCGCCCACAGCTTTAATGCTGCTCACCGGTGTGGGATCCTTACCAGGTGGGGTTGCTAGAGGAAGTGGAGAAGATCCAACGGAGAGCAGCGCGCTTCGTTACAGGATCATTTGGTAATCGTGAAAGCGTTACGGAGATGATCGATAAACTCCAGTGGAAGACTCCGCAGGAGAGACGCTCTGTCGCTCGGTACGGACTTTTGTCGAAGTTTCGAGAACTTACCTTTACCGAGGAGTCTAGCAGCATATTGCTTGCTCCTACGTATATCTCGTGATCATAAAATCAGGGAGATTAGAGCCCACACAGAGGAATACCGACAATCTTTCTTTCCGTGAACAATACGTGACTGGAATAGGAGGGAGAACCGATAGTGGTACTCAAGGTACCCTCCGCCACACACCGTCGGAGTATGGATGTAGATGTAGATATATGTTGTGCGATATTCTGCTGCACCCATTTTCAATAAGTTAACACAAGAATTCCAAAATATTAAGACTAATCCACCTAACTTTCCAGTCTAAACTGATGAGATTCCCCACGGCTGACACACTTATGTGGAGTAACTCCCGAAAAAACATCACTAATTCCTGTATTACGTTGTTAATCGCGTTTCTTTGCTTTTGACATGAGGTTTGTATAGCATTCCTATTGGTTACGTTTTATCTATTACTGTTCTTCCGTTCAATTTTATGTACTGACTTGTTCCATGACGATCGAGACTTACGTCTGAATTGAGACCTGCGCAACACGAAAGATGTATATAAATAACAGTAATTAATGAAATAAATCGCAATTTGCGATCACTTACGGCTTCACTGTAATATCAATGTGCGGCGAATGAAAATTTATGCCCGGCCGGGATTCGAACCAGGGATCTCCTGCTTACTAGGCAGAGGCGTTGACCACTCCGCCACCGAGGACACAGTGACCAACCCGACTCAAGAGGACTCTTCCCTGCACGTCTGCCGCCACACCCGAATCTCCATTCGCCACGGTGTCTCTTTCCTATAGCCTATTTTGTTCTGTAATGCTCGCAGCCACAATACTGTATTCCCGAATCAGGGAGAACAGGCCATGAGGTATCGGGACACAATTAATTGTCGTCAGGAGCCCAGCCTCGGCTTGTCTACAATTATATATTTTTGACGATGTTACAGCGTTCATTTAATGAAATTAATCGCAATTTTCGATCACTTATGACTTCACTGTACTAGGTTTAGATGTAATACCAATGTGCGACGAATGAAAATTTTCTTCTCTTCACACAGTACAGTGGGGAGTCACTACAACCCTCGCGTACACTGTCATTGCGGTACAAACGCAAACTGTTGGGCGTCATCCATGGCAACATATAGGAGTAAAGGAAATGAATGATATAGGACCGGTTAACATACCCCCTGTAGACATTTTTTTCCGATTGTAGCTTCTTTTACAGTATATTTTGTTTCGATTAGACAGACATGTAGGCTTGGCATATCGAAATAAAGTGGTCCAATATCGGCAACTTTCCCCTAATTCAGCGCTCCTATAATGGTGATAAGAAGCTGACAGCGTGGGTATATCAAATGGCAGGTTAGTAGCCAGGTGCCTTGCCCTTTCAGCTGCACAATATGAGAGTCAGTTGTGGGAGAGTTACTTCCCCTGAAGCACTGGAGGGTGCTGAAGCACCAGCTCGTACTTAAACGGAAATGATAAAGGCGTCGTCGTCGCGCGTGTCGACTGAATGTCAGGGACTGCATTCGGATGGTTCCTGTGAGGGCCTCGAGACCCCTCGGTTACCGGGCTGGCTCTTTATCAAAGTATCTGCCGAGTTCCATTCACGTGAGGTGCGTGCTGCAATGGCGCGTAACGCTTGAGCAGGGGAGCACCGGCAAAGGGGAGGGAACCACCAGCAATAGGGCTGGGGGGGGGGGGGTGAGTAGGAGGCTGCGCTGAGTGACAGACAGGCGGCACCGCGCACTACTCGCGGTGAGAAAGCGCCGTGGCAGCCGTGCCGTGGGCAGGCAAGTACCACAGTCTAAAGCAGAGGTGGGCAATGAGCGAGCCGCGCTCTCTGAACCGCCTGCCTGAGCAGGAGCAGAGCCGCGAGCAGCTGGCGTCCATCACGTAGTTCCTGCTGAAAACACTAGATGGCGTTAGTGCAGCCAACGCGCTAACGTAGCCGCAGAAACGCGCCTGGCTCAGTGCGTTATTAAATAACTTATAAAGATAATAGTGCAAACTCTTTAGTATCCATCTCGAATGAACAGATTCCACTGCTAGGGGTATCTCCTGAAAAATGCTATTTCGTTTATAAGTAACTTCTTCTCCAAGACGTCCAGCGCGTGCAGTCAAGCCGGCAAATATAAAAGATAAGAGCGATTTTTTGTTTTGTTTCAGAAGACACCGCTAACAGTGCCATCTGTTAGTTCGAATTTTGTACTTCAGGGTTTTCGTTATAATCTAAGATATTACGTTATGGTACAGTACACTGTGGAGTTGAAATGGCTAGTCAAATCGGCGCGGTAAAGCGGCGTTCTATTTTCCAGTTCAACTCTACTTGGGAGTGTGATTACTTGTTCACTGAAAGCGAAGGAGGAGCAAAATGGTATGTGGTAAAATTTAGAACGCCACTATAGAACACATCACTTCAACCAGTATGGAAGTGTAGAAGGTGAAATGCGACCTAATCTTCTTAATAATCTACGCGAGGAAGGAAGTAAAGTAGAGGTATGTATTATAATGCTGTACCTACTTACGAAATAACTTAATCACTGTGTTTTGTTTAATAAAACCAATTTTCCTTTTGAAATGACAACTCTGTTAATTTCTTAAACAGGAATGTGATGCCTCATCCTCCGATGCAGCTGTTCGTGCTAGTTACAGAATAGCTTTGCTGATAGCCCGTACTTCCCGACCATTTTGTGACGGTGAATATGTGAAGCAGAGTTTGGAAGTCGTAGCAGACGAACTATGTCCACAGTTATCACGTTCTTTCGCAAGTTTGTCGCGGCGTACTATAACTCGCCGTATCGAACGTTTGTCAGGTTCGCCAGCAAGCATGCAGACTTCTAGCGGCAACTAGGATAACTACCGGCCGAGCGCGAACGTTGCTCTTTTTCCGGCCTGAGCCGGAGCGCTGCTCATTGAGCCGATTTGTGCCCACCTCTGGTCTAAAGCCTAGTCTACACGACACTAGGTTGCGACACTCGTTTCATAAATTGAAATGAAATGCGCGCAACTGGTTTCGTTTGTTTCTGTAGACACGACGCGAATACTATACACTTCAGTTTCGTTGTTTTGTGAGTGCCGTAGTCGCCATAGAATGAACGTTTTGGTAGCTGTAAGAGTTGTGGCGGAGTTATTGCTTCTCTGTGTGAAGTCACTGCATAAGACTAAACATCAAAAATATTGAACTGTCAGCAGGTACATTTGTAGAGCCTATACTAGTGAGTAGAGTGGCTCGGTCAAGTTACTTTTTTGACTTGACATCAAGTAATAGACCGCAATGGCTCAAGAAATCAGCGCCGATAATCGGCTGTCGCACGTCTGCAAGAAGGAATGGCCACGGAAATCTTCTTCTAAGACCAATTTCGAGATTCAGTAGCTTCTCACCGTATGTATGTATTAAAGAACCGTTTGCAGCATAGTGTTTCCGTTTCTGTACGTTTCTGTGCTCTCGTACTGTTGCTGGCAATACGGAAACGTCTGCTCCCGAATCGACCAAAAATCGTAGTCGCGTGTTGCGATCTGTTTTGAACATGCGGCAAGATGAATCCGTCTTCTCCCCTACTTCCGACTGAGCGTTATCGGATTGTTGAGAAAGAAATGTACATGGTGGCGTGCATTTCTGTGCGTTCTATTTGAATTTATAATGATACCAGCACACGGAATGTTTCTGTGAGCGCCGCGGTGATTTAGATCTGCTTCTCGTTGTGCCTTAGTTCGTAATTTTATTCATCTGGTTCGTTAGTTCCGCAAGCTGTCTTTCTAGCCTGGCAAATCTCTCATCTTGAGTTGAAGGCGAAACTGTATTAGCACTGTAGACTGACTGACTGGGTGTCGTAATCTCTACGATTTTGTCGGCCATAGAAGCCATTACATCGAGATTTACTGCTTGACTAGCGGCTAGTGTCGAACGTGCATTGGTTGGCAGTCGTTGAAGGAATATAGCTCGCAAAAAATCGTCTGTTACTTGCGTTCCGGCAAGAACGCGCATCTCTCGAAGTAAAACAGATGGCTCTTTGTCTCCTAGGTCTACTTCTGTTAGCAATTTTTTAACTTTACGTGACTCTGATTCCTCAAATTCAGCAGTGAGACGTTTTTAAGTCTGCATATGGCGTAGTTGATAACGGTTTGGCCAGGAAATCTGAAATTAGTTCGGCCACTTCGCTATCGAGCGATCCCAGAACATAATGAAATTTTGTTACCTCGTTGCTTATATTTGCGGTAACAAATTGTGATTCCACTTGCAAAAACCAAATCTTTACATTTTTCCGCCAGAACTGCGGTATTTTCATTGCTACGCGCGATATTTCCAAATCGATGGGGTGTTTGCCATGAATACGTATTTAAATTGCCACAGCCAAAATCTTAATAATGATGAGAGTGAATCTTGTGTACTCACGTTCACGTCGGGGTCACCAGTTGTGGGTTCTTCTAAAAATAATTATTTATTCGACACCACATAAAGAAATAAAACTGCCACAAAATGCGTACAGTGCATTTTTTATTATTCCTTTTTTTTAGCAACTATAACAACGAACAATACAAAGATAAAATATTTCCAAAGTGCGTACATAGCTTCCAGAGACTTTCTATCGTCCATTCACTGTACATGTTACGCCACAACTGGATTAAAAAGAGACGTCAGCTCGGTTGCTTAGGGACCTTGCTGAAAGAAATTGTAATTGAAGACCCTAGAAGCTATTTTAATCAACTTAGAATGTCACCAGAGCAGTTTACGTTCCCTTTAAACAGAGTTAGTAATGCAATAAAGAAAACCGAATTACTTCTTCCGTTCCCCCATTTATATTGTGTTTTGTTCTGTATTCGTTATAACCTAACCTAAAAACACGCGTAATCAGTTTCGCCAAAGCTGGAAGGTGGCGAAACTGTTTAGTTTCGCCAACGAGTTGCGCGAACGCCTGGCGCGCATGCGCACTGACCAGTAGCGCAGTTTCATGAAACCTCGTGTAAACTAGCCTTAATATACCAGTCACCACACTCGAGCAAATATTTGTTACCCACCGCGACAGCAGCACACCAAGCGGCCAGAAGGTGACACTACTGAGGTGGCGGTATTTCGCGCGTTGTATGTCGGGTTACTCTTAGCTTATACTCGTTTCCGTGATGCTTTCCGGAACGGGAAATTACAACGGGGAAAAATGTCTACATGGGGTATGTTAACCGGTCCTATGTACGAGGCGCGTCCAGAAATCACCGACCTGATTTCACAGGCGGCGGGATTTTCAACAACGCCGACATTTCAAACAAGCGCAACAAAGCGTACGTAACTGACAGCGATCTCCAAATGGCGCACGTTCTTCTCCTTGATACATATCGTCTACAGCGCATGTGCGGAACTGCAATCGCGGCGCTGCAGCGGAGATAAATTGAAACGGAACTTACTTTCTGGACGCGACTCGTAATTTCCTTTCCTCCTCAATGTTGCGATGGATGACGCCCAACAGTTTGCGTTTGTATCGCAATGACAGTGTACGCTAGGGTTGTAGTACTCCCTGTGCACTGCACTGTGTGAAGAGTAGAAACTACAGAAGTTCACCAACCTGACGTCTTGTATAGATGTCCCCACGCAGATGATAGCACGCACGTCGGAGTTCTTGAGAGAGGCTGAAATTATTACACTATTGACAGCAACTGACGTAATTATAAAATAATACTTTCTTCTGGGATGCCATCTAGTTTATTAAAAGACTGCTGAAAACCAGCAAACTGCATAATGACAACTTGACACAGATTGTTTTAAATGAAACTAAATATAAAGTCATTTCCCTTGATCTAATATGTTTAAACAATGTTTTATGACTGCCTACGTATGCTGTTACACCAACGAGTGCGCGTACTTAACTCACATGTTACTCTTCCGACTGCCTGTTCTGAACTGAAGAGTGGCGGCTCGATGCAAGGCTGCCTTCGTTCCGCAATTTGCCGCGTAAACATGGCCGCCGTGCACCAACTGTTTTGTTTATATTTTTATTAACTGTTAATATGTTTTACTTACTCAGGGCATAGATTAGCTTTGAGGGGTTTTTATGAAATGAGTTTGACATTGAATATATTATTAGTTTAATAAATATTAATAAAAATATGATTGCGTTTTGGCTCGTGACCGCCAGTGCTACAGCCAATCGGCGTCCAGTGCCTGCCGCTCGGGGACTTCCCTAGAATTCGGGGAGATTTGCCAGTGCTCAGTGCTCTTTCCCATGAGAACCCGACCTATTGTACCACCTGCCGTGGTTCTCACCAGCTTTTACCATCTGTCGCTTACTGGTCCTAACCGGCTGCACTGTAACAATACTTCGAACTTAATACGATGGCTTTAAGCCAGAAATATTAGAAAATGCTTGTAGCGGAATACAATATAGCAACAACCAAAAAAATTACCTCATTTGTTTTCAAATTTCCTAAGGACACAGAGGAATGTAAAAATAATTCTGCTGAAATTTATGGGTCACCTGAAAATTGCATATATTTATATATAAGTGAGATTTTTTGGCCCTTTTAGGACTAGAAAATGGCTCATAGTATAGGCAACTATGTATTGTATTCGGGATGTGCAAAGGTACAGAAAAAAGGCGTATGATATGCCTAATATAGAAAGTAACATTCTGAAGAAAATGTTACAAAATTCAGAAACCCTATATTTCAGAAAAAAAGTTCGGAAAATAAGATGAAAACCATCTAGGGACATAAGCAAATACCCAATATTTGTAGAAAATATTAACACAAAACTCAAATCTGGGCGTCAGTGGTCACACTTTTTTTTTCGGAAATGTGCGGATAAACCTAAGGACAGTTCGTAATCTTTGAACTATCAAAAAGTTTTCTACGTATTTCAACTATTAGCTGGAAGCATCTCGTCCGACACAGAACAATAAGAAAGACGAAAGTCTTAGTTTGGTAACACTTGTCGTAAAAAATAAAACACAAAAGGAAATGAACAGAAATTGTGCAGCATATGCGTTTACTTGGGAGCTACACGGCACGATTCTTAGGTTTACATTACTTCTGTTTCAATGGGGAAAAACTACAAAAATATTCGGAGGCACATGTTTCTGCGTGAGTAGGTTCTAGCTTTCATCGTTTCATTCGTCTATTTTAGTTCAATTGCTGTTTATTTATGCATCATCCGTTTCGTTTGATATTAGACTAAAACCTTTGTATCTAAAATACAACATTCGTAACGTGAATTACGTAGAAAAGGGTGCGAGGATGAAGTGTTATTCATACGATAAATACTAGTTTAACAGGCGGCTCCCTTGCTCACCGCTTGGAGCGCTAGTGTAGTCTTAGCTGTCAGGCGGTAACAGATTTTACACCAGTGAGTGTCGCGACTGGTATGTTAGACTGTGCCAGTACTGTGACATCTTGAGCACCACTACGTCGGAAGCATCACTCACTATAGTGATAGGCGCACCAACAAACTGTGTCTCTCATCATGGCACCCAGGTGCAGTGACTCGTTTCTAGTCTCATTACAGCTAACTTGTTTTTGTATGATAAACTTCTCCCTTGATCGTGCCTCTGTCTCTGTTTTCCTCTTTCTTGCCTGACAGTCTCATTACTTCCACGATGAAACAGAGTTTGTTTTATTTATTTTATTCATATTTATCACGTACCGTGAATTGAAGAGCAGGTCTCTATGGTCATGGAACAGATGAGTACATAATATTGTAACAAAAGTGTAGTGCGTTCAAGTGTCTCTCATTGCATCACTGGCTCTCGACATCTCCAAATGTCAAGTGCGCCATTATGTTTTGGGGTACGTGGGATGGGCGTGACGCAGGTTTAGGGAAACTGATGGCGTCCTTCCCCTTCCAACAACTTTGGCTTATAGTTTTCAAAATGAAATGCCAAGATCGCACATTAATAATTTACTCACTGACGACCGGTTTCGGTGAACTGTCACCATCATCTGGTCACATACATATTACAAGCTAGTCATCTTGTTAAAAATTTTTGCATAAAATAACAAATACTGAGTCAGTATTTTGTAAGCTGTCATGTTCTTAACGTGTGTATTTTTTATATAGTGACTAAGTGCAATGTTGCACTTGTTATTTTATATCAAATATTTAACAGCTTGTAATATGTATGTGACCAGATGGAGACACAGCTCACCGAAACCTGTTGTCAGTCAGTGAATAAATTATTAACGTGCGATCTTGGCATTTCATTTTCAAAACTATAAAACCATCAGATCGCCTCCAAACCCGACTATGTCAGGCAATCTTAACTTTGTCTTAACTGCGACACTGTCAACTGCAGGAACTTGAGGCAGGTTAAGAAAAGTATGGAACGAATTTGATTACTGTTGTGATGTATGTCATTCCTCTGAGACATGGGGCATTTGTGTGTCGTAAATGTGAATTTTGATCGTAATTATCACTGCAGATAGAACGCCGACGTAGTACCTAAGTACCAGCATGTCTTTGTAAGATCTGATCGTACTTCTGAAAATACGTTTCTAGCTGTATCTGTAACTTAAAATGTATTCCAACGTCATTCGTGTGACTCATGTCACAGGACTAGTATATTTATTTTTTAAGTGCGTTGTAACATTACTTTTGTGTTGTTGCCTCTACGCATTAATGTTAATCTCCGCGATTAAAAGATTAAAGGTTTTTGTTAAAATTTCTATCATAGAAAAATCGGATAAAAAATCTGATTATATACTTTTGACAAGGATGGATGAAATTAATACACAAAATGAGTGAATAGATGAAATGGCGGAATACAGATTGAGGTTGAGGCAACACACAAAAATAACGTCACAGAGAGAACGTACGGAAAGTACCCATTGTAGCTTCTTTCTGGAAATGTTTGATCACAGTAGCTGAAGCTGTTGAATGGTTTAGATAAACTTTATGATACTTTCCGCAGTAAAATAATGTTCAGAGTGTTCGCCTCGTAAGTCATTGTTCACGGACCGTGTACTAAAGTTTGATTACGCAAATAACAAAAAAGACTTCGCAAAACTATTTATACGAAGGCAGGTTCTAAAAGGAAGAAAGGTAATGATTTAAAGTAAATGATAGGGATTTAATCAAGGCAATACACGAAGCGAAAGTGATGGCGTCTGAGCATCATGTTACGACGGAATATGGAGGAGAGGGAAATCTCAAAGAAAATTAATAATTAAGGAAGGATGGAACATTATTAAATGAAAACAGGGTGGATACATGATTCTTAACAAAAGAGGGTATGTTTTAAAGTAAAATGTAACAGCACTCACACTTACATCACACTCTGCGTACATGTCCACACTTATTACGCTCAAAAAAGAGAGTGCATCATAGCGGTTCCGTCCTCTCGATTCGGCGGAAGAAAGGAAAGACGAGCGAAAAAACCTTTCCACAGATAAAATACTTCGAGAAGGAGTGAAAGACGACGACAAGCGTCGCTGATTGATTAAAAAAATATCAATTTAATTATATATCGTTACAGCCTGAACGATCTCTTTCTCCTACATCTACATACTCCGCAATCCACCGTTGAGGCGCGTGGCGGAGGGTACACTGTACCACTACTAGGCATTTCCTTTCCTATTCCACTCACAAATGGAACGAGGAAAAAAAGAATGCCTATATGCCTCCGTACGAGCCCCAATTTCTCTTATCTTGCTGATCTTTACGCGAAATGTAAGTAGGCGGCAGCAAGATCGTACTACACTCAGCTTCAAAATCCGGCCTTCTAAATTTACTTAATTGAAATTCACAAAAAGAACGTCGTCTTTCCTCCAACGATCCCCAATTGAGCTGCCTGAGGATTTCCGTGACACTCGCGCATTAGTCGAACCTACCAGTAACAAACGTAGCTGCTCGCCTCTAAACTGCTTCTATGTCTTCCTTTAAACTGATCTGCTGCGGGTCCCAAACACTTGAGCATACTCAAGACGTGGTCGTACAAGCGTTTTATACGCGGTCTCCTTTACAGGTGAAGTACATCTTCCCAAAATTCTCCCAATAAACCGAAGTCGGCTGTCCGCCTTACTCACAACTGTCCTTACATGCTCGTTCCATTTCATAACGCTCTGCAATGTTACGCCTAGATATTTGAACGACACGACAGCATCAAGAAGCTCACTACTAATGCTGTATTCGAACATTATGGGATTGTTTTTCCTACTCATGCGCATCACCTTACATCTGTCTACATTGAGAGCTAGCTGCCATTCTTCGCACCAACTAGAAATTTTGTCTAAGTGATCTTGTATGCTACTACAGTCAGTTAAAGAAGATACCCTCCCATAAACCACAGCATCATCAGCAAACAGCCGCAAATTACAACTTACTATGTCCATCAGATCATTTATATAGATAGAAAATAATGGCGGTCCTATCACACTCCCCTGGGGCACGCCTGACGATAGTAGGAAACCGCACCAGTGGCTGGCAAGCGTTGTTAAAACCACGAGTTGGCTGTGTTCGTTGGAAGCTCTGACCGATAGATGAAGACAGCTATTCTTTGCGTCCAGCGGTCACAGCGATGGCTGCGTCCAGGGTTCGGCTGACTTGCCTACATAACAACGGCGGTGCTAGCTGGGGATGTGGCCGCCGGTGTCCGAGTGAAGTGAGCCGTCAGCTATCAGCTATCAGTTAGGCGCGGCTACAGCAGTCAGCCAGCGAGTCAGCCACGCGGCGATCGGCGCTGCCTGCTGACATTTGTGCGGGGCTGGCGAACCCTGCAAAGGTCAGCCGGCCCAGCCCTCCCCAGGACACGCCTCCTTGCCGCCACCCCACAATAACAGCAACCAGTTTCCTCGCAACAAGGTTGTGCTTCTGAGATGAGCTTAGAGCACGCCGAAATTCGCACCAACAGTTCCCTCGCACCGGACTGAAGCTCCTCCCTCTCATCTGCAAGACGGTCCACGGTCCACCCAAATCACCAATCTCTTAACTTACTGTTACTTACTTATCCGTGGCTTGGGCCTTAGTGATCATAAGCCTGCTCTACACTCCTCCTCCATCGGTCCCGGTTGCGAGCCTCTTGCAACCAATCGCCTGCTCCTATTCTCATCCTCGGAGTCTCTGTCAACATTGTCTTTCCATCTTGTCCGTGGTCGTCCGAGGTCGTCCGAGGTATCTCCTTCGAGCTACCGTACCCAGCAACACATCAAGGGGTATCCTCCCTTCGCTCATCCTTGCTACATGACTTACAGTCTTGTGTAGTTCGCGAACGAACTAGTTCGGAAGAGCGCTCCCACAGGCGAACTACGCCAACTAGTTCGCAGATCCCTCGCCTCTTAGTTCGTCCGCTCCTTTTCCGAAGACTGACGGGGAACAGCGAGAGGAAGCGAGAGCGCACAAAATCCTGTGATTCCCTTCTGCCAGTTACCTTCATTTCGAGCTGAGATGCAGTTCAGCTGTAGTTTCATAGTTCACTGCCACAAGAAATTATTTTAAAAATAAAGTACTACGAGTACTCTGTATGCAAAGTAGTTGAATACCATTATATCACCCATTCGTGTAAATAACTGGTTTATTTGCCTAAGTATTTGATGTCAAATTGCCCAAAAATACGGGTAATAGCACACGCTTTGGCAACACTGATTTATTATATAAAAAGCTGTCATAAAAAAGAGCTCTTTTACTAGCGGTAGCAAAAGCCAAAAAGAGCGGACGAACTAGGAGCAATGGACAATTATGCCAAACGTATCTCGCTTCATAGTTCAAAAAATGTTCAAATGTTTGTAAATCTATCGGACCAAACTGCGTGGTCATCAGTCCGTAGCTTACAAACTACTTAAACCTAGGTACACTAACCTAAGGACAAACACACACACACCCATGCCCCAGGGAGGACTCGAACCTCCACGGCGAGCAACCGCGCGCTCCGCAGCGTGACGCTTTAGACCGCTCGGCTACTCCACCGCGGCGCTTCATAGTTCGTTGGATTCTTTTCCGAAGACCGACGGACAATAGCGAGAGGGGGCGTAGCAGAATTAAAAATCACGTGTTTGCCTTCTGTTGATGAGTCATTGCGAAGTGAGCATCTGCCTGCTAGATTACATAGTTCAGTGCTACAAAATTTCTGTTTCAATGTGTTCAGCGCCCTGCAATATCTGACTAATAAATTCCATAATGCCAAGATATAGAGATAACTCTAAACTTAAACGCGAGAAATTATTCACAAACTCTTTCTTTTGGTTTGCGTGATATGCTCAGCGGCTCAAGCAGCAAGCGCATGAAGCAGCTAGGTGGGGGAACTTCTCCCTCCACCTGCACGCGCAGACCACGCCGCTCAGCCGTCACTGGGAAGGGACGAACTGAAAGAGCGAACTGGTGCGCGGCAGAGCCGCGAACTAAAGTGAGCGCCCCCGATCGCGAACTATTATGAGCAAGTCTAATGTCCTGCCAAGCTCAACCTTCTTCTCTTCAGTCTTTTTATAATGTCCGACTGTGCGTGAAGATCATAATTGTTCGTTTTTTCGAATTCTACATTCTCCTGTTTGTGGATCTGTCACAGGACCATAGATTTTTCGGAAGATTTTCGTTCGAAAACCAGTAGTTTTTGTTCATATGTTGTTCTGAGGGCGAGGCTTTCACAACCGTACACAACCACTGGCATAATAATACTTTGATACAACCTGGACTTGAAACTTCCTGTCAGGGATCTTTTCTTTAGCACGTCCTGAAGGCTAAAGTATGCTCTATTGCCTCCAACAATTCTTGCTTTTACATCAATTTCACAGTGGTTCTGATCACTAAAGAGGCTACCAAGATGTTTGAAAGTTCTCGCTCTTTTGAATCGGAGATTTTCCACCGTGAGCGGGTCCCCATCAGTAGCTGACTTGCTTAGGACCCTGTATGTCAAAGTATCTACTTTTCTTAGTAATATAAACACTGCTAAAGCAACGGAGCGATTACTTTCAGTAGTGTATAATCACCATGAAGATGTATTTGTCATCAAGTCTCGTATCATTTACTCGTTACATACAACGTAGTTTTACATTTTTTCAGTTGTTAACATTTAAAAACGTAACGGAGTAATCTCGATAACGTGTTTTCTATAACAACAAAAATAATAACCGATTTTTCTGCTACTGTTATCAGTACATCTGTACAATAACGGCGACAATACCACAGAAGTGTTTGGCTGTTTGTAAACGACACAAATCTCCCACCCTTCATGAAAGTGACACACTCTTCACAATTAAAGGTAATTCTTCTTTTGAATTTGACTATGAGTAAAAAATATCGGATCTAATCTCAGGTGGTGAGTAGGGGGATATGTTCTCTATATTCTAGATTCCGGAAAAGCAGAGCAGCTTCTCTGCTGGAACTGTAGGAGGCAGATTCTGATTAAGGATTAGGAATAGTAAATCTGCATCCTTCCAGGCATAGGTGCAAAAAAATTGGTAAAGGTAAGTGGAGGGAGGAAGGTCTTACAGAACTGGTAGCTCTTATATGGAAATGGCATCGAATACTGAAGAAGCTGCTTCCATTATATGAATGAGAAGTAATAACCTTTCCTAGAAATGCGAAGATGAAAAAAAAAAATCGCGAAATGGGTGAAACTCACTACGAAAAGATAGCACGCTGTACATGAAAATAATACAATGTTGTAGAACTACAGCTGTTATGGAACGAAAAGCCCTAGAACGTGTTACAAACGCAAAACATGCAACAATAAATATAACCTCTGACTCGAACCATTAACCCGTAACTGAAGCAAGATGCTTGAAACCAAAGCAGCACAAGCGAACAAGCCACTGAAGCTACTTCAAATATCGTTATATCTAGTAACATTAACTTTCAAAAAATAACACCTGCAATAGACTTCGTGATGAATCTGCATTGCACCGTTTCTTATAAGAAGTAAAAAAAGGTAAAGCAGTCAACAATCCCTAAATTGGTTTGAACACCACAGTGCTTTACTACGCATGGTCCTGTTTGGAGGTGGTATGCCGTTGCCTTCCTCCGACCTTCGAACTGACTTACCCAGGCAGTTATAGGGGGACCTACACTTTAACGTGGGTTCCGTACCACGGTGCTACTCGGTATTTTTCACATGAGCATACTGCCAGAGGTGAAAGAAGTGGAAAGTGACAGATAAAATCCCAGGAGCTGGCGGGGATCGAACTCGCGACCTTCGGATTCATAATCTGCCACTCTACTAGTGTCCAACCGAGGCGCATGTCTCAATAAATGACAAGTTTCAATAAGGAGATAACTCAAATAGGTGAACACATTGCGGCGTTTCAAAAGTAGCGCTCGTTCGACGTCACGTGACGCGCTACAAATTGGAGGGGTGGGGGGAGGGCGGTAGGGTAGCGAGAAGAGCGTTGGACGGGGAGGCGAGCCGTACAGCTGAGTGTTGACAATTTTCGCAAGATCTAACGTCTGCTGTGCAGCTGTGCCTCTATCATATTATGTGCTACTGTTACGCACGGAACACTAAGGCCGATGAGACGGCCCCATTCTGTGACAAAGGCTTATATGACTCAAACATTAATGTCTTACTATCTTGTTGCATTCAAGTTTTTCCTGACAAACTAATCACATCCAAATAGTGAAACTTCTACGACTTCTCGATGTAATCTCCCTTCGGCCGTAAACATAATTCTCAACGACGACGGCATGAGCCCATATCCTCCGCGAACGCTTCTTTAGGATGTTTATATCCTTCGTCAGTACCAACAGATAGCGATCGCACATTGGACTGCAATACATACAATTACAGTGTAGGCAGCTTCTTTAGTAGAAGTGTTGCATTTTCCAAGTGTCCTGCCAATGAAACGTAGCCTTTCTTTCCCTTTCCGAGAATATTTTCTGAGTGTTCTTTCCAATTTAGCTGAATTTACGACGTGTAGATTTGACTGATTCATGGTATGTTTGTGGAATTCTTTTAGGGCTCTAGACGTATCAGGGGTCTCATGTCAGTCATACTGCACTCGCCCCACACCATTACAGAGCTTACAACAGCTTCAGGTGCCTGGATTCCTGAAGTCTCCCAAGGACACCAAATGGGTATCTTGTTTTAGAATTTTTTGATATTTATGGTGCGAGAAGTCCAGAACTCAAATAACAATCAGCCGAAGCCATTCGCCTCAACTCTAAAAAATTCTAGAAAAACCGAATTTGACGTTTTGCAAGTACATATAAGTACCAATAATTCTAACAGCATCGGTCGGTGTAGCTCATATTATACCGTTCTTGCATCGCGAGCATACGGTCGGTTGTTCGAATCCCGCGTTCTGGCAATATTTTTTTTTTTTTTTTTTCGTTATCGAATTCAGTTAAATAAAACATTAAATCATTTTATGTGTATGTAGACAAGGTGAACACGTGAAAACGTTGGTTGAGTAGGTTAGCTGCTTGGAAAGTCATCTTGAACTTTATCAATACAATTACCCCATCTTTTTTCTCCTTTAATCCCATCATAGTATCTGATATTGGATAAAATCCGAAACGCGTAATAAGAATGTAATGCTGTGCGTGATGTATAGCCTTATATTGTGCGACCTATTCTGCTTCTTGCAGCACTACTGATAAATGTAGTTATGGTCGCCTGACTGCTATACTACCTTAAATCGCAGTTACAGTAGTCCTACTACTTTCTGTTGCTACGTGATCACGTGACACACGCCTGCCTACCAGGTTAATGTCATCATAGCAGAGTCGCACTACACACGGCAATGGCAAGCTGTATCACCCACGAGAGAGCGCCTTACGTAGTATGCAACCCACCTACCACGTCAGTCACGCAGGTCGTCGCCGTATCTCCATCAAGGCAGCACACTACGAGAATCTCAAGAGACAGACAACGCTGCAACTACCAGAATTGCATTTTCAGGATGAAGCGCAAAGTGTTCTGTTTATGAAAGCTCCTGACAGTTTAAAACTGTGTACCGGAAACGGGATCCGAACCTGGGACCTTTGCAATCCCGGGCAAGCGCTCTAACGACTAAGCTATCCCGGCACGCTTCACGGTCCGTCGTCATAGCTTCACTTCTGCCAGTACCTGACCTCCTACTGGTAGACATGTGAGGTTCACAGGATTTCTGGGAAGTATTGAAAGTAGGAGTCGAGGTACTGGCGGGAGTAAGGCTGTGCAGACGGCCAGTGAAGTGTGCCGGGATAGCTCAGTCGGTAGAGCGCTCGGCCACGAAAGGCAAAAGGACCAAGGTTGGAATCCTGATCCGGCAAACAGTTTCAACAGTTGAAATCTTCCAGCAACTTTCAATGCAAGAACTAGTTCTGTCGAAGCTGGCTCGCTAATTTACGAGTAATTGTGCCTTCTTACTCACATTTTTAATCGTTTTTCAGTTATGTCACTGTCAAATCATCACAACCAGTAATTTACGAAAAGCAACATATGCGGGAAAGAAGCTTTCAGAAATTTAGACTCCTGTCAGACATGGTCCCATCGTTCCACTATACACTCATGTCTCCACATGACGACGGAAGGCCGATGCCTTATTCTGTTGTTAGTAGCAGAGCGGCAGAGCTGGGAACCGTTAACCAAAAAGTAAACTTAGTTAATCAGTAATCCGTTGGAAAAGAGTTAACTTCGTTAAACGTTAAAGCGTTACTCTGCGCACAGTTTAACGGAAGCTAACGTTAATCGTTAACTCGTAACTGTATTGTACAGCCACGAAAAAACGCCTTCAGTCTTCGAATTAATATATTTACGTTGTTATACTATTGAAATCAGCAGTTTAAAAATACCTATTACACTATGTGATATTTAATCAGGTGCTGCTTCAATCGAAATGTTCACCAACTATGCGTCTGCCCAATGTTCTTCTCGATACTACACGTTTCGTGGGGTTTAAAGTTTTTTTTTATTAAGTTCTCAAACGAAATCGTTTCGAGGACATGTAAAGGCATCACGTTGGAAACAAAGAAGTTGACTATGCTCTCATCCTCACTAGCTTGGGATGCACCGCTGAAAGTTGCTGCAATCCCAGCTGTTTAGGACTATTAAGGCTCGAGGTGTGAGCCTTAATTGTAATTTTTTTTCGGAAGGCACAGTTTACAGTTGGAAGGTATTTGTTCGCCCGATCTAGATGTAAAATCAACAAAATCACGAAGATTTGGCCACGGATTTTCACCAACTGTTGAGCCCACGATAAAGTATTCACACACAAATCTTCGATACTTTAATCACTTCCACTGGCGAAAGGTTCAGTTAACGCGAACTTTAGCAGCAACAACCCGCTGCCGGCGAGTACAGACCACTTACACGGGACGTCAAACTCAGTCTTCCTGCCTAGACTCTGTCAGTGCAGGTATACGCAGAGTCGTGGTTTCCGCTCAGTTGGAGCAGCAGGCTTACGCTAAGTTGTGGGTTTCCCTTGGGCCCCCATTTCTGCTGTTCGGGTCTCGGCGGGACCACTAAGATGAACAGCGAGTGATTCAAACCCATAGCCTGGGCGCAGCTGCATACAGAAAGGACCTGGGCTAAAATGAGCATAATTTACGCGGCAAGACTTTTGTCATAAGAAGTAGGTACAAAAGTAACGGATACGGACTTACGGCAAATTAACAGAAGTTGAAGTTGACGTTTTTTAACATTAACTTAAAAAGTTAATCCGTTACTCAGAAAGTTCGTTAATTAACGATTAACGGACTTGTGCCTAGCTCTGCAGAGCGGTAGTGCCTAAGAGAAGAAAAGAGTATCAAGTTTACACTCATTTTCCTCGGAGCTAATGACGCGAACTCGAGTACTTTAATAAATATCTTTGAAAAGGCCGAGTGTAAAATCGCCGTTTCGGATGTTTTGGTACTGGGAAACTGGGCTATGATAATATTCAAATGTTTGTATAGCTTAAGGAACTGCGGGGTCATCAGTCCCTCAACTTACAAACTACTTATGAACTAACTTACACTAAAGACAAGCCAAACATACATGCCCGAGGGAGGATTCGAACCTCCGACGCGGGAGGCCGCGCGATCCGCAACGTGGCGCTCCAGACCGCTCGGATACTCCGCGCGGCTATGATGATAAAAGGGAATTTTTTTTGGCTTATCTCGGACCAACGCCCATTGGTATGACCGTTAGGAAGTCTGTCTTAGCGTACCTTTGTTATTGTAGCTACTGTACGTTTGGACTAGGAATCGGAATTTATGCCTAGACAAGGTATGCGAATCTATTAACTCCTTTTGCAAAAGATGTCAGTGGGGCTGAAACTGATGCTCAATTGTAAGCACCTATCCGATTTCACGAGAAAAAAACCTTTTTTTTCTCTCCTTGGAAACTTTTGCCGCGCATCGCTTCTATCCTTTAAACTTGTACGAATTGGTTAAAACGTCGCACAACGGATAATCTTTAACGGACAAAAATTTCGTTTGGTCTTTATCCATCTATCTGGGTAAAGTCGAAACGAAATTTTTTATCCAATAATGATTATATATTGTCTAGATGTAGCGGTTTAAAATCCAGATAAATGCAGCATGCCGATGTTGAAAAACTAATGGGAGCTGACGCTGAGGAAAATTGTGAGAGTAAATTAATTGCTTTAGCAAAATGTGTCAACTGGATTGAAATTGATGCCTTGTTTAATGACACCTTTTTCATTTGCAACGTTTCCGTTTTATTTTATGTCTAAACAAAAATCTTTTGTTGGACGTTCAAACTTTGCACGAAGGCAGATAAATGGATAACGTCAAATTGAATTATTTTTATCGATTAATGATTATCCGTTGTCGAGATATAATGGGCTTAAATCCAGCTAAAAAGGGAGTATCCCTTATGAAGAGCTAAATTTTATGTTTTATATTTACGTGTGTTTGGAAATTGCCAAAGCTATCGGCAGGTTTACATGAATGTACACGGGTCAATTTTTGGTAATCCTTTATTTTTCTCAAAGTAAAATTACGAAATTGATCAGCTGTGAATTATTGATAAACACTAGCACAGATGTGATTAGGTCTCGCCACAGCTAATATTTATTTATTCAACACATAATACGTCAAAAGAAGACAAAAAAATCATTTCTCACTTCGAAAGCTATCACTATACGGCGCATCCGTTCTTGAATGTTTAAATGTTTGTGAACTTAAGAGAGCAAACTCCTGAGGTTATTACTCCATAGACTTACAAACTACTTTATCTTAGGCTAAGGACTACACACACACACACACACACACACGCACACACACACACACACACGCACACGCATGCCCAGACTAGGACTCGAACATCCGACGGGGCATGACGCATTAAAGCGCACGACCATTTCACTGTTGCACGTTTTTAAAGATTAAAAGCAAATATAATGAAATATTCTTTTTTAATATTTATAGGATACTTCCTGTGAGTTGGTCTGGGTGGAGGTTATTCCTGACAACCGGAATAAATTAATAATTGGGTCTTTTTATCGGCCCCCTGACTCAGACGATGCGGTTGCCGAAATGTTCAAAGAAAGCTTGAATCCCATTTGAAATAGGTATCCGAAACATACTGTTATAATCGGTGGCGACTTTAATTTACCCTCGATATGCTGGCATAATTACGTATTCAAAACCGGCGGCAAATATAAAACATCGTCCGAACTAGTTCTGAATGCTTTTTCTGAAAACTACTTCGAACAGTTAGTTCATGAACCCACTAGAATAGTAAGTGGTTGCGAAAATACCCTTAATCTCCTAGCAACAAATACTCCTGAGCTAGTAAAGAGCATCAAAACAGATACAGGGATTAGCGAACATCGACTTGTAGTAGCGAGACAATGTCGAAATGCCGAAATGCACCAAAAATAAACGAAAAATATATCTATTCAATAAAGCAGATAAAAATTCGCTTCACTCTTTCCTGAGTGATAGTCTTCAGTCTTTCAAAACTAAAAATGCGAGTGTAGATCAGTTGTGGCTTACTTTCAAAGACATAATATCAGTAGCAATCGAGAGATTTATACCAAATAAATTAATAAAAGAGCGGGCTGACCCCCCGTGGTACACAAAACAGGTCAGATCACTGTTGCAGAATCGAAGAAAACCGCATGCAAAATTTAAAAAGACACAGAATCCACAAGACTGGCAATCTTTTACTGAAACTCGCAACCTAGCGCGGACTTCAATGCGAGAAGCCTATAGTAGTTACCACAACGAAATCCTGTCCCGTAATCTTGCACAAAATCCAAAGAAATTCTGGTCATATGTGAAATACACTAGCGGCAAAACACAAGCAATACCTTCACTACGCGATAGCAATGGTAATACTACCGATGACAGTACTGCTAAGGCAGAATTACTAAACACAGCTTTCCAAAATTCTTTCAGCAAAGAAGACGAAGTGAACACTCCAGTATTCAATCCAAGAACAGCTGCCAGCATGCGAAACTTAGAAGTAGATGTTCCTGGAGTAGTAAAACAACTTAAGTCACTAAACAAAAATAAATCTTCCGGGCCAGATTGTATACCAAATAGATTCCTCTCCGAGTATGCTGATGCAATTGCCCGTACTTAGCTATAATTTACAACCAATCACTCAGCGAATGATCCGTACCCAAAGACTGGAAAGTTGCCCAAGTTACTCCAATATTCAAGAAAGGCAATAGGAGTGATCCCCAAAATTACAGGCCAATCTCATTGACGTCGATTTGCAGTAGGATTTTGGAACATATACTTTGTTCGAATATTATTAACTACCTCGAAGAGAACGACCTATTAACCAGTAGTCAACACGGATTCAGAAAGTATCACTCTTGCGAAACACAGCTTGCCCTTTATTCACATGAAGTGTTAAGTGCCATCGACAAGGGATCTCAAATCGATTCCATATTTCTGGATTTCAGGAAGGCTTTTGACACTGTACCCCACAAGCGGCTTCTTATGAAATTGCGTGCTTATGGAATATCTCCCCAATTGTGCGGTTGGATTCACGATTTCCTATCAGAAAACACAGTTCGTTGTAATTGACGGTAAGTCATCGAGTAAAACAGAAGTGATTTCTGGCGTTCCACAGGGAAGCGTTAAAAATTCCCTACTCTTCCTCGTGTTTATCAACGATTTAGGAGACAATCTGAATAGCTGCCTTGGACTGTTCGCGGATGATGCTGTCGTTTATAAGTTAGTGAGGTCAATTGAGGATCAAAAGCAACTGCAAAGCGATTTAGACAAAATTTCTGCATGGTGCGAAAATTGGCAATTGACACTAAATAAAGGAAAGTGTGAAGTAATACACATGACCACTAAAAGAAATCCGCTGAACTTTAATTACGCGATAAATTAGTCAAACCTTAAGGTCGTGAATTTTACCAAATACCTAGGAGTTACAATTACGAACAACTTTGACTGGAGAGAACACACAGAAAATATTGTGGTGAAGGCGAACCAAAGGCTACGTTTCATCGGCAGAACGCTTCGAAGATGCACCAGCTCCACCAAAGAGACTTCCTACATCACACTTGTGCGTCCTCTCCTGAACTATTGTTGCCCCTTGTGGGACCCTCACCAGGTGGGACTGACGGAAGACATTGAGAAGGTTCAGAGAAGGGCAGCTCGCTTTGTTTTATCACGTTACGGGGGGAAAAGCGTCACGGAAATGTTGCAAGAATTGGGGTGGAAATCATTAAAAGAAAGACATTATTCATTGCGGCGTGATCTGTTTGCGAAGTTTCAATCACCGACTTTTAGTTCTGAATGTGAAAATATTTTGCTAGCACCCACCTACTTAGGGAGACATGACCATCCCAATAAAATAAGAGAAAACGGAACGATTTAGGTGTTCTTTCTACCCGCGCGCTATTAGAGAATGGAACGGTAGAGAAAAGTTATGAAAGTGGTTAATGAACCCTCTGCCAGGCACTTTAATGTGATTTGCAGAGCATCTATGTAGACATAGATGTAGGACTAATAAATTACAATGATATTTAATGTCCTTCATGTAATAAGCAATAATCTGAAATAAGCAATGTGGGAAAAGTATTGCGCTACGGTCGGGGGTTCGAATCCCCCCCCCCCCCCGAGCATGTATGTTTGTGTCATCTTTAGTATAAGGTAGTTCATAAGTAGTTTGTAAGTTTAGGGACTGATGACCCCGCAGTTAAGTCCCTTAAGCTTAACAAACATTTGAACATTTTGAAACTATTGGGGGGAAAAAAACCAATTATTATGTTGCACTACGGTCCTGGTAATTATCAAAAAATAAAAGATTTATATTCTAATGCCATCTCGTGTGGTAACATAGGCTCTACTGAGGATATAAAATGAAATCAAAGTCACTCACGTCCATATTTAACTGATAAATGAATTTCATTCCTGATGCGTTACAACAATTCAGTTGGTTAGGCATTTTGTACTTCACGCAAACGAAGTTTATAATTCACTCAAAGCCACCTCTTAAGATGACAGGTCCTGTCATTAACATCACGTCAAAACGTACTGAATTTGTTCACCTAATGGTTAGAAAGTGCTTTCAACTTTCAATGCGTTTTCTTTATTTAACCAAAAGCTTACGGACAAAACATGACCTATTACACAACTGTAGCTAAGGACAACAGCGATATGTTAAAAAAATATCTCCCAATTATTTTAAGTATAAATAGCCTTTGACACTTCGCATCCATGCTCATTTTTTGTCCCAAACAAAGGAAAGAGGTAAGGCGTGAAGAGAAAACGTCGCATTTTGTTCTTAACAGTGCCACCTGTTAGATCTTTATTGTACGCCGAATGATTGCGTCACAAAGGTAAACATTCAACCTAATAAGCCGAGCAGATACCTAAACCTATACTATTTCTGGCGTTTGAACAGACGAATTTTGTACTGAACATATAAAATGAAATCAATGTCCCTCACATACGCTGAAGTTACATGCGAAAAACCAATTAAAATATTTAGATTATCCATTACGGATGTTTCAGAACTCGTGACTTAATTTCAATATGATTTAAGAAAACTGCACCAGTCACTTTTTCTTGAAATGATGTTTATTCCATGAACCGGTTTTCAAACCTTTCCAGGTTCATCATCAGATGGAACATGTTACAATATCATTTTAAGCGTCATATTGGATGCTGGCTCCGTGGTGTGAAGACGGAAATATATTTTAGAATCTCAAATTGCACGTTGTGTAGGTCGTGTTTTGTATTTGTAAGATTCCGTGAAATTTGCTGATCTACTTACTGCGACTGTATGGCCGGATTTTTGTGGTTAATTTCCATTTCTTACGTCTCCTTTTGTTTAAGCCACAATAACAGATCACCTTTTTCTATTGGGTTCTCCACTGCACTAGAAACAACACTTTACCAGTGCCCAACATGGGCTTTTACAGCTGCTGTTATTTACAAACGTCTTAATTCAAAGATGTAACACACTTTGTACAGGTAAGTTTGTTTTGAGTATGATACAGTCTATCATTTAGCAAATAATTTTGTCAATATTAAACTGCAAAAGTGAATAATGAATACTGTCTGCATTGTTTGCATAGTTTTTTTTTAAAAATTAATATGTATGTATACAATCAGTTAAAAGTACAAGAATAAAATTCGTATTATTACTATATTTATTCATACACTAGTGGTGTTCTAGTATATTAATATAGACTTGGTTCTATTGATTTTGTTTAAAGACAGTAAGAATCTGGTTGTTCTGTTATTGTAGAACGGCAGGGGTTGGTATTTAGATGTGGGTAAAGCATTTATGTCTTTGTTCTTTAGTAGTGATTTTACCTTATCCGAAGCATATGAAAGAGTTGTCATGAGAGGAAGGGGATTTTTGAGGGGGTGGAAATAAGGGTGGGAGACACTTTTTGTGAATTAGTTTCTTTACATTAGCAAGTTCTCAAAATATTATGGAGGATCATTTTGTTTTTTAAATACCTAGTGCGTGTTTGGGAATTAGTGTGCCGAAACCGATTAACAACAGAGACTATGGTTTACCAGTTTGATAATAGTAGGAAAGATGTCGCTGAAACGCGTTCTTCAGTGTACCTTCGTGTTTGTTGCCGCATAACTTGGTCGTGCGCCAGACGGCTCTGATAACAGAATTAATCTGGTGCCTCCCTTCTTTCAGCCGCTGCCCTGGCCCCAGTGAACGGACGGCACCGGACGACGGCGCAGGATCAGCATAATGAAATAACGTCTGGTCGGAAATTGCGTTCCTCTGCCGGATCTGCTTTTCAGCAGCGACTCCCCGTCCCCCCCCCCTTATGGAGCGGGTGGGAGAGGGAGCAGCAGCCAAGAGGATGATTGGAAGACGAAAAATTTGTGCCTCAGTATCGGCCTTAACTACAGCTAGCAAGACACCCAACGTAAAATCTCATGTATTTCAAGTGGATAAGCGAAATCTATATGTTCGTTAAGGCTATGTCAGTAATTTTTATTTCAGTGTTCTACGGCCTTTAAAGGAGACTATATAATTTCTTTTTCGCATATCTACCACCATGATAAAGGAAGTAGAAAGGATCCAACGGAGAGCAGCGCGCTTCGTTACAGGATCATTTGGTTATCGTGAAAGCGTTATGGAGATAATCGATAAACTGTAGTGGAAGACTCTGCAGGACAGACGCTCTGTCGAAGTTTCGAGAACATACCGTTACCGGGGAGTCTGGCGATATATTGCTCCCTTCTACGTGTATCTCGCGAGGATAAAATCAAAGAGATTAGAGCCCACACAGAGGCATACCGACAATCTTTCTTTCCGCGAACAATACGTGACTGGAATAGGAAGGAGAACCGATAGTGGTACTCAAGGTATCCTCCGTCACATACCATCGGCTGGCTTGCGGAGTATGGATGTAGATGTAGATATTAAAAAAAAAAGTTGTAATAACAGTTCACCTCGAAGATCGCCATCCATTAACATAAAGCTCGACCCTATCCGCCGGAGTAGGGAGTGGCTTGACTCAAATAGGAACCCCTATTTTTTATCGCAGATTTGGATACTCGGTGAATAAATACGCAAACTTTGTATGAAACATTTGTTTCGTTTCATTATGACGTTATAATAGGAAAAAATAAGAGTTGACAACTGTTGAAAACCGTAATATCTCAAACAAATCCACACCAGATTAGGAAAATCGAAGTACAGTTTTTTAATATTTTTGATAACGCAATCATGTGACATTTCTTTCAATCGAATGAAGCATGCTCTCAGTCCATGGTCATACTGTTCATAATTCGAGCTGTCCACGTCTCTACGCAAATGTTTCATAATGTTAGCGACTGCAGAGAAAATAGGTATCATTTCCTCGTACTTTCAGGCTCATAAAAATGTTGAAGCAGATCGTCAAAGTTATTATAATCTGTTCCCCGATACGAATGTCCTATATGCAAAGGATTTTCCACTTAGTGTCTCACTGTTTGATGAAAATGGACGTGTCAAACCAAGAAAGAGAGTCCAATGTCTATTTATTCTTGATTTTCCAGTTTTCAACCATTTTCAACTCATTTCTATTTTTGCCAATTATATCGCCAACATGAAACGGAAGAAATGTTTCATACAAAATTTACGTGTTTCTCGTGGAGAATCCAAACCTGCAATAAAAAATCCCCTACCCGCCCCCGGGGGTGATGCAGGGGGTCGAGTTATATGTTAAGGGATGGCCCTCTTCGAGATGAACAACTTTCCTCAATCCTATTTGAATGTTTCCAAATATTTCGAAAAACAGTTACAAATGCCTCACCGTGTATAATATGAACATGACGATGCATCCTCTCTTAAGCGGCTCCAGTTAATGACGGTTACTTGCGGACAGCAAAGTTCCTGAAATCGACTGCCCTGTTGTTGTAATGAAGAAAAATTACTTTTAACTGTTTATCAAAGCTGCTAATATTTTTTATTAGCTAACTAGTTTCGGACTTTCTCCGTTTTCACAGACCACCTATTACTGTACAGAGAACAAAGGTTATTAGGAGGAAGTTGCAGCGAATGTGGATAACAAAAGTAACGGTAAAAATATGATTAAAAACTACTTACTTATTTTTATGATTTATTTGTGTTGACATTTATGTAAACACACTTCAGCTTATTTAAGATGTGCGTTACGGACATGTAACAACTATAGTTGTACCTTACTACCGGATATCAACAAATTACTTGGGCATAATATACATCGTAGTACTTTCATTATCCACTATGATGTGATTCATACGATATCGATATTTTAGATACAATTTTATGTGGGTTTTATAGGAGTTTTTTTATAGATTTTGATTTTACGCACTAAAGATATTAGAAAATTGGGCGTTTTCGACATTCTATAGTTGTTATTCCTTCAAATGTCTATAATACTTGCTCACATCCTCTCGAAACAGTCAAGTGTATTTTTGTTTTGCAGGTCGAACTGTTCAGTTCCTGTTCCACACGAAGCTGACTGAACCCAGCCTCAAATATTCCGATGTCTTTCATCTGTGCTTTTCTTAAATCACTTAATCAAAACGTCATTTTTGAAACATAATCCCAAGTTAAAAATAGCATTCAACAGAAAAAAAATCCTAACTTTGGTAGAACCCATCGGTTAAAATGTTTGAAATAACACGCAAGCAAAGGAAAATGTGGTGGTAAGTGGATGGACGACTCGTGTGGGCTGCTAACTAACACTGCCTTTGCAAATTCCACTCAATAAATATGCAGATTAAGCCGAGGTTGGTGGCGCAATAAATTAACATGATACCTGAGTACGCGGGCGTTGAATGGCATGCTTAAATATGCAGATTGATGCTTACTGGAAGCGATAGGTTAAGATGAGATTGGATACATGTATTTTGATGTTAACAGCTATACGGAGACTGAAAAAGGAAGACACACAGTTCTGTACACAGAAGCAAGGTAGAGGTAATCGGGAGGTTTGTCAGTGTTGCGTGAATAATACTCTGATAATTAAACTGGCAGAGCAGTTCGGTCACATATATTTTTAAAAAACCCTGGCAGATACTATTTCACAGTGTCAGCAATATTGTAATAATACGGTTTTTAATAGAAACACTTCTACCACCACTAGTCTCTTCCTGTAGACCTGTTACGGTCTAGTGGAAGACTACCACAACATTTTCGTTGGTCGTCCTGCGATCACTCCGGGTAAAAGGAGGCCTGTAGCATGGATTTTGATATACTCTGACCTCATTCGTTATAGATGTTTTAGTAGTTTCTAAGTAGAAAGTGCGATGGGTCCAATTTAAAGTTCATTCATCACATCTTCATTCGTTTTTTGATGACACTTTGTGCAACCAGCTTTTATAGTCAAATATTTCATTTCATAGGCTGGTAGCATTTCCCGTGTTTATTGTTCAGGTTCAAACAAAGTCTTAAGAAGTGGAAGTGGTTTCATCATGTTTAGCACTGTCTTTGAATACCTAATGGATTTTTCGAATAGGTCCTTTTCTTCCAGATTGACTGTTTATGGCCTAGGTATATGGATTTACCCATTCTTTCTTTTCCGCAAAACACCATAGTTTTTGCTTTTTCGGTACTGATATCCATGCTGTAATTGTCGTCTATTAACTGCAAAATATGTACAAAACATTTCAGGTCAATATCTGGAGATATTAAGAGATCTCAAAGAGCTAAATCATCTGCTGACATTAAATTATCTGAATGGATCGTTTTGGCATCTCTCTCAACTCCTGGATAATTTTATTCATAAAAATACTCGAGAGTAGTAAAATGTCTTGTGCATGCCGTACATTGTCCGCCCGTCTGACGATTTGTCTTCCTTCTCGTCAGAGATAAAATTTGTTCCGTAAATTGTCTATACAATATCACTAGTTGTTGAGAAAGAATAGCGTCTATAATAATTTGCTGCAGTTCACTTTATCGTATTTTTTGGTGAATTCCCTTTCTTTTTCTATCAGCTACATCAACGATAAAAAGACGGTCTAACTTTTAACTGTAGTATTCACACTCTTACACGACAGCGGACAAGCAGTAGAAATATTGTCTGTTAGGAACGCAAAGGACTATTTATTATTGTGATTCCTTTCGTAACGAAAAGATTAGAAGACGCTCACAACCAGTCACATACGAAAGGAATTGAGAACATCTCTAGTTGGTAAAAACGACCTTTTCCTGTAACTACTGGCAGATAGGGTCTGTGCCACTTTGTAAACTTACGCCATTAACGGAAGGGAGTAGGAGAAGTGTGTAAGGAAATTTTACAATAATTGCCGATCATAACCATGATACATCTCTTGTTCAGAATGATGGATTACTTAAACTGGTCAACACAGAGATAAAATGATGAATATATTTTCAGCTGTGTAACAGCTGCAATTCACACCAGGAGAATAATTTTGACTCTAAGTATTTTCTTACGAGACATTTCAACGATACATTTTAAATGAAAATAAATTTTTATTGCGTATTGTTTCTTAAAAGTTGACTTATGCTTTTCTTAATGCAAATGTCCAGCTTAAACTTACTTCCCTTAAACCGGCAGCACTTTTACTGTAAGTGCTTGGAGCTGAAAACTGGAGTAAATTTGCGTAAGCTTTAACTTCATTGCGTTTTAATTGTGAGTGCAGCTTCGTCCTCGATCTTCCAGTTGTCAATCTTAACAATAAAAATTCTGACAGCAATTAATTTGTAATATGAGCCCCATCCAACGTTGAGATTAGCAAAGACGCGCATGTGATTACTTTGAGACTGCATTCAAAAGTGAAGCTTGCGTGATGGGCTGATGTTAAGTGCTTCGCATGTTTCGAGTTAATTAGCAATGCTGTGTAATTAATTGGAGAAGCACTACGTTGGAAGGGGTACTTTCCCGGAGTTGTTACATTGATAACGCATTACCTTTCTAGTAAAGAAAGGCTAAATTTTGTAACGTGTCTGTGGAGTCTTACACTTCCAAGCCACGTTAGTAGCTTCATCATCTCACACTTATTACATTTATACAGCACAGCTGAATTAGGTGTATGAGGCGATTTTGTAACTGCTGCCACGGACAAACAGTAGGGTTTTTGTATTAAATAGTGGACGGCAGGCGGTCTCCAGATGAAATGCCGCGTTTTCAGTGCACATGCACGCACCACCCACATCACTGTAAAAGCACAGCGTGGTGGTGACAGGCATCACGGCCTGAGGCCCTTCCGTATAGACGGCAAATTTAGGTAAAGTTATCTTCTACATACATACACACCCCGCAATTCACCGTAAGGTGCGTGGCGGAGGGCACACTGTACCACTACTAGGCATTTCCTTTCCCATTCCACTCCCAAACTGAACGAGGAAAGAAAGAATGCCTATATGCCTACGTACGAGCCCTAATTTCTCTTATCTTGTCTTTGCGATCTTTACGCGAAATGTAAGTAGGCGGCAGCAAGATCGTACTACAATCAGCTTCAAGTTCCGGCCCTCTAAATTTACTCAACAGAAATTCACGAAAAGAACGTCGTCTTTCTTCCAGCGATCCCCAATTAAGTTGCCGGAGCATTTCTGTGACACTTGCGCATTGGTCGAACCTACCGGTAACAAATCTAGCTGCTCGCCTCTGAACCGCCTCTATGTCTTCCTTCAAACCGATCTGCTGCGGATCCCAAATACTTGAACAATACTCAAGACGTGGTCGTACAAGCGTTTTATACGCGGTCTCCTTTACAGGTGAAGTACATCTTCCCAAAATTCTCCCAATAAACCGAAGTCGGCTGTCTGCCTTACTCACAACTGTCCTTAAATGCTCGTTCCATTTCATATACGCCTAGATATTTGAACTACGCGATAGCATCAAGAAGCTCACTACTAATGCTGTATTCGAACATTATGGTATTGCTTTTTCTACTCATGCGCATCACCTTACATTTTTCTACAATGAGAGCTAGCTGCCATTCTTCGCACCAACTAGAAATTTTGTCTAAGTCATCCTGTATGCTATTACAGTCAGTTACAGACGACACCCTCCCATACACCACAGCATCATCAGCAAACAGCCGCAAATTACAAGTTACTCTGTCCATCAGATCATTTATATAGATAGAAAATAATAGCGGTTCTATCACACTCCCACACACGATACACTCGTCTCTGATGAACACTCGCCGTCGAGAACAACGTACTGCGTTCTATTACTTAGGAAGTCTTCCAGCCAGTCACAAATCTGTGAACCTATTCCATAAGCTCGTATCTTCGTTAGTAGTTTGCAGAGATTGTGTTACCAGTATGTGGAAATGCCTTTCGCTCTGAAGAATGGCTAGAACAATATTACATAAACTAGTGCACTAAGACGAAGGACCTTGACTGAACTATTCTTGGCCTCATACGCTCCTTTGTAAATCTGCTAGATGCAGATGTAGTTCAGACACCACACGCCTGTCAACTCGTCACGGACAGCATGCGGTGAACCCTGTAGTGGCTCTAGAACTGAAAGCAATTAATGTATAGTAAGTCCGGGAGAGCTGCTGCATGCGGTACAGAATATGTAAGAACGCATTACAACACTTACCCTTGGCTTAACATATTGTTACTTTTAAAATATTTCTGCACACAGTGGTGTGACCATATTACGTAGCTTTTATTTGAATGCTCGGAACTATTCTTCTTCAAAATTTCATCTAAGTCAGCTCTTAGACTATGAATAACACGCTAGCTGCATCTATGAACAAATTATTAAAAAAAGGTAACCCAGAGCGTAAGAGCAAATGATCTGAGTAGGCTAAATGGTTGTCTGCTTAAGCTATCATACTTACATCTGAGGAAATGCATAGTGTAAACCATCAGGTGTTTATTATTTTTCAAACTTTCGGATATAAACCATCTTCACGGAAGAGATATACACAAGACTGATTAAACAGGTGCATTAATCAGTCTGTCTAGTTCTCTTCCGTGAAGATGGTTTATAACCGAAACCCGCAGAAGTTTGAAAAATAATAAACACCTGATGGTTTACAGTATGCATTTCCTCAAATAATTTACGGCTGTTGAACCACATCTCAATAAAAATTTGATACTTTCATCTCTTTATTTTCTGGAAGCCTGAAGAATTATTTTGAAGAGGTTTGCTGTTTATAGTTATTATAGCCGTATATAGCACATATACTCCACTTCCAACAATTTTCTAGTTGTATCAAGTAAGACGACGAATCAAGTATGTCTTCTGGGTGTTATAACGTATAACGGCTGTTCATGCCCTGGGTTAGTTTACAACTCGATCCGCTAGGTGGTCTTCGGGTGCGCAGTCACCCGTTTCATGGCTGAGTTTCCGTTATTATCTTTCACCCCGTTTACACGGGCTCCCAAAACCGGATTTCGTAAACCGATTTCCCAAATTCGCTTTCGGTTGGTCATGTAAACACTCCAAAATCGATTCAGGAAACCCACTTCTGTAAAAGCGGTTTTTCAGTTCCACAATCGACTTTCGTACCCATGTAAACGCAACCGTTTTTGAAGTGTCTTGGCTTGTCAGATTGTGTATTTTTGTTAAGAATTTTCGGCACATAAGGAGAGAGTGACATTTTCTAGCGTGAAATGAAGGTATAAATATTAGAGTGAGCATGAATCTGTGTATTAAAATAAAGAAAAAAAGTTGCTCTGACCTGTTTTACGGCCCACTTTAGATTTGTAGTTTTATAAGTTTTTGCAAACATTTTGGACCAAAATAATAATCTAAATAATAATAAATTAATAAGAGTGTCTGAAACCCTTTTAATAAAATAAATGTAAGTAGTGGCGGGTTTCGAACCATCGACCTTTCGCGTCACAGTCTAGTAGTTTGCCCACTACGCTATGACTATAAATCAAAACAGGAGTTCTTTAATCTCGTACTATTGATGGTCGTTGTTAACTGATGTTGTTATGGCATTTGTAGACATCAGATTATCATTTATCGTACTAAGAAAGATGTGTTTTTGTTAATTCCTCAGTGTGCCGTTGCTTTGAAATGACGACGTGTAAGTTACAATAAGAAAATCATCAAATACGCCAGGAATGTCACGTGACATCTGCGAACGGCTGGTTTTCGTTAATCCAATGGAGGGTGTCAAATCGCCGTTATTTTTGAAAATATGTCTCAAACGATACGTGATATCAAAAAAAAGAAAAAAAGAAAAAAAAAATAAGGGAAGAAAGTTTTAGAGAACTTTCTCCTCTACCAATTCGGTTATTCAATTTTCGTGTCAGATGAATGATTCAATTACAATTATATTACAAACGGCTTTTTTTTTGTTTTACTACCGTATTTTTTGTCCGAAAAATTTGAAAAAGGGAGGTTCTGGTCTCTGGCGGCCTACAATCAGGTGTGTAAAATTTGGTGCTGATCGGTTGAACGGTTCGTCTTAAAATCAGGGAACACGTTACGGACAGACAGACAGACACCACTAAATCGCCGTTATTTTTGCAAATATCTTTGAAACGCTACGAGATATGAAAAAAAACATTAGAGAGCAAAGTTGTACAGAATTTTCTCCTCTACAAATTCGGTTATAGTTAAGCCATTATTTTCATTTAAATTTCGAGCTGTCAAAAGACGATCGCAAAGGCCCACTTTTAGTGTTACTACCGTAACCTAAAGTGGGCCAAAAAGGTAAAATTACACAAATATATGTATGTTCAAGTGCACACCTGCAGTTCAGCTCGACGCAGAAGTCCCTGCATGAAGGTACCATGACAGAAGCGAGACGACACATACCATTATTAAGTGGGGGTAGCTGATGATCGGAGTGTGTAAATAATTCAGCGAACATATCGGGCTAATCCAGACGGCTAAATACGTCACCTGCGTTGTCTGCAATATACACTCCACTTAATACTGGGACGTGCCTTTCTGCCTGGGCTTTCATACCGACGTGCCACGATGTCCTAACGCAGGGGCTTAACGTGTACCTGGACGACAGGCAAGCAATGCCAAATGAACAGTGACTGCTGTAATTTTACTTTTTCTTTCATCATTATGGGTACGACTACTACTCGTAGATCGCTTGGTCAAATATGAAGACCAAATTGGGCGTTAATTTTGTTTTTTAAGGAATAATCGACTACATAAAATTCGGATAATAATTGGGGTGAGAGCTGTAGAGAGAGAAAAGCTTGTTTGGTCGGTGAGCTGTGAACTTTAGCTAGAAACCAGAGCTGTTATTGGCAGTCTGTCAGTGTAGACATACCGGTAGTAATCTGCTGTTCAGGTGTGAGAAGTTGCTGTCAGTGTGCCACAACGTTACCCACCAGCGGCTGACTCTTGTGGACGAAAATCGAGTAATCATGGAATAGAACCATCCCTTGGAGGAGGGCACAGCCACTAACTGACCAGCCTTGCGCCTGCGCAATCAACGCAGCGGTGCAACCACACTGTGTAACCATGTTACTCATATTCAATATGCACACAGGTATCACCGTGTCCAAGTGTGACCTGTAAAACACGCAGAAAGCAGCTGGCCAGGCCAGCCAACTGTCGAGACCAGGTTCCTTCAGTCTCTACCCAAGCACAGCACTCCCACGCTGTACCGAGTTATTCCCCATAGTAACAATCAAATGAATAAGCAATCGGTGTGATTTCTCTCAGCTTATTTGATGAGTAATTGTCAAGGGCGCTTTGGGATCTTTTTGCGAGCCCCGTTGTTCTGTATAAATTTCTTAAATTTAAACTGAGTTTTAGAAAGCTAGGCAAAAACGAAGTGTGACCTAAAGGGGCCAAAAGCGGTAGTGGTGACTAAATCAGGAGCTGCATCAGTTGTTTTTCCAGCCGCCATATTAAGTGGAATAGGAAATCCGATTCAGGCTGTGATATGTAAACACGACAACGAAAATAGGTTTTCCTCTTCCGGAAGATGTGTTACATGTAAACGGAGTGTTTATACGCTATTTGTACAGTGAGAATGTGTGTGTGTGTGTGTGTGTGTGTGTGTGTGTGTGTGTGTGAGCGGGTGCAGTGTGGGATATTGTGTTAGGCAGTGTAGTGCGCCACCTCACCTGCCGCGAAATTGCAGCCCGCCGACCTGCGCGCCATTAGAGGGTAACTCGCGACAACCGCGTTAACTTCAATGGCCCGTTAATAACACAGCGCCTCACCAGCCAACTTCCCACCTGCTCAGACCCCCACCGCCGCATGATGCGCGTCTTCCTCCAATACCGGCGCGTGGGAGGGGGGGGGGGGGGGGGGGAGGGAGTGTCGTCCGTGAAGAAAAGCAACTACTTCACCTGACGAGGCAGCGTAAAAAACTAAACTGTCATTTACAGTCACAGAACCAACTGTAGCGACCGCTATACAATTTTTTTGTTGAAACTTCCTGGCACATTAAAATTGCGTGGCAAACCCGGGACTCGAACCAGGGGCCTTCGCCTTTCGTGGGCAAGCGCTCTACCGACTGTGCTATCCCGACACGACTCACGATGCCACCTCATCGCCAGTTTCTTCTTTTTGACAAGTTCGTTTCACCGTATTCTATTATATGATGCAGAAACGGGAAATTTACACTACTGGCCATTAAAATTGTTACACCAAGAAGAAATGCAGATAATAAACGGGTATTGATTGGACAAATGTATTATACTACAACTGACATTTGATTACATCTTCACGTAATTTGAGTGCATAGATCCGGATAAATCAGTACTCGTAACAACCATCTCTGGCCGTAATAACGGCCCTGATACGCCTGGGTATTGATTCAGGACTTTGATAGCGTGCACAGGTACAGATGCCCATGTAGCTCCAACGCGATACTTCAGTTCATCAAGAGTAGTGACTGGCGTACTGTGACGAGCCAGTTGCTCGGCCACCATTGACCAGACGTTTTCAATTGGTGAGGAATCTGAAGAATGTGCTGGCCAGGACAGCAGTAGAACATTTACCGTATCCAGAAAGGTCCGTACAGGACCTGCAACATGCGGTCGTTCATTATCCTACTGAAATGTAGGTTTTCGCACGGATGGAATGAAGGGTAGAGCCACGGATCCTAACATCTGAAATGTAACGGCCACTGTTGAAAGTGCCGTCTATGCGAACAAGAGGTGACCGACACTTGTAACCAATGGCACCCCACACCATCACGCTGGATGATACACCAGTATGGCGATGACTAATACATGCTTCCAATGTGCTTTCACTGCGATGTCGCCAAACACGAATGCGACCATCATGATGCTGTGAACAGGACTTCCATTCATCCGAAAAAATGACGTTTTGCCATTCGTGCACCCAGGTCCATTGTCGCATACACCATTGCAGGCGCTCTTGACTGTCATTAAGCGTCATGGGTAACCGCAGCCATGGTCTCCGAGCTGATTGTCCATGCTGCTGCAAACGTCGAACTGTTCGTGCAGACGTCCCCATGTGTTGACTCAGGGATCGAGACGTGGCTGCACGATCCGTTACAGCCATGCGGATAAGATGCCTGTCATCTCGAGTGCTAGTGATACGAGGCCGTTGGGATCCAGCATGGCGTTCCATATTGCCCTCTTGAACGTACCGATTCGATGTTCTACTCACAGTCATTGGATCGCGACCAACGCGAGCAGCAATGTCGCGATACGATAAACCGCAATCGCAATAGCCTACAACCCGACCTTTATCAAAGTCGGAAACGTGATGGTACGCATTTCTCCTCCTTCCGCGAGGCATCACAACGTTTCACCAGGCAACGCCGGTCAACTGCTGTTTGTGTATGAGAAATCAGTTGAAAACTTTCCTCATGTCAGCACGCTGTAGCTGTCACCAACGGCACCAACCTTGTGTGAATGCTCTGAGAAGTTAATCATTTGCATATCACAGCATCTTCTTCGTGTCGGTTGAATTTCGCGTCTGTAGCATTTCATCTTCGTGATGTAGCAATTTTAATGGCATGGAGTGTATATGAATCCATTGCGAAACTTAAAAACACAGTGTATGTCATAATATCACATTATGTACACTAGTAGTGCCGGGTTAAAGTGGCTGAGCGTTTTAAGGCGCCTTGCGCGTGGTTGCTCGTCGTCGGAGGTTCGAGGCCTCCCTCTGGAAAGGATACGTGTGTCGTCCTTGGTGCAAATTATTTTAAACAGTTTGTAAGTCAATGGACTGATTACCATAGCAGTTTGGTCCAATAGGTTTACAAACATGTGGAAGCAAGTAGTCTGTACAGTATGTTGTTTCAGAAGATGACTGCGCAATACTACAGCTGACACAACGTTTGTACACACATCTGTGTATTAGCAGTACTCAGTCAAGGGCACCGTTAATTTGCAGCGTCATCAGGATGCTCGCGTAATATACTCAAATCATTGACAGTAGTTGCAGGAAGGTGTGTGAGCCGTACAATTTAGAATTTCGTTCTTGACATAGTCTATATGCACGCTCCAACACTTTCCAAAAGACCATACACAGACGATTTACCTGTATGTTTGACACATCTGCCTCGTAGAGGAACTACGTCACAGAGCGTATCAATTTATTTCTGTAGCCAGTGTGTATGCGGGCAACGCGTTTGCCCTGACAGCGGGAAAGTTTCACACAGGTACTGAGGGAACTAAGCAGGAAGACACTTCTCCAAGAACGACTTTAGGAATATACTAAATATTCCTACGTATCTTTCCAAGTACTAGTCGCGAAGATTGTAACGACGAATTGCGGCGCGCATACAACCATGAAGTCATCCTTGCCGCGTCCTGCAGTTGAATGAAAGAGGAAGTAGTACTAATTCCTGGTATTTATGGCATGAGCTCAGGACTAATTTCAAGACCATCGATGTGGATATGGACGTCCCTTCCGGAATAGCCACGAGATGAAGCCATTGTGTACAATTTATACGAATTATCTCTCGGGTGATCAAAAAGTCAGTATAAATCTGAAAACTTAATAAATCACGGAATAATGTAAACGGAGAGGTGCTTAGAATGACATGAACAAAAAAAAAAAAAAAAAAAAAAAAAAGTTCTAAAATTGTTCGACAGATGGCGCTTCATCTGATCAGAAAAGTAACAATTTCTATAACAAATTAAAACAAAGCAAAGATGATATTCTTTACAGGAAATGCTCAATATGTTCTGCACCATTCTTAACAATAGATGTAGTCGAGGAATAATGTTGCGAACAGCACTGGAAATCATGTACGGAGTTATGGTGAGGCATTGGCGTCGGATGTTGTCTTTTAGCATCCCTAGAGATGTCGTTCGATCACGATACACTTGCGACTTCAAGTAATCCCAAAGACAATAATCGAGCGGACTGAGGCCTGGGGACCTGGGAGGCCAGTCATGAAAGTGGCGGCTGAGTTTTAGTGTTTTTATCCCTTCTAATAAAACTCCAAGTCATTCCAAGCATGAGTGTCAATTTTTACCCCTCTATCAACATTATTCTCACATTTATTAAATTTTCAAATTTATACTGACTTTTTGATCAACCGGTACTCGATAATGCCACAACTTCTTGAGGTTCTTTCCAGAACATGCTATCGAAAATAGGAAGTTCGGAACGCCGGAAGTCGCACCGCAATGCTGGATGACTGGTAGCTGATCCTGAACGTAGATAAAGGTAACTAATTTTGCATAAAAAGGAGAAATCTTCGCCGTGGCGGTGTGGCCAAGCGCATTGAGGCGCTATGCTACGATGCGCGAGGTCGTTCCCCGTCGGAGGGTTCGAATCCCGCCACGGGCATGGGTGTTTGTGCCGTCTTTAGAATAAGGTAGTTCATAAGTAGTTTGTAAGTTTAGGGACTGATCACCCGCAATTAAGTCCCTTAAGCTTAACAAACATTTGAGAGATCTTGCTTTATTGTTCGGTTTGGTAACTGATGATAAATCGCTACAATTGTTAAGCACCAGAAGTAACCTTTCGGAACGATCCTATGTGGAATATCATAAAACTACAGTAAAACGAGATGCCAGTCTAATATTCATTAGGAACTTTTAACAAAATTTTGGTTACTCACAACAGAAGCGACGCAGTATTTTTAGGTCCTATTATTCAGTAGTACTCAAGAATAGTCCCCGTCAGTCTTCAACGCTTAACAAGATTGTTGCGTTCCAATAACGGCGAATTTAAGTTCCTCTTCTGAAACTAGCGAACGACCGCAACCAAGAAATTATCGCCGCTCCCCTTCTACACACACACACACACACACACACACACACACACACACACACACAATGAAAAAGCAAAGAGAAACAATTCGGATACCAGAAGTATTACGAACACCATGCTCAATGCTGGTTGTCTGATTACCGTTCTGTACAGAATTAAGGAACGGAAATATCGGTAAATGTAGGTCACGGAACAGCCGATAGGTACTGGCTTCTAAGTTGCTTTGGACTCGTGCACAACGCAAGACATGGACAGTTCGACTTCTTCCTCGGGCGCGCGGCGCGGGTGTGTGTGTGTGTGTGTGTGTGTGTGTGTGTGTGTGTGTGTGTGTGTGTGAGAGAGAGAGAGAGAGAGAGAGAGAGAGAGAGAGAGAGAGAGAGAGAGAGAGAGAGAGAGAGAAGTCTAGTCACCGAAGACCTGAGCAGTTTGGTCCCTTAGGTTTACAAACATTTCGATTTTTTTCAAGACATGAAGAGGAGGAACTGAACTCCGCTGGCAGTCTCCAGTAATCAAGTATTTACGGTAGTTCTCTAAATTTGTTTGCTAAAATAAGGAGGCTTATGCACTGCCCAGCACGACCAAAAGAAAGAAGAAGGTGGAATTCATGCAAGACGGCAGCGTTCAACAGAAAACGCGGTGACGGAAGGCGCATGCGCAGCTTACCTTTGCGCAAGATCCTCACGCGCTGTGACAACCCATGCAGCGGCGGTGTGTCTCTCCCCCTGTAACAAACAACAAACGTAAGGCGTACTGGACTTACAAGCGGGGCAGCGCTTACTGCTATCAGGAGACACATTGATGATTACAATCTAAACACTCATACAAAAAGCTGAAGGTTGCAGGTGTGAAATATTTGGAATGCCAAGATGTACGTACAACTTGTACCGAAAACGGGCAGTGGTGTAAGGGTCGAATGACTTGAATCGGAAGCAGTGGTTGGAAAGGGAGTGAGACACGGGTTTACACTTTCCCCGACGTCAATTCATGTGTACACTGAGCAAGCTGTGAAAGAAACCTAGAAGAAATTTGGAAAGGAAGTTTAAGTTCATTCCATCATGGAATGGAATGAAATGTAATTTTTGTTTTTTGCCGCTGACAATGTAATTTTGTAGGAAATAGCAAAATACATGGAAGAGCAATTGAAGAGAATGGACAGGAACTTGAGAGTAGACTATCATCATTAACAGAAGCAAAACAAGGATAATGGGAAAAAAATGTTCAAATGTTTGTGATCTTATGGGACTTAACTACGGGGTTATCAGTCCCTAAACTTACAAACTACTTATGAACTAGCTAAGACTAAGGACGGCACAAATATCCATGCCCGAGGGGGGATTGGAACCCCCGACCGTAGTGGCCGTGCAGACCGTGACTGGAGCGCCTCAGTCCCCTCGGCCACCGCAGCCGGCGATAATGGAACGTAGTCAAACTAAATAAGACGATGTTTGATATATACTCGAATCTTTAAGTCGATTTTAAAACGGCTAGGTCAGTAGTACATTCTTACTAGAAATCTAGTATTGTAGTTTGAAGGGTAGGCTTTCATGTTCAAAGTGCACAGTCGACGACCCAATGTAAAGGGTAACTTTTCTTTTGTTATGCATTAAGTACAAACAAGTCTCAGTTTTCTTTTCAATGCTCATGTTGCAATCATTTACTTGCTATGGAGAAAGTCATACTGGGCTTCGATTCCGCATTTAAGGCTCTTTAAGCTCGTTCACGCTTCGAATTACACACTGAGAGAAAACGAAAGAGAAAAATCATGAATGGGTTATGCGGACTGGTCACATACTGATATTCACATGGATATCAGTAGCAAATGCAACAGGTTGAAACCGATAACGGTACTTTACTTATGAATACCTTTTTTTGTTTTTTGTTATTTATTTGGTATCGCTTGTAACCTTATTTTAAGCTATCATCAACAACCGGATAAAAACGTCGGTGTAACTACTTTCTGTAGTGGTTCTAAATGTTTTTAAATCATTTAAAAAATAAAAAAACTAATAATATTTATTCCTAAAATTTGCTGTGCTGTGAAATATCAGCTTATCGCAGCATATCAGCTTATCCGAGATTACAGAAGAACAATCCCGTGTCAGAAGAATTTTAATATAACCCCACGAAAAGAAATACTCTCCTTCCAGATCAGGAGAATATGACGGTCAACCGGGATCCATGTCAGATTAATACTTGTTCCATAGATCATATATATGACATTTCGTAATGATGTGGAACGTGGCAGTTTAGTAAATGTTACTTGACAATATTTTAAGGATTATTATTTACATTTTTTTATTTTTTAACCTTTATCTAAAAATTCATCTACAGTGTAGAAGAAATTCCTTTAATTTCTTTTTAAATACTAGTCGGCTATCTGTCAGACTTTTGATGCTACTTGGTAAGTGACCGAAGACTTTTGTGGCAGCATAATTCACTCCTTGACTAGCGAAATCACCCTTTCTCCTAGTGTTGTAGCTATGCAGACCTATTACTTTTGAGCTGTTTATAGTGAAGCTACAATGAAGGTCCCTAGATCCCTAAATAAATGTCTGCAGGATTATCTGGGGTGGGATCCAACAATTATTCTAATTACACGCTTTTGTGCAATAAATACTTTTTTACTCAATGTTGAATTCCCCAGAATACCATCCCTTATGAAAGAAGTGAATGAAATTAGGCATAGTAAACTAATTTACTGCGATGTATATCACCAAATTTTGCAGTGACCCTGACAGCATAAGTAGCTGGATCAAACGTTTCATCTGATCTTAAATGTGTTTCTTACAATTTAATCCCTCGTCAATGCAAACACCTAAAAATTTTGAATATTCTACCTTAGCTACAGATTTCTGTACAGAGTCTAAATTTATTATGGGTGTCATGTTATTTAATGTATGAAATTGTATATCCTGGGTTTCATCAAAGTTTAATGAGAGTCCATTTGTAGAGAACCGCTTAGTAACTTTCTTAAAGATATCATTTACAAATTCATCAGTTGTATCATCAGCAAAAAGTAACTAGCTTAGCAGCTTCGTGAATGTAGAATGGCAAGTCCATATATATTAAGAACAGCAAAGGACCCAAGACCGAACCTTGTGGGACCTCATTTTTGATAACTCCCCAGTTAGAGAAATTGTTTCTTTCGTATCATGTGAACTGCTTATTTCAACTTCCTGCACTCTTCCAGTTAAGTATGATTTAAACCATTTGTGCACTGTCCCACTCATATCACAATACGTAAGGTTATCTACGAGAATTACACAATCAAAAGCCTTTGAGAGATCACAAAAAATATCCCAACTGGTGATGTCCGATTACTCAAAGCATTTAATATTTCATCAGTGGGCTGTGGGTACCCCAGAGCCAGAATGACGTCTCCAAAGTGCTCTTCCAGGACATCAAACCCTATCCTACTTCGATGGCGTCTAGGTCCGTCTTTAATGAACCACTTCTTGAGCTCCACCTTTAAAGAACGGTAACTTGTCACTTTGGATACTGGGGATGAAATCACGTCCCAACACCGTCACGTACCGTTTGGTAGTCACCGTGCTATCGAGGAACATCGCACTGACTATTCCGAGACCAACGTTGCACACCGCACTGTCACCTGTTGAGGGTGAAGAGACTTTCCGATGGCGAAATGCGAATCCTCCGGTCCCGAAATTCGGCAATTTTACTTACTGACAAACCTAGCAACATGAAAATCGGCTTTGTCGCTAAACCATACTCCCATCAAAGTCCTGTTCGTGAATTCAGTGGACAATAGTGTTGCCGAAAGAACTGCTGATCCGATGGGTTTCAGTTTTTGTGTGTGACGAGATGCAGGTCTTCAACGTCAGTTTGACGCAGTGTGTGCCGCATAATCGATTTCCTGGGACTGGTTTTGTAACACAACGCATGTCTTCTCGATATTTTAGGCGTTTTCATCCTGCGAGTAAAATTCTTGATTCTTAGCAGATTTTGTTAGATTAGTTTTTCGTTCCGTAGATCCATGCTGAGGAGATCCTCGTGGATGTGAAACATGTCAAGAAACAAAATTTACAAGTCGAATACATATGAGTTCGTTTTTTAATATAATGATACTAATATAGTATGAATACCGACACATGCATCATTTGGTGCAATTTAGAAAGTCACTAATGGAGTAGAAGGCGTTGGTCACTAGAAAGTCTTTTAGGCTCTTCGTAAACTGATTTTTATTTCTAGCTAAATTTTTTATAATCGATGGTAAATTATTGAAAATGTGTTTTTCTGAGTATTGGACCTCTTTTGGAACTAAAGTAAGTGCTTTGAAGTCCTTGTGTAGATAATTTTTGTTCCTAGTATTGTGTGTATGAACTGAGCTTTTTGTTGGGAAAAGGGATATATTATTTATGACAAATTTCATTAAGGAATAAATATACTGAGAGGCAGTAGTTAATATACCCAGTTCTTTGAAGAGGACTCCGTGAATTTACTCCACAAATAATACGTATTACACGCTTTTGGACTCTGAAAATGTTTGCTTGACTTGAAGAGTTACCCCAAAATATTATACCATATGACAGTATGGAATGAAAGTAAGCAAAGTATGCAAGCTTTTTTAGTTTTCTCTCCCCTATGTCTGATAACACTCGTATTAAAAATACAGATTTGTTGAGTCGTTTGTGCAGTTCTGTGGTGTGCTCCTCCCAACTGCATTTATTATCAAGCTGTAATCCCAGGAATTTAATACTGTCAACCTCTTCTATCTCTCTTCTTCATACTTAATGCATACGCTGGCGGGAAATCTCTTACATGTTCTGAACTGCGTGTACTGAGTTTTTTCAAAGTTTAATGACAATGAGTTGGCTTTAAACCATTTATTAATGTTAATCGAAATATTATTAGCAGACCTTTCTACAACTATGCTTGACGTACTTTTTATTGCAATTCTTGTATCATCTGCAAACGAAACGAACGCTGCTTCTGGTAGTGGAAATGTTGAGAGGTCATTAACAATAAAAAGCATTGGCCCTAAGATGGATCCTTGTGGGACACCACATGTAATTTCTTCCCAATCCGATGATGACTGTTGGCTTAATTCACGAGTCACTTGCACTGATTGATCTCTCTGAAAATTTCCTTTTAACCGGAGATGGCTGTTATTGTCAGCACAGCAGGCCTTCACAAGCGCTATACGCTTGCTCAGGCACGTTGCGTCGTAACATTTTCACTTACAAATGGACGACAAAAAAAAGGTTCGTCCTCATTCGCACGATAACTCTCAAAATGGCCCGCGCCCAAACGTACTCTTTGAACGTCCTAACAAAACCGTTCAGAAGTGCTGCTGATTGACGATTTCGTGTGGCATTATTTGGCTGTTAGACCCCGTCTGGGATTGTGTTCGGCCTGCCTGGTGCAAGTCTTTTGGTGACGCCACTGGAGCAACTTGCGCGTCGATGATGATGATGAGGAGGAGGAGGAGGAGGAGGAGGAGGAGGAGGAAACAACACCCAGTGCCCGAGTGGAGAAAATCTCCGACTAGACCGGGAATCGAACCCGGACCTCCTGCGTGACAACAACGGAGGCGGACCACCGTTCAGAAGTTAGGACGACTTTATTTCATGAAGTTCAATAATTATCATCCTGTACAGCACTGTATTTCGATATGTTGTAACCAATAACAATAATGAATCTCGTAGTTATTAGTGTAGTGTAGTGTGTGTGTGTGTGTGTGTGTGTGTGTGTATTTTTTTAATACCTACAGAAGGCCATAGTTCTTCGCAGCGGACTACTAGTCCTTTATTTTCAGTTTTGTCTCTCTTTCAGTAGAACTTGATCCGTTAAAACCCAAACGAGATAGTGGAAGGAAAATGGCTTCGCCGAAGTAAACTGTGACTTTCGCGTCTGACAGTCAGTGCGTCTAGCAGAGACCTACTGCAACAGAGTGCTTGCGAAGGAGCGTCGAGAGGCGATAAAAGTGGAGTGGAGTCGTTCGGATTTCAGAGGCCTCTTGGGTAACGATAACAGTGGAAGGGACGGGTAACACCCACGAGTAACGGGCACTCCGCTTCTGTGAGCCCTCGCTTGTGGCACATCTCCCCTAAGGTCCAAGGAAGGACTCGTGGAAAGTGGTACGCTAGTAGTGAATGAATGCGGAAAACGTGATGCGAGGTTACTAGCGGAAGGATTCACGCTAGATCCCTGACGTGAGTACAAACCTTACAACAAGAACTGAAGGCACCAGTGAAATAACCAGTTAATTCCCGTTAAGATAATGTTTAGTACAACCCGAAATATGTACGCAAATTCGAAATAAAATAACTGTACTTGTCTTTTCCGAACCTTTATTTAGGGCGGCATCACATCGTAATATCTGATTACATACTGAAACGGAAATTTATTATATTTAGTGAGTTACAAAACTGGACTTGCCTCAAACAACTTTGATATGTATCTGATGCCAAATAAATGAACAAGTAACTAGTGAAACAACAACAACTATTACCACTTTACATGTTACTGAATATTATGAAGAATCTGAAACAAATGAAAAATAATTATCTTAATAAAATTCACTGTTGTTACAAGGTTAAAAATAATCAGTTGTGCGGTTTCTGATGAACTGTAGGCAGCATGCTAATAGTTGAGCCACATACAAATTCATTATAAAATTTCATGTATAACCTAGGCACATAATTTTTAGGCAGGCGTCATGAGATATTCGTGTGACTATCAGACTATTCTGTTATACTTTGCTTGGAGCAGTAGGACTTGCAATGCTTTAGAAGACTGATGTGTTGTAAGGGCTGTATAACTTCCCACAGTTATAACGCACTTACAATGTCTGCTTTCTTTCTCTTTTTTTTTTTTTTTTTTTTTTTTTTTTTTTTTTTTTTTTTTTTTTGCGCATGTAGATGTTGGTAATGGTCCCACAATGGATGATAAGTAAGAAAGGCCAGCCGGTGAGAATTTAGTCTCTTACTTCTGTTTCGTAAATTAAATTGACGTATATTTTCAATTTTTTCATGATGACACAGATTATTTTATGAGAAGGTAGTTTGTCATTTACTTTGTTTTGTAAAATACTTCGCTGTTTTGTACAATTCGGTAACGATTTCCGTGTATGTTGTTATGCTGTGTGGTAAACCAATACGACAGATTTAACTGCTTTTTCGATTACATCACGATTTTCGATTCACTTGTTATCCATGAACCTAATAAAACAACAAAAGTATGATCACAACGCGTAATTATACACGAAGTTGTTGCATAATTTGTAATATATCTAATAAAGAACTAAAACAAATATGATAAACTAACATTGACGCTTAGTCTTTTTTTTTTTGCGTGTGTTACCTTTTAAAATATATCAAAACAAATGTGGTGGTAAAATTTTTCCTAACTGCATGTGACGCGTCTTCAGAGTCCTAAATTTCTTGAAGTGACTGGTCGTCAATGGGAGTCAAACGGTTCGTTACTTAAGACATTCATAACACATTCACAATATTAACGTAATTCACATAGGGTAAAAGGCCATTTACTTTGAAAGTACAGCTTCTCCACTATTCGTAATTTTCACCAGCGACCTACTAGAAACGTAAACATGAGAAATCACGCTCATCGACAACAGTCTGTTTGCAAGCAGGCTATGCGCACGGTTTTTTGTTGTTGTTGTAAATCGCGCCTTTTCCAACTGAAGTTTTATTTTCGTGTTATTTGGTTGTTTATGTTTTATTGCTGCTGCTGCTGCTGCTGCATTATATTCTGAAGTAGCGGTCTAAAAGGATTACCAGCCAAAATTACAAAAATAGTAAATGATAAGGCAAACTATAGAAAACTCCCAGAATTCTAAAAAATTCCCGAGTTTTCTCTTGATCTTCCGGTAGTCCCTAGTTTGTTTAACCCTTTAGTGCATAGTGTAGCTGATCGGTTACGTAACTAATTTTTCCATTATCTCTTAATCTGATCAACAGTTCACCACAAATTCATTTGTAACTGCTTATAGACATACTGTTACGTGTGCAAGAAGGACGTCATAGAAACTATAAGTCGCAGAGTGCTACTGAATCACTTCAACTGTTCGCTGCATTGAGTTACTCGTAATTTGTGCGTTTGTTTACATTAGTATACTTTGACATGTGAAAGTAGTGAATCACATACCGCCGTTGCATTATGAGTTACTTTATGGAAAGTGACATTTACTGCCTCGGGTAAAACATGGAAACACTATATAGCTGAGCAGCTATGAGCGATTTATCGCTAGTACTGCCATAATAACTTTAAAGAATTTTTTAAAGATATTTTTTCTCAGTGTTGTGGCGTAAAGTCAGCGCCACACGCCAGACGTAAGAGAACGATCGTGGAGAAGGCAGCGATCGACATAAAGCCAATCACAAGCAGTCGCCGCGCATCCTGGAGAGAGTAACCGAAGATGCGCGCCCTCTACAAGCGGCAATACCTAGGCCGACATACGTCTGGACAGCCGTCAGTTACTACTCAGAACTCCGTCACTTACTAGTAAGAACTCGAGCAGTTACTATTCAGAACTTAGCAGTAACTAGGTCTCAGCGCAGCTAGCATCATACAGACGTCGTCACGGAGAAGCGAGACGAAAGAAGAAACAGACGTATGTTCTAAAGATGAGTATTGTAAATTTCAGTCAATATAACTTGTATTATTAATCTGAATGGTTGTTACAGCTAACCCTTGATACCTTCACCAATACCTTTACTGACAACTACACTGGGATGAGGAAACAACAAAAGGCTACGAGGTAACACAACACTCAGTATATTCTCACTATATATTAATCACGGTAGTTTTTAGAGCTTCAAATAAAAAAATCATGCATTAAAGGGTTAAATAGTTTGTAAGCCTAGGGACTGAAGATCACAGTAGTTTGGTCGCAGAAGATTACAAACATTTGAACTTTTGGAATTGGGAGGGGGCAGGCAGTAGTGCTGACATCATCCCCCTCTAGCCCGAGGACCCCACCATCCCTCGGTAACGGTCTTACTAGATTAAAGTAACCGAACGTAGGTGTCGGAAACGTTTATGCTTTGGAAAACATGGCAACGGTCAGGTCTCAAGGGCACATAAATGCAAAGATAATCCGATTTCACTGTAAGGATACACTATCCTGTGTTAGATTTCCTCTGGGATATCGCGGCTCCACGTTGTCTGAATGGAGGACGCATCGAAAATAATAGTGTGTGGTGTGTGTGAGAGAGAGAGAGAGAGGAGAGAGAGAGAGAGAGAGAGAGAGAGAGAGAGAGAGAGAGAGAGAGAGAGTTTTTACGGCGCTCCTCGAGGTGGAGTGGGAAAGCAGAGGTAGACGGGAAAGTAATTCGCCGCAGCGGCACGCGAACAAGGCGGCACAATTTTCCGGTGGCCCTCTGACTGGACTAGACAGGGAAGCCGGCGAAATGAAGGCACGGCCGCGGCCGCGGCCGGGCGGCGCTCGATCGACGCTGGCCGGCCGTCGACCGCCGACCGTCGACCTGGGTCGAGCGATCGATCACCGCCGGCCCGGCCGCGGCTCGGTCGCCAAACGTCGCCGCTTATCGGGTCACGGCCGAGGGCCCGCTATCAGCTGCCCGAGAGCGCCCACTCGACGTGTTGTCCTAACAGGCGGCGTCCTCAGCTCAAGACGTCTCGAGCGCGGAACGACTACGCTCCAGAGGAACAGCGGACCGCTGGAGGCGGGTAACTGACCTGCCGGTCGTCACACAGGGCACGCTTTCGTCGCCGGTGTTTACGTCGTGGCTACTGTGTTAGGTGGTTCTCAGGGGAGCGCTATGCTGCGATGCGCGAGCCGTCCCTGTCGGGGGTTCGAATCCCCCTTCGAGCATGGATGTTTGTGCTGTCTTTAGTACAAGGTAGTTCATAAGTATGTGGTACGTTTAGGGACTGATGACCCCGCAGTTAAGTCTCATAAGCTTCACAAACATTTGAACAAGACAGCCTTGTTTCTTATATATTCTCCGGTGAAAATAACATGATTTTAGAGAAAAGGAGATGGACAGAGAGAGATAGTACTTCTAACTCAAAGAAGGAATAAATATATAAACACCCGGGCGACGCCAAGTTTTCAGCTGGAGATACTGGGTGATCAAAAAAAAATTGAAAGCTTAATAAATCACGGAGTAATGTAGACAGAGAGCTAAAAACTGACACCCATGCTTGGAATGACATGGGGTTTTATTAGAAGAAGAAAAAAAAAGAAGGTATTGCTAGACGTGTGAAAGATCCCTTGCGCACGTCGTTTGGTGATGATCGTGTGCTCAACCGCCACTTTCGTCATGCTTGGCCTCCCAGGTCCCCAGACGTCAGTCCGTGCGATTATTGGCATTGGAGTTACCTAAAGTCGCAAGTTCAAATGTTCAAATGTTTGTAAATCTATCGGACCAAACTGCGTGGTCATCAGCCCGTATCTTACAAACTACTTAAACCTAGGTAAACTAACCTAAGGACAAACACACACACCCATGCCCCAGGGAGGACTCGAACCTCCATGGCGAGCAACCGCGGCTCTCGGAAAATACCATGTAATTGTTACACTATAAGAAACAGAGCGATATCGTGGGAAAACTGGGTTAACTCAAGCTAAATATTGATCGCCTCTGAAACGTGCTACGTAATATTGTATTAATTCTGCGAACACCATTTAGTAGCAAAACCGACTTAAATCATAAATACACCTACATTAAGAGTTGAAGTACCTATTTTTAAAATTAATTATACAAGGTGGCCGATGAAACATGTAATTCGAAAGTGGTACTCCTCCTCCTCCTGGTCGATGCCATACTTCACACTAAGCATCATCCGGGGAAGATTGTCATCCGCTAACGACTTCACAACACTATGGTCGTTGCCAGAGGCCAGCGCAGTCTTCAGTGGTTGGTTATCGAAGGCCAATGTTCCTGTCGTCGAGTTAGCACTCTGGTGCTAATCCTGCCAGCCAGTAACCAGAGTCGGTTATCAGCACAGCATCAGACCTCAAGGGGGGGGGGGGCACGCATGGATCCACTAGCAGCTGCATAGACTGTAGAATAGTCAAAGTACTTCTCAGTAACAGTCCCTGCTTCGATTCCTAGACTTCGCGGCGCGGGCATTGCCGTCCAGACGGCTCACAGCATCGGAATACAGAGGTCGCGGTGTGACGGCGAGCGGACGCCCCCGAAAGCGACGCCACCTGCTGCTACTGCTCTAGCTCCTGTCGAGATAGCGCCTGCATCAGAATTGTTGTATGCTACGGAATAAACGTGTTAACTTTCTACAGTTTTGCTAGCGTCCTCTGTTGCTCCTCCAAGTTCCACGCCTCATTCTGACGTAAAGCTGGGAACCCATCGCTCGGCCCCAGCAGGTGATGCATTCAACTCGCTCAAATGTCATTCTAGTTTCTGCACTTGATGTGCACAAAACAAAAACCATGTGTGTACACAGCCTTAGAGTGCTTAAAGGAAGCCTGGCCGCGGTGGCCGAGGGGTCTGAGGCGCTCCAGTCCCCCCTCGGGCATGGATATTTGTGCCGTCCTTAGTATTAGCTAGTTCATAAGTAGATTGTACGTTTAGGGACTGATGACCCCGTAGTTAAGTCCCATAAGCTATACCAACAGTCCATTCTTAAAAGAAGTAGAAGTTACTTTGCAAGAACAATTAAACGAATTTAAACCACGAGCAATAATAGTAAACATAATTTAGGAAATTACTTTTTTTTAAATTAAATACAATGAAGCACAGATTAACGTATTTGCAATAAAAATAAGCATTTCGAAAATCTCATGTGAGATTCGGGAGAGGGGTGGACGAATAAAATTTTGCCATTTCACCAAGGTGGGGTGGAGGGACGGAGCGAAAAACGGCAACATCGACTGACGTGATTAATGGACGTCCCATTACACGCTGCAATTCAGAGCCCTGTAGCTGCAGAGGGTCGCATCTGGCGACAGCGGAACGACGGAATCGAGAGAGTAATTAGCAACATCTCAGCCGGTATTGAGGGCAGAATGAAAAATTGGCAGTCGAAAATTGTCAGCAGAGGTACCGGCATTCACGGAGACAAGCAAATCCAGAGTTTGATTTTATTGGCACGTAAAAGAGTGAATCGTTCCAAATGCACGAAAGACTGAACACGGAAAACAAGGATACCGTTGTACGTTATACATGAAAGATCGCCGGGAAATTATAACACATTCGTAAAACTGAGACAGCTTCACATGAAGAGCCATAATGAATGACTGCTGCCCGTTATCGGTCCATTTCCCACGTTCGAAACCAAAACGGATTGCAACCGAAATTTACTGGCAATCCCTCCCCAACTCTATTCTGCGAACGTCTAGACTTATCACAAATTCACACTTTTGAGCACATCTTCTTGTAATGCAGTGGCGCTAAAGCCTATTAAAATGTTAGGATATTAAGCTTCTGTTTCTTCAACAAGTGAAATACATTCACCGATTCAGGCGGTAGAACACTTAGGACAACTCGACCTTGGTAACTTACGGAGTCGAAGTTTTGCAAGGTGAAGAAAGAATGAGAATAAGGAGAAACTTGTTTTGACTCAGTGCCTATGCTCAGCAATGAACAAAGCTGAATATATCTTAACAATTTTAAATGGAAACATTTTGGTAAAGGCTTTACCGTGACAGTTTTTTTAAATTGAAATACAGGGTATTACTGTTACAAGTCACTTAGTTTTCCTGTTTCCCAGTTAGAAATAAAAATGGTGGTTGTGACTTGTTACGTGTAAGTGAGGTTACAACAAGGGACCTGTGGCCACTGGAGGTATGATATTTTAATTGTTTACATTTAACTTCATTTGAACAGTTTTACAAAGTTACATTCTGATATAGTGTTTTGTATTTTCTGTTGTAGACAGTGCAACAGATAAACCTAACCTATATTTACTCAGCTTAATGTCATTCCACCTGATGATGGGGTTTAAACCCTCGAAACACGTTGTGTGTACAATAAAACTAAGTGATTGGTAACAGTAGTACCCTGTGTTTCAATCAATATCTTAACAAACCGTGGACGTTGCACTACCAAACTGCGCAGGCAGAGAAGCGTTTGTAGCCTCTACAGCGCTATGGATTAAGCGACATACTTCAAATTTTACAGTCGCGGGTTCAAACCTGCCTCGGTTGCGAACATTTTTTAAAATTTTTATTTATTATGAATTTTTAAATCGTAAAACAATGGAATTTCGAAAAAATAAAATTATACATTTTATTTAATGTTATTCATAAACAGCAACTGAAAACAGTAAACATAAATATTCGTATTTAAATTTTTACATTGACTTTTGAAACAACATGAGAACCAAAGCATTTTTCAGGGTGATACCTAGGTAAAACCTGCTGTGAAACATGAAAATCCTAAGTACTATGCCCAACGTACGGAGGCAGATTTTCATAGTCACATTTATTTTCTGTTTTTAATTTGTATGAATGTCATCGGTAAAAGAACCTCGTTAAGGTTGCTAAATATTCCAAGATCAAGTGATTATTTTCGGCAATCCACACATACGTTTATTCGTCTATCTTCTCAAACACTGCGTCCGTATCTGATGAGTCAAATCATGTATTTTATTTACATCGCTTCTACTTGTAACTTCCCTTTGCTTTCTGATGAGGGTAGGGCATTTCTGGAGTAGGCGAATGAAATTCTTTGCCTGTCGGCGAAAGTATGCGTCACAAAACTGACAGAATGGTGCCCATTTTGGTGTGATTACAAAAACACCTAGGAAGTCCTATCTCATATCATAAGAAGATTTATAATACTTAATTTTACTGTACCGAATCACATTGTCTTCAACAAAGAAAAAATTAAGAAAGATACAATTTAAAAAAATATTTTATATCTAGTGTATTTGAACCCGTGACGTAAGAGTTTGGTGTTAGTTTCTAACCCATTCAGCTGCAGAGGTTCGAAACACCGTGCTGTATATTTAGCTTGGTAAGACGGTGTGTAAGCTTTGACAAACTTTGTCATTTTCTCCGAAAGATGAAGCGTGGCACTTAAGTCAAAACAAATTTGATTTTTACGATTCTTTTGACTCTGTGATAAGTTACCTAGGGAGGGTTCTCCTTGTTACATCGGAGTAACTATATTAATATAATTGTCCTTGTAGAAAGTTGGCACGGTTCAACGTAGGTGTCTCTTTACTAGTTTCGTGCTTAGGTTCGTAGAGTTTCCCCGAAAATTAAAGAACACAGGAGGTGCACATAAGACAAGCTTGATACAATTGTCAGTTATCGAGTACACTGGCGTGGATAATTTTAAGCCGCGGCCGAGTGGCCGAGCGCATTGAGGCGCTATGCTCCGATGCGCGAGGTCGCTTCCCGTCGGGGGTTCGAATCCCTCCTCGGGCAAGAATGTCAGTGCTCTCTTTAGTATAAGATACTTCATAAGTATTTTCTAAGTTCAGGGGGCTAATGACCCCGCACTTAAGTCCCATAGGCTTAACAAACATTTGAACATTTTGATAACTTTGAATGCGTTTGAGCGATTTTCATCAAATTCTGAATGTCTTCCTGGATGTCGAGAATCACGAAGGTCGAAACGATCCTCGTTACAACGAGCAAACTACCTTCTTTCCGTGTTGTGTCCAATGAAATTGTCGCCATACAAGAGCGCAAACTTTTCCGGCTGATTGCGCTGCAACAGCCATTTTACTGCAGTAGCCATTTTACGGCTCAAAACACAAGAATGTGTCTAAAATGTCAAATTTCTGGACCTGGCGTTCCATTAACTACAGCCCAAAGTTCACTGTCTCCAAATGACAGTACGACAATACGTGTGCTAAAATAGCAACAGTGAACTGAACACTTACTGTTGAATAGTAACTAAGCTAACACACTTATTTAAACATTTTCCTGCTTCGAATTTTCACCATATATTATTTATCGGAGCCAAGAATATCACTTCCCCTTTTGGTGAGGTACATTCAGGGTGTGTGCTGCTAAACTTTCTTCTTTCGTCACAACGTCGGAAGCACACAGTATTGCTCTGTACACCGCGACACTAAGACGCTTTAGCACCTGCGTGATAAAACGTGCCTCAAGACCGCGGTCAGTTAGACACTGGAGGACAACTGCAGTGTGGTCGCTTGTGTTCGGGTCTGTCTGTTTGTCCCTCAACACTAAACGACGAGTGTAAGGCGAGAGCGGGGCCGCGTCTATAAGTAGCGGGCCTTTCGCAACAAGTAGCAACACAGCGGAACTTTCTTGGCAGCTGCTCACGGGACAATCTGCGGCGACGGCTGCAGCTAAAAAACGTGTTCCGACACGCCACCTGCTGCCTAGACCACGGCGTCCAGCGACACGAACCGCACGGCTACCTTCCAGTGAAGGCCGGCAGAACGCGTCTATTGCGAACAACAATAACTGCGAGCCTCATTTAACGAGAAGTACTAGGGGGTGTTCAAATCAAAAGATAAGAAACTTCTTAACTACAGTACCGGTTGAAATTTGAATACGGCGTTAGGATAACATCTAAGGACGGTAAGCATGCGTCGTCACCTCACCCTACAAAATTCAAGTCTGTGTCCTCAGCAAGCAAGGTGATTCTTTCCGGTTTTTCGACGTCCGACGTCCGATACTCAAATTCCTTGAGCACGGAAAATAGCATTAACAGTGACATGTACTGTGAGACACTCCGTAGCCTACTCAAGTCGATCAAGAGCAATCGGCCTGGGGGGTTCACGGAGGGAGTGATTCTGCTTCTTGATAACGTGCGTCCATACGTCTCAAGGGTCACACAAAGTGAATTGGCCAAGTTCAAGAGGGAGCAGCTTAAGCGCAGCCCGGACATGTCGCCATGTGACTTCCATCAGTTTGGTCCGCTAAAAAACATCTCAGAGGGAATCGCTTCAACTCTGTCGACGAACTAAAAGACACAGTAGAGGACTGGCTCTTGTCACACCCACAGCTCTTGACGCCTTTCCAACCACTGCCGCCCTTTCATGCCCTTCAACTATAATTGCTGTCTGGTTTTTGTACAATTCCCTCCCTATATTTTACCCCTGATACCTTCAGAATTTGAAAGAGTGTTTTCTAGTCAACATTGACGATAGCTTTTTCCAGATCCACAAAAGCTAAAAACGTAGCTCTCCCTTAATCTTTCTTCTAAGATGAGTCGTGAAGGAAGTACTGCTTTGCGTGTTCCTGCATTTATCCTAAATCCAAACATCTTCCCCAAGGTCGGATTCCACCAGTTTTCCATTCGTCCGTAGAAAATTCGTGTTTGTACACTCCTGGCCATTAAAATGGCTACACCACGAAGATGACGTGCAATAGGCGCGAAATTTCCTAAAAAAAGTACGCTACAAAAATAGAGCTGCGCACTGTTTTCTTTTATTCCAAAAAATCAAATTACTGGCTACAACCAAGTACTATATAAATGAAAATTTCGGGTACTTCAAGAGTTTTCTATTTTTTGTTTATTATTTTTTTAGCTATTTTATTATAAAGTTGCGTGATCATAGGAAAGTATTAAAATCATTTATCTTTAAGTTTACATTAAAATGAGCTGCAGTTTTTGATAGGAGAATATGTACTGATTAGTTGAAGGATCTTCCTATTTCTTAAATTGGATCTCCTGATTTTTACGTTTTGAAAGTTGGCAGGTATACTTCTGCATTGACCCAAAAAGCAAGCATATGATACTTTCTGGCAGATTAAAATTGTGTGCCGGAAACGGGACTCGAACCTGGAACCTTTGCCTTTCGCGGCCAAGCGCTCTACCGACTGAGCTATCCCGACACGATTCATGATGCCGGCCCACAACTTTACTTCCGCCAGTACCTCGCCTCCTACTTTCCAAACTTCACAGAAGCTCTCCTTCGAACCATGCAAGACTAGCACTCCAGTAGAGCGCTTGCCCGCGAAAGGCAAAGGTCCCAGGTTCGAGTCCCGGTTCCGGCACACAATTATAATCTGCCAGGAAGTTTCGTATCAGCGCACACTCCGCTTCAGAGTGAAAGTTTCATTCTGGAAACATCCCTTAGTCTGTGACTAAGCCATGTCTCCACCATATCCTTTCTTCCACGAGTGCTAGTCTTGCAAGTTTCGTAGGAGAGCTTCTGTGAAGTTTGGAAAGTATGAGGCGAGGTACTGGCGGAAGTAAAGATGTGAGGCGGCATCGTGAGTCGTGTCGGGATAGCACAGTCGGTAGTGCGCTTGCCCGCGAAAGGCAAAGGTCCCAGGTTCGAGTCTTGATTCCGGCACACAATTATAATCTGCCAGGAAGTTTCATATAAGCGCACACTCCGCTGCAGAGTGAAAGTTTCATTCTGGAACAAGCATACGCTTCAGCGCCATTCCTTTCGAAGAGATGGCGAGTAATTTTGCTACTCGGTGCGCGCGCGTTGACGGGGAGTGAGCAGAGAGGCCGGTGCCAGCCAGCAGGTCAGGGGCGCGCTCCCAGAATAAAGGCGGCGCTTTTACGGGCCGTAAACCGCCGCTAGGCGCTGCTTCTATATAAAAGTGGCGGCCGCGTGTCAGCGTTAAAGCTTAATAAGCCGACCCGCAAGAGTTACTACCGCTGCACTGTCCGGACCGATCACCAAATGAACTTTGTCTGGTGTGCGAGATGACCTTTCCCCATTCTCAGACCGCCTCAAACTACTGTCCCGTGTCCATAGAAAATGTATATTGAAAATGTCTAATATTGTGCCTCCTGTTTTTTGTCGAGTAACTTGCTTGCAAGAAAATGTATAATATTTCTTCTACTGAGTGTGTCGATGTGTGTACATAAATCTGTGAAATTTCATCTTTGGCAAAGATTATGTATCGCATAGCATTGCAACTCGTGCAGAGGGACAGAGAGAGGGACTTGTGGTTCAGCTAGCTTAGAGAGCGGTTGGGTTTTGTGTATGGCTCCGACGTAGAGCACAGCCTGCTGTGCCAGCAAGTTGATTTGATTTTATTTGGAATATATTGTATTACTTCTTATAAAATGTTGTACCACCTCTGGAATGAAGGTAATTGCAATTCATGTCATTATGAAAAGGTTGTATTATTTAATGTAATGGTGATTATCTATATATATAAATATGAATGTCTGTTCGGTGTACGTTTATCACGTCTGAACGACAAGACGCAGAGACTTAAATATTTGTACAGTTACTAATTTATACCAGAGGAACGTTTTAGGCACGGTTTTATAGCGATCTGATAGATATTTAGAAATTTGAAGAATATAACGCGAAATGCAGAACAATAATTACTCTTTGAAAATGGTTTTATTGGTTGCTTTGTTGCTTGAGGGTTGATAAAGATAAAAGGGTGGAGAACATTGGGATGGAAAGTTATAGGTGTATATAAAATTGTGTGTGTGTGTGTGTGTGTGTGTGTGTGTGTGTGTGTGTGTGAATATTTCGCTCTGCAGCAAAAACTATAGAAGGCAAACGAATGGTCTGTGTGTAATTGTTGTCCGAAGTCTTCCTTTGTACACCATAGCAGTTCCATGGCGATAGCTATAAGGGGGTAGGGTATAAGATATGGTGGTTGGAAGTCGGTAAATTATAAAAGAATTCGGACTGAAGGCTAGCGATGACGTTTGCGACTCTATAGCAATATGTTACATACAGCGAAACGCGATGCCACAGACCATATCTTTGGTCTATGCATGCTACAATGTCTTCAACTCTTTCTCTGTAAGGATAAGCATAGAATAAGGAAATCAGCCGGAAAAGATGTTTTTATACCTCGCATTCCTTTAATCCCTTCAGATATGCCATTTCAGTTCAGTTTCCAGTTCGTCTAGTTTTTGCCATGACAATTAACAAAGCTCAAGGACAGTCATTAAACATCGCAGGAATCCATCTACAGCCCACATGTTTTTCACGTGGTCAATTATACGTCGCTTGCTCAAGGGTAGGCAACCCAAAAAGTGACTACATTTACGCTCCAAACAATACGACAAATGACGTAGTTTACCTGAATGCCCTAAAATGAAATTAAAATGAATTTGGACGTTACTCTCACCATACGTGTTGAGATATTGCAACACAGGCTATAAGGAATAATGTATGTATTATTTATTGTATATCATTAAGCAGTTCACATAATTTTATTTTTTTATTTGAATGTGGATTAAAAATGTTTGTTTCTAAAGAAGGTATTGTATTGTATTTCATTTCATCCTTCAAAACCAGTCTCATAGCACACTACTGAAAGATAGATAAGCTATCATAATGAACCTACAAGCGAGCGGAGCCGCGGGTTTAAGCTAGTTAATAATAAGTAACGAAGTTGAGCTTGCTTTCTTGTTTCATTTACGTAGTTAGAAGATTAACCTACTTCCTTTATTTGATAATTAGTTATTTGTGGATTTAAAGTGCAGTATTGACTTTGGTAATCTTGTTGAACAGATTTCGTTATTGGTACCGTAGTAAGTGATTGTTATGCAACACTGCAGTTAATTGAGTATGATACTGAATTTTGATAATCAGGTACTGATATGCATAAAATTCTTGTAGTCAAACATTAAGAAAGTGGTTTGTGTTTTTAATATCTTTCTCGCACTCAAATCTTTTGAGTATAATCTCTGTGTGTTTCATGCAGGGTAGGTGTCACAGTTGTTTTGTTAAAAGATCCGTTGCGCATATTATCAGTTTAATGCATTGTTTCTCAATTAACACTGTATACATCAATATCAGGGCCATAATTAAAACAAATTACTGTGCTAATGAACAATGTACGTGTTCAGTTAAATTTTGATGAAGTTATCTGATGAGTTTGTGATCTTGACTGTTAAACATTAATATATGAACAACTATTTGGACTACAACTAATACCAAATCAGGTTTTGAATGAATAATTTTAAAATAAACTACCTTTGTTGTCTGAATAAACGATAGATTCAACATTAAACAACACGTACACAACTTTCAATCTAAATATTTACAAGACTATTTATACTCGCATCTGTCAACAGAACGTGTGTATGAAAGAAAAATTGCAAAAGCTGATCGCAAATTTGAAAAACTGGGAAAACTCGAAAAAGTTTTTTTTATTTTTATCCACTCTTAGGGCAAAAATTCATTATTGAAACGATGAATATACATATCTATTCATTAAGATCCTACAATGAGCACCGCTCAATCTTTCCATCAACTTTGCTGTAGCGGACAAAGCTGGGTGGATACAGGTTACCTAACTCATAAGGTTAAGGTTACAGATACGAAGGTAGTAAGAGTGACTGCAGGTACTAATAGATGGGAACAATGGCAGGAGGATGTCAATGACGAAATCAAGGAAAAACTGGGAATGAACACCATAGATGAAGCAGTTAGAGCGAACAGACTGAGATTGTGGGGTCATGTTACAAGCATGGGAGAAGCAAGGTAACCTAAGAGACTCATGAGCTCGGCAGCGGAGGGTAAGAGGAGCCGAGGTAGATCAAAAAGAAAGTACTTAGATTCGGTGCAGAATGATTTTGAAGTAAAACGTTTAACATCAGACGGGGTAGCAGTGTTAGCAACGAATAGGGGATCGCGGAGGAATTTTATTAGAGAGACTATGCTTCAGACTGAAAGCTGAAAGGCATGATCAGTCTGTGGTGGTGGTGGTGGTGGTGGTGGTGGTGGCGGTGGCGGCGGCGGCGGCGGTGATGATTCTACCAAAGTTTTATCAAGTTTTTAGGAATAAGGGAAGTTTGAACAATTACAAATCAAAATCGGAAAAACGGACAACTGCATAAATCGTACGTTTTGAATGTACTATTGAGTATAACTGACGATATCAATGACGTATTTGATAGATCACCATGATCTTGCCAGATACTTTAATCAAAAAAAGGGTTGCATCACCTTTGTTCTAAAGTCTCCTCAACACTGACTTGGAGTGTGTACATTGCATCAAGAACAGTTCCTTCGATTGTACACAAATATTATTCAACCCGCACGAAGATGCAAACAATCACGTATGAACAGTGCTAATGGGACGGAGTGGCTCACATTGCCCATCAATTCCTGCGCTAACACCAGGAAGGAAGTACACTGCTCGTGTTGCCCGACGTCTCCGAGTGAACCACAGCTGTGTTGTTCAGACGTGTAGGAGGTAGAGAGATACAGAAACTGTCGACGAGTTGCGTGTAGAGTCTACCAGAGCAGCTGTTGACCACTACATACGAATTTCAGCTCAAAAATCTGACAGGAACGCCTCCATCCTGAATGATGATTTCGCACAGCCACAGGACGTCATCTTCCTACGCAAACTGTACATAATAGGCTGTATGAGACACAACTGCTCTCCCAATGTCCAGCTTTGACACCTAGCACCATGCAGCATGCCACAGATGGCCCCAACAGCGTGCTGAATGGACTCGTCAGCAAGTGCTGTTCACAGAGGAGACTGGCAATCGCCTTCAAGCAGACAATCGAAGGAACCAGTTTTTCGAGGCAGCCTAGTCAGCATTAATGTCTCAGACACACGCCGTCCAGCGAGTTCAGCAAAGTGATGGTTCCCTCATGTTCCCTCACGTTCCGTGACGTATAGTGCAAGTAACTGCACGCTCTGCAGCAAGGCGCCCTAGAGCCCTCGGCGATTCAACCGCCGCTCTCCTGAACTGTTAGTCCTACAGCAATATAATTATCCTGGTTCGTAGAGTAGAATATTGGAAAACACTGAAACATGTTCCGGATGGAGTTACTAGTAAATGCGTAACAAATTACAAACTCGTGTCCGATGAGGCGGAATTTCATGCATGTCATTGTTTCTGAAATACGATGGTTGGAACTTTAATAGTGGCAACTATTTATTCACAATCGATACAAAAAGCGTTACATGTTTGCACCTGTCACTGTTCTTAAAGTCACTCACCAGCGTTGTGTATAATCCGTTGCCAGCGATGTGGGGCGTAGAATTTCATTAGTTCTGTTGTTGGTGCAAATGGAGCGGTCTACTGCCTGCCGAATCTCTGGAACAGCTCTGAAGCGAATGCCACGAAGTGGTTCCTTCATCTTCGGAATTAAATGAAAGTCACAAGGACTTACGCTCGGAGAGTATGGCGGATTGTACAGTACTTCCCAGTCCCATCGACCGAACAGAGCAGCCACAGCTTGCGCTATTCCGGTTTAGAGGGCGAGCTCACGAATTGTCTGGCGTCTTTCACTGTCCACTAACGCAGAAACAGTATGCACTTGTTGAGATATGCTAGGACGACCTGCTCGATGCATGTCTGCCTAAGTTGGACTTTTACCACTGTTCTGTACGGCAATGCCGATTCCCCGCACGCCTCTTGAAGACCTTGACGACACTCGTGCTGTATGACCTCTGGAACATTCAGTCTTGATCCAGCTCCTTTCTTCCTGTTTCGAAAACAGTGACACCAGTACGTAAGACCGCTCGTTCACAAGTGACACAGTTTACCACGATTGTACGCGTCCGTTTGCTCGGAGGTATGGTTGGTATGTCAACAACGTGTGCTATCAGCGACAATAGTAGTTTCCAATGCATAGTGTCTCCACAACAGTGTTGCCACTATTTAAGTTCCAACCCTCGTCTAAGTAGTGTAGAAGTAATAAATTGTAATGTCATGAGGGATGTCGTATTTTTACGACATGAACTACGGGAAAGTAGTAAGCGATGTACTTCTTTCCTTTCAGTCTTTAGTTTGGTTTATCGGCCTGAGAAAGTTTCGTGCAGACCGTGACTGGAGCGCCTCAGTCCCCTCGGCCACCGCGGCCGGCTCTCTCTCTCTCTCTCTCTCTCTCTCTCTCTCTCTCTCTCATATACGTATTACTGTAGGGGATATGAATGTCGATATTTCCATAATAAATTGGTATGACTTGTGTAATAAATTCTTAAATAGATAGAAGTGTGTTAATTTCATGATGATAGCTAGAGGTAATAATCATCCAAGACATATTGTTGAAATTCCATGATGTCTTCAAAAGTTGGTAATATAAACTTCGATTTTGTTATATTCGGACATGGCGAATATTCACTTCTGTAGCTTGGAACATGTTACAAATATTGTTGGTTTATGAGATGCGCCAAATTTTTCTGCCATCGCAGATGCATTCAGAATTGATAGGAACATGACACAGTCATTGTGATTTATTATTTATTTCTAAGTAAAGAGAGTGTCCACTCAGTAGAGCTTGACTGCTTTCTTCTTCAATATGAGTATAGGCCACAGACCGCGAACACAAAGCAAGGAAGCGTCGATATTCGCGGCCCAGCGTGCTTCAACATAAAGCTTATTTTCCTGGACTACTAAGGGAGCTCAGACCTGAAACCCGTTCTTCAAGAAGTGATCTCATGAGTGGTGGGTAATTTTAAGTTCGGTCGGTCGTTAGTTTTACCTCTGCTGCTTTCTGATTGAGAATCCAGTGCTACATTGACTATCTCCGCTGTCTGTTCGAAATCCGTGAATGAAAAGAATCAAACGGCGACTGCTAAAGCGACCGATCTGCCAATTGCCGCTCTTTGCTCTCTAGCTACCTGATCAATGGCCTCATTAAAAGGCAAAAAATCACGGCGCTCCCTGGAGTAACGAAAAGCTTTCTACCAGTCTATAGGACACTAGAGACGTCAGAGAAAGGGAAAAGTTCTCGACGAACTGCAACTGCCTTCTAATTAATCCCGCATTGAATAAGGGAGGGGGGGGCGGGCAGGTAACTTTCTGCTGTAAGGTACAGGCAATTACGCTTCCGATAACAGGCGGTAACAAGAGAATAACGACGCGAGGCTCTTGCTACCAAACTAATGTTCCATTTCAGCATTCACATGCTAATTGTATTGTATTGTATTGTATAAAATTCTTCCGGATATGAGACCGCGTCGTCATTTTATAAACTCTACCCACGTTTCGGCCGCTGTTGCAGGCGGCCTTCATCGGGGTCTGTGTCTGACTGCTGAATGTACGATAGCTTGGGGTTTATGTATCAGCGGAAGAGGGAGAGGAAGGGGGACTTGGCGTGCTGGCGAAACAACCATTCTCAAAGAGGAGGAAGATTAGAGAGGCTATAGAAATAGCCAAGCGTTCCGCCAATATGAACAGGGAGGATGGCTACAGGCTGTCGGCGTCTTGGCTGCCAGCAGTTGCAACGCTACGTGACGGCACCGCGCGCGGAATGATTCGCGCAGGCGCCCCGGAGACCACAGCGGCCGTGAACACGCAGAGCACCGGCCCGCCGCCGTCTGCGCCAGGCGACGTCAACAGCGGCGCGCCGCAACAGCTGTCCGTTCTCCCAGGTCCATTCCACCAATAGCAAGTTCTAATGCTAAAGCCAATAGGAAACGTCCATTTTGACCAATAAGGGGGAAGAATGCAACCTCCAATCATATGAAAAACAAGCCATTAAAACACCAATCATCAACGTCCCTTTCCACCAATGGCGTGTAATAATGTAATCACCAATAAAGGAAAGCCAACGTCCCCCCTTCCTCTCCCTCATCCGCTAATATATAAACCCCAAGCTATCGTACATTCAGCAACCAGACACAGACCCTGATGAAGGCCGCCTGCAACAGTGGCCGAAACGTCGGTACAGTTTATAAAATGACGACGCGGTCTCATACCCGGAAGATTTTTATTGTTAGTGACAACAGCCGCGGGAGCCTACGTTTGCATGTATTTTTTCACTTCGTAAAATTAATCACAGAGTCTTTCCCAAATATAATGATGTTAATAATCAAAAACTTTTAACGTACATAGGAATAAACGTTTTTTAGTCTTTCCGTTCATACACTTGTTTTTAATTCAGTGACTTAAGCGATAAATTTAACTCCCCGAACTCAAAATATCAACAATCAGGTTTTTTTGTTACTTTTTCAGTTTTTACACCTCCGAAATAATTTGTGTAACTATGTCAAAATCCCAAGTTAAAATATGGGTCCGATTGTAACTAGTTTGTTCTGTTAGTCTGAGGAAGGTTTAGCAAAATACTGGTACTGAAATATTGTAATATCAGCTTTACTTCAGAAGCAATTTCAACAATTTACCCTTAGAAAATTATTTGTGGTTCGTGAAGAGACTTCATTGTAGAGTAAGTGTTCTAGCAACACAGCAATACACTAGACGACTCCGACACAATTACAATTACCTCTTAAGACGAAAATTTTGTAACATTTTATTGGCGTTCTCTTTACATGCCTCGACTTGTACCATCACAATAAAACTTGGTGGCACATACTTACAATCTCTGCCGTAAGAACATAACTGAACCGACAGTATGCAAATGCAGTAATTAAATCTCCAAAAATAGGTATTTATCTCGTACCTGTTTATGAAATGTAGAAGTGATTTTCCATCTCAACATTATTCGTAGTTGCGACATACGTTAATAAGTACACACAACTAGAAAACTTGACTTCGCCTGTCGTGAAGCTTAAAACTATGACAATTCAAACATACAAAAAACCTCTAGTCCTCTTAAGCCATCTCCTCTGCATGTAACAATAAAACTTTCATCTCAATGTAGCAACTGATTACTTTTGTGCCTAGATGTAAAACTCAAGGAGTTGACACTTTGTTTAAAAATAACTAGTGTGTAGTCATGTGTTAATTATACTGAATCTGGGAAAATTCTACTACGTAAAGTGAAAGGAAACAACACACAGAGCCTGAATGCTAGTATTCACTCGTGTCTGCGGTGTCGCTCCGTACTTATTGGACGCCATGATTAAGTCATTCTATAGTATGAGCAAGACGTAAAGTGAGTGTGAAAGATTAAAGGTCCCGTTAGACAACGACGTCGTAAGAGACGGAGCCAAAGCTCGGATTCTTTGTTTAAGGGTGGGTAAGGATACAGGCAATGCCCTTTTCAAAGCAAAAGTCCCGATATCCGCATGGATCCTTTTAGGGAAGTCACCGAAAACCCAAATCTGTATGGCGTCACATAGATTTGAACCGTCGTTCTGAACAATGTGCTGACCACTGAGGCAACTTGGTTGGTGAAGGCGTCGAGTGTTCACGATTTGACTTACAATTAATTTTAAAGAAGCCAATTGCAAATAGTTACTGTGTAATAGTATGCACCCTTCAGAAAAATCGTCAACAAATTCACCTTACATGTAATACGTGGACCATACGATAAGGTACTTTTCTTTTAAATTTGTCAATTATTGCTATGGTGTCTGTTCTTTAGGACATGTCCGAAACAACAGGCACAATTTGTTACATATTAACGGCCGTAATTTTACGAATTCAAAATATTGAAACATTTCGACCGTTTCGGGGCGTTGAAATGAATTCAACGGCGAAGTTGAAAATTTGAGCTGGACCGGGATTAGAACCCGGATTTCCAGCTTCGTGTCAGCGGTCGCCTTTTCCAATCAGGCTATCCAGGCACGCTTTCCTTCCAACGCAAATTCTCAACTTGCATCCCCCTGCCCATTGATTCCTCTTTCTCGCAACCTGAACTGGATTTCCGCAAGGGATCGAGCGTTTGAATGCGTCCGCACTGAAATTGTCAATTGCCTGTTGGTAGCGTGTTTCACGTACAATTATTGATATGGTGTCTGTTATTTCGGAGACGTCGTAATTATTCCACGAGTGCAATATGCAGCTGTGCAACTGTTAAGGGAGGTGCTGGTCTGGCTGCAGTGCGTCTTCGGAGTGCATCTCAGACGTGCTCAATGGTGAGTAAATCCGGAGAACAAGCTGGCCACTTCATTCGTTCAGTTCCCTCGGCTTCAAGCATTTTGTCTACCAATGCAACTCTGTGGGGACGAACGTAATTGACAACCAGAAGAAAACCATCTCCTGTGGCACGAGCGTAGGGCACAACAAAAGGTAGAAGGATTTCGTCTCTATACCTCTGAGCAGTCAAAGCGCCATTCTGAACGACATAGAGGTTTGTAGGTCCGCCAATACTGAGTCGTGCCTACACCATTCGTCCACCACCTTGGTATGGTGATATTTCCTGCACAAGAGCAGGATTGTTTCGAGATCCACGTCTCTCCACATGAGAGAACGACCGTAGTCCGGCCGAACACAAAAGTTTGACTCATCAGTGAACAGAACCGGGCCCCATTCGTTACGACTCCAATGCTGATGTTCCTCCGCCCAATTTCTGCGGGCTAAACTGTGTCGTGGTTCTAATGGGACACACACCATAGGCTCCGTCCGTAGAGGCCACATTCTCGAAGGCACTTTCGAGCTGCTTGTGTTGATATTGCGCGACCTTTGTTGCTTAGAACGTACGTTGCAGCAGAGTTTCATTCAGCCTCCTACCTCGGCGGAGATAATGGTCATCTGTTGCTGCTGTTACCCGTGGACGACCTTAGGCTTGCTCTCTTTTAACGGTTCCTGTTGCTTGAAATCGCGTCCAGGTCCTGGAAATTACTCTTTGGGACACTCCAATACCTGCACCCACCTCCCTCTGTCTGTCTGTCCATCCGTCCTATGGCTCTCCATGCCATAGCTTCTGCTTGTGTAATTTGTCTGGTAGAGTAAAAACAAATCAACACAAACCTACTCTGCAGCAATTTTTTGTTATTACCAGTATCTTGGTTGCCGCAATATTGTTGCCTCCGTAGAACGGAAGGAATTCGTTGAACCAATTAGTTCAATCTGGCGAAGACAATACTTCAACACGTACATAATTGTTGTTGTCATTGCAAGGGGTTACTGATGTCTCCGTTGACTTAATACATTACTGGCTATTAAAATTGCTACACTAAGAAGAAATGCAGATGATAAACGGGTATTCTTTCGACAAATATACTAGAACTGACACGTCATTACATTTTCACGCAATTTGGGTGCGTAGATCCTGAGAAATCAGGATAATAACGGCCTTGATAGTCTGGGCATTGAGTCAGACAGAGCTTGGATGGCGTGTACAGGTACAGGTGCCCTGCAGCTTCAACACGATACCACAGTTCATCAAGAGTAGTGACTGGCGTATTGTGACGAGCCAGTTGCTCGGCCACCATTGACCAGACGTTTTCAGTTGGTGAGAGATATGGAGAATGTGCTGGCCAGGGCAGCAGTAGAACATTTTCCGAATCCAGAAAGGCCCGTACAGGACCTGCAACATGCGATCGTGCATTATCCTGCTGAAACGTAGGGTTTCGTAGGGACCGAATGCAGGTTAGAGCCACGCATCGGAAATGTAACGGCCACTGTTGAAAGTGCCGTCTATGCGAACAACAGGTGAACGAGGCGTGTAACCAATGGCACCCCATACCAACAAGCCGGCTGATACGCCAGTATGGCGATGACGAATACACGCTTCCAATGTGCGTTCACCACGATGTCGCCAAACACGGATGCGACCGTCACGATGCTGTAAACAGAACCTGGATTCATCCGAAAAAATGACGTTTATGCCATTCGTGCACCCAGGTTCGTCGTTGCGTACACCATCGCTGGCGCTCCCGTCTGTGATGCAGCGTCAAGGGTAGCCGCAGCCATGGTCTCAGAGCTGATAGTCCATGCTGCTGCAAATGTCTTCGAACTGTTCGTGCAGATGGTTGTTGTCTTGCTAACGTCCTCATCTGATGACTCAGGGATCGAGACGCGGCTGCACGATCCTACAGCCATGCGGATAAGATGCCTGTCATCTCGACTGCTTGTGATACAAGGCCGTTGGGATCCAGCACGGCGTTTCGTATTGCCCTCCTGAATCCACCGATTCCATACTGCGCTATCAGTCATTGGATCGCGAACAAGGGAGCAGCAATGTCGCGATACGATAAACCGCAATCTTGATAGGCTACAATCCGACCTTTATCAAAGGCGGTAACGTGATGGTACGCATTTCTCCTCCTTACACGAGGCATCACAACAACGTTTAGCCAGGCAACGCGGGTCAACTGCAATTTGTTTATGAGAAATCGGTTGGAAACTTTGCTCATGTCAGCACGTTGTAGGTGTCGCCACCGACTCCAACCTTCTTCCTGTCGGTTCAATTTCGCGTTTGTAGCACGTTATGTCCGTGGTGTAGCTATTTTAATGGCCAGGAGTGTATAAGCAGTTCATACATAAGGATATACGAATGGGAAATTAGGAACGCCTGGGTTGGGTTACCTCACATTCAGCGTTTGAAGTACGTAATGTTTATTAAAATCAAACAAACACCAGCTTGTCAAGAATACGTAACGTTTAAAATATTTAAATATAGCCAGGGTCATTATAATTTAAGAAAAGGCTTCCACTTGCGTGAAGGGCACAAAACGAAATTTACAATTGAAATTACAGTAAAGGAGAAGCAACATCAATGGTAAACACTAATCAATTTCCATTGCAGCAAACTCTAAGCAGCAATCTCTTTCCAGCAAGAGAACAGCGAGTGGTCACAAAGAAAAACGAAAAGGTCAAGGGTACGGTTTAAGCACGACGACCACTATCGGTCATCGAAGTGCTTGTATTCACTAGGCCATAGTCGTCGAAAAACGTTGAGGTTCAGCTAAACCACCCTAAACTAAGACGCGGACAGAAAGACTCATGCACTTGCACAAGCATGCGGGTAAGACGACAACTAAGGCAAATAATTAGATTGGCGAAGCAAAGCTGCAGATTCAGAGTGCAATAATAGTTGTACACGACGTGCCAGGACGCCTGGATAGACTAATCGGAGATGGAAGTGAGTGCTTTAATCCAAGTTGAAGACTCTGGAGAAGCGGGTAGACCCCCAGGCTCAAGTATACAGGAGGCCGCCGCCGTCGTGACATGAGACACTACGCGACACCGATCGCCCGGCAAGTGGCACAACACTCGGTAAACACTGAGTCAGCACGCCCGGCCCACGCTAGTGCTAGTCTGCGGATGCGGTTAACTGGCCGGTACATCGAAGGCACGACTAGTGCGCCACATCCGGTCATCTCCGGTATTAGTAGGAGGCGCCAGGCTACTCTGAGTCTGGCCGGAGGAAACGGAGGCAGAAGGCGCATCCGACGAGTGCGCTCTGTGGTGTCGCACAAGTCTGAAGTGCGCGCCGCCATGCACGCACGGCGCGGCGTTTTTACGACGTCAGCCACGAGCGCCCTCTGCTGCAACTCCGCTCGTGGCCACCACTGAACTCGATCGGCCACTTGGGATTAGGACAGGCACCAGGACTCATCAGTAGGCAGGCCTCTACCTAGCTAAACTATGTACCAGCATTTCACTAGTCTGCTGCCCTCCAAGTTAAGTATTGTATTATTTCTACGAAATATATATCTTGTTCTAATCTAGCTTAGTGTTTCTAGTTTCTACTGTCCCACTGGCTGGCAACGAGACACGAAAGTGGCGACGAGGATGCGATACAAAACGCTCCACAAAGGAATTTCTTGTACTATCGTATAGGGGAAACAAATAAGTCGGTTGGTTTGAACTCAAATGTTTGAATAGTCTATAGAACTACGGGGTTATCAGTCCCTAAACTTACAAACTACTAATGAACTAAGACTAAAGACGGCACAAATATCCATGCCCGAGGGGGGATTCGAACCCCCGACCGTAGTGGCCGCGCAGACCGTGACTGGAGCGCCTCAGTCCCCTCGGCCACCGCGGCCGGCTGGTTTGAACTTCCGCGAACGTGTACCTTTCGTAATTTCGTATTCCACATAGAAGCAGGTATTTTGAATTTATTAACGTTCGCAAAATTTTCTTGTGTGAAAAGTCAGTTTATTTGAGTAAAAATTTCATTTTTAATCATAAAATAATGTTTCCAGATATGTCAAAAAACATAGATTGGATGTGTGGTAGTTCTTTGAGACAGCTGATGACGATGCCAAAAGGCTACATGTAAGTTGTGTGGACGACTGTATGCCGCAGGTGGAGGAATACCTAATTTACAAGATAATTTAAAAAGATTTAATAAAAATTCCTACAGTAACAATGGCAAAACAATATGGAAGTGGTTAAGAATAGTAAAGAAATTGTCTATAAATAGAAAATACACGATACCTTCAACCTTGATACTTTTCATTATTTCCAATGCAACCATTCGTAATTTTGGAAGATACGCAGAGGTAGCTGCAAAGCTTTCCTTTACGTTAAAAGTAGCACAAGGAAAGTGACAAGAAACGGTGATAAAACAGAACACTAACACCACTCCGTTCTTTGCAGTTTATATACAGTTTTTGAATGATTTTTGTGGACCGACTATTCAACAACGTAACATGTCTACACTAGCTTGCAATGTGATACTTATATAGACGCTCGTCTCCAGTTACGTGGCCATCACATTATTCTGTGTTCTCTATCTTCAAACTGATTTCACAAAACAAGAGACAAATTTATGTGAAGACGCAAGAGCATTGTGTATACATTAACAGATTACAGAGTTTTCGACACAAAGCTATTAGAACACCCCTTGATAAAAATGTGCGACGTGTACAAATATATTACCTCCAATAATAAACTTTTGAGTAGTATGAAAGAAAGAGAAATTTGGAACAATTAATCGTTCGCATTCGTTGGGAATCGAACACAGGACCTTCTACTCGACAATCTACAACGTTAACTACGCTACGCTGCTCTCCGTTAGATGCAATATAATTTGTTGGACTCCGTGAGTCTTTTAAGGACATCGTGAAATGTTTATCAGTAATTGTACTTTTCACAACTTTTATTATAACAAACTTGTATTACAAAATTTCGGTCGTGGTTTATATTCATAGAATTGATGTTGAGAAACGGCATCTTTTCGTGCTACGCAAACTACATTGCTAAATCCAACAAATACGGCAACATTCATCTCCAAAATGGAGTCTGCTCGATTCGACGCGTCGAACCGGAGGTAGCCGGAGGCTCCGAATGAAATGCGCGAAATCTCCGCCACCGGAACAACCGCTCCGTTTGCAGCACTAGCCCGTGCTCAGTCGGAGTACCACCGCCGAATACACGCCACTTTGCGGCTGCAGACCAACTGCCCCTCCCCTCGCACTTCCTCGTGTAACACCACATCGCGACCATACCATTAGAATCACCATATTCCAACATTTTTTTATCGTTTCGTAATTTTAATTATTTGATAAGAGGCAGAAATTTCTCCTTTTTCAAAATTTTGTAGTAAATTCAAATTATATCAGCGTAATTCCGAATAGTATCGTGGGAATAAGTAGGTCAAAACACCTCATATATCATATTGCCTTTATAAATAGTACCCGCACTTGAGTTAGTCTCTCTCTATATGATTAACTCTTTATGTGCTTAGAGTCCTCAGTAGTTACATCTCTATGTGCTTCTCTCTCTGAGTTCAGATCTCTCAGTATTCAGCACTTAGCTCTCTCCGTGATTAGTTTCAAAATATCATACGGGGTTATATTTCCAAGATAGAAAATATAAACTGTCGTATCGTCATCATACGCTAATGCGCACAATATCTTTGGACTTTGATCGGGATAGGCTAGGAAGGAAGAATTAGAAACTTCTGCCTCCCGTTAACTCGAACTTATTTGCAAGTTTAAGGAAATGGCATTTAAAAAAATTTATCTGGAAGAATTAAAGTTCGTAGTCAATGTAATAGGATCCAGAGACTTTAATGTAAATGAGACTTTTACGAAAATAGTCATGCATTGTGAACTTACGAAGTGTTTTCTGTGAAAGTGATTTGGTAGTAACTTTATTTCAAAATAGAGAATCTGTGAAACTTAAAAAAAGTGTTGAACAGTTATTCAAGTATTTAGTTGCCTAATATGGTCCAAGATTATACTAAAAGTGAACATATAATAATCTGTGGAGTTCGTAAGAAATCAATGTGCGAAAGAAAAATATCTAATAGTTTTGGTTAGGAGAGACTTTTAATAAAATTTTACTAAAGAATAATTCGATAGGAAAAGAATCAGGCACAAATAATATCTTTTGTAACTGGCTTCAAACTGTCTGAACTACCGGGACTGAATCATTCAAGTTTTTCAGTTTATTAAATATCAGCCCCTGAGAAACGGAATTTCATGTTCACGCATTACGAAACGTCTTTAGGTTCAAGGTATACACAGAACCAATATTTACAGTGTGAAAAATTTAAGAAAGATATAAATTTTATTAATTACGAAAGAGGTACCAGGTCTACCAACTTAAATTTCATACTGGGATGACAAAATTTAGAACCCATACATACGCTACAAACTGTTAAAGTCAAGCCGAAATCTACAGCTTAAAAACTAAAGCCAAATACAAGCCAACCAACCGAAGGCGAGTCACACTCGCTCATCAGGCCCTCTCGCGGACAAGGAAGACGGCCGCAGATAGACAGGCGCGAAGCGCAATCAGGCACGCCGCCGACGGGAGAAATAATAATAATAATAATAATAATAATAATAATAGTAATAATAATAATAATAATAATAATAATAATAATAATAATAAAAGGTCGATAGGATTGCATTCCGCGACATGGCGCCAGCACGGCTAAGTGATCCTCTAGTTGTTTTGACCGGCGCATCTCGTGTGGGTGAGTGGCCCCGTGCAAGTCTTTCAAGTGGGCGCCACTTTGGTGACTTATGTCCTTGACTTACTGCAATCGGGGAAAGGAGACTCTAGAGGCGTGATGTTTGGAAGCTGCGAGCTGTCGGTAAAGTCGGGCGCTTTCCGCTAGAGCACGGGGCGTGACTGCTGAGAGAAGACGGTGAGGCCACGATGAAAGCCGTTTGCTGGGCTGGTGGCAGAGGCTTTGTAAGCGAGCCTGCGCGGCGCGGGAGACAGGGGCCCGCTAATCGCCTAAGCAGATTACTCGCCTGCCTGCCTGCCTGCCGTGCTGTGCTGTGGCAACTCCACCTGGTGGAGGGCGCGGCGCTGACCGCAAAACACACCAGCCCGACTCTCGACAAACTACCCTCACTATCAACGGTCGACACTTTCATAAACGCGCAGGGTGTTTAGTTTGACGGCGAAGAACTCTCATTAAATTAAAGCAAACTTTGTGCCTGTAACTAAAGGTCTCCGCGGATAAGAAAAATGTTTCCAGAATGAAACTTTCATATCATCGCACACTCCGTTGCAGAGTGAAACTTTCTGGCAGATTAAAATTGTGTGCCGGAACCGGGACTCGAACCTGGAAGGCGAGGTACTGGTGGAAGTAAAGTTGTAGGCGGCGTCGTGCGTCGTGTCGGGATAGCTCAGTCGGTAGAGCGCTTGCCCGCGAAAGGCAAAGGTCCCAGGTTCGAGTCCCGGTTCCGCCACACAATTTTAATCTGCCAGGAAGTTTCAAGGAAAGTTTATCCGCACGACATCCGCAAGGCCCATATCCGCAACCGCATCAGCAAGTTCGTATCCGCATCCGCAGATATTAAAGTTTTCAATGGACAATAGTAATAGCCGTATTTAAAACCATAGTGTGTAATAATATAATTATTAAAGTGTCATTTCGGCGACAACTTAACAACTTTTGACTTCTGGAATCACAGTAACTGTTCTATACCCACTCCAAAACTGGCTATTCCAAACAGGAAAATATTCGCACTCCAGACACACAGACACACACACACACACACACACACACACACACACACACACACACAGAAGCGCTTCGGACCCTGTGAGTTCGGAGACTGTGTCAACTGTTTAATACAGGCATCTTTTTAAATTTCAGTGGTTAAAACTGATCGGCATAGAGCAGATTTTACTGTGTTTGCATTTAAAAAAAGAAACGGTTATTTCGGAGATTTATAAAAGGGTCACTTCACTTACCCCATATTAACGGGCATGAGCTTATGTGACACAAAGCAAACCGTGTCACTTTAAGCGTTAAAACTGCTGTGTACTAATTGGTAACTGTCAGTAAAAAGAGACACTCTGCTGCAGCTAAGGCCCGCCTATACAGTCTAACATTGTCTTCCTTCCCAAATACGTTACTTGTAACTGTACACCGTATCTGATTATGAAAGATCCTATAAAATGCTATTGTCCATCATTGTTAGTTCCGTCACCGTTCTAATACGCAAACATAAATCATTGTATGTTTGTTCGTATTTTACGCGCGGCTGTACCGTTCATTCGGTTGCGATGAAACTTTACCAACATATTGTTTGCACTTTCGCGACGGTTTTTAACATAATTAAATCACTATTAGACACACAGTTCAGGAGGCGTGACATAATGAACAATGAAATGAGCGTCTGTTCAGTTTCAAGAAACCCAGATCCACACGCAACTTCGAACGGTAAAATATCTTTGCTTACAAGATTGATAAGTTTTTCGGTCGCGGTTGTCTTCAAATTTGGTTCAACTTCAAGAGACTTTTTCTGTCTTGTTGTTTAAATAAGCAATTATGCTACTTTGTCCTATCTCACACGAATGATTCAACAAATTTGACGTGCAACTTTTGTATACAGTGTAACAATATACTTTTCGCACTGAAAACAGGCGACTATATCGTTGATCTTGCCTTGCCATTAAATACGTATCCAATTTTTTTTTCCAAATTTACAATTTCAATTTGTTTTCCTTCGCTAATGTCGAATCACCTCTTTTCACTTTACACGAAACAGTATCCAATGATGTCGAGTTCATTTTAAGAAAGAACTGTCACTGTATTCACTACGAATTACGTTGTCACTCGCTCAGTACAAAGTGTTAACTGAAGGAAGCGGAAGTTTTGCACCTCTGGTGGGCAGTGGGCCGGTTTGCCACCCAGAAAGAACTTTACAGACCGCAGATAGGACAGGAGCGCATAAACGGACTAGGCGCAGGTCCCTCCGGTACAGCCACGTCCACGGTGGCCAGGGGATGAGGACAACAGACTTCCATTCTACCGGGGTCCTGCTAGGATTCCAAGAACGTCTACAGGCTTGAAGTTTTCAGCTAACATTTCCACAGACGTATTGGGAAAATACCTCGCTCTTTATCCGCATGCCGGCCGCGGTGGCCGAGGGGACTGAGGCGCTCCAGTCACGGTCTGCGCGGCCACTACGGTCGGGGTTTCGAATCCCCCCTCAGGCATGGATATTTGTGCCGTCCTTAGTCATAGGTAGTTCATAAGTCGTTTGTAAGCTTAGGGACTGATGACCCCGTAGTTAAGTCCCATACGTTCTACAAACATTTGAACATTTTTTATTTTTTATCCGCATACAATACGCGGATATCCGCGTCGCTCACAATTTTATCCCCAAGTAAGAATTACTGCGGATATCCGCGCAGACCTCTACCAATTTTCCAGTTTCGACAATAATACACCTTGATTGTTCCGCGGTTTCGTCAATGTAGCACGTGAATGGTTACCTTTATATTCAGTACCTCTCATCAACGACACTGCCATGGCCACTCTTCAATTCCCAACGATTTCAGTGTAAACTGCTTTAGTAGCCACTCACTCATTTCAATCAGTGTAGTGTCATTCTGCAAAGAAAATGCCGAAGTTAAGCCGACTAAACCAGCGTTGTCCAACCTTTTTGAGTTCGCAACCCCCTACAAAAAATTAAATAAGAATGGGAAAATAAACTCTAAGAAGAAAATTGCTGGAAGCCAGTTTCATTAGGAACCAAAAAATATAACCTATGAATTCCCTATTTATCCTTTGCAATCTCACAATAATGACAGATTCTAGTGAGATGGCTATAGAACAGATATAAACGATAAAAGAATGTGCAGAGAAAGTCGGTCTGCAGATATCATTTGAAACGCCAGTGTTTACAACAACAAATCTAGAAATTTCAAAGTTGCTAACTAAATAGGAGAAATTAACAGAGTTTCAAACTTTAAATTATCTCTGAAAATTATGCACAACAAGAAAGAATAACAAAAGCTCTTAAACGTTTAAGATTAATACAAAACCTCTATAATAAAAATGCATACCTTTAAACGCCAAAATTAGACAGTAAAAAACAGTAATTAAACCATTAATGTTATATTCTAGCGAAATCTTGGTTCTAAACAGGAAAACTGACATCTAAAGAAAGAAGAATGAAAAAAAATACGAAAATTTTGGGAGCAAGCTGGACCGACAATGGATATAGACTACAGGAAACCTCCAAAATTGAAGAATATTCTAACGGAGAGAGAGACATGAGGAAAAACGCCTAAAATTCTATGGCCACATAGCTAATGACGCTTCCCGAACACAGGCTGACAAGAAGAATACAAAAATACGTATATCCCCTTGCTAATGGAGGAGAATGGATCCAAAATGTTAAAGACTTGGAATTAGCCAAAATCAAATATTCAAATGTTTGTAAATCTATCTGACTTCTAGGTTGTCAGTGCGTAGCATACAAACTACTTAAGTAAGGTAAACTAACCTAAGGACAAGAGAAACACCAATGCCCTAGGGGGGACTCGAACCCCCGACGGCGAACGGCCGCGCGCACCGCAACACGGCGCTCCAGTACGCGCGTCTAATACGTCGCGGCTAGCCAAAATCACCAAAGATAGAATAGACCCGTGGAACAATCTGATAAAAGTAGAAAAATGGGAAGTTAAACCACAGAATAAAAATGTTTGTTAAGGTTAAGGGACTTAACTACGGGGTCATCAGTCCCTAAACTTACAAACTACTTAAGAACTACCTACAACTAAGGACGGCACAAATATCCATGCCCGAGGGGGGATTCGAACCCCCGACCGTAGTGGTAGTGCGGACCGTGACTGAAGCGCCTCAGTCCCCTCGGCCACCGCGGCCGGCGAAACCACAGAATAACCGGAACAAAATGGAACGAAGAAAGAAGACCTAAATTCTCGCAAACTATGAAAATCTGGTGGACAAATAAAAAAGAACCAGAAGAACAACAAGAACTGAAAATAAACCATCTTTACTTAGCGTCTTCCACTCTGGGAGATTTTCAATTAATAATAATAAATAAATGAGTAAGTAAAAATTCTGCGGACCGCCTCCTCCGCACTCGCCATACTGTAACACAATTACGTGGGAGAATTCAACGACAGAGAATTTTATATTTTCTTCTGTTGATAAAAAAAAGATGCAATATTCTACATTTTCGGATCAACTTCTTAGCTATTTTTCGGATAGAACATATCTCATCTGTACACTAATTTCGACATAAAAATATATTCGTGACGAATGTTTCGTGTTGCAGGTAAGATTCGGAAGCAAATTATGCTCGTTAAGTCTAACTGAATAGGCAATTTTTAAAGTAGTTGGTGTTTCTAGGAATTATCAAAATTAGTTATTGCCTCTTGTTAATTTAGCTATCAATTGCTTCCTGGTTCACGCCCTTCGTTTATTCATCGTAAAGATGGAGTGTTGATTGTAAAAAACACTCTTCTATTTAAATCAGAATTGATGATAACAAGAAATTACCCAAGTTTTCTAGAAAATAAATTTCACTTTTCTTAGGCTACTAGCCAGACATACACTGGTCTGGTTGTTTTATGGTGCAACTACTGCACTTTCTCCTGTGACGGCGACCTCCGAACAAGACTTCATGACCCCCTGGGGGTCGCGAACCACAGGTTCAAAAACAATTAACTAAACTCCTTCCTAAAGTAAAATTCTTGAATACCAGTCTCCAGATCGCTTTTATTTTCTAGAACATGACCGAAAGAACAGACACCACACCAATACAATAAGTATTTAAACGCGACGACTGCATTAGCTTCAGTTATTTCACCGCAGATGCGGTCATACATCCGACCTCACACGGGAATCCGTAATGGCGAGTGTAAAAGGGCATGGACGATAGGGGCGCTACAAACATAGCGTGCGACGTGTGAGAGTTTGAGACGGACGGGAGGCGAGCACGGGTGGCCAAGTGGTTAAGGCGACCGCTATCCGAAGCGGGAGACCCGGGTTCGATTCCAGATCCGGCTCACATTTTCACTTGTCGCCATTGGTGTGGTGTCTGTTCTTTCGGACTTTCGAAAGAACAGACACTACACCAATACAATAAATTATTACAAGTACTGTAAGTGTACTTTTTGTGGTAATTTACGAATTTGCGAATTGTACTATTCGCTATAACGACCATAAATTGTCGGTCCCTTCGACGACGTTATAAACAATTTCGACTGTATTTGTGCTATTCGTTGCGGAAAGATCTATTTGCGAAATTTCTTTCGCCAAGTCTCGCTTCCGAATGCCAACATTTTCTTAGCACCTCCCTACATAGCGAGACGTGATCATCATAAATCAGATCACAAACGGAAATATTTAGGCGTTCCTTTTCCTCCGCGCTATTAGAGAATGGAACGGTAGGTAAATATAGAAGCGGTTCGTTGGACCCTCTGCCATGTACTTACAGGTGATTTGCAGTGTATCTGTTGTGGAACACCGCTAAGTGCATTGCCTGCGCCTTTTGAATAGGCAACCAGCGTGGCGCGCAAGCATTTTTGGCATCATAGCGCTCAGGCGAGCAGGCAGATCATCTACATCAAAATTAAATCATTACAGACAGTAGCAAATACGTTTGATAACACTGTGTTCACAATCGCTAGTAGTAAATTTGTCTTTCTGTAGTTATTTAATCGCAATGACAGTTGTACAATTTATTTTTCTGAGAGTATTTTTAATCACTTCTACCTTTCAAACTTGCAGTACAAAATTACATAACTGGATGAAATTGACAAATTTTGTTACCATTATCCGCTGGCGAGATATGACGCTATAAACGCTATCCAATTTTAATACCTGTTGGATATTCGAAAGTGGTGGACTTCGAAGTTGATTGTATTTTGTTAGCTGATTATAGTTTCGTTGTTTACACGATAATTCCACTAAGTTCAAGATGTTCAAATGTTTCTAAAGTCGTCGGATCTAACTGCAGCAGTCATCGGTTCCTAAACTTACAAAGTACTTATGAACTAACGTATACTAAAGACGACATAAACATCCATGCCCGAGGGAGGTCTAACCTCCGTCGACGAACGGCCGCGCGCACCGCAACAAGGAGCCTTATTGTGCACGGCTATTCCGCCGCGGTAATTTTACTAAGGTTTTGAATTACAATTTTAAAGGCATCATTTACAGCCGCAGTTTACTTCTACACTGCCACTATGGTAGAGCAGGAATTGGGAAGTAGAATTACATATTATCCCACCACAGCACAACGAAAGGGGGGAAATATCGCGTCCTGCCTCAAAGACGTGAAAGAGGAGGACTTCTGTACTCAGTAATATTTAAATAAAAAGGTCTAGACATTGGTGCTTTTTTACCTGCTAATTTACCAATATCACATGTTACATTGTCCCTCGTATCGCATGTGCTTTTCATAGCACCTATTACAAACGCTCATGTCCCCTGATGTCACTTCTTAAAACACAAACGTCTTCTCATGTCAGATCCTTTACTGGTACGTATCACATCAGCTTTGCCTATGAGTGACCAGCCATACATGAATAAAAACTGCAGAACTGTTTATAAACTAAACTGACAAATGGAAGATGTAGAACATAAAGATGTGGACATTCAAAGCCACTGTCGATGCCTCGAAATAAATTAAGACGAAAAGTGTAATACAAAATCAGTTGTATAATCGAAAATTATAAAATACCTACACATTTTAATAAGCTACTTGGGAAAGGAAGACAACAAACAAGTAACAATGTCACTGTTCTTTCGGTTAACCCATTTTCAGAGAGAGACTGCGATTCTCAACCATATGTAGGGATATTCGGTATACATTTATTTTCAGAAAAAGATTTTAAGAATTTGGCGCATTGTAGAAGGAACTTTACGTCGAGAAGCGTCACGCATGATCAATACTGTGCAACAAATTTATTCTACAGGAAGCTGTTTGCCTGCTACATTCTAGGAGGCGGTATTCGCACAAAAACAAGTGTAGTAAATATGCATACGTCATGAGCTATTAGCACTCGACTACTAGAAGAGATGTATCTCTTAAATGTGATTTGTGAAGTATCTATGTAGATGTAGATGTATTGAAGACAAAGTGGTCACAGGGTCTTTGAATGGCATTTGCGACATCCCTTCCCTGTAAAAACCATATAAAGTATCCTCAGAAGGATAAATAATATTGTCATGTACCGGTAGTTCGCCTGACGAGCTAACAACCCGCAATGCAGGGTACAAGCGCATGGTGCATACCAGTGAGGCGTTTCACAGCAGCGGCTCCGGAGTCACCAGAGGACGCGACGAGCACCGCCAGAGAGCGCACTAAACCGGAACTATTTTCCTCCGCACAGTCACACGAGACCAGCTCGAGACTGCCGCGTATCATTACGCGCCGACTATTTAGGAGGTCGCAATGCAACACGACGGCAATTCTCCGCCGACCGTCTACGAGAACCGTAGCTGAGGGATCGCGACCAACGCCTCCGGGGAAGAGTCCCTAACAGCGACGCCGCGCCTCCAGGACTTCCCGCAACGGAATACGTCGTCCGGCTCCGTCTCCCTGGCCGTTCTCTCAAGGCTGTCGTTATCTCCCTGGCTAGTACCTAATTGGTGAAGAAAAAAAACTTTTAGTTGTTTGTTGTTTTTGCCTTAGTTTCAGAAGTTTGTTTTCTTTCCAGAAGATACGACAGTAGTTATTATTTCCCGAACCGTGATATAACAGTTTCCGGCTCCAACAGCTAGGCGGTATTCTTGTGTGGTTCAAGTGCATTCAAGTTAGTGCCGATTTTTTTCACGACTGGCTGCTGATAGAAATCATTGTGTTTAGCATTATTTTTTATACCCTCGCACTGATTGTCAATTCGTTTACGGCTCCTAGAATTGTAGCGGCAGTGGAGAGAGGACTGTTACTGATATTTAAAATGGTGACGACTTCAGTACAAGAAATAGTAATCTTCATTTTCTACATTTTAGATAATGTGACAAGGATGGAATTCATTGCCAGTTGCGTGGCGCATGGTCTATGGTGTCTTTGATGTGTCTAATGTGCCTTCCGGATGTTATCCAACATCAGATATGCATCCGTTTGTGAGTGACAGCTGCATGTAGACCAGTTACAGACGGTACTGCAGGTACTGCTGCTACAGTGGCAGATCATCACAGTTTAATTGAGTTTGAACGTGATCATATAGTCGGCGCACAAGAGATGGGACACGGCATCGCCGATAGCGATGAGGTGACTATTTTCCCGTACGACCATTTCACGATTACTTTGTGAATATCGGGAATCTGTAAGCCGTGTGGTCTAACGCACCGCTTTCCGAGACGGTTTGGCGTACCGGCCCCGGTTTGAATCCGCCCGGCCCATTAACGAAAAGGGTCGGAGTGCCAGCCAGCCTGGATGTGAGTTTTAGGCGGTTTTATACATCCCCCTCGGTGAATACCAGGCTGGTCCCCAAGTCACACCTCAATTACACGACTCGCAAACATTTCGTAACACTTTACACTTACATATAACACCATACGCAGACTTTGAGGTACACATTTCCTCCACTGGGGGGCATCGAGGGCGGCAGGATGGGCATCCGGCCACACTGTAAATATTAACACATGCCAAATCCACGTCTAACACAGTGCCGATCCTGAATGTGCGGGAAAGGGCCAAAGAGAGACAGACAGAATGTGAATATCGGAACTACGGTACATCTACATCTACACCTACATACATACTCCGCAATTCACCGTAAGGTGCGTGGCGGAGGGTACACTGTACCACTACTAGGCATTTCCTAACATGTAAAACATCGAAGCACCGACATCGCTGCGGCCGGAAGAAAATCCTGTAAGAACGTGACGAATGACGACTCAACAGAAGCAAACGTTCAACGTGACAGAAGTGCAACCCATCTGTAAATTGCTACGGACTTCAACGCTGGGCCACTAACAGGTGTCAGCAGCGTACGAACCATTCAACAAACATCATCGATATGGGCTTGGCGGCCGCGATGATCGAGGGGACTGCGGCGCGCCAGTCACGGTCTGCACGGCCACTACGGTCGGTACTTCGATTCCCCCTCTCGGGCATGGATATTTGTGCCGTCCTTAGTCTTAGCTAGTTTATAAGTAGTTCGTAAGTTTAGCGAATGATGACCCCGTAGTTAGGTCGCATAAGCTCTACAAACATTTGAACATTTTTGATAAGGGCTTTCGGATCAGAAGATCCATTCGTGTACCCTTGCTGACTGCACGACACGACACGACGCCTTACGCCTCGCTTGGACCCGTCAAGCCGCAGTGGAGCGGCCGAGTGCATTGAGGCTCTATGCTACGATGCGCGAGGCCGTTCCCCTTCGGGGATTCGAATTCCCCCTCGCGCATGGATGTTTGTGTCAGTTTTAGTGTATGGTAGTATAGAAGTAATTTGTAAGTTTAGGGACCGATGACACCGCAGTTAAGTCCCATAAGCTTAACAAACATTTGAACATTTTGGGCACGTCAACGCCGACATTAGCCTGTTGATGACTGGAAAAAATGTTATCTCGTGAGATGAGTCTCCTTTCAAATAGAGTCCAGCGGATGTAAGTGTATGGCATGAATCCACAGTCCCTGTAAGTTAACAGGGGACTGTTCAAGCTGGTGCAGGCTCTGTAATGGTGTGGGGTGCGTGCGTTTGGACTGATATGGGACCCCTGATACGTCTAGATATGACTGACAGGTAAAATGTACGTACGCATTTAGGCTATTCATCCGTTTTCATTTGAAACGGATTGTACATCACGTACGCCCGATGTACAGGCAGGATTATTCCCTTTTACGTTGAATGCTGGAGTGCAGATATCGGAGAGGCTGGCCAATATGATACCAATTACATATGGGAACATCGAGGCGGAGTGTGTGTGGAGAATGAAGACGTAGTTATGACAGGCATTGGCTTTTACTCTCGATGCCACCTTGGTTGGATGCATAAAGTTACTGCTTAGTAAGCGGGAGACCCCGTTTCGAATGCCGTCCGAGGCACACATTTTAATTCAATGCCTTGTCATATTATTAACAGTAAAGTTTGTTTCCAATACTCTGAGAATTGTCAGCTATCAGACGATTTTTTTTTTTTTTTTTTTTATTTCTTCATTGGCAAATCATGAATTCGGCCAGTAACTGTCCATTATCAATGCATGTGTTTAATAACAGCTACAGTTAATGTGGAAAACCTCATATCACGCCAAGTATGACAATTTTTTTTTTTTAGTTGTCATACTTGGCGCGGTGTGAGTTTTCACACATTAATAACAGCTACAGTTAAACACATGCATTGATAATGGCCAGTTACTGGCCGAAATCATGATTTGCCAATAAAGAATTTGTTTTTAAGAAAAAAAAAAAAAAAAAAAAAAAGAAAAAAAAAAAAAAAGATCGACTGATAGCTGAAAATTCTCGGAGTATTGGAAACAAATCACAGTCGTGGAGCGCAAACCATGGAAAGTAACTTAGTAAAGTTTGTATTTTCAAGCAAACTCTGTCCTGTCCTGTGTGTCTCATTAAGTGGTCAAGTGTACAAGTAGTTAAGTAGCTCCGGTTGTCAGTCGTTTCTGTTTCCAAACGTGAATGTAAGTTGTCGCTGGTGGCAGCCGCAGGATCGACCGGTTAGAGGAGAGAATAGACAGGGGCATCGGGTGAGCGGCAGGGCGCACGCTGACCTGGAATAACGCTGTGACGTCGGCCGCGTGTGCAGCCATGCGCGTGCGCTGCCTCTGCCTCTGCGTGTGCGTGTGCACGGCCGCGACGCGACACGCACGGTCGAGCCGTGCCTCGACACACTGCACTATAGTGCGATTACAACGACTCGCTAGGTGGCTGCTCATGCGCTGAAGCTGATTCCCTCCCATCAGTCGCTCGCGAACCGTTCCCCGATGACAAACTGACAGAACAACTGCTCAATGCAACTCCGTTTCCTTATCTAGCTCTCTTTCTTGATTTACTTTGTTGCCGATTCATAGTTCTGCTCTTATCTCTCATTCCACCACTTTATGACAACCATGTTCAGGTTGTCCTAGCTATCTTGTCCATCCAAAATATCTCTGGAACAATAACAGCTTTTGGATAACGACTTTCACCGCTATCAATGAATGTACATATTTGGAAACATTCTAAAACGAAAATATGTGTTTTTGAACACAATTTTTTTTTTTTTTTTTAATGAACACCCTATATTTTTTCTTCAGCAATTCATAGCATGACAAATCACATAAACAATGGCGTTGATTGCATCGCAATATTGCAACTACATCCCGATATACTGCCACGCGAAGTTGACGATTGAAATACGCGAAACGCGCGACTAGCGCACGTCCTCAGACTCGGGCGAGAACCCCATGCTGCTCAGGACGTGCGCTAGCCCTGCGTTTCGCGTATTTCAAGCGTCAACTTCGCGTCGCAATATCTCGGGATGTAATCAACGCCATTGTTTATGTGATTTGTCATGCTATGGATTGCTGAAGAAAAAATATAGGGTGTCCATTTAAAAAAAAACATAAGTGTTAAAAACACATTTTTCGTTTTAGAATGTTTCTAAATATGTACATTCATGGGTCCAAGTTGTACACTGATACCGGTGAAAGTCTTTTTCCACTAGCTACTATTGTTCCAGAGATTTTTTGAGTGAACAAGATAGCTGGGACACCCTGTATATAAAAAGAAACCGAACGAATGTTAACGAAATAATCATCGACAGCACTATACACGCGCAACTGAATCTTTTCGTGTAAGTCGTGATTTTATGTCACATATAGAAGTATTATACCGGTTGATCATAAAGTCAGTATAAATTTGAAAACTTAATAACTCACGGAATAATGTAGATAGAGAGGTAAAAATTGACACACATGCTTGGAATGATACGGGGTTTTATCAGGAAAAAAAGAAAAGAAAAAGTTAAAAAATGGAGTAAAAATATTAATGAGAGTCGCAGCAGAGGACTAGCTCTCACTACTAAAATCCTTCTAGGTCATAGGTTTTACCCTCCATTAATCTGGTGTTGAATGTTTTGGTAACAGTATATACACCGGCGCTGTAATACAGTTGTTCCGATCGGAACTGACAGTGCCTCACCATAACTCCGAACATACTTTACAGTACTGTTCACATTATTCCTTGACTACAGCTATTGTTGAGGAATTATGGTGAACATATTGAGCATTTCCTGTAAAGATCATCATCTTTGCTTTGTCTTAATCTGTTATTCTAATTATTACTTTTCTAATAAAATGTAGCGCCATCTGACATTTTGGGAACTTTTTTTTGTTTTGCTTTTGGTTCTAATTAAGCCCCATGTCATTCCAAGCATGTGTGTCAATTTTTACCTCTCTGTCTACATTATTCCGTGATTTATTATGTTTATACTAACTTTTTGATCACACCGTATATATATTAGCTTACTTTTGGAGAAGCTGACAAGTTCCCTGTTTCCAGAACTCCTGTGGCTGTGACAAGAGCCAGTAACTACAGTGTTCTTCAGTTCGTCGTCCGAGTTGAAGCGCTTCCATTTTGGATGTTTTTTAGAGGACCAATCAGATGTAAGTTTCATGGCGACATGTCACGGCTGCAGGGCGGATGCTCAAGCAGCTCCCACTTGAACTTGGCCAGTACACTGTGAGTGACCCTGGAGTCGTGTGGACGCGCGTTACCATGCAGCACAATCACTCCCTCCGAAGCAGCCCAGTCCGTTTGCTCTTGATACACTTTCATGGGGTACGGAGTGTCTGACAGTACACGTATGTATCAATGGTTTCTCCGTGTTCGAGGAATTTGTTGAATATTTGACTTCTGACGTCGAAAAAAAGGCTGTCAGCATCACCTTTACCTGCTGAGGGCACAGCTTTGAATTCTTTAGGTAGAGGTGACAACACTACATTCGCGTCCCTACAAGTCGTACTACCTTATCCCAAAGCGGCATATTCAAATTTCAACCGGTTTGGCTGTTAAGACGTTTTATACCTTTTCAGTTGAACACCCCTCATATTAACAGCAAATAATTTTCAAAACGACAAGTGATGCATTAAGCATGCGTCCATTTGGATTAACACAGAGTAAGAAATGAATGATGATTCGTCGCTGTATCATATATTAATAAAACGTCTTTATTAGCAATTTTGGGCGTGATACATCACATAACCACTACAAAGTTCGTCAGATGAAAAGTGTCAAAGAAATCGGTCAAGTGCATACTGGGGTTGTTAGTACGAATCTAATCCAAAAGGCGATGTCCCTTATATAATTACCAATTTACATTTTTCCATTTTCAGCTGTACTTTCTGTTTTTCCTTTTTTCTATACGAACTCTTTAACATATTATTGAAATCACTGAATGCATTTGTCAGATTTAGCGAGACTAACATACACAGCAATACTAAAATGGAATACACAGGAAATTTAAAGAGTACGGTTACACCATTTGTAAATTTAGAAAAAAAGTGACATGAATAAGGTGTAGCATAAGGGAAAAGTAAATGTAATCTGATAATTTCAGGAGACCTGTTGCAAGTCTTTCGATTGGACACCACTTCAGTGCGTAGCATGTCCCTAACCTACCCCAGTTAGTCAACTGGGAAAAGTGGACTTACAGTTTAACGTCCTTTTTGCCGACTCCTCACTTTGTCGAGAGGTGAAGGCTGCGTTAATGAGCCAAGTGATAAAGTCCATGATCTCAGTGAGTTTCGAACCCGTGACCTTTCCCAGTCCACCCGTGCACTTTGCCGCTAGCCTAGCGACAATTATTTGATACTTACCGAACCTAGGTGAACACATTTAATCCGCAATAAAAATAATACTGAGGTTTCTAATCGATATAAAAACTACGCTACCTTTTAAGTTGGATTAAATCACGCACATCGCGGACAAACATCTTGGCACGGGATTATATATGATTGTCTTTGCTGTTGTAATAACCGCTGCCTGCATTGTCATTGCCAGTAAAAGCCACAATAAAGAAGGGGGACAAACACGATTCGCATAAAACTGAGACGAGCTTTCCCGGAGCTATCGTCCACTCTGTTAGTGTTCTTCGGCAGATACGACCTCCACGTCGTACTTCTTGACCTTGGAAGACAGTCAATACGAAAGAAAATATTGAAGTCCCATTTGTTGAATTAAGAAAAAAAATAATTTTTCCTCTTACTGTTACTCTGTCACCACGAACTCTCGGAGGATTCACTATTTTAAAACAATGTTGAAAGGACAAGAGGCGAACACTATGCAATATTTTGCTGAACACAGAAATGTTACTGAAACCGCAGTAAAAACAAATTGGTTATATATCACAAATGAATGCAGGGCAGGGCCTGCAGTTTTGCTGCTAGCCGGTAGAACCCTGCGTATCAGTCTAACAGACAAGTAACATGCTCCGATGCAATACTTTCATTTAACACGACTTACAGAGGGTGGGCAAAAGCACCTAAGAGAGAGACTCGATATTTATTTATTAATAACGATTTGGTCCCCTATTCACTTTGAGATCAACTCCAGTTCTTCGAGACACAGATTCGTAAATTGTCCTTGTTTTCTAACAGGATGATAGCCATAACGGTTCATTTACGTTAAAACGTAGTGATTTTGCTGTGCTAGGAGAGATGTTTGATAATTTTCTGATGCTATATACCACACGCCTGAACCTCTTCCGCTCTTGAGTGCGGTCGCATTATCATTTTGGTGCATGGCAGCGATCGACAGCAATACGTCAGTTATAGTGAGCATTTTGCTGTCGAGGACGATAGACATAAATTCAGTTATCCGACGTCACATGGCGAATGTGACCAAATAACACTTACGGTAATTTCACTGGGACGCGTTTTATCACCCTCCATACAGCCCGGACCTCGCTCCTAGTTACTTTCATCACAGCAAAAATCTGTCCTTGATAGTCAACACTTCAACTATGACGACGAGTTGAAAGAACACGTTACCACATGGTTAAATTGGTTAAATACACAGGCGCCATCCTTCTATAAAGAAGGCAAACAAAAACTTGAGCCACACTATGACAAGTCCCTACAAAATTTCGGAGGCTATGTAGAAAAAGTAGTTCAAATGTTTTGATTTTTGTACAAAAAAATATTTAATGTATCTGTACACGTTTGTTTTATATAACCAACCGGAACTTCACTTTGTGGACATACCTCGTATTATGGTTTAACGTGCCGTGACGGAGAGAATGGTAGCTGAATCTGAAGCGGTAAACTGGATTGCAAAGTAAGAGGCGACTTAAAAGAAACAGGGATTACACGTACACACAGTGTCCACAAATCTAGCTTTCAGCAGCCTGTTTGATATCACCGTGTGACAACGCTTGCTTTAGAGAGTATTTCCAGTCTGATTACGCCCTGTAAGCGGCTTAATAGCGTTCGTGAAAACAAACCCTACTGACTGGACCCAGAGTGGAGAGTAATAGATTGGCGCGGCACGTGATGTTCTCTAAACACCTGGCACTCCGGCGCCAAAATAATCGCCTCTTTCTCTCTGAAACACGGCACAGACACAGCTTTACATCTCACACTCGCATGCCAAATGTCGCACTTTGGGGTAGCCAATTCATAACGAGCTTATTCCCTATTGCTTCACACTGAGTTCATAATCTGCCAGGATTATCGAGGAACGTTAACACAGTTCAGAAGAGAAAAGTAGAAAACTGATGTAAAAGTCCGGCACGTGTACACGAATAGAGACAATGTAGGTATGTATGCATCGTAAGCATTATCTATGAGAAGTTTTGTTAGTATGTACAGTTTCAATCATTTATAACTTCTAATGAAAATTTCGCGAGACACTAGCTTCTCAACACCTGCCTAAATTTCTAATTACCTATTCCTAAGAGAAGGAGAAACAAACGAGGCTTAATTAGTGCAATATTAAGCACTGCCCAATAGAGGAAAACGAAGTCGATCAGAGGGAAAAGTCATGTAGTTCTACTTTTTTGCCCAATGCTAGGAGCTAGTGTTGTGAGGATAATAATAATAATAATAAAAATAATAATAATATCAAAAAATCACCAGTAGACACTCGACAGAGAATGAAGTTTATTTATGGAATACCATCTCTACATCTACATGGGATACTCTGCAAATCACATTTAAGTGCCTGGCAGAGGGTTCATCGAACCACCGTTATACTATTCATCTGTCATTCCATTCTCGAATAGCGCGCGGGAAGAAGGAACATCTCTCTCAGTTCGAGTTCTGATTTCTCGCATTCTCATGATCATTTCTACCTATGTAGGTGGGAGTCAACAATATATTTCGCATTCGGAGGAGAATGTTGGTGATTGGAGTTTCGCAAGTAACCCACGCCGCAGCGACAAGCGCCGTTGTTGTAATGATTTCCATCCCAGGTCCTGTATAATTTCCGTGACGCTGTCTCCCCTGTATCGAGACAATACAAAACGAGCTGCCCTTCTTTGGACATCTTTCGATGTCCTCCGTCAAACCCACCTGATAAGGATCCCACACTTGGCAGCAATACTCCAAAAATGGACGGACAACTGTAGTGCAAGCAGTTTCTTTTGTAGTTCTGTTGCATGTTTTAAGGGTTCTGCCAATAAAACGCAGTGTCTGGTTCACCTTTCCCACGACATTATCTATGTGCCGTCGACAATGTGATCATTAGAGTGGAGCAGAAACTTGGGTACTTCGTTAAGAATAGGGGAAGGAAACCAGCTGAGCCTTTTCAAAGGAGCCATACTGATGTTTGCCTGAAGCGATTGACGGAAATTACAGGGAACTTACATCTGGAGAGCCGGTGAGGGGGGTGGGGGGAAGGGGGTTGAACCTCCGTCTTGCTTAATGCGAGTCCACTGTGCTGCCCACCTCGCTCGGTAAGAAGCTGGTCCAGCTGAAAAGCCAGACTCATCCATTACGGACAATACGTCGAAGGTACTGAGCATCAGGCCTATGGTGCTCATGCCTCCCCATGCGATAACACGTCTTCGGTGGCTAAAAAGGCCCTTGATTGGTCAGTAATTCATTCAGGAGGCATGAACCACTTCAAGTAGCTGGACATGGTGTTTTCCCAAACGAGTATCTTCAAACTGGTGCCTCTGTGTTCCCGCCGATTTTTATGATTGCGATAACAATTCAAAAGGGGACCGTTTTGATCCCTCATAAAGGAATTCCCCATGAACCACAAACACAACTGTTGTGAGGTGGCTTGTGTGCCTCAACGTTACAGATAGTCGTACCATAGGTACAGTAACAAGGACAGACACCACACCAAAATAATATGTATGTAAACATTTTGGACACAAATATGAAGAAAAAGCACAGTACAAATTTGCAGAAACGCTGGCGATAAGGGAACCACGAAAGTAGAACTGTACCGATACAAGTGTGCAGAAACCTGTATATTTATAGCAAACAAACCAAAGAAAAGACAAAATGGTACATAAAATTTCCAAAACACGATCACACTATGCACAACTGAAACAAAGAAGGGATAACATGAGCAGTACACGATAAATGACAAGCCATTTGGTTGCAGGCCGTTGATGCGTGAACTCAGGGACTCAAATTCAAAGTGGGACACACAGATCCCGCTTGTTACGAGATGGCTCACAAGCCGAAAACAAAAGTAATGGAATGTAATCTACGTAAATCAGGCGATGCTGAAGGAATTATATTACGTACCAAAAATACTTCAGATACTTATACTAATGACAGCACAAACATCCATGCCTTAGGGGAGCATTCGAGCCCCCGACGGAGAACGGCGTCGCGCATCGGAGCATAGCGCCTCAATGCGCTCAGACACTCCGCCGCGCGCCGGCCGCGGTGGCCGAGGAGACTGAGGCGCTCCAGTCACGGTCTGCACGGCCACTACGGCCGGGGGTTCGAATCTCCCCTCGGGCATGGATATTTGTACCGTCCTAGTTCGTAAGTAGTTGATAAGTAGTTTGTAAGTTTAAGGACTGATGACCCCGTAGTTAAGTCCCATAAGCTGTACCAACATTTTGAACTCCGCCGCGGCTGAGTTGGTGTCAGTACTATGACTATCAGTTGCTGGAGTGGAATCTCTTAGCATGAATTTAGAATGAAGGTGCTTGAAACTGTTAGTTACTGATGTTCAAACTAAGCTATATCCTGCATGTTACAGACGATGAAAATTACTGTCGGAAGATAGTCTTAAAAATTGAATAAAATTGTGGGCTTTATGTAACGTCATCCAATTTACAAAACTTCAAAGTCCAACATAATGGCCAGTAGGGGTGGCTTGAAGCAGTCCTTTCTGAAGGCATTTGTCTTGATTGTAGCAGTGTACGGGAGTGCAACGTGGATGAGAAGCGGTCTAGACAAAAAGAGTATATAAGCTTTTGAAATGTGGCGCTACAGGCAAATAATCAATATCGGATGGGGTGATGGCGTATCTATGAGGTGGCACTGAACAAAATTGGGGAAAGTTTTCACACATTCTGAGACATGAAGGAATCGTCAATTTAGCATTGGAAGGGAGTGTGTAGTGCGAAGATCGCAGAGGGAGTCAACGAGACAAATAGGAAAAACATGTGTACATAGAAGTTCATTGCCCTTTTTATTCAGAGATGAAGAGTCGTGCACGCGATACGGTACAGTAAGAGCTGCATCAAATCAGTCGTCGGAGTGACGACGACGACGGACACCAACGAGAACAGCAACCTATATTCTGAGAGAAGCCGCAGTCATTATTGCGCCGCCTGTCTGTACATTATTCCGGAGCCAAGGTCGGCTTCCAGTGAGTCGTAGACAGAGAGAGATGGGTGGTAGCGCGGCGTGGCCATACGGCAACAGCAACGCGCAGACGGCAAGTGTCAGGTGGAGTGAGTTTCCCGCTGGAGCGGCGACGTGACGTGACTTCCGGCGGCGGCCATGTGGGCAACTGGCTCAAGGCCCGCGCCGGCAGACGACCCCGTGCCCTTGGCGAGCCTCCTGCCGCCTCACCACTGCCGGCTGGTGGCTGGCGCTGTCTGCTCAGCACCAGGCACACTTTCTGCTTCACGATAAACACTTTACTGTTGTAGCCAATATCAGGAGGCGACACAAGTATCAAGGGAAAACATAAGTTTCCAAAGTTATAGCTGGACACGAGGAACTTTATAGGAGAGGAAGTCGAAAAAGGATAAATTAAATATAAATTCAGATACCCTGAGACGGTTTTTCGTCTCTAACATGTCCAAGTAAGAAGCAATGAATTAAAATTTGTGTGCGGCCGGAAATCGAACCCGGACCTCCATGCTTACGAAGCAGACGTCCTATCGTTAGACCACAGAAAAAAAAAAAAAGTTCAAATGTCTGTAAATCTATCGGTCATCTGCTGTTTCTGTATGAGAAATCGATTGGAAACTTCCCTCATGTCAGCATGATGTAGGTGTCGCCAGCAGCGCCAACCTTGTGTGAATACTCTGAAAAGCTAATCATTTGCATATCACAGCATCATCTTCCTGTCGGTTAAATTTCGTGTCTGTAGCACGTCATCTTCGTGGTGTAACAATTTTAATGGCCAGGAGTGTATGATCAACTGCGAATGGGCAGAGCTGAAAATGTGTAACCAGCCGCGATTCGAACCCGAGTCTCCCGCTTTGTAGGCAGTAGCGCTGACAACTACACCACTGGGGACACAGTGATCACCGCACCTGCAAGAACTACCTAAGCACGCCTCCGTCATACACAAATTCCCAGCTCTACCCTGCTCACAGAACTCAACAAATAGTTTCAGAAACAAATTACCGTAAGAGTACTATGGGCAGGGTAGAGGTGGGAATTTGTCTGACGGGAGGCGTGCTTAGGTAGTCGTTGCAGGTGCGGTGATCACTGTGTCTCCAGTGGTGTAGGGGTCACCCTAACTGCCAAGAAAGCGGGAGACCCGGGTTCGAATCCCAGCTGGGCACACATTTTCAGGTCTGCCAATTCGCAGTTGATGTCCTGTATTCTGTGAATATGAAAGAATAACAACTGCCCCCAGTAATCAGCCGAAGACATCCGATGGAACTTTCGAAAATTGACTAGAAAACAGTCTTTGAAGTTTGAGGACGTTTATTTGCTATATATAACTTTAAAGTCTGTTTTATCGTCAATTTTCGAAAGTTCCATCGGGTATCTTCGACTGATTGCTAGTTCAGTTCTGAAAGTGATTTATTACATACATAAAAAAAATTATAAAATCCAACAGACGTGGTATCCTTTGAAGATGATCAGTGGTTGATGTATATACTGACAACTGAATTCCAACGTCCGTAAATATGTCACAACACACCAGCTATCTATTGGCCGCGTAGCCTGTACTCATGCACCACCTTCAGAAAGTAAAAAAAGGCATCTGCCACTAGTGATGCAAGATAAAACGACCACAACAACGTTATTTTACAGAAATCACAAGTAAAATATGAAGAAATGCAACATCAACAAAACGACTACAAAACACTCTTTCAATGTTTCGTAGACTTCGTTCGTCTGTGAACGTTTTTAAGTTAGAATGGAGGAATCGAAGTACCATAAAACTAAGTAGCGTCATGCACCTGCGGAATCAGTGCTAGCCAGTCACAAAAATTTCCAGCGAGCTCCAGGTTGGAAGCACAGAGGCCCTCTACGCATCGCGAGGGCCACTATTCTGAATATTTGTAGAATTCAAGCACCAACACGAGATACAGAGCAAAGTTGTTGAAATCCTTTATAAGCGCAGACAAGGCAAGTATCACTCGTTTTTCTACTCTCTTCCTGCTTTCTGAATAAATTTTGGCCTGGACGTCTTGTTTCTCCGGTGGAAGACTACAATAGACGATCACCGTATAGTATTTGTCTCCTAGGAAATCTATTGTCTTTGAGGCGTCAAACTGTAGAGGATCACGTCAAGGCATCTGTGTCCCGCGGTATGGAGTGCTGCAAGTAACTATAGTGTCTAGAATATTCGAAAGGTACGATTCTGCGGATTAACATAATAGACACTGATCATCACAAAGAGGAAATAGTTTCTCGTCGATTTATCAATGAAACAATGCGTGGAGTCTCCTTACACTGGCGCACAATTCGGCGATGACGAACTTAATACGTTACGACATAATCACCTTGGAAGTCAGACAGTGAATGTAGTAAGTTCTTCAAATACCCGGATTCTGGGAACAGAGGTGGGAGATGTACGACGATGCCAGCACGGCAGTGTTTTCCGTGTATCTGTCTGTCTGGTGTGGTGGTGACGTGCTATGACATGGGACGGGAGCAGCAGCAGCAGAGGCTGCGTGGTTATGCACGTGCGCTGGGCAGGTGTGGCGTAAGTGAGTGGATACTCGCAGAGTTTAAATACTTATTGTATCGGTGTGGTGTCTGTTCTTTCCGACGTCTAAAAGAACAGTCACCACACCAATACAATAAGTATTTAAACGCTGCGACGGCGTTAGCTTCAGTTATTTCACCGCAGATGCGGTCAGACGTCCGACCTCGCACGGGAATCCGTAATGGCGAGTTTAAGAGGGCATGGGCGATAGGGGCGCTACAACCATAGCGTGCGACTTGTGAGAATTTGAGACGGACGGGAGGCGAGCACGGGTGGCCAAGTGGTTAAGGCGACCGCTGGCTCGAAGCGGGAGACCCGGGTTCGATTCCCGGTCCGGCTCACATTTTCACTTGTCGCCATTGCTTAACATCGATGCCCAATTGCGGACACTGTCAATCCTTTCTTTCCTACCCTTCCTTTAACAATCATTTGCGAGTACCCGCCGGCCGCGGTGGCCGAGGGGACTGAGGGGACTGGAGCAGTCACGGTCTGCACGGCCACTATGGTCGAGGGTTCGAATCCCCCCTCGCGCATGGATATTTGTGCCGTCTTTATTATAAGCTAGTTCATAGGTAGTTTGTAAGTTTACGGACTGATGACCCCGTAGTTAAGTCCCATAAGATTTATACATATTTCAACCTTTTTTTTCCTGTTTTAAGCTGGTCAGAGAGCGCGACATCCATCATAGATGGCGGCAGCAGACCATGAATTGTCCAGTATAGTGCCGAGCGCCACCCGGGCACAACTGGGAACACAGGGTGCTCGAGTGTTTAGAGTGGCCAAGACAGAAATCTTGCTGCAGTAGACAGTTAAAGTAATTTGTCTCTACTTAGCCTGTAGTGTAATTTCATACTCATAAGGTATGTAGAGTGAAACTTTCATCCTGCTGTGGCTAAACCATGTCTCCACCATATCCTTTCTTGCAAGGTTTGCAGGAGAACTTCTGTGAAATTTGGAAAGTAGGAGGCGAGGTACTGGCTGAACTTAAATTGTAAGGACGGATCGTGCGTCGTGTCGCGATAGCTCAGTAGTAGAGCGCTTGCTCGCGAAAGACGAAGGTCCCAGGTACGAGTCCCGGCACACAATTTTAATCTGCCAGGAAGTTTCATAAGGTATTTACTTTTCTGCATTAATTTATCAAATAATTTCTCTTTATTTTGTGTCTTTTATTGTGCAGTATTATTAGCGTGAGTATTATTGCGGTATTGATATAATTCGTCATGTCCTTTTCCAATAACATTATTACTCCTATACTTGATTGTATCATTGATTTCTTGTCCTTTGTAAAAAAAAGTACCGTACAAAGGAATAAATAAATACCTTCCCAAATGCAATAAACAATTACAAATGCTAATTACTTTTTTACAATCTTTATGCCGTAAGTGATTACAAATTTCAGCTAGGGAGAGCATAAATACTATCAGGGCTATGTAACACAGAAGCACTTCTCTCTTTGTCTCTGCCTTTTTATAACTTGAGGAGTACTGAACGTATCGTCATGAGGTTTCTTTTAATTGCTTCTTTAGAATCCTGCGCTAAACTTAGCCCATGTTTAATGTCAATAGCAACTTGTGAAGTAACTAAAATAAGAATAACATAGAAATGTTTACCGCTGTTTACTGCTTCATAGTTTAAAATTGCAGAGCTCACAAAGACAGACTGATTAAACAGGTGCATTATATGCCTCCTTATGCATACTGGCATGTATGCCACACAATAAAAATAAAACATCACTAGGCATCAAGTCTTGGTTAAAAACGTAAAAGCAATGCCAGGCTGTGTGATGGTGAACCAAGGTCTATTACAAGAGAACCTAACCCAACTACTGAACACTTAAATGAGATAAAATTAGCGATGATCAAAGTATACATGGTGTGAAAATGGTATATCTTAGGCAACCATCATAGCTTATATCTTTGACAAGGTGTCATGGCGACATGCGACATACTGCTTTCTGTAACATGTCGCCATGACACCTTGTCAAAGATATAAGCTATGATGGTTGCCTAAGATATACCATTTTCACACCATGTATACTTTGATCATCGCTAATTTTATCTCATTTATGTGTTCAGTAGTTGGGTTAGGTTCTCTTGTAATAGACCTTGGTTCACCATCACACAGCCTGGCATTGCATTTATCTTTTTAACCAAGACTTGATGCCTAGTGACGTCTTATTTATTTTTATTGTGTGACATGCATGCCAGTATGCATAAGGAGGCATATAATGCACCTGTTTAATCAGTCTGTCTAGTCCGTAAGTGTTTACTACATGAAAATACTAGGTAATATTATGTATTTTTCTTCAGCTTGTTTACAATTCTGTTTCTGTATTTTTATTTAATAGTCTTCCGTGAAGATGGTTTATAACCGAAACCGGTAGAAGTTTGGAAAAATAATAAACAGTTGATGGTTTACAGTATGCTTTTCCTACTCATTTATCGCCCCAACTCCTTTTCGACTCTTATACAAGATGGCTGCCGTGACGTCACTGCCTGTACGCTGATTTAGGCGGTATATAGCCTCTCTCTCTCTCTCTCTCTCTCTCTCTCTCTCTCTCTCTCTCTCTCTCTCTCTCTCTCTGTGTTATTTTGTGCTCGCTGATTAACACAGCGCGGCGCGCCGAGAATCCAACACAGGCGGGCTGCTGAAGCTACACAACACTTGCCGACAACTGTAACGACACGCGAAGTGCACATTAACGGACGTCCGCCAGTTATCGATCTTTAATGAAACAGTCCCTACATCATTATCATTTAATAATGGTTATGCCTCTCAGCGTTCAGTCTTACAAAAATCCCCCCCCCCCCACGATCCCCTATTTATTTCAAAATCATTCTTGACCGAATCCAAGTACTTTCAGCTGGGTCTGCCTCGACTCCTCTTACTCCCTACTGCTGAACCCATCAGAGTCTTAGGTAACCATCCTTCTCCTATGCGTGTAACATGACCACACCATCTGAGGCAGTTCCGTGTAACTGCTTCGCCTATTGTATTCATTCTCATTTTCTTTTCAGTTTGAAAGTTCTCTTCACAAGCGTTCAAAATAAGCGATTGTTATAATACCACATCGCGATCTTAGCATTAGGATCTCCACATGTCAGTCATTCATATATATTTTTTATTATTTGTTATAATTGTTAGGCGGCAAGAGGTAATGTTAAAATATGCCTCCCAATGTTAGTATGGAGTAAGTCAGATTTGAACAGTAACTTTGTCAAGAATAATTAATATTCAGATTATGAACATTACTTAAGGAGAAATCGGTATTGGTACGAACTGTAAGCTGAAACAAAGATATTGTGTAAGAAATCTATAATTGTGAGGAATTGAATTCCAGAACTGTGAATCATTCTACGTATGTCTTTTTCAAGTGAAAAAACTGTGAACTGACCTTTACGAAAATGTAGACAAGTGATCTATAAAAAGTGTCTTTACAAGTTTATTTTGTAATTAGAAACCTTAACAGCATCTCTGGAATAGTGTCTATAAATAATATGACTCTTAAATAAATCTTGTGTGTGAAATGAATAAATTATTAGCTTCGAGGCGAAAGAGACCCAGAGTAAAATTTTAACTCCAAGGACAATATCATCATAAACTGTGAAATAGAGTCTTTTCTGTAACTAGCTCCAATTTAAACTAACTAACCGGGAAAAGATAAAAGTTTGAAGTATCGTTACACCAAATATCAAACCCCTGAGGAAAAAGAAATTTCAAGTTCTATCTTCACAAAAATGTAAGTTAAAAAGACAGGCTGAAATAAAATTAGATACTGTGCAGTTTCTCATGCTAAATAGAAGACAGCAAATTATTACGCAAAAGAAAAAAAGAGTAAGTAGGAGTACCAACCTACCATTCCAACAGACAACCCAACTAAAATTCAGAACCTATTTATTCTATACGGATTAAAAAAAACTAAGTGCAGAGGAAGCCAGTTACAGCGTCCGTTCAGACGCTGTTGCAAATACATTAGCATTGTAAATTGACAGGATTTCGCCGTGAATTGCGAAAGTTTGGACATACAGTACTTGACTGCGGGATTATCAGTCGCTAAACTTACAAACTACTTATGAACTACCTTATACTAAAGACGACACAAACAACCATGCCCGAGAGGGTTTCGAAACCCGGATGGGGAACGGCCTCGCGCATCGCAGCATAGCGCCTCAATGAGCTCGACAACGTGTCCCATCATCTATCCCTTCTGTTAGACAAGATATGCCAGAAATTTATTTTCTCCGCAATTCTGTTCAGTTCCTCTTCATTAGTTATGCGATTTACCCATATAATCTTCAGCATTCGAGAGCAGCAGTACATTTCAAAAGTCTCTATCATTTTTCTGTCTGAACTTCTTATCGTCCACGTTTCACTCCCGTACAAGGCTGCATTGGACACAAATTCATTGCTTCTTATTTATCGTTAATGTCTTGGGCATGTTTCAGACGAAAAACCGTCTCAGGGTTTCTGAATTTATATTTAAATTGATATTTATATCATCTTAACAGGAATGTTCCACTATGTCCATTGCCGAGGTGCTATTCCGCTGCATGGAGAGCCTTGGCAGTAGTGGCAATTATGTATGGAACACAGAAGCTGAATTAAGGTTTGTGATGTGGAGGAAAGTCGTGCTTAGACTATTCCGAGGCGCCTTAATCGTTAGTGGTACGGTGGTCTAACGGTAAGACGTCTGTCAAGTAAGAATGGAGATCCGGTTTCGATTCCCGGCCGCATCACAAATTTTAATTCATTGCTTCACTCTTATCTTTAATGACTTTAATATTCAATGTTAAGATATCTCTTCTTCTGAAATGCTTTTCTTCCCTTAGCTATTCTGTGTATCTTCGCAATTGTGGATTCAGAAATTCCTTTCCTACCCAAGTAACAAAAGTTCTCTCCTACTTTTATTGACTCTTTACTCAATATAATTTCTTCAGCATCGCCTGATTTTTCGTGGACTACTTTCGATTACCATTGTGTTCCTCTTGATGATGTTCAACTTATACTCTCCTTTGAAGACAGTGTCTGTGAATTGCGCTTCCAGGTCCATTGCATAGTTTTTAACTTTTCAGATGGAACTTTTAATTCCTTCTCCAAGTTTTTGTTTGCTTTCCTTCACAACTTGCGTAAAGATTGGGGAAAGGCTACAGCCCTGTCTTACTTCCTTTTCAACCACTGCGGCCCTTTCATCCCCTTCCACCCTTATAACTGCTGGCTAGATACCGTGCAAGGACCGACCGAATATTTGGTTTCGGCCACTTTCGACCGACCTAACATCAGCCGAATCTTCGACTTATCAAAGCAAATAAATTATTACTTTATGCGTATTTTTCATTGTTGTGGTCATGTCCAGGCCCTAGCATTTCGTATTATCTACTTGGCATGTCAATTTTTTTATGGTGGCTATACAATAGTGTGTCCTTAATTCGATGTGAACGGGACCGGTACCGCCTCGGACTTTCGAAATGTGTGCGAAAAAAAAAGTAAATCGACCTTGAAAAGAATACAAAAAATCCTTTTTTTAAACAATGTGGCTGAAAAGGCATTTATATTGTCAGCCTAAAGGTTTCCAAGTCGTAACTACATATTTCCCAATATAATAGTGGAGTGCCTTTTTCATGTAAAGACAGAGTGTACCCGCAGATTTTGTTTTGTTTTATGAAGCTCTGATTTATGCGAAACTCTTAATTCCGAGACTCGAAATATGGAGTCTCCACTGTATGGAGTTCAGTTTACTTCTACTCTAAATTACTTTATTTTTTATTTTATTTTTTATTTATTTTTTATTTTTATTTTTTTTTTTAATTTTTTTTTTTTTTTATTTTTTTTTATTTTGAAGGAAATGTCACAACAAGGAGAATGGAATCCAATTTGTAAGTCTAAACCTGCTCGCCTCCAATGTCGTCTTCCACGGCTTCATGTTAGGCTTACACACACTGAAGAAGGCTTAATACAGGTGATCTTGCAAAATGTGGAATAACTAGTGATTTACAGAACAACGTAAGTTTACCTAAATTTTAACTTACTTACGCAACTTCCTGGCAGATTAAAATTGTGTGCCGGAACCGGGACTCGAACCTGGGACCTTTGCCTTTCGAGGGCAAGGGCTCTACCACTGAGCTACCCCGACGCGATTCACGGTGCCGCCCCACAACTTCAATTCTGCCAGTACCTCGCCTCCTACTTTCCAAACTTCACAGAAGCTCTCCTGCGAGGCTTGCAAGACTAGCACTCATGGAAGAATGGATATGGTGGCGGCATGGCTTAGACACAGCGTAAGTAAGGGATGTATCCAGAATAGAACATTCACTCTGCAGCTGAGTATGCGGTGGTATGAAACTTCCTGGCAGATTAAAATTGTGTGCCGGAACCGGGACTCGAACGTAGGACCTTTGCCTTTCACGGGCAAGTTCGAGTCCCGGTTCCGGAACACAATTTTAATCTTTCTTTCTTACTTACTCAAGTTTATTTTATGGTTTCGGCCGCAAATCATGTTTCGGTCGTACTCTAGTTGTATGCTACATTCGGTTCCCTATATTTTACTCCCGCTGAGTTGAGAATATTAGGGAGGGTGTTCAGAAATGGCCGACCTCGTGGTTACCCCTGCAGGGCCGTCGTCTTGAAAAGCCGGAAACTGATGTTAAGGAGAGTGTCCCGGTAATAAAGCGTGCGGTCGCGGCGTTTCCCGGAATGGCACGGAGCGGGCGGGTGCTATCGCGCTGCGCCGCCGCCCAGGCGCGCAGAGCAAATATTTGTGTGCGGGGGAGGGGGGAGGAAGGGGGGAAGGGGGCAGGCCGAGGCGGCGTTTATGGCGGCGTTTAATAGCCAAGGGGGCGGCGGCAGCGGCGGCCAAGGGCAGCCGGCACTGCAGGTACCGCTCCATACACCACCGACAAGGCTAACGAGTAGCAGCGTCTATATGTTATTTAAAAGAATCCCCTGTCACCTTGTTTCTCGGCGATCGACTCCGAAACTACGCAACTAATCTTCATGAAATATTTCACAGTGTGTGAATTCTCTCTTATTAATAATCACAATATTTTATTGTACAATTTTTTAGGTTGTGTAAATTGACTAGATAAAGGTCTCCCACAGGGATCTGTTCTAGCACCAGTACTCTTAAATTTCACAAACCAACCGGAACATTAACCAAGTTCATGTGTTAAGATTACCTGACATAGTCGGTTTTGGAGGCGATCTGATATGTGCCCGGAAGAACAGACGCCACTTTGGTTGCTGCAGTTATTATCTATTCATATTCACGGAATGTATGACATTAACTGCGAATGAGTAAAGTTGAAAATTTATACCCAGCCGGGATTCGAAGACGGGTCACCTGCTTTCTAGGCAGTTGATGATCGCCGTGTCCCCAGTGGTGTAGGGGTCAGCGCAACTGCCTAGAAAGCAGGAGACCCGCCTGCGATTCCCGGCTGGGTCCACATTTCCAACTTTATCCATTCGCAGTTAATGACATACATTCCGTGAATATGAATAGATAATAACTGCAGGACACGTCCGAAAGGACACCCCCCACACACACACTAATAATATATATATATATATATATATATATATATATATATATATATATATATATATATATATATATATATATATTATGTGTGTGTGTGTGTGTGTGTGTGTGTGTGTGTTATACAATTTGCCGATGACGGGCAATGATCCTTTCTTCAGTGCGGAGGCACTCTTAGGCTCTTACTCTTACGGCAATCAGTACTAAAATCAGTACTAAGTGACTACGATGCGTCGCAACACTTTGTCAGACATCCTATTGCCCTGCGAAGTGCTGCAATTCGACATAGCGAGCACTCAAGACGTTCAAACAGCCCTGCACCTATATTGAGCCATGCTTCCTCTATAATCACAAAAAATTGGGAAAGTGGTGTATGATTTTGTGCGCAGCTGACATATCGATTATGCCCCATAGATATTAGATGAGATTCAATCCGGGCGATCTGAGAGACCAAGTCATTCGCCGGAATCGTCCAGAATGTTACTTAAAATAATCGACAACTGTTTGTAGGAGTCATGATGCGTTGTCATCGATTAAAAGTTCCACCGTTGTTTGGGAATCTGAAGTCCAAGAACAAATGGTCTCCAAGTAGACGAGAATAATCATTTTCATTGAGTAATTCATTCAGGTGGACCATAGAATATAGTCCATTTCACTCTAGTATCAAGTCACCATCCTCCGAGTGCTTTGTTGACAACTTGCGTTTATCAGTTCTCCGCCGCACCATGAAGCGTTACCGACCGAAATCGGGGATTTATCTGACCAAGTCACGGTTTGCCAGTCTAGGTTTCAACCAGTACGGTCAGCAGCTCAGGAGAAGAGATGAAGCACGTATTGCACCATTTACGATTCGTGTGGTCAACTATATGGTAAGTACGTCATAATCCTCCCAGATCTTGGGGACTTATAATAAACTAGCTGTAAAGCCAGAGTCCTCTGGCGTTTATTTATCCTACACTCTGATAGTCCACCTGCCCTTCCTCTCTCTCTCTCTCTCTCTCTCTCTCTCTCTCTCTCTCTCTCTCTCTCTCTCTCCGTTTCCACCGTTCCCTCTCTCGGCGGCAAAGTTTTCTGCAAGGTACCTTTTGTCATCTACCATACAGTCATTTATGTATCCAGTGATCTTCCTCTTGGTTTAAAGGTCATGTGTGCAAAACTTCATACAGACTGCAGCATAATTATGTTTAGAAAATAAAAAAGTCCGTAAGTTAAGTACCCTCCAGCATGAATCGAACGAAATTTTATACAGACAGTGACACTGCTCTTGTTTTTAAGGTAGACTGTGCAAAATTTTATCAATATCGGAACAAAACACTAGATTTCTATGGAATAGAAACGCAGGATCACATTGAAAAACGCACTTCGTTGTCCTCAGATATTCCAGTTTTATTTCATAGAACCCTTGTTCTGAGACTACCGAAAACAGAAAAATAAGGATCTATGAAATCGGTCGAGCAGTTCTCAAGTTATGGCGAGACCAAGGTATTTAGGAATCCATTTGTATATTTCAAAGTACCTACCGCATGCAACGTATGAAACTTCAGGTAGACGGTGACCTCCCTCTTATTTTGAAAGTCAAGAGGGCGAAATTTCGTGAAGATCGGAATGAAACTATAGATTTCGTGAGTCTGTAGGAGAAGTATGCTCCGCCATGCACCTATCACTAATTACTTCCTTAGCTGACGTTTTCTACCTATAAACTACATTCCTGCCAAATTTCAGCATCATAGGAGAAGTACTTTTCGAGATTTCGTGTTTAGTCGGTGAGTGAGTGAGTGAGCTTTCGCTTTTATACAGATAGAGATTAAGAAAACAGATTGCTTAATTTTGGATGCAAGAGAATTAAGGGAGACATCCAGACAAAAATTAAATAGTAAAATGCAAATTTGTAATGCAAAATTACTAGATACAAGGTCGAGTCTGATGCGACAGTTTTACGGTATCTACAGCGAAACTGCTGTGAACGGTAGACTTCTTTTCGTTTCATTATTTACGGGTGAGGGATGTCAGTTACAAAACGCTTCATAAACGCCCGAAATTACACGCATACGTTGTTGCAGGTCCCTAACAACTCCCATTTTCCAATAATTGACGCATAAATCTTGATATTCTGGCTCATTATTTATGACGTCTTATCTCCTGAGCTGTGTGTCGTGCTCTTTTCTTTTTAGGTCAGGAACCTTCGTGGGCGTACGGTGAACAGTTCGCCAAAGTTTCACTGCAATCGAATGAATGGGTTATGAACACAGAGGACATACAGACATATATGTTATATTAGTGCTCTTTGTGTGTTTCTGTTTACGATATCTAAAATTGAGGCCGAAATCGTACAATCGTACATAAAATGAACAAAACGGTAGTTACTAGTGTTGCGGCGTCGTCGTCATTCGCCACAACACCGGCGGTCTCCACACTCCGCCACGCCACGAAAAGACGAAGATGCGGTACCTCGCGTCACAGTACTTCGACCGCTGGGGCGCCTCAAGTCTAGTACCTCTGTCCTCGCGCCGGCCAATGAGAGGAGTATAGCGGAGGACTACGTTCTGTCTAGGAGTCAACGGAGCAAGGACAACGAGCCAGCTGTCGTGACAACCCGAACACTACTAGTAACTGATGTATTACATAACTGTGTGCTATGTAATAGACCGCAAGCACATAACATGAAAGTTGAGCATTTGTATCATTCGTAATAAAAGTATATGTGAACTAATCGGTTCTTTCAGTTGCAGACCTTGTCCACAATCCTCTGCTAGTCAAGGCCCACCTTCCGAACCTACCGTTCACAGAACAGCATCCCGAAACGAATATACAAAAACTATCATCATAAATTCATTTTACAGAATTCATTGGAGCTGTGGATCTAACCAAATTACAATGGAGAGTCATATGCAGTGTTGCCAACTTAGTGGATTTTCCACTAAAACTGGTGGTTTCTTCCCTCCTTTCAGTGGAGAAATATGGGTCCTAATGGCTGGTGGATTTTATAGTGGTTTAGAAAAATTGAGTTACTGAAAATGCAATCTCAAACCACTACGCTGTTTATGTGTTTCGAAAATTTTACTTTTATACGTAAGAAGACAGTGATGCATTACAATATAACATGAAACGAACCATCACACTCCACATATTACATACTGGATTCCCTGAAAAATTAGAATTATTTAGTAGCAGCTAGTTCATTTCACGAGGGAAGGCGGTTTGCGCAGGTTCTGGGAATGCAGCAATCAATTTCAAACAATGGGTGCTGACTTATTTCATTGTCGCTCCGAATAACCACTGAACGCTTCTCGGCTCACGCAGTGTGCATCATGGCACATGAGCAGAAAAAAGTACTCGACTGTCGGCGTTCGTGGTGTGCACTGTACAGTATTGTGATTCTCCGTGTATGGTATTATTTCGCGACATCATACGTCTATAACTATGCCGAAACCACAATAAATGCAAAAGTTTCAGGATTCTTGGCTTCAAGCCACACATTTGAAAGATTGGCTTCAAGTTATTGAAAGAACGACGGGTCGGGTAGCGAAGTGCAAATTTTGTGTTACAACATTAACGAGTCACTTTGGAGATTTGAAGTCTCAAGAGGTGTCAAAGAAGCATGTACAAAATAAAATGGTAAGCAATATCTTTCTTTTGTTAAATTTTAGTTCCTATCCCAGCGGCCTTGCGTGATAATGTTGGCAACGGATGCTGAATAGTGACAATGTTATTGGCGTGACAACGCGAATATCTTGTCACGAAATCTCTGTTTTACTAGGGAAATTAATTTTATTGGTCGGAATAGGATACATTCAACAGCCTGTCAACAATAGAGTCACTGTTATTGGGCAATTTGAATAAAACACAGCATTTACTAATGATTGTGAATATTGTATTACCTTAGAATAAAGGAAAAGAATTATTAATAGATTCAACGTTTTCTTTCTTTCTTAATTTAAAAAACATTTAGTGGAAATAAGAAGAATTATATAATTTCAACACTGTATATTCTTAATTCGTATTAGTTAGACTATAAGCTTATTTCGACTTAAAAGTCATCTTCAGGGGTTACGCCACATTCTGTTATGCTGTAAATTTCGATATTATTGTGACGTGATTTTTCTTATTGACATTTATTTGACAGTACTACAGAGATGTAGTATGTTTACATCATTTGCAGAGTGCTGTCAAATAAATGTCAAAATCCGTAACTTGATAAAGATCTCGGATGACAACACAATATTATAAGTTACGTAATATTAATATTATATATGAAAAAAATCACGCCACAATAATATCGAAATGCACAGCATAACAGAATGTGGCGTAACACCTGAAGATGACTTTTAAATTGAAATAAGCTTATAGTGTAACTAATAGGAATTAAGAATATACAGCGTTTAAATTACATAATTCTTATTAAAATGTCGATGTACGACGTCACTAACACTGTGGACCCTGCAGATAACAACTTTAGTGGAAATTTTAGCGATTATGAGAGTAGGGGCATTTTTGTTAGTGATTTTCTAGTGGTTTTGCATTTGAAACTGCTGAGCAGCTCACTTTAACTGTTGGCAACACTGGTCAGTTGCAATTGAAATTTCTTCAAATGCTCAAATGTTTGTACAGCTTATGGGACATAACTACGGGGCCATCAGTCCCTAAACTTACAAACTACTTATGAATTACCTTATACTAAGGACGGCACAAATATCCCTGCCCGAGGGGGGGGGGGATTCGAACCCCCGACCGTACAGACTGTGACTGACGCGCCACAGAACGCTCGGCCACCGCGGCCGGCTGAAATTTCTTAAGGGGAATAAGCTAGACGCTTAATTAATGAAACACAAGAAGTAAACACGTTTTAATATATTAAAATTTTATACTAAATCGCTCCAGGCAGATAGTCCGAAGTACCTGACAGTTTTGAATGGTTCTATTTATTGAGTATCGAATATTAACAAGTGTTTACGAGATTAGAAGAATTGAAACTATCCTGAACAGGACCGTTTATCGCCATTTCGGTTTTGTGCAGAGCAAAAATGCCAACAAGTAAAAGGAAGCGGTCGACGTAGTGGGAGAGAGATTTCTGCGAGGCAGACGCCTGCGTGTGTGTGTTTGCAGAGTGAGCGTCGCCTGCCTATTGTCGTCCCCTGCACGTGGCGGCCACATGTGCAGGCGGCGGCGCCCGACGTCACAGAGAGCCGAGGAATGCGACGCCGGCCACTAGTCTGAAGCCACACACACTCATCTTCATTAAAATACTCTGCCCCCGCAACTCGCGTGCCACTGCTGTAGACGCTACGGTCCCCTCCATTCCGTTTCTCCGATTAACATACTGGACCTGCACTCGGCACAGGCGGACTCAAAATCCACTCAGTCTACCCACATTCCACTTGTAACATACGCACTCCGCTAGTCACGTAATTATTCAAATTGCTGGAATTGTATGGAAGGCGGGGAGAAACTCGTGCAGGCGGGCGAGGCGCGCAGCTTTCGTTTCGGAAGGCCAGTCCGGCGAACAGGTAGCCTGAAGACTCTTCTGACGCTGGTGGACAATGGCAAACCGAAGAACATGGGTGAACCCATGGTTCTAAGGACAGCTGAGGCGACAGGGACAGGTTTTAACGGGTACTATCTTTACTTACACAATGAATGTTATGTTCTCCTAATTCTGAAGGCATCTAGGATGTCATAGAAAATTAGGTGCGTCTCAGAAACCAACAATATTTTTAATAGCGTCGAAACTACAAAAGTAAATGGTCACAATATATACAGCAAAATTAAACTCAAAATTTTAACTTTTGAATGTGTCATGCACTTTCACCCAGTTATAATGTAGACCAGTAATTCCAAAAGTGGTCTACATAGATCCCCAGGGGTCTATTGCAACCTACAAGGAGTCCACGTCAGCGAAAAAATAATTTGGAGGTCTATTTGTTGTAAATGGGGGTCCAGGATACTGGTTCACATTTAGGAAGGTTGCAACCAAAGTTCAGAATTATTGTCACAATGCTGAAGCTTGGTCCTGTTCGCTTCATTGGCTAAGTGACAAGGAGGAATTCTGTATTTCCTCTCACCTGCTGCAGGCCAGTAGTCAGATATTTATTTGTTTGTGTGTGTGTTTGCGGGGGGGGGGGGGAATTAGACAACTATGACGTATATATTCTAACTTGTAAAGAATTTTTTGTAGTCCACTCTTTTACAGTTAAAGTTATCAAAGCTAGTAGCACTATATCAGGCGTGAAAACACATTTGAAGTTAGGAATTCGTACAAAATAGAATACGCAAAAGACAGGGGTCTACACAGGGCAGAAAAAGTGGAGAAGGGGGTCTACGAGCCAAAAAAGGTTTGGAACCCCCGATTTAGATGATAGCAACACACTTGCATCTATTTAAGGGATTATTACACTCGTTACATCAATTTATTACGGAAATATAGTCAGATCATCGTATCATGCACAGTTAACTTAGCAATTGCAAACAGCATGAAATGCACTTCTCGTTTTTGTGTACTATTTAATGAATATTCGTCTATTTCATAGATCATTTGTAATGCTGATAAAGTCCCAAGGTAACTGAATGTTTGTAACTTTTGTATTTAATATTGTCAACATGTTAGTGCCGCGCAGGAGCGGCCGTGCGCTCTAAGCCGACTTGCTGCGGAATGCGCGTCCGCTCCCGTCGGATGTTCGAGTCTTCCCTTGGCTATGGGTGTCGTGTCTGCGTTGTCCTTAGCATAAACTATTTTATGTAGTTTTTAAGTCTACGGATTGATGACCAGTTTGTGGTCAGGTGAAATACTTCTACTGTTAGTGTGGAGAGCTGCCTGAGACTATAAAAACACTTTTGTCTCTTCTTAGACGAAATGCGACAGTGTAAGAATATGCGTGGCAAACAACCGCTCTGTCGTTGCTTAACTTTGCCAAGGACTAATGAATGCCTGGATTATGAACTTTTCACTTTTTCCAATTCTGAAGATTGTATGTGAGTCCAGACGAGAATTTACGAGTGTTGGTATGTTACTAGTCTAAGATTTAAACTATTTTCAGCTGACGATTATTTCGTCGTGTGTCATCGCGAAATGAACTCTAGTGCCTGAGCACCGTCAATGGTTGTTTGCTTGAGGATTTTTTTAACGCATCGGTTCTCCTAATTTTGTAAGATTTATTTCTACATAATACTTTTGTTTGTGTATTAATACTCACATATTAGCCTATACATAGCTTGCTTCATTGTACGACCACCGGTACAAGGTACTATTTGCAGCTATCGTAGCTGTATGCATGAAACTAAACGTGTAGTGCAGCAATACCTTGGGACCCTACGTCAGTGTTTGTGTGTATCTGCATTTGGCAATAGGTGGGAATACGTACTGCATCCAGGATCACTGGCGAACGTGATCGCCTAGGTGGACCACGTGTTGCAGTATGCCAACTCATAAACGCTGCATGGGTATACTGCCTTCCGAAACTTTTAATGCGGTACAACCAGGCGTCAACAGTAACATGCGTCTTTTAAGGGGAGCATTCGGCTGGAACATCATTTACATCGATGACTGTGCGACCGCATGGAACTGCGCTCTAGAGGAGGGCGTGAACTGGCCGGTCTGTTCCATTGACTTCAATGCCATGTGGGATGCTTGAAGAAACCGTGTTGCAGTTGACCCGTATGCACAAACGGCCATCCAACAGTTGCCAACTGCTCTGGGGGAGGAATGCAACTTCATGCCACAACAACTTACCTTGTGTCCAGGTTGGGAGCACGGTGCCGTGCATGTACGGCCGTCCTTGGTGGTTACACCCTACCAGGCATCAAGTCTCACCTTTTGTAAGGGGACAGGCAGTTATTTCTATACTCTTCACATACCACTGATTATACACTATAAGTGTTTTTTAAGCAAACCACTGGCCACCTACACCGTAGTTGGTTAATCTATGTTTTCTACTCCCTAATATCCCACTGCTGTGGTGCTACAGGTTGTGCCAGTGAAGACAAACCTACTTTCAGCGGCCAGCTTACCGAGCGAAACCCAATGAGCATGCTGTAAAGCACAGACGTTTTGAGGGCACCCAATGCACGACCGCAACGGCTGTGCGATAAGAAAGAAATCAGAGCAAAATTAAATATGTTATCCCGATAACGGAATCGAGTTTCCAGTAAAATTACAAACTCCCCGATACCAATAACAGACCGGACGGGACCTTAATTAAAAAGTAGCAAAATTATATCAATTAATTTAGGACGGTGTATTAATTTTCACCAACCAAGAAGCATCACAGAATGATTGATTACTTAGAGGACAATGGAATGGAAGGGACAAAGTAATTTCTACATTACCCGTTTCGTTAAGCTAGAAATTGCTCATAATGGAAAATTCCCTGTAGCCGTTAAATTTAAAAGTAACCGGAAGCCACACCGTGGCGGAAGCATAACAGCTTTGTCCCGCGCTCCAAAAGGTGTTCCAACCTGAGTGTCCGAGACACAGTGCCGCCCGCAAGGGCTAAGCTTCTCCAACGGTTTCTCTCCGCTACCTGTAATGTTGGCTACAGGGACTATTTCTTAACAGCGGAAGCACACTGTGGTGCCGCACCCGGCGAACAGACACGCACCGCCATTCAGTTGCAGAGCTTGTAAGTAGCCACCTCGCGGACAGTCTTGGGCGGAAGTTTCCGCCCATTTAGGAAAGTGTGACTTTGAGGACCGTCCGCGTCTGTTACAATGAAGGGCGAGTGGACGCATCCGGTAAACTTGTCATTCAGTTTACTGTGAGGTAAGCTTGGCCGTTTGGCCCCTGCTCTGGTTATAGTATTACGACTTCATGGCTAGCAACATTCTCTCTGATTCAACCACTCTCCACTCTCTCTAGGGACTGCAAATGTATCTGTATAAAATGTGCTTAGTTCTTGACTGTTGTTAGTAATTCCTTGACCTACAGCAAGGTAGTTTTGTGGCAAAATAGCCTTATTTGTGAAACAATATTAAACATCCAACAGGGCTACCTCAAATTCGTCATATTTATTAATGCAGATTTCACCACAATTCTGCCTATTCGTTCTGTAACTTTCATACTGTCCTCTTTTCAATTAATGAATCTTCAATAAGGCGACGAAACACCTGCCAAGAGAAGAACTCCGAGGCCTTTACGGTCCAAGGACAGCAGATCAGCAGGTGATTGTAACTTCCTGTCTGAGAGGAAAGGTTATAGGCAGCAACCCTTCTTGCTTCATCTTCTTTCGAAAAACTTCACCAGTGTGCATGCCCCTGGCACTTGGCAGGCCAATTCCCTTTATGTCACCACTGCGCCCCCCACTATCCCCCCCCCACACACACACACGCATAAAAATTGTCGCTAATTTGTTTTAATCTACGAAAGAAGAAGAAAAGCTACAGCTAACTTAAGTCTAGGTCATGATCGGTTTTGCTACATCTAACCCCTGAATCCAGGGGGTGGCGAATGCTGACATTTCTGACGACCAGTCCACCCCTTGCGGCATGGCTGATGTGGCTGTCTGAGTCGTGTAGTTACGTCAAAGTCAGGTGTTCCTGATGTACTGGAGCACCTTATTACAGATCTCGTTGGCAAGAGAGTCAATTATTTGGAACGTGTCTGGTTTCCTGATAAGCTCGTACGTGTTGTTATTGGGCAGAGCCCTTCTGAGGTCCGCAGCCACGCCGTCGAATGCAGGACATTAGTTTACAGTATGTTCCAGTGTCCCTACCTCGGCACCACAGAAACAAGCTGGTGTAGCCTGTTTCCTAAACCGGCATAGGTGTGCCGGATAGGATCAATGTCCGGTAAGAAAGTGCAGCATTCCTCTCGAATGTTTGAAAAGCTTCATTTTTAGTCTTTCCAGGACATTTGGTAGGAGAGCATGCGTTCTCCTCCCAGAATCGTCCCCATCTCCCAGGATTGTTGACAGAACTGTAACTCTTTGCGCCTAATTTCGGCCTTGTTTACTGCTGGTTTCCCAAGAATTTCAGAGACTTTTTCCCTGTTCCCCAGTACCAAGCTCCCTGCTCCCTCACCCTGATGTCAAGAGGGCATAACCCCATCAACACCAAGAGAGCTCCGCCAGGAGTGGTCCTGTAGACTCCAACTGAATGGAGGAGGATGTTACACTGCGCTCGTCTCACGGCCACGGCAGCTGTCACGCTCATGAGCCTGTGGGCGCACACTGGAGACCCATAGCCCACGATAGACGTCAGTATGCTGTTATGGTACAGTTGTATGAAATCGGGTTGGAGGTGAAACCTCCGGTGCTCAATCCCAGTCCCAACCAATCAGTGTAACGCTATCAGTGGTCTCTCAGCAACCGTGTCTGTGTGTGCCGCGAAACTCCAGCGGTCATCAATGATGACGCCGAAGTATCTGGCTTCTTTTCGTCTAATCGTCCATTAATCCTCACTGTCGGATTTCTGCCCAGTTGGCCCTTTAGCAGTAGGTACACCGATTTTTGCGCTGGTATCTGTAATTTTGTTGTGTTGCATCATGCAGTGAGAACCCGCAGAGATCTCTCGATCTTGGGCTCGATGTCTTGGCGACTTCGGATCCCGACAATGAGGAGGAGGTCGTCCGCGTAGGCTCTAGCACGTGAGGATGGTCTTGTAGCTCTCCAAGGAGAGACTTCATGTTTAAGTCCCAGAAGAGTGGCCCCAGGACGTAGCCCTGGGGGCACTCCTTGGTGATCGGTTTACTGATACTCCCGCTAGCCTGTAAGAGATATTTTAGTTCAGGCTGACATATCATGCGAATGTCAGTATCGTACCTAAGTTGTGCACACCAGTGTATTTTAGCCATTCCGGAAGTGCCTCGCGGAACGTTAGTTGCGGCGACGGTTGCCTTTAGAAGAACAAAAGAGTCGCCTGGGAACGCAGACAGGAAGCCAGCCGCCTTATACGCCACCTGTCTGCGCCGTGTCTGACTTCCCAGCTGTGACTCAGTAGGCTGCCTGCGGGAAGCGCCGGGCAGTCTGTTACCGGCTACTCACGAGTAAACGGTGGCATTGCTGACCAGTAAGCAAAAGAGAAAAAAATAAAAAAATAGAATTTAAAAAAGGCATCACTGCTCGCTGTGTCGAAAGCAATAGCAACTTACAAACATCTGAAATAGATTACGTTATTTTCAAAATTTCCTGGTTTAAAAATTATTAGATAAAAGTATTTTACATAATATAGTAGAAGTAACAGCCAACAAGTTGCAAATTAACGTTTTATAAATTTTACCGCGGTTTCTATCGATAAAAATCAATCTTCAGATTCACATGGACCTATAGTGAATAAGAAAGTAACAACAAGCAATGCCATAGAATGTTTACCTATAAAATTACGAACTTGTGCGTCCTGAAAAGGACTTCTTGGTTGTTTGCTCTGCACTCTTTGACCGAACTGCCCGAAAAGGCCTCCCGGTCTCATCTTGTTGCAGTTACTTATTTAGCACTACCCAGGGCGCACGTGTGACTTAACGTATGTCACGGACGCGAGTACAGCACAAATGGGGCTGGGTAACATCTCACGAGTGTGACTGTGGAGCTGCCCTACAAAGAATAAACCATATTGTAGGTGAATGCCCGAAACGAGCCTTTGGTGGATCAATAAATAACATCCACTATGCATTACCTGGAGGGCTCAACTGGATCACCTGTTTGGACTTAGAATTCTAAGAACATGTGTACTCTGTACATAATTTAATATAACACTATACATATGATCCTGTACATATATTGTACTTGTCATACATATCTTACAACGTATACAATTACAACTATGTACCTGAACCAAGCTCTGTATTATCATTTGATAACTCATAAATTATATAAAATTACAAAAAAATTTTAGTCTCCAGGAAACAAGTACTTATATTCTTATTGTGGAAAATTTACCTTCTTATTCACTATAGGTGCATGTATCTTCTGAAGAAGATTTATTTATATCTATCTAAACCGCGGTAAAGTTTATTAAGGTTTAATTTTCAACTGGTTTGCTGTTACTTCTACTACTGTGTGCAGCCATGTTTAAGATAGTAAAATAACTTTCAATAACGATATTAATGAAAGTATCCATGCATACTGTAATGTTTTCTAAGCGAGCAGTTCCCAAAAAGAATATGAAAATTTATCACCAGTTTAAAAACAATTATTAGTTATAACAACGCAATTTATAAGCCCGCTGTTATAAAGAACACATGCCAGACTGCAGCCTCGACATTGACGCCAAGAAACGTTTCAGATATAGGCAATTCTATAAAACACAACCCCATCTAATCTTGAGCAATTTTCTTGACGAAACTGTTAATCGTCTACCTTTCAGTTCCGTAGAAGGCTACTTTGCGAGCAAATGGCTTCAGAAATGGACGCAAGATCCGTTCCTCCCGCGATCAGAAAAAATGGGACTCATTCCTCCAGAGCCCGCAAGGGTTCTGAGAAGGACGGGATTCTTTCCTCCCGTGACCCGTTTAAGCAGGTAGCTTGTGACGGCCCAAGACCAGAGTGTGTGGCCAGCCCTTGTAAGGCAAGCAAAGCTTTCTAGCACATGTTCACGCATATATTCCTACATTGTCCGGTAAAGTAAGAGTGAGAATTAACCCCAAGTAAACTTTACGGTCAGAGTAAACGTACAGTAATATCATTTTGGTTCTTACCATCTGAAGGTTACGTTTTACTGTCAATTAATAAATCTTTGCTACGTATTTAGCACTTAATACACAAGTATGTTTAATACAGCGTCGAATAGTAAACAGAGGACAAGGCAGGCTAATTTTTCTCCTGAGGAAGAAGAAACTCTACTTTCAACGGAGACTGGGGTATGAATTCGTGAACAGAATCAAGTTAACAACATCTATTCTAATAAAACTTGCCTGAATGGGCAATGGGAAAACGCTCCTGAAGGACTTTCAAAAGATATATTTATTGTGAGCAATACTCTCTCACAACAGCCTTCCATGGCTGTTGTCTATTACAAATTGATTTTTGTCTCTTAATTTTCTTGGAAGGCAATTATGCTTGATGGTGGTCTTGTTGAATGTCCAAAACATCACGCTCCTCAATAGAAATTGTTTTATTAGAGCTTCTGCAACCCTTAATGCTGCACGTTCATCGCACTGCACCACTTTTCAACAATTTCTGAAATCCGAATGTGTTACCTTTCACAAGTATCCATTCTACTCACTGAAACTTCAAGTGCGTCGGAAGGACACCTTCACTGTTTAGCGAACTGCCGCAGACTAGCCTTACACGTGAGGCCGGAAACGGCTGGGAGGGCTCCGGACTGGTACCTGTAAGCCATTGTGCAAGTTTGGGAGGAACGAGACCTGTCCCCTCAGATTTGATCTCCAAACACTTTGATCTATGTTTGGTGCTACATCTTCCTTCTTCAGGAACGCTTTACTTCGCCCTACGTCACTTACGTCACTGGCGAAACAGCAAACCAATTTTCCGTATACAATTTCAGAATCTAATTTCACCAGCATTCATTACCCTCAACCCTCTGTATATTCCGTAAAATAGTTCTTTTAAGTCCTGTGGAAAAAAAAAAAGACATCGACAAATGGCAAAGATTTATATTTCTGCGGGCAGGGTAAAGCTGGAAATTTGTGTCCGACGGGAGGCGTGCTTAGGTAGTCCTTGCAGGTGCGGTGATCACGTGTCCCAGTGGTGTAGCGGTCAACGCAACTGCCTAGAAAGCGGGAGAGACCAGGGTTCGAATACTGGCTGGGTACACATTTTCAGCTTTCCTCATGTGAATATGAGCAGTATTAGCTCCTCTTTACTTTAGTTTTCTAATGTACTTCATGTATCTTTAAGAGTTAAGATAACTATGGCTACACAGACATCTCGGATGATGCAGTATTGTTTACGACACCCCTTTTCATTGCTGTACACTAAATCTTAACTTGGATTTGGTCTTAAGTTTATATAAGACGTGACTTCAGGATCAAGTCCTACATTTTTTTTTATGGAGGTGGGTCTTACTTTTGGCTTGTATTTACGGATGTACAGCTGTCGGAAACAACATATTACATGCATATTGTGAACGTGCTGCTCGTCAGCGGGCAGCTCCTGCTGGAGTGAGCAGCTTCCGCCCAGTGCGCCACGCGGTCTGCTTAAGGCCTCTCAGTCGGCTGCGGCCACTTGTCAAGCGGCGGCGCCGTTCCGGCTGTCTCCAGCACCTCGCCCACACGCCATTAAATTTACGGCCGCGCTCTGTTTATAAACACAGTCTGCAGCTATTCGGGTCCAACGTCTACGTCTCTCTCTCTCTCTCTCTCTCTCTCTCTCTCTCTCTCTCCCCCCCCCCCCCCCCCCCCCCCCGTTAATCGTGAGCCTTTCCGTCCTCGCAAGACCCTGACAAATGCCGGCGCCTCACAATTGGTGCTATGTCCCGAGACTCGAATGTGGCAGCCTACGCCCTTGCCCGCTGGTACATGCGGGCATTCCACCTAGGCATGCACAACTCGCCCTCGTTAACACAACTTGCTTGCACAGTCCGACTATGAAACACACGAGGTCATCAGAGACGAAGGGAATGGGACGGACGATCAAGGCGGACAATCGTGCACCCCTACGGGAATTTGAACGCCGTCCGAATAAGTGTACAAGTGTCTTCATTAACTCTTTCAGGGTTGGTCGTACATTTTGTGCACCACCATTCTGCTTTGCATAAATGCATAGTGGCACAGAAAACGTACCACATAATTATGGTGCTCTGATTCCTCCAGCGTGAAAGTTCTTTTCCTTAACCATCCACTGTGTTCCCACAATGATCAACAGGTGTCAGTAATAGTTTTGCTCATCTATGACGATACTTACTTCCCACAGCGTGTACAGTCTTGGTGGTTTCTTTCCTCTGCCGCCAAGTGCACATTTTTTCAGTCTCTACGTTATATATTGTTGATTCATTGCTTTCATACAGGTAAGATAGTGATGTCTATACATTTAGAATCACTGTAAACTTCACGTTTCTTGGATTTATTCCATATAAAATGAATAATTCATGGGTAACCACCATGAATCAAAGGTCTTCCACAGTTGAGGTCGAGGCGCTGCTTTCCACTTCAGTTAATAAGAAAAACACTTTAGGGGAATATTAAAGGATGATGAGTTATTGGGTAAACTCTATGCTGAAATACCGTCAGTCATTGTTCATCAGCTGACGAGGCAGGTTTTAGTGATGACGACCGAGGGTGGGGCTACACTTAATGTACGACTGTTTTTCGAAAAACTTTTAAAAAATTATTATAGTGTTTATTAACATTCCCATTATAACGTAATTTTATAACATTTCACCAGTTTTTTGTAAAATTGTTCAAGAAATAAACGTCTTCTGCAACAAGGGTCTAAATTAGTCTAACATCGCTGTGCATGAAAGAATCATTAAGTCGCTTTCAACGGAGTGTATACGGAAACGACAACCGTTCCTGATGATTGTACACTCCTGTGTATGTTTCATTGGCATTACAAAGTTGTGATTGCTGAAGAATTGACTTTGAAATTCAATTTTTAGTGAGGGTAATTACGTGCCGTTTGTAGCACACACGCTGTCACGACTTTTGTTAAGCAAGTCGTGATATTTTCGTGTGGTTGAACTTTAATTATGAGCGTTATGAACTTCATCTTGAACTCCATACAGATGAAAGGCGTATGAGGATTATATTAATTAGTATTGATTGCGCTTTCTCAAGGGCTGTGTTTCAGTCCTTTTAGTTCACGCTACACTTAAGACCAGGTCTTAGAATCAATGCACTTCCAGAATCAGCAGGGCTGGAAGTTAACCCCTTTCTCCGTAGCGTTCTATATATGATGCTCCGGCGAGATTGTGTATCAGCAAGCTCACCTTAGGATGGCGGACAGTTGCGCCGCTGAAATATTGTGTGAAGTTGACTTTAGTATCTGGCTGCAAACACGAGAAGGTTACAGTAAGTACGCCGGGAAAACCTTTCTGGTCACAGAGATACAGCTGTTAATATGAAATCCAAACAAACGTAGAGCAAATGTAAAGCAAGAAATTTTCACTGGTTTATCCGTCGGTTCTTGGTAGTACAGCATCACACTTAAAAGAAGAATTTTGTTTTTGTTCTACATGTTCATTTCCACATAGTTACCCGGTTTTCAGCTTACTAGGACATATTCAGACTTTAACTACGTCGAAAACCGGTTATTTAAAAAAAAGTCAATATGGTGATCTACCAAGAAAGGAAGAAAGAATCAGCCAAAATATGCTAATCAGTTTGTTGTACATACCGAGAGATGTATCTCTGTACCGAATAAAAATTGGACAGGCGTTATATGAAATTTTAACTGCAAATCGTCTTTATTACCATCGTCTAAAATATTTGCTATTTTTCCTGAAACATGCTGTAGTTAACAGATGAAATATTTGTTTTTGGTGAGCATTACTTGAAGCTTAAATTGAAAGGTCTATATATAAACACCTGAGCTAGTTCATCATATACATAGGCGCCTCAAACAGCAGGGGCTGGAAGTACAGGATATCCAGAAAAGGACTCCCTGATTTCAAAATTAAATACCTCGAAAACAATGATCGCGCCACTACGGTCGGGGGTTCGAATCCCCCCTCGGACATGGATATTTGTGCCGTCCTTAGTTGTAGGTAGTTCATAAGTAGTTTGTAAGTTTAGGGACTGATGACCCCGTAGTTAGGTCCCTTAAGCTTAACAAACATTTGAACAATGATCGATAGAGGAACGCAGTAAACGTTATGTTTATTGTGAAAGCTGTAAGGAGTTTATACAGCAGTTTGAAATAATAGTTACAAAAGCTACTAACAGATGGCGCTGTAATCGCCATTCGTAATGCCTAGTATAAATAGTGATCCGAAGCCCAGAGCTATCAGATCCACTATTGAAACGTGAAAGAAGGTTAGCGTACCGAAGGAAGAGATTAAAACCATGCACTCCATTGAACAACGCGTTTTTCTGGTGCTAGAGTACCACAGGTTAGAAGAGAGTCCTAGGGCAACAAGGCGAAGTTTTCAAGCACGATTTAATGTTCCAAAAGGACCCGATGCGAAAACCATTCGTACGCTCTTCGCAAAATTTCACTCAACTGGGAGCGTAACTGATGATCTAGTCAGACATTTTGGCCGCAAGCAAACCGCAGTTACGCCTGAAAATATCGCCACAGTTTCTGGAATTATTCAGCGAAATCCAATGTCATCCGTCCATAGAATTGCATCTGAATTTGGTTTGAAGCATTGCATCACGCAGAAAATACTTAGAAAGAGCCTAAGCATGTTTCCATTGAAAACTGGTTTACAGATGCACACTTACACCTGAATGGATACGTGAATAAGCAGAACTGGCGATTTTGGGGTTCCTTAAAGCCATATTAGTGTGAAGCAAAACCCCTGTATTATTCTAAAGTTACTGTGTGGGCTGCAGTATACAGCAGAGGCATTATTGGCCCTTTTTTCATTCGAGAAACGGTCACTGGTGTACGTTACGTTGCAATTTTGGAACAATTTGTCGCCACACAGCAAGCGTTAGAGGATCGACCAAGTACTGAATCGTTCATGCAAGATGGAGCCCGACCACATTGGACCGAACAAGTGTTTCGCTTTCTTGAGGAATACTTCGGGAATCTATTCATTGCTTTGGAATAGCCCAAATTCACTGGTGCAGGCATAGATTGGCCTCGATATTCGCCGGATTTGACTCCCTGTGACATTTTTTTGTGGGGCCCAGTGAAAGACATTGTCTACCCGAAGCATCCCTCCACGCTGGACGAGCTTCAATCTGCTATCTCTGTGGCATGTGAATCCATTTCGGTTGAGACACTACGAAATGTGATGGCGAATTTCGTTCTTCGTGTGTGCCACCTCTGTAGTGCCAATGATGAACATTTTGAAAACATTGTGCTGTGATTGTTTGCAAAGAGTGATTTCATACGATTATTTCACTTATGTATGCTGATATGAGCTGTACAACGCCATCTGTTAGTAGCTTTTATAACTATTATTTCAAACTGATGTATAAACTTCTTACAGCTTTCACAATAAACATACCGTTTACTGTATTCCTCTATCGATCTTTGTTTTCGGGATATTTAATTTTGAAATCAGGGAGCCCTTTCCTGGACACCCTGTATGTAATCGCATTTTATAATGAGGACTTTAACACATGTGAGCGACGTAGTTACGCATGAGCTGCACGAAAACAGTTTCACAGTGTCAGTCTAAAACAGAAATGTTTTAATCATCACAACATATCATACACTTTCGAAAAGTGATGTTAACGCGGCGATTTATTTGCTGTAAGTTGACAACAAAAGAAGTAGACGCGTGAAGCTGACGACTCAACAAATGCGTACCGTTTGAACGCTTCTTTGTAGTTCAACGGTGTATCGCAAGGGGCGCTGCAGCTGACAACGACTTCCTTTCTCATATAGAAAGGGCTTTAGAGCTCAGCAGAATTCGTCCAGCCTGCAGGCCTATTTACGTCGGACAGTGGCCAGTGCGCGGCGTTTCTGTCAGGGCACTGAGTTGTTTGTGGGGCAGGCCGCGGGCCCAGCAGCCGAGGAAACAGCGGCCGGCGCCCACTCCGGACAAGTGGCTCTCGAGAAGCGTGCCGGCCGAATGGGGGCTCCAGCCGCCACAATCAATGGCCGCCTCGAGTGGGCCGCAGAACGCGGCGACACTTCTGAGGCCGAGGGGCGCCTGCCGGATGAGGAACCAAACGACGCCGAGATTACCACGACCAATCTCAGCACTAGCTCAGGTCGAACGAGAACAGAGATGGATAACCATCGCAGCATAAGTTCCAAATAAACAGCTAAAAATTGAACTCCTCCATCAAGGCCTCGACAGGTACCGACCGGCCGCCGCGTTATCCTCCACCCGAAGACGTCAACGTTTGCAATATGGAGGGGGACGTGGTCAGCGACCCACACTCTCAGCCGTCCTGACGGTTTTCTTGACCAGAGCCGTTACTTCTAAGCCAAGTAGCTCCTTAATTGGTCTCACAAGGGCTGATTGCAGCTCACTGTCAACAACTCCTGGTGACCCAGCCAACTGCTAACCACGCCACGCAGTGGTTCACTTCAGTGATGTAGCGGGAACTTGAGTATCCATTGCGGAAAAAAAAGTCTGGATGACCCGATAGGAATTTTGTAAACACTAGATGAAAATCTAGACGATTAAAACAAAGGAAACCCAATGTGTTTGTTGTTGTTATAGTTGTTGTCGTCGTCGTCGTCCTTTCTTTCTTTCTTTCTTTCTTTCTTTCTTGCTTCTTCTTCTTCTTCTTCTTCTTCTTCTTCTTCTTCTTCTTGGTTTGATGCCGCTCACAACCTTACTCTATCCTGACCAAGCCTCTTCATCTCCTCATAAGAACGGCAACCTACATCCATTTGAATTTGCTTACTATATTCATCTGTCTCCCCCTCTGGAATATTTACCCCACACACTTCCCTCCAACGCTAAATTAACAATTCCTTGATGTCGAAGAATGTGTCCTACCAATCAATCCCTTCCTTTTAGTCAAGGTATGATAGAAATTCTTTTTCTCCCCAATTCTGTTCAGTACCTCCTGATTAGTTACGCGATCCACCCACCTGATCTTCAGCATTCTTCTATAGCACCACATTTCAAAAGCCTCTATCCTCTTCCTGTCCATACTGTTTATCGTCCACGTTTCACTCCCATACAAGGCAACACTCCACACAAATGCCTTCAGAAAGGACTTCCTTAGGCTTAAATTAATATTCGATTCTAACAAATTTCTCTTTTCCAAAAACGCTGTTCTTCCCATTGCCATTCTGCATTTTATATCCTCTGCACTGCGACCATCATTTGTTATTTTACTGCCCAAGTAAAAAAACTCATTTACCACCTTTATTGTTTCGTTACCTAATCTAATTCCTTCAGCATCGCCTGGTTTTCTAAGACCGCATTACATTACCCTTATTTGGTTTTTTTAATGTTCATCTTATATGCTCCTTTCAACACACAGTACATTCCGTTCAATTACTCTTCCAGGTCCTTTGCTGTATCCGACAAAATTACTATGTCGTCGGCAAAACGCAATGTTTTTAATTCTTCACCCTGAACTTTAATTCCTTCACCAAATTTCTTCTTGCTTTCCTTTATAGCTTGCTCAATGCACAAATGTAGGCAAATCAATTCAATCAAATCTCCAACAATATTACGAAGTAAGACTAATGAAACCGTTAGCTTAAGTCATCTTAATTGATTTTAACCATAATTACTAACAAGGAGACCACATGGGTATCGGATTTTAAATTCTTTATATTTATGGTACGTGAAGTTCAGAACTCAATGATCAGCCAAGGCTATTCGACTCAACTCTCAAGAATTCTCGAGGAAATCGACTTTGATTTTCGCAAGTAACCGAAGTACTAATCATTACATGAACAGTCGTGACACGTTTTCTCGTTGTTTTCGAATACTTACACAATTTTAATATCCAATGATAATTTTTACGTAAAGTGCACGTATTTTTGTTTATTCGTAGTTTTCTATATTTTATAGAAGTTTGTTCATAATTATGGCAATCAAAAAAACCTAACATTTTCACAGAATATATGACATCAATTGCAAATAGGCAAAGCTGAAAAATATGAAAGAATAACTGCAAGATCAAAAGTAGCGTCTGTTCTTTCGGAACAGACGCCACATGTATGTATAAGTTACATTTTTTACAGTATTGGCTACACTATTAGTTGACGACGGTAGTTTTTGATTGTTCAATTTGTGATGAGATACGACACTTTTTTAGAAAATATTCTCTATAGCTATTAATGGCTTTCCAAGCAGCTAACCTACTCAAACATCGCTTTACCTAACGACTGCCGGCCGCGGTGGCCGAGGAGACTAAGGCGCTCCAGTCACGGTCAGCACGGCCACTACGGTCGGGGGTTCGAATCCCCCCTCGGGCATGGATATTTGTGCCGTCCTAGTTCGTAAGTAGTTCATAAGTAGTTTGTAAGTTTAGGGACTGATGACCCCGTAGTTAAGTCCCATAAGCTTAACAAACATTTGATTTGAACCTAACGACTAGTTGTTCAGTTCGTCTACATAAACATAAACAAAAACTGACAACTCGTGGAATTAGAGATCCCAAAATGTTTTATGTAACTGAACTGGAAAACAACTAAGAAAAGTATCTGTGACAGCGGGAGTCGAACCACCGATTGAATAGTTATGTTGCCAGAACGCTACCACCTGAGCTACACCGACTGAGGCTGCAACTGTTTTAATTATTGGTAATTAAGTATACTTTCCGAAACGTCAAAGACGATTTTCTCTAGCATTTTTGAGAGTTGCGTTGAATGGCTTTGGCTGATTGTTATTTAAGTTCTGAACTTCACGTGCCATAAATATGAAGAAATTCTAATATCCGATACAAATGAGGTCTTCTTGTAAGTGTAGTAACCGTTAATATGTGGAATTATTTACATTCGTTATTTCTGCTACAAATGGCTTTACTTGCTTTTGTTTATTGTAAAACAACGCAACGCGTTTCGAGCCTGTTCAGCTCATCCTCGGGCGCATTTAACATAAAGAACTGCTTTCATTACTACATCTACTGTCATTTTTGTTATTCTTCTTCGTCGTCGTCGTTGTTGTTGTTGTTGTACCCAGAGGTGGTAATGCGTCTGAAGATCATCTAAACATGCTGGAAAAGTGTTGCGTTGTTAAACAAAAGCAAATTAAGTTATTGGTAACAGAAATAACGGATGTTAATGATGGTATCTTACCATGCACGACAATGTTCGAAAAAGCCGCATGTAATTCTTTAGGTGCCCGTATCTCGGGTTTTATCAGAGAGGAAGGGTGAAGTGTTTTGGACACCTCTTGCCCCTACTGATCAATTTTATACTTATCACATTAATGGGCAACCTCTAACTTACTGTACAAATTTAACCATTACACACTTCCTGCAGCCTGGCTAAATTGAGCAAATCGGTTGGTTTTCGCTTATTACCTCTGGTACAGAGTGGACTTAACACCGCTTACGAAAGGACGATTCGTTCATGAGCCGTTCCTCAGGAAACGAGGACGTACTTTGAACTGTGGGGGGATAGTCACTTGCATTTAAGTAACGGTGGAAAGTGACTCAGATTTTCTTAATATTCTTTGGACCTTTCTCTGGAAAGGCCGTTTTCGAAAATCTTTAACCCTTATGAAGACACGCCGCAAAACCACAGTGCTTGGGTACCAGAAGTGCCAGTTGTACTGACGAAACATTCCGACAACTATGAAATTTACTTTGTGATTTCAACAAATCTATTCTTTACAAAATTTGATTTTTGCACATCTTACAGTTTTGTATCTTCAAAAATGAAGAATAATTTTATTTTCTTTATTCGTCACAGTTACTGTAGTACTAAATTAAGAAAACTATTTCGACATATTTTAATGACTTATGGGGGTAAATACACATTGTGTAGAATTTGTTTACTACTGATTTTTAGCTCCTACAAGCACCATTAGAAATTCAGAGGAGACGTTCAAATTTGATTTATCGGCCCTGGCGGGATCATATTAGACACCAAGAGTTTTCCTTTTAATATTTCTCAGCTAGTTGACATGGTGGGGAGGTACCCGATCATGTAATTTCAGTTCCCTCCACACAGCGGTAGTGTGCGATTTGGCTGGCCATTTCCGTTTGACGTTTACTGTCCAGTGGCCTCCAAGGTCTTATTTGATCCCGCCAGGGTAGCAGTGTACGCCTTCAACTGTGTTGCAGAACTTTAGATTTTGAGTGATTTATGTTCTTTATTACACTTATTTTGCAAGTAAATCATATGTTTGTTTTATAGTACGATATATCATGGCTGGCAGAGAACAGGCTGCATCGCCCGAAGAAATTGCCAATATTTTGAAAGGATATTTTTCACCATGATAATGGATCAGAAATATTTGGTAACGATTCCAATGACAATCCTGATTTTGTCCCAAACTAACAAGAAGATGAATCTGATGCGCATTATAGTTGTGGAGATGATGCACAATCGAAAAAGGGATATAGGCCTAATGATCAACCTGTAGACAATGTAGATGGTCATGTGGTTAGAGCACCTGGAAGGTAAGTATTAAGTCGTAGCAATAAATGTATGATGAAGAAAATATTCTGCCTGAATCACGCACTAACCCGCGACGTGCCCTACCGAAGAGGAGTTGCCAACTGTGTCGAAGAAATCGTGTTGTTACAGCAGTGATGTAAAAAATTACGACAGGTCTGAAGATGGCGTCTAGCACGCCGAAACCGGTCTTATAATTAAAAGAAGCGATCTTGGCTGAAAACCTCTTATTAAAAAAACACTTGACTTCATGCTCCAATTGCTACAATGGAAATTTTGAGGTCCACTGCAAGCAAGAAATCATAAGCTAATGCTGCCATACAAAAGGTAATCACAAATATTTTAGTAAAAAGTTACAAAAATTTAAAAAATTATAAGTCAATATTCAACATAGGAATATCAACAAATGTGGATCGAAAATAATCTTTTTCGTCTTCAGATGGCAAGAAGCATGCCTTTCGACGTGTAAAACATGGAAAATAACATCTTTCTAATGAAAACAAATGTTTGTGTGAATTAAAAATAAAAATTGTCAGAAAAATTCAAATCTTTTAAAGTAATTTCTTCGTCCTCACTTCTTCGTTATATTTAATTTGTTTAGCTCACAATCTGATCATTTTACTTGTATTAACTAGAAAATAAATTATATACAGTCATATACAATTATTTACCCTCAAAACATTTCGGATCAAAAATGACCCTTTACTACCCGGACTGAATTTCCTTTCTCCCTCCCCCCCCTTTCCTATCATCACTCCTTCCACTCCCCACCGGGGGACTGATAACCTCAGTAGTTCAGTCCCCCTATCCCAACTAAACAACCCAACCCTCAAGAATGACCCCGACAGGGTATGAGAATTACCAACATTCGCCAGGGCAGCTAAGGGTTAAAACAGAGTAGAATCGTACCTCATTGCAATGAGACTGCGGCAGTAGCAGTAAGTAGTGGTGAAGCCAGGTGTACGGGGGAGGGGGGAGTTGCAGACCCATAACCAAACAAACCCCTTTGGCTTCGCCAGTGCCAGTAAGCAAGATAAAGGGACGGACATTAGCAGTGGAATCAAACGAGAAAGGAGACAATGGAACTAAACAAGACATGTATGTCAATCGGCGATAAGTGCTGGTGTAACGATACAAAAATAAATTACGCCTTTTTCGCAACTTGTGATCGTCCCCTCTGGTCAGTGGAATAATTTATTTAAACCCCTCACATGCTTATCGGTGGCCAGAGCGGAGGAGACAAAATCGAATTAATTGGGATTCACCTTCTGTTTCGAGAGAACATCATCGTATCATGCAAGTGTGGCCCACCAATTATTAATATTAAAAAATTAATTTCAGAGTACCCATTGCATTGTTTCATTTATAACTACGTCCCTTTTGTTTAAATTTTTTATTAAATTCAGTTGCTTTCTTTAATAAATTGGCACCTAATGTGTACAACAATGCCGGGCCGCCATTACAGTTTAAAATCAATTATTCCTGTTTAATTACCTTTCCACCGGGACCCATCATAAAGAACCCGAAGCTTTTTCACGTTTCTTTCTAAGTCTGATGCTTTGATACATATAAATTCAGCGCCACGCGCCCCGTTGAAATAGTATCACGCATAACAAAATCTGGCCCCGACATTATTACGTAATGTTGGCTACCAATTTTTATTACGGCACCAAGTGTACTTACTTGTAAACAGCTTTACAATTTCAGAGCCTACAAGAGTTATAAAATTCCCACCCATGCTCAATTTTCGTAAGTACCTGTGTGTCCTAAGTTTTTTATAACGTTGCCTGCAAGGAACCCTGTGATATTCCTGGCCTGTGGCCACTTCATATTTCTGGCCGCTGGCCGTTTCTTTGCTAACATTGTACGTGTCTTAAACGCGGAAGAAAGAAGTGCAGCATATCTTGAAATGTGGGGTGGGGAGTAGTAGCATATGGCACAGTAGGTGCTGGTTCCCATGGGAAAGACCGCCTATGTTACTGGTACTCTCCTCGCATTGGCTGCTGCATTTCACGTCACGTGATTTCTTTTGAAATTAGTTTTGTTTATTGTTGTTGTGGTCTTCAGTACGGAGACTGGTTTGATGCAGCTCTCCACAATACCCTATTCTGAGCAAGCCTCTTCATCTCCACATAAGAACGGCAACCTACATCTGTCTGAATCTGCTTACTGTTTTGTTTATTATATACTAAATATTAATTATTTAGAGCTGAGAATTGGTGATAAATATCTCTCAAGGACAGGCTAGGTTTTGAAAATGTTCAAATGTTTGTAGAACTTATGGGACTTAACTACAGGGTCATCAGTCCCTAAGCTTAAAAACTACTTACTAACTAGCTAAGACTAAGGACGGCACAAATATCCATGCCCGAGGGGGGATTCGAACCCCCGACCGTACTGGCCGTGCAGACCGTGTCTGGAGCGCCTCAGTCCCCTCGGCCACCGCGGCCGGCGGCTAGGTTTTGACAGTTTAAAAAGTTTAAGGTGTCTTATTGTAACAAGAGAAGAGCGATTTTGCTGAAGGCGCGCGACGGCCCTGTTTTAGCGCGACATAGAGCGTCAGCTGCCCTCTCGAAACGCGCCGCAGTTTCAGTCTCGAGCTGACCACTATACGCGCCGGACCGCGCCGGTAATGAGTAAAGTTTTGTGTAATTGTGATAACTGTCGAGGTCTCAACATGAACTACGGGCAGCATAGACCGTGTCGTTTTAACAATAGTTGTTTATATTTTGTTATTTATTTAATAAATGGCATCCCTGACAATTAAGAATCTCGCGAGTCGCTTCTTAAGCTTCCATCCTACAGAATTTATTTTAGCCACACTTGTACGCTGTAGAAGAACCAACGACCTGTGTGCTGTCTTCTGCGCTGGGGACACAGCTATAGAAGACAAAAGGTTAGTCAGAACTTTATGCTTTCCATAAAGACTTGGACAGCAACTACGGCACCTCGTGCGTACTGTAGGGCGGTACAAACGCACACTGCTACGCAACAGCATCCGCAAGGATGTGGAGGTTTTAGGGGACTTGTGGGTGGAAGCAGTACTAACTTCTCCGTCCACAAATAAAACCCTGGGAAGCTTGTAACTCCGCCCCCCCCCCCCCCCCATTTATTTCATATTCTACCAGTCATCATCATCATCATCATCATTATTATTATTATTCTTTCATTTCCGTTACATTCTTCACATTCAGGGTTCATTTTCGCATCGATCAATATTCATTTTGTATTTTTTATTTTCACGAAACCCACCAATATGTCACTTCGGTTACTCAAAATTTATTCAACTTTATTTTGCTGTCCCGGTAGTCTACGGAACTTGCAGGTAGCAGGTTGCGCAGGTGGCGGCAGGAACAGACCTGCGGCGCGTCGGTCCCGGAATACGCCGGCTGCTGGCCGCTGGCTGGTCGCTGGTCGGTCACGTGGCTCGGCTGTCCGCTCGGCTGGCCTGGAACACACGAGGCGCACAATGCACGCGTGGATCTGCCGCGTCGCTGCCGCACAACACAGCGCGCATTAAGCGCTTTGTTTTCAAAAACACCTGCCGCCACAGTGACACACACACACACACACACACACACACACACAGGCCGGACGTCTCTTTCCACAGGTACTCAGATACATTTTGTATGTATGTGACGTCTATTTAGACAATGTCCTTGAAAAAAGGGGGGGGGGGGGCTTCATTTTGATCCTGCAGCCACAGTCGATCAAGATAAATGCGAGTTAAAAACATTAGCTGCAATAGGCATTGAAATGTACCAATGGGGGGGGAGGGGTGAAAATTTTTCGCGGACTGGGATACAAATCTGGGCGTCCTCTTTACCAGGTAGTTAGGCTGACCACCAGGTCATCCGGTGTGGCGGTACTGGCTTGCAAGCCAGCAGCCAGATGGTACTGTAAGTACGGTCTCGTGGGATAACTCCGCCCCTTTCTCTAAGAGTGATCTGATTGGCTGTTGCTATATTTTTACGCGCCACAATCTCTCAGCTGTTTTATTAATTACTTAATAAATAAAAATTCAGTTATCAATTCTATTGCCAAAATGTCTGTTAATTGTTGGTGATTATACTATTGTTTTGTAGATTTATTAGTTTTGTGTCTCGTTTCCGTCGAAGGTGTCGGTGGCCGAGTGGAATGAGACCGACACAGGAATAAAGATAGCACGCTGGTGCAGGTACGGAGGGGAGCAGCCAGAAACTAGAAACACTAGAGTAAATTAGAACGATATATATATTGCACAGAATTTATACAATACTTAACTTGTACATTGCTCAGTACTGCAGATACATAGTTGAGCTAGAGGCCTGCCTAGTACTGCTTCCTAGTGCCTATACGATAGCCAAGTCTTCACTGGTGCCTATCTGATTACGAAGGTCCTAACTGGTTGCTATCTCAGTCCGAAGTGAACGATCTCGTTCAGTGGTGGCCACGAGCGTAGTTGCAGCAGAGGGCGCTCGTGGCTGTCGTCGTAAGAACGCCGCGCCGTGCGTGCATGGCGGCGCGCGGCGAAAGTAGGTGGCGCGCACTTTCGACTTGTGCGACACCACAATTAGATTAAGTATTTTAGGTGAAGAGTGAGTAATGTTCTAGAAGTGTCGGTTGGCGCCAAAATTCTAGCTCCACTGTTAGTCATTTTACTGCGAGCCCTGACACGGTTAACATCTAGCGGCACTTGCGATAACGAGTCTTGTATTAATCGGTCGATAATGGGGCTAAAAATATTTGTAAAGTGCGTGCAATGTATGTCAAACTGCGTTATGAGTGTAACAACTTTATTTTTGTGAATATTGACGTCAACATGCCGTTTGTGGCTTCTGTATTCGTGTGGTTGGTAAAAATAAAAGATCCACTGGCATCTCTAAAGGAATTCATCGACTTCGTTAATGGTAGTTAGACAGCCACAGTATCCTTCACTTTCAATTTTAGCCTCGCCTCAGAGAACTTCGAGTCGACGACCTGTGTGCTGCCTCTGCGCTGGGGACATCTACGAAAGAGAAGACAGCCGCCCTCGGGCCTCACGTGCAACGTTCGATCTATTACAAGCAGACGAGTTAGCACGCGGTAACGTGAATTAGGTAAAGGGAAGACAGGAAAGTGTCAAGGAAACTGTCACAAGTGGACATGATAACATAATCTTTAACCGTAACATTGAATTTGTTTATAGATTAATCTCCGCCGTCCCTGACACTGTAGAAAGTGGATAGTGTGGCGAGGGCCTAGCGGCAGACGTGCCATCGAAATCTGTGGAATCGTCCACTGTGCCCAGACGGCGTAGAAATCAGCGCAAGTGGCAAGTAGGGAATGGTGGCTTTACGCAAGAATAAGCGGTTCTCAGTAATACTGCTTCTTTTCGTCTCCATTTTAACCTAACCGTTAAAACACCTATTAATAACAGCCATGAGGCAACTTGTCGTTGATCCGCAACGTATCAATGACACTTGGTGCAGGATGTGGCATTTGAGCCTCAATACATACGAGTGTGAAGTGCCGCGTTAACACTGAAAGATAGATAGCTCCTTAATAGCACTACGAACACTGGAACGAGTTGACATCTTGGGTTGTCGGGTGTTCTGCCGTATAACAGCGTCGAACGTGCACAATATTTGAACTGCGTAGCTCGTAACCTATTTCAGGTGCGACCTGAGACTGCTCCTCGAATTTATCTGAAAAGTAGGTTTTAACGTAAGATAACGTGATAAAAATGTCATTCTAAATTTTTTTGTACACAGCTAGTGTCAAAAATTCCAGTGCATGATAGAAACAACCATTGTTCGATTTAAAAAAACGTATGTTTGCATAAAAAATATACTTTCTAAGTAATATTACAATCTGTTTGTTTGGCTAAAAATACGAGTCCCTGAGTACGAATCCATTGTGTGAAAACCGCCCATATATTACACTTTCCGTTTCCGCAATATTTGCGGTGCAAGTATTAGGTGATTTACCCTGTATACGTCCAATAAGCCGCGTGGGAGTAGCCGAGCGGTGAGGAGCGCTATGTTGCGGATCGCGCGGCCTTCTCCATCGGAGGTTCGAATCCTCTCTTTCAGGAATGGGTGTTTGTGTTGTCTTTAGTATAAGGTAGTTCATAATTAGTTTGTAAGTTTAGGGACTGATGACCACGTAAGCTTTACAAACATTTGAACGTCATACTTCAAACCAATGGAAATTTTACGAATTAACTATGGTGTTTTAAGAAGTTTTATTAAAGAAAAAAAAAAAAAAAAAAAAAAAAAAACATAAGAAGACTTTGGTTCGCATCGCGGCCCACCTCAGTTTTCCTACTGATATTATTCAATGCCTACGCGTCGAGTATGTAATTCCTTTTTGTCCTAATATCTAGATTTTCAAATGTGCAAATGTTTGTAGAACTTATGGGACTTAACTACGGGGTCATCAGTCCCTAAGCTTACAAACTACTTATGAACTACCTAATACTACAGACGGCACAAATATCCATGCCCGTGGGGGGATTCGAACCCCCGACCGTAGTGGCCGTGCAGACCGTGACTGGAGCGCCTCAGTCTCCTCGGCCACCGAGGCCGGCATCTATATTTTCGTTTAGCGTAGTTGCCGTAAGTCTCTTAATGTAAATCCTGCGTGTGTTACTCCAAAACGAAGCCATCCGATTTCCTTCCCAGTTCGAATTTTGCAGCGGCTCTAAAATCGTCTTCGGGGAGACAATGATCATCTGTGTTCCTTGAAGTATGCACGATTATGATGGCTGACGTTACTTCGGCAATAAATTACTCTAAGAAATACAGCTATCAGTAAGTTTTACACAGCTGCATTGATGTCAAGGCGAGTTTCCGTTTTCTCGAGGCTTTCGTTGTGGCAATACGTTTATCAGATGCACGTATTAGTTTGCTGCATTTTGAACGCTGTAGCTATCTTTGGTTCTCTAATTTGTAGTTCTTTATTACGCCAACAAAAAATGTATAAAAATTCAAAATCCATATTGGTATAATCAAACGTAATTAAGTGCTAGTTTCTGTATTTCTTCATGTAATCTCACCTTCCTTCCTAAAACGGAGCAATAGCCAATGAACAGCGCTTAGGAATACATTCGTCGTTCCTTCAGGACCGCGGTACCGACATGTTGCGAATCATAATGGTGGTGAACAGAACCAGAGGAAAACCGAAATCGCAATTACCAACGCCAACAATCAGTATCACATGATATTGGTACAGATGTGAACTCACTTGAAAGAAAATCGTTTGAAATGTGAAGAAAAATACCAAACTTTAAGGTCGGCTTACAGTTCCTCATCCAGGAGGAAAGTTTGGCCAATAAAATCGGATGCGGGCTAATTTAAAAACATGTTAAGACGAAGACTTTCTGGGTGAACTGGTGTGTATAAAATAAAAAGGGTAAAGACCAAGATTTGAATCGGGCCCTGTTAGGAGATTCGACGGCTGGAATGGCACTGTGGGTGATACGCGTTACTCTGCACAAGGTGACCCTGTTGGCAACTGCTCGTTTTCATAACTATGTTTTCAAAGCGCACCCGATCTGAATATGCAACGTTATCTTCGTCTTCGATACAGATGAAGAATGGCATGTCGATACCTAAGCGGCAATCTTTCCTCAATCCACCCCCCCCCCCCACACACACACACACACACACACACACCACCACCACCAAACTATGAGCATTACATCAGTCTCCTATGAAATTATGAATACTGTTTGTTACGTCAGAGAAATTCAAGAGCCACTCGCAGGAGAGTGGGCATGGCCAGCGCTTTACGTCTGCTCATCAGCATACAAACCGCAGTCTGTCAACGTGTGGTGCATTATACGAGGTCGAGGCGCCACTGCCTTCTACACTGGCAGGTCACGTTGACACGAGTATGAACCAATGGCCTACACGGGGCCACAGTGGCTGGAAGGAAAACCCCGTTACTGAGTTGGTTTGTTTACTTACAGTCATTATCTATACGTCTATGATATATCCCCCAACAAATGTTTGTAAATCTATCGGACCAAACTGCGTGGTCATCAATCCGTAGCTTACAAACTACTTAAACTAACCTAACGACAAGACACACCCATGCCCCAGGGAGGACTCGAACCTCCACGGCGAGCAAAGTGAGGCGCCTTGGACCGCACGGGTACTTCAACGCGGCGCAAATCCAAAGGCGAAGACGTATTGGTTCCATGCATACCGACGGTTTCCAACAATTTACAGGTCTAACTGAAGTGAATCCAATTACCTTTGAGTCCTGCCTTCGCTTGTACCATCAACAAAGCATAAGGCCGATCGTTCACTGTTGCTGGCTTCAATTCGGAACATTCATACTTTTCTCACAGCCAATTGTTTGTGGCTTCCACCCGAGTTGAGGCACAACAAAATTTATACGTTTTTACCCAAAAGAGGAAGACAAAATACATTAACTGCTGGCCTTAAGATAAATTAATAAAAAAACAATTTTCGATTACTCTTAAACACATGTTTCTTTTCCCTTTGTGCGTAGCCAAAACGCTGTCACACCATCTTTTCCACCGATCTGCCAGAAGTTACATGGCTACAGTAATTAGAGATACCCATCCAAAACTGGGATGGTAACCAGTGGCAGGACTATGACGGGGGAGGGGAGGGGAGGGGAGGAGCCGGGCGGACCGATTCTGGCCTCTTTTTTAATACTGTCCCGGGCCTCTCGTCCTGGGGGCCTCCAGATCTCAAAAGTTACTTTTTTATCGTAATATATATTTTTTTCTTAGGGGACGCGGGGGAAGGGTTTTTTTTTTTTTTTTTTTTTGCCGCTTCCCCGTGCCTCCTACAGCCTTAGTCCGCCACTGCTGGTAATTTAAGTGTACTAGTTAATCGACACTGGATTTAGGCGTGTAACTGGTGAAGTTTTTCTAAAGAAGATGAATCAAGAAGGGTTGATGCTACCCATTTTCCTCTCAGACAGGAAGTTCCACTCACCTGCTGATATGCTGTCCTTGGACCGTAAAGGAGGCGGACTACATCTCTTGGCAGGTGTTTCGCAGCCTGATTGAAGATTCATTCATTGAGAAGAGGACAGTATGAAAGTTACAGAACAAATAGGCAGAAGTGTGGTGAAATCTATTCACATAGATATGACGAATTTGAGGTAGCCCTGTTGCATGTTAATATTATTTCACAAATTTTGCCACAAAACCGCCTTGGTATATGTTAAGGAATTATTAACAACAGTCAAGAAATAAGCACATTTTATACAGATACATTTGTAGTCCCTGGAGAGAGCTGAGAGTGGTTGAATCAGAGAGAATGTTGCTAGCCATGAAAAAATACTATAACCAGAGCAGAAGCCAAACGGCCAAGCTTACCTCACTGTAAACTGAATGTTAAGTGTACCGGATGCTTCCACCACTCGCCCGTCATTGTAACAGACGCGGACGCTCCTCAAAGTCACACTTACCCAACACGGCGGTAACTTCCGCCCTAGACTGTCCGCGAGGTGGATACTTCGAAGCTCTGCAACTGAATGGCGGTGCGTGGCTGTTCGCCGGGCACGGCACCGCAGTGTGCTTCCGCTTTTCAAAAGTAGTCACTGTAGCCATCCTTACAGGTAGTGGAGAGAAACCGTTAGGGAAGCTTAGTCCTTGCGGGAGGCACTGTGTCTCGGACACTCAGGTTGGGACACCTGTTTGGACTGCGGGACAAAGCTGGTATGCCTCCGCCAAGGCGTCGCTTCCGGTCGCTTTTAAATTTAACGGCTACTGGAATTCTCCATTTTGAGCACTTTCTACATTAACCAAACGGGTAATGTAGAAATTACTCTGTAAGCAATCATTATGTGGTGCTCCTTGGTTGGTCAAAATTAATAAACCGTCCTAAGTTAATTGATTTAATTTTGCTACTTTGTAATTAAGGAGCCGTCCGGTCAGTTACTGGTATCTGGCAGTCCGTAATTTTACTGGCAACTCGAATCCGTGGTCGGAATATTTTATTTTATTTTGTTCTGATTTCTTTCTTATGGCACAGCCGTTGCGGCCGTGCATTGTGTGCGTTACAGGCGGATGGCTCGTTCGGACATCGGGTTGTCGGCTACCGGGCGTACGTCTGAAGATGCACGCAGCGCGCAGCCTTCCATTCTCCCCTCAGCAATTCTCGGCCGTCAATGCAGTCACCAACACGTGGCTTCCGACGTTCCGCTACTACATTGCCACGCCACAGAGAGGGGGAACCACAATGGCGGAATCTGGACCTGTCAGTGGCCACCGCCCTTCTCACAGGCGAGGAAATTAAACGCCACAAAAGAAGAGCAGATACGCTTAATGGCTGTGGTCGCAGCGGTGACAAAGGAAACCGCGGTCCTCCCCCCTGTGCCAGCAAATCCAAACGTGTCTCGCCCTGAACAGGGGCAGCCCAAGTGCCGAAGCAGTACTGAGCAGGCGTCTAAGTCAATACGGACTTGAAGTTGCAGGTGAAGTTTCTTCATTCGTTTGTTAGGGTGTGGCTTCGTTCACTACAATAGAAATGTCAAGTTCTATTCGGGCAATATTCGCAAAAATACAGCTGAGGTGTGTGTGTGTGTGTGTGTGTGTGTGTGTGTGTGTGTGTGTGTGTGTGAGAGAGAGAGAGAGAGAGAGAGAGAGAAGAAGAAGAAGAAGAAGATGCCAACTGTGAATTACATCAAGTAATACTATGTCTGTTTTCGAAACAAATGGTACTATCAACAATTCATGGTGAGGATACTGAAGTGTACGGGGAACATTATGAGCCGCGAGATCTAGGAACATACCACGGATTTCGCGATCTCTTCCATCGGATGTTCGAGTCCTGTCTTTAGCATCAAGGTATGGATTGTCCTTAGCGTTATCCTTGGGCGGATGACCTCAGCAGTTTCCTCATTTAGATTTCATACATTTCACCATTTCCAACATTAGGGGTGACTTGTTACACGTTGATGTGTATTTCTTGACGGACGCACTAACAGGAAGGAAGCTTAGGGTTTAATGTCCCCTCGACAGCTTTGTCATTAGAGACGGAGCTAACGCTCGAAGTTTATGGGTAAGGATGGGGGTAGGAAATTGGCCGTGCTCTTTCAAAGGAACCATCCCGGCATTTGCCTGGAGTGATTTAGGGAAATGACGGTAAACATAAATCTGGATGGCCGGACGTGGATTTGAACCACCGTCCTCACGAATGCGAATCCAATGTTACCACAGCGCCACCTCGCTCGGTGGACGGACTAACAGCGAAGAAGGAAGTGAATGATGAACTTGTGAAAGTGAATGTACTGTTGACGCAACATTGAAGTTTCACCGTTTCAGAAATTTTTGAACATTTTTTACAAGTCGGTCGGTCTGTTCGCCAGCGCCAGAGTTTTACGGAGCAGGGAATTCGAAGATTCTGAAGTGAAATGGGAAATGTGTATTTCCCACAAAAAAGAGTTTTTCCTGAAGATAAAAATGTAAATAGACTTTCCAAATCGTCCTGTTACACCATTTGCAGACTGTGACAATCTAGAAATTTCGTAAATAGAAGCACCGAGAAATGTCAATATCTCGTAATGTACATTCAACTGCTTTTATTCAATTTTCTTCAGGTTCGCTCGTCAGTGCCGATGTATACTTGCGAATGTCTGACCTGAATTTTAGCTCTGTGTCAAAAGATAAATATACCACTGAAAGGAGGTACAATTTTAGTGAACGACACATTGATGGCAGATACGACGTCGTAACCACTGTGCTGTTTGAAAAGGTAACTACAGGGCGAATTTCGGTGTAGAATCCAGCGAAACGCGTGTACAAATACCGAAGACGTCCTCATGATGGCGACCTCATTGGTGTTTTATTATTATTATTATTATTATTATTATTATTTAGAAATAAAGGGAGCCAACACGAAAACTTACACGTTTCACTAACTGCAACTCTCAACCGTTTGGTAACGTTCATTTCTTCCCTGCTTTCAATGATTTACGGCACACGAATGTTTTCTAAACGTTAGTAGTTAATTGCCAGGTGATTCGCGCTGAACGATCTCATTGGTTGATAATATCACCATTCTGATCGGTTGACGGAACTGCTATGATTTATCTTTGAAATGTACTGTATTTTTGATCGAGTATTCTCCCACAACTGTAACAGGTTTTCAGAAAAGGGGAGATGGACACAGAGAGGGGTATGTTCTCGAAACTTTGACAAAAGCCCGTACCGAGCGACAGAGCGTCTCCCCTGCTGAGTCTTCCACTGGAGTTTAGTGATCTCCGTAACGCTTACACGATTACCAAATGATCCTGTACTTCCTTTGTCAACCCCACCTGGCACGGATCCCACGCCGGTGAGCAGTATTCAAGCTGTGGGCGAATAAGTGTACTGTAACCTACGTCCTTTGTTTTCGGACTGCATTTCCTTAAGATTCTTCCAATGAATCTAAGTCTGGCATCTGCTTTACCGACGATTGATTTTAATGGTCGTTCCATTTTAAATCACTCCTAATGCATACTCCCAGATAATTTATGGAATTAACTGCTTCCAGTTACTGACCCGCTATAGTGTAGCTAAATGATACAGGATCTTTCTTTCTATGTATTCGCAACACATTACACTTGTCTACATTCAGATTCAATTGGCATTCCCTGCCCCTAGCATTAATTCGATGTAGATCCTCCTGCATTTAAATACAATTTTCCATTGTTACAACCTCACTATACACTACAGCATCATCCGCAAAAAGCCTCAGCGAACTTCCGATGTTATCCTCAAGGTCATTTATATATATCGTGAAGAGCAACGGACCCACGACACTCCCCTGTGGCACACCTCACATCAGTCTTACTTTTTACTGAAGACTAGAATATAGAAATTGATACCCGGGCAACGCCGGATTTTCAGATAGTCTATATCTATAAATGTGAATGTCTGTTTGGTGTACGTTTATCACGTCTGAACCACAAGACATAAAGAGCTAAAAATTTGTACAGTTACTAATGTCTACCCGGGGAAGGCTTTATGGCGATCGGATAGCTATTTATCTATATATATTAATGTGAATGTCTGTTCGGTGTATGCTTATCACGTCCGAACGACAAGACGCAGAGAGTTAAATATTTGTGCAGTTACTAATTTAAACCTGAGGAAGGTTTTAGGCACGGTTTTATAGCGATCTGATAGATATTTAGTAATTTGAAGAAAATAACGCGAAATGCAGAACAATAATTACTCTTTGAAAATTATATTTACTCTTTGAAAATGGTTTTATTGGTTGCATTGTTGCTTGAGGTTTGATAATGATAAAAGGGTGGAGTGTATGTTGATGGAAAGTTAGCGATGTATATAAAATTCTACGTGTGTGTGTGTGTGTGTGTGTGTGTGTGTGTGTTTGTGTGTGTGTGTTTGTTTTAATATTTCGCTCTGCAGCGAAAACTACAGAACGCAAACGAATGGTCTGTGTGTAATTGTAATTGCTTTCCGAAGTCTCCCGTTGTACACCATAGCAGTTCCATGCTGATAGCTATAAGGAGGTGGAAGATATGGTGGTTGAAAGTCGTCAAATTTGAAAAAAAAAAAAAAAAAAAAAAAAAAAATAATCGGACTTAAGGTCAGCGACTCTATAGCAAGGAGGTGACGTACAGCGAAACGTGAAGCCAGAGACCATATATTTGGTCTATGCGTGCTACAATGTCTTCAGCTCTTTCTATGTAAGGATGATCATACGAATAAGGAAATATACGAATAAATAAAGCAGTAAAAAACACATTTCTAGTAATACATCTCTTTTTAAAAAAATCGATTTGACGTTCCGCGCATTATCTGTCATAATCAACCAACACGCGAGCGGAGCCGCGGGTTTAAGCTAGTTGTCTAGAAATAAAAGTGTCACTTTTGCTCGAATCATCGCGTGTTTCAGTAGTGTACTTTCTTTGTACGGTGCAGGCTCTGCCACACGTCATGCGTTTACCGCACAGTGGGCTCTCGTATGTAAAGTGACGAGAAAGGCCCTGCTGCCCGTGTGTTGTGGCGCAGTTTTCCGCGCGCCAGACAGCGCCGCGCGTGCAAACACATTTGCTGGCGGCGGCTGAGCCCGCCAGATAAGTGCCGGTTTACTACGGCTCAGCCGGATCGCTCCAGCGCGCCAAAGCGGCCGCCTGTCACCCAGGGCACGTCCTCCACCGACCAGGCCCTGTGTGTGTGTGCATAAGGGAAACAAACTGGAGGAGAATGCAGTCACACGGCTTTGCTCTGCTGCAGTAGTCAGCCAGGCGCGAATACTATTAAAATTTCTCCCACACACCAGTGGCAAACAAGTACTGCTGAATAACGACGACGACTCACAGAGTGTTTGACACGTTGGCTGCCGTGTGGCCACCCGCGGCCACAACTGGTCATCGCGGCAGCTAACGTGTTAAGAATGGTGGTGGTGGGCAACAACTGCACTCCAATAAAATGTACGTCAAAAGCAAATACTCCAATACAAAGTACCACGTGTCTTAGTTCCTACCACTTCCGGACTACAGAATACAGTACATCTACATACATACTCCGCAATTCACCGTAAGGTGCGTGGCGGAGGGTACACTGAACCACTACTAGGCATTTACTTTCCTATTCCACTCCCAAATTGAAAGAGGAAAAAAAGAATGCCTATATGCCTCCGTACGAGCCCTAATTTCTCTTATCTTGTCTTTGTGATCACTACGCGAAATGTAAGTACGCCGCAGCAAGATCGTACTACACTCAGCTTCAAATTCCGGCCCTCTAAATTTCCTCAACAGAAATTCACGAAAAGAACGTCGTCTTTCCTCCAGCGATTCCCAATTAAGTTTCGGGAACATTTCTGTGACACTCGCGCGTTGGTCGAACCTACCGGTAACAAATCTAGCTGCTCGTCTCTGAACCGCCTCTATGTCTTCCTTTAAACTGACCTGCTGCGGGTCCCAAATACTTGAGCAATACTGAAGACGTGGTCATACAAGCGTTTTATACGCGGTCTTCTTTACAGGTGAAGTACATCTTCCCAAAATTCTCCCAATAAACCGAAGTCGGCTATCCGCCTTACTCACAACTGTCCTTAAACGCTCGTTCTATTTCATATCGCTCTGCAATGTTACGCCTAGATATTTGAACGACGCGACAGCATCAAGAAGCTCACTACTAATGCTGTATTCGAACATTACAGGATTGTTTTTTCTACTCATGCGCATCACCTTACATTTTTCTACATTGAGAGCTAGCTGACAATCTTCGCACCAACCAGGAACCTTGTCTAAGTCATCCTGTATGCTATTACAGTCAGTTACAGACGACACCCTCCCATACACCACAGCATCATCAGCAAACAGCCGCAAATTACAACTTACTCTGTCCATCAGATCATTTATATAGATAGAAAATAATAGCGGTCCTATTACACTCCCCTGGGGCACGCCTGACGATACACTCGTCTCCGATGAACACTCGCCGTCGAGAACAACTAGTTTCGTATTAAGTAGAAAGCAAACATCACCGTAATGATCATCATCATCATCATCATCATCATCATCTAATACACGAAATTATTTACAGGAAAAACTTGTGGAATCCGACCTCGGGGAAGATCAGTTTGGCGGCGCTGACCCGGCAGTCGGCCCGTTGCTGGCAGCGGTGAGGGGTGAGGCTCGGCTCGGCTCGCCTGCGCTATCCAGCCTGACGTCACGTCGCCCCTAGCGGCGCGCCGCACGCCCACCTCTGCGGCCGCGCAGTGCGGCCTGCATGTCAGGCGCACACTCCCCACTCTGACAGCTCCAGCCGTGTGTGCTGCCGTCCCCACCATACCACCATTACGGATATTGCTCCGTTGGCTCGGTGCTACGATTAAACTACTACCTTATCACTCACGCACATATAATTTCCAGAACACACACAACATCGAACAACAAACAGGACAACAATAAAATCATTACATAAATAAGCTAACACGGAACTAAGGCTAAAGATTTTTAATATTAATCTTACAAGAAGGACTATGAAACTCACGTAATTCGAAAGATCGTTTATCATAGACGTTGCGAATATAAATCTTGTCTGTGCATGTAGCCATTAAGAGTGGTAAAAGCAAAAAGACATTTTAGGATCATACTCCAAATTCTCAATAAGTTTTGCCACTATATTATAACACGATGTAGGTTGCATATTAGTGAAGTTAAAATTAGCTCAGTTAGTGCTTGGAGTTCCAATCTTAAGATCCAGAGTTCGGTTCCCACTGCCCACCATGTTTTATATTTCTTCATAATGTTCAATTTTTTAACTTTTAAATATAGTTTTTAAATATAATTAAACAATTCAGTTTATGAATGCAGTATTCATACATTCAGATTCATTACAAAAATTTCAATTAATGTCTTTAAAGAGCAATTCTTTGAAATAATACATTTCAAGTGTCTCCGTTGATTTTCCACAAGAACATAGTTTTATAGAAAAATGGTAACCCAACAAGGACTTTCTAATGGTAAAATGAGTGTTGGAAACATAAGTACAAATTTGAAAGAAGATTTAACCCTCGAGTGGGTGTGCTGGGGTATCGAGTAGCCCATACGCCATACGGGATTTTTGTAGTGCTGCAGCATAGCAATGTTGCTGCTAAATATAAATATTTACCTGGTTCATAAAGGAATGGTAATTTACGATCGACGTTGGTGTATTGAGTACCCCACGCACTTTCTTGGGAAAGGAAAAAACCTCACGAATGTAAACAATCGACGCGCTCGCTCAAGCATAAAAAACATCACGAATGCTCTGATGTTATACTTTTTCAATTTATAAAGACAAAGGAATGATCAGAGATAATCCTACGCTTATTTGCCTTGTACCAATAGCTATTACACCACTAGGACAACATCCGTCACCGATGCAGAAGGAACGACATACATAAAAGTGGATCATACTCGTGCTCAGAATATTGAGCTGGTTGTGCAGACAAGAATGGCATCTCAGTATATCCCCTCGAAGACCAAGATAAACGCACTGGTATCAACTCTATTGTCCTTAGGACCTCTCTGAAAGCGGCAAACAAAATGAACACCTCGCTGATCCAGATTGCTCTCGACTTCCTTATCGGTTTAGAGGAGGTGGTCACGATGGAAAATAACTCTCTGAAGCATGTTTAACGACTGATGAGGGGTTATGCAGACTGGGACGTTGCCAAGATGCGCAGAATTGCAGCCTGGGCATCAGATTGATTTTCATGAGCAGGGATCCATAACGTATCTTGTTCACCGATTTGACTTCGATGTTTTCGACGAAGAACAACGGCTTGGAGGCGGTGAATGAACCACCGTCTGTCATGGTGCAGATCAGGTTACGCAGAAAGGGTTTCACCCCAAGCCGACAAACCTGGCATTCCTGTCACGACCGTAGTAGGACAATTTTCTAATTTCACACGTTTCATAGTGCGAAACATCTGCCCTGGTGCCACTCACCCCAATCAGGGGCTTTCCTTATGGGTGCCACCCACCCACAGCAAAGGCCATCTGGCACGATGGCCATTGCTGGGAGTCCTGATACCCCAGGAAGATGGGTATCTACTGCTTGGCCTGCATGGGGCGGTTACAGCACTGGTACCAGCCGTGTGAGCCCTGTGTTGTAAGGGGGTTCAGCAGTCCTAAGAGTACATAACAGCCGCCCCCGCCCCATACGGACTGGCTACATGTGCTGGGGTTCTAGCAAGGGCTATGCCGAAAGGGAAGGGGGAAAACAAAGGGAGGGGGATCCACCCCGTAGGGGCTAGGTTGGGAAATGTTCAAATGTTTGTGAAGCTTAAGGAACTTAACTGTGAGGCCATCAGTCCCTAGACTTACAAACTACTTATGAACTAGCGTATACTAAAGACGGCACAAACATCCATGCCCGAGAGGGGGGGGGGATTCGAACCCCCGACCGCAGCGGCCGTGCAAACAGTGACTAGCACGCCGCAGACCGCTCGGCCACCGCGGCCGGCGGCGAGGTTGGGAGTTGTTCTCCAACTGGCTCACACTGTTAACTGTGATTTTGTGGGGGTCAAACCCCGAGGGGGACCAAACTAGGCAAAAAAGGGGGTAAAAAGCAAAGACCACAATCGCTAAAAACCATCATCAGAACCATAGGGAATATCCGGGGTGTCTTAAAGGTAAAAATCTAGAGAGGGGGAAGTGAGCAGGGGAGAGGAGGAATAAGGAAGGGATCGAGGGGAACCGACAAAGGTAATACAGCCTGGGAAACAGGATGAAAGGCTGCAATGGCTCTAGGACCTGTGCGCCTCGCACACGTACCCGCAAAACAGCTGTGAGACCCTTTGGGGGGGGGGGAGAGGCAGGGCAGGGGTGAAACTAAAACCATGTAGTTCATAACGACAGCAGGCTATCCGTATCTGACAATAACAGCAAATCACCATATTCAAAATTAGGTTTTCCGATATTTCCCTGAATCACTTACGAGCAATGATGGTACTGTTGAATGGTCGACACATATCCTTCTCCGTTCCTACCTGTAATGGACTTTTTATGGACGGTGTAATGGACCCATTTTGTTCCCTCACAATTATGTTTCTCCTTTTAAGTTTTTGAAAGCCACTGTTTTTTGCACTGGCCCAGAAGACCGTATTTTGATGTGAGGCTGTTCTGCGTTTACTCCATCGTACTGTATGATTAGTGCAGGCTAAATAACGGAAACATTCCTGTGGCGCCCAGCATTTGAAAAGATTAAAACTGCAACAGTCAGCACACAGGGTAATTAGTGATACCTTAAAAAGAATAAAAGGCCCAAATGTGGATTACAGTGTCTTGTAACAACAATCTGGCAAAATAATAAACATTTTATATAAAGTAATGGACCTTGAGAGACATAGCTACTTGCTAAAACGTAAAAAAAAAAAAATGTTTGGTTTGGTCTTCGCGCTCTTATTTATCGTCTATAGAGAGTTACCAGAGCCAAATATAAAAGTTGTGATGAAAAATACTATTTTTTTTTTTCCTTTTCAAAGTTCAAATGTTTGTAAAGCTTATGGGACTTTTTCCTTTTAATCGAACGTGTTCTATGTGAAGTTTGTTATACTAAGAGTAAAATTTATTATGCCGAGTGTAAATTACGTTTTCGAAGCACAAAGGCTGTGTAATTCTTGCAGACTAAATTTCAATAGGGATAGAAATGAAGTCAGCTAACTGAAAAATCGTATAATTTACATGCACATCGATTTGTACAAATGGGTAGTAAAAGGCTTACTTCCAAAGAAAATTAATTTCACTGGAAAGATTAGTCTCTTCGTTTAACTAGATAAACGCGGTTCCGAGAAAGTAAACAGAACTGAAATTCACTGTGTGTTTTTACTGTAGCATTGCACACACAGCGGCCCAGCCTGGAGGTAAAGATCAAAGATGAAACTGCCGACTGTCCTCTCGCACTATTATTTAATATTTCACTTCAAATGAAAATTAATAAGCAAGTTTTGCAATAATGAATCCGCACTGTCGCTGTGAGTATTTCTTAATTAGTCGAACCCAAGTCTCCGTCCTCTTATACCAGCCGCACACAACCCTCGACTATACACACTCTTAAGCGGAAGAAGGTAAAACCGGTCACGAGAATCCCTGTCGTCTGCTTCTGGAGCGTTCGTATCGCTAGTTCTGAAAGGTTTGATAATGTTCAGGCCAGTCTTGAGCAACCTTAATGTTCTGGCAGTGCAAAGTTCAGAAGCACTGCAGTATCTCTTGTTAACGGTGCACTGTGCTGTTATTTTCCTTTCTCCTGTTCATTAGCGGGCGTTACGTATAGCCCATCTCGGAAAATGAATCGTTATAGAGCAGCAGCGCAGCAACAAATACTTTTCAAAAGGCTGCGCCCAGAACCGTGATTTATTTTTTATTTTTTAGAAAACAACTTTTTTGTAACTTTTATTATATTCTACAAAGCCACAGCAAACAGAAGTAGGTTATTGATATGACTGAAGTATTTTCTCGGTTATTCAATTTTTGAGACTGCTCTCTTTTTCCGTTATTATCTCCACGTGTACAAATTGTTAAGTTTCCAATATATGCAATTACTGAAACTTCCTGGCAGATTAAAATTGTGTGCCGGAACCGGGACTCGAACCTCAGACCTTTGCCTTTCTTCCAGGAGTGCTAGTCTTGCGTGTTTGCAGGAGAGCTTGTGTGAAGATTGGAAAGTAGGAGGCGAGGTACTGGCGGAAGTTGTGACGCGGCATCGTGAGTCGTGTCGGGATAGCAAAGTCGGTAGTGCGCTTTCCCGCGAAAGGCAGAGGTCCCAGGTTCGAGTCCCGGTTCCGGCACACAATTTTAATCTGCCAGGAAGTTTCATATCAGGGCACACTCCGCTGCAGTGTGAAGTTTTATTCTGGTATGCAATTACTGTTTTGAACACAAACGCTTTTCGCCAATTTATGCGTGAAAAAAAGTAAGCTGGTGAAAAGCTGAGTGTCTGTATTATGGCAGGAGTTTGAGAGTAAAATAATACGGCGGAGGGAAGAAGAGAGAACGCCAGCGGAACCCGATACCGCGGCTCCTCTCCTCGGCCGGTCCACTTAGCCGCCCCTAATGCGGACGTACACAATCCAGGAGGAAGGCTGCAAATCACGCCCTGGTCTTCGCGCCGCGCACGAAATCTGCGTTTGCTTTGCTGCATCCGGGATAATTTCAGCAGACCACTCGCTGGCCGCTGCATTAGAACGCAGGCGCATCCACAGAATTTACGACAGACAGTCGGGAAAAATAAATCCTGCCCTCTGCTAAATAGCAGCGTGATGCTCCGGTGCATGCTACCTAACTAAGTATTGGTGGGCTAGTGCCTAACCGCGGCGGAATAGCCGTGCACACTAAGCCGCCGTACTACGATGCGCGCAGCCGTTCTACGTCAGAAGTTAGAGTCCTCCTTCGGGCATGGATGTTTGTGATGTTCTTAGTAGTGTGTGTGTGTGTATATATATATATATATATATATATATATATATATATATATATAATTTCCCAACGGTGTTTTTTGTGGGTACGCCACACTACCGTAGTTCTTATCCAAAATTAATGATTGAGGTATCATTTTCAAGGTTACATTCTCCACTAATGACGAGAAAAACACACAGTTTAAGTTATTGTTTTCGCAAAAAACTTTATTTTGAAAGAAAGAAAAGAAAATTGTAGTGTTCAAATTTTTTAAATCTACGGACCAAACTGCGTGGTCATCAGTCCGTAGCTTACAACTACTTAGCCAAAGGACAAACTAGCCTAAGGACAAACTAGCCTAAGGACAAACTAGCCTAAGGACAAACTAGCCTAAGGACAAACTAGCCTAAGGACAAACTAGCCTAAGGACAAACTAGCCTAAGGACAAACTAGCCTAAGGACAAACTAGCCTAAGGACAAACTAGCCTAAGGACAAACTAGCCTAAGGACAAACTAGCCTAAGGACAAACTAGCCTAAGGACAAACTAGCCTAAGGACAAACTAGCCTAAGGACAAACTAGCCTAAGGACAAACTAGCCTAAGGACAAACTAGCCTAAGGACAAACTAGCCTAAGGACAAACTAGCCTAAGGACAAACTAGCCTAAGGACAAACTAGCCTAAGGACAAACTAGCCTAAGGACAAACTAGCCTAAGGACAAACTAGCCTAAGGACAAACTAGCCTAAGGACAAACTAGCCTAAGGACAAACTAGCCTAAGGACAAACTAGCCTAAGGACAAACTAGCCTAAGGACAAACTAGCCTAAGGACAAACTAGCCTAAGGACAAACTAGCCTAAGGACAAACTAGCCTAAGGACAAACTAGCCTAAGGACAAACTAGCCTAAGGACAAACTAGCCTAAGGACAAACTAGCCTAAGGACAAACTAGCCTAAGGACAAACTAGCCTAAGGACAAACTAGCCTAAGGACAAACTAGCCTAAGGACAAACTAGCCTAAGGACAAACTAGCCTAAGGACAAACTAGCCTAAGGACAAACTAGCCTAAGGACAAACTAGCCTAAGGACAAACTAGCCTAAGGACAAACTAGCCTAAGGACAAACTAGCCTAAGGACAAACTAGCCTAAGGACAAACTAGCCTAAGGACAAACTAGCCTAAGGACAAACTAGCCTAAGGACAAACTAGCCTAAGGACAAACTAGCCTAAGGACAAACTAGCCTAAGGACAAACTAGCCTAAGGACAAACTAGCCTAAGGACAAACTAGCCTAAGGACAAACTAGCCTAAGGACAAACTAGCCTAAGGACAAACTAGCCTAAGGACAAACTAGCCTAAGGACAAACTAGCCTAAGGACAAACTAGCCTAAGGACAAACTAGCCTAAGGACAAACTAGCCTAAGGACAAACTAGCCTAAGGACAAACTAGCCTAAGGACAAACTAGCCTAAGGACAAACTAGCCTAAGGACAAACTAGCCTAAGGACAAACTAGCCTAAGGACAAACTAGCCTAAGGACAAACTAGCCTAAGGACAAACTAGCCTAAGGACAAACTAGCCTAAGGACAAACTAGCCTAAGGACAAACTAGCCTAAGGACAAACTAGCCTAAGGACAAACTAGCCTAAGGACAAACACACACCCATGCTCCAGGGAGAACACGAACCTCCGACGGCGAGCAACCGCGCGCTCGGCTACTCCACCGCGGCGTACTGTTCATACAATCTAAGTTGATACCCGGCGAATGATCGTAACTGGGACATATATTTACGGTTGCTCCCTTCCACTACCGCACCGAGTAACAGTAACAACTTAGTTTGCGCGGTCGATATAAAAGGAATGTAGAAGGTGCCACCTATTGACAATCTGTTCAACTAACGTGAACAACAGCTCTTGCAGTTGTTTACATTCTGTATTCTTAATACAAGCCTAAGACTTCCTTTGGTGCAAGCATAATTTATCACACGATTTGGTTATACACATCGATGTAATGCATAGTGTATCAGACGATTTCGGGTATAAACGTCGATATAACGACGAAAAATACACAAATAATTTAACTGAACTGACAGGCACGTCAGTTCTTGCAGTAGTTTTGATTCTTTACGCAAGCGTAGTTTATCACGAGATTTCTGTTTCACACATCGATGCACATCTGTTGCAATTGTTTACTTCGTTCAAGGAAGCGTTTTCTACTGTGCGAATGAACTTTATTTTTTTATCTTGTTTATTTTACAAAAATTACCATGAAGTCAATATCTGTTTAGATAGAATTATATACATTTTCTTTAATATTTCTTACTACTGTTCAAACCTTATTGTCTTTTATACATATGAACTTGCATCAGCCTTTTCTCCATTACTATCTTACCTGTCTGTGACTGTTTAGGATAGACTGGGAATTATTCGCACGGCTCAACTAGTAAGTTAGTTTATTAGTAGTTCATAAGTTTAGGAACCGATGACCAGTGCAGTTAGGTCCCTTAACTTTACAAACATTTGATTTTTTCCTCTCTATTGCCCGAATTGTTTCGGACCATTATGATACGGAACTAAAAGGGGATACTTAACACGTACATAGTATGGTTGCACGTAAGATTCACAGGTTTGCTTTACTGACTAGCGTCACGATGATGATGATGATGGTGGTGGTGGTGGTGGTGGTAAATCTGAACTGGCAGGAGAAAATCATTGTGAGAAACTCAGCTTACAATGTCTCTAGAACCGTCTACAACTGATAACTAGGAATATACAACGCCCAAAATATCGCTCCTGTAGCTATCGCGAGGACAAAAATTCCATTGCGTACCCAGGCTCAGAATGTGAATGAAACAGTATCAACTTATCTCAACAGTTAGCACCTTTTACACAAAACTAGGCAGGAATCCGATCTGAATTTGGATCACATCTTCTTGACGCTTGTGACAGAAAGGCGTGCAGTATTCTTCTGCACCCTTATTCAGTAACCTGCCAGAAGAATTCAAAAATCTTTGCTGTATTCCGAGCATTTCCACGTCTGAACGGAAGAGTTCCCTATGGCTCAGTCTTTCAGTTTAATCCACGAACACCTGGAAAAATTAACAAATTACGCTAGTTACTTTGCAACAACGGCAACGACGACAACTATCACGAATCTCTCTGTTCAGCAGTGCACTGTTCAAGGAGGGAAAATATTGTTTTCTTGTGTAATATTTGCCATTTTTATTGACCCATGTAGATGACCATGATAGATCGTATACATTCATCTGTCCATATTTAGCGCCCTGCTGGAGATCGGAATGTACAGCAAGACAACGCATCGGCTAGTAGCGCACGGCTCCAAGAATATTCGAATATCTGCTTATCGAAATTAACATGTACTCATCCAATTGGCGTTTGCTTCTAGGACTCATCTCCAAGTGCTCATGATCGTGGAAAGCGCTGAACTGGTTGTTCTGCAGAAGACTTACTTTTTTCTAATGAAGTCTTCAACCATTTTAGCAATGATAATCCGTTTCAATCAGTTACGGTTCGTCTCCTAGTCTGAAGACGTACTACAATCTACATCTACGTGGATACTCTGCAAATCACAAAGTGCACGGCAGAGGGTTCATCGAACCACTTCTATGGTATTTCTCTACAGTTCCACTCTCTAATAGCTCGCGGGGAAAAAGCAACACCTAAATCATCCTGTTTTCGATCTAATTTCTCTTACTTTATTATGATGGTCATGTCTCCCTACGTAGGTGGGGGCTAACAATGTATTTTCACATTTTGAAGAGAAAGTTGGTGAAAGGCATTTCGCAAACAGATCTCGACGCAACAAGTAGCAATTGAGCAAATCTGGTTATCGTGCACGAAATGCGATAACAGACTGCATTAAGAGACGTTTATTTCGTTAGAACATGCCTGACGTGAGAAACTTGATGGCGTAGGTTAATTGAATCAGATGGGTAACGTTATAAAACATTCTCTTCCACGGGACATGGGCCGTTAATGCTCCGGCAGGGTTTTTATCAAAATAGGAATGAGTTCCTTTTTCTAGTTACATTACAGCTTCAACTTGAAAGTGCGGAAATACAAGACTTATAACTCTCAAAATCGCCAAATATAAAGAATTCAACCGTTCTTCCGACAACGTGATAGTGGTTCCAGAGGCATTTCTTCGTATGTCGCTACTGAGCCGAGCTAAAGACCAAATGAAATACCTAACGCAGGCGGTCACCTAAAAGCATTATGTATTTAACAACGAAAATACCACGCTTCTAGTAATTTCAAATAAGAATTCTAACATGATTGCCGATTTTTGTATCCATTCATAAACATTCTTTTTTAAGCCTGATATCTGGTTACCCCTATCTGAAGAAACGTGTCACATCAACCCTGGATTCTCTTTCGGAATTGCTTAGATTAGTGAGCTGCAGCTGACAAACTGCCCATTTTAAGTTTAAGCAGGAAGGTTGAGTATGTTAAGGCATGAACACGTTACCTAGTGCTCTGAGTAATGTAGTGTGTAGTGATATGGTTCTTCCAATGAGATTTTGAAACGTATTTATCTGTTGCTCGACAATTTCCTTGCTGCAAACTGCGACACGAGAAGAACCTTGTTCTCTCCTTTCAAAACGAGCTCCTGCTTATACTCTGAAGGTGGATTCCCAATTTCCTGTGCATTTACCAGTACCACCGAACTCAGTGAAATTGACTTGAGAAGCATACACTGAGATTTAAGATGGTAACTTCTGATGTACTCACTTCCGAAGATTGTAGGAGACGTCCTGCATATGTACACTGAACGACGTGTAACCATTTTAGCACACTGTTTGGTCACCTCATCTCACAATGACATTTTGACTGTTCTGCGAACAACCCTTACGAGATTCTCAACTTTTTTCATACGCCTAACGCACAGTTTACGTTTTGTGAACGCGCGCATGTGTGTGTGTGGTGGTGGGAGCGGTGGGGAGGGAGGTAGGGGGAAGTTCTTTTAGTAGAAATTTTGAAGCAACTAAAATATAGTTTGCAGATAATGATTACTAGTATCTAAAAATTATGCTAATGATACGACAACCAAAGTCGGGGGAGCCATAGTCTTTACGTTTAAAAAAAAAAAGAAATTGCATGAATTTAAGAGACACGCCACCACCTTTTCAGCACCAAAACTAGCATTACTAATTCAGCAGTTACATAAAGCATGGCAGTTCTCCATCCTGAACACGTCTATAGTTACATTATAAAAACTGAAGCGCATCACTTCAAACTAAAGACAGAAAGCAGGTCACACTTTAGAGTATATGTAATTATGTGCATTGTTCAGTTTCCACCAATAAAAACATCTCGTAGTCCCTAAGCACCTTTCGCAGACTGACACCTCATCTCTGTTTTGCTCTCATGCTGCCTCCTCTTTCTGAAGCTACAAATGAAGTAACTTCATTACGCAAGAAAACCGTGAAAGATTTAATTTAGAAATCAGCGAAAGTTTAAAAGAATGAAGAACTCCTGTAATCGGCCAGTACTGGATTTTACCGCAGTGGTGTTTCTGTGGCTTCTACGTGCGCATTTTCTTCAGTAATGAACTTTCGGGCGGCTTTTGTCTGAATGCCATCAGGAGCCACGTTCGCTAAGTTTAATTTCGGAACCACTGCACGATCGTCAGAAGTGCTGAGAAATTCTCAACTAAGTTTACAGATTAAGCACGGTAGCTTAGAGGGGTGACGCAGGGAACTGCTATTGTTAATGAACCGTGAGTCGAGACAAAATTTTACTCCGGTCTCCGTAGCACTTCAGGCGAATAACCTTTCGTAAAGCTGCAGATTATTCTTCTCTGTTCTTGTGAATCAAATGCCCTGTGAAGTCTCTAGTGACTCACCCGGAGAAAGAAATCAACAGTACAATGTATGGAGAATTATATGTAACTAGCGTACGATGTCCGTACTTTGAAACGGTTTTTAAGGAAGGGCATGTGCGTATCATGGCAGTGTTAATTTACTATGTCATATCTACTGATGTTTGTGTTGCACAATGATATAATTTTGCAGGTATATATACTTGGTATAACTGCTTTATGTAGGTTCCTATGTGAAATCTGTTGTATATATTCCTTCCTTATCTTAGGGCAAATCGTTCTTCCCTTTCTGTCCATCGACTTCTACCTTACTATCTGTCCATTTAAGTTTCGTTTCCATGCAGGTCATTTGTAGAGAGTAATATTAGCAAACTGTCTGCGACGAAGAAATAGTGGATAAAGTAAGTCTCTTAAATGACGCGTCGCTTCATGGGAAAGTTTATTGTTTACGACATCATATGTCCTGAACTATGTTGTCGTGGGTAATTTTTAACCCCACAGCGATTGTTGTCTGATAGTAAGCAATATTTGTACCAAGTTTAATCGGTCCATTATTTTAGGAGGAGATGTGGAAAAAGAGCGCATGATGTAGCAGTTATTCGGAAACTTCATTGTTTATGACGACATATTTCCTGAAATATGTGTCGTATTATGACGTAAATTCGAAGGTACATTCAGTGGTAAATGTGCCTAATATCTGCAAAATGTATCGTGAATGGTGTTAGCAGTAAAGACGTAATAAATCAAAACCTCGTGCATGATGATGCGGTTTTTCATGAACCAAATTGTTTGTGACTTCATATCTCATGAACTGTATGTCTGTGATGTAATATCGAAGGAATATTCAGTGGCATGTATGTGTACTGTCTGAATTGTCTGCCGTATAAAATTTACAGTGCAGAAGTAATTCTTGTAACGTAATGGCAAATGCCGTAGATATACATCATGGACATCGGAAAAGTAGGAAGCGATAAACTTTTCTCCTTTCATCATTTTGTTGGGGTTGTCAGCGAGAAAAGGTTTTGGAAAGATTTGAAATTATGTTTACAGTTTATTGCAAGACGCTAAATATTCTCATTCACAAATAGTTGACGAATAAAATCACGCTATCACACTCCGCAAGATGGGACAGGTATCATGTTTTATGATGTGATATCGTATGAACTATGTATCGTACGTTTTTTATGTAACCACAGCAAATGATTCCTGACCTTAAAGAATATTTGTACCAAATTTGGTTGAAATCGGTCCATTAGTTTAGGAGCACATGTAGCATATTAACGCATGATGCGGCAGTTTTTCCACGACTGTCATTGTTTATGACATCATATCTCCTTACGCATGTGTCGTAGGTGGTTCTTACCCCGACAGCGATTGTTGCCTGATAGTAAGGATCATGTGTGCCAAGTTTAGTTGAAATCGGCCCAGTAGTTAAGGAGGATATGTGGAACACACACACACACACACACACACACACACACACACACACACACACAGTGTGTGTGTGTGTGTGTGTGTGTGTGTGTGTGTGTGTGTGTTTTCGGATGAGAACCGGCGTTGGCACCCGTGCACATTTCGGAAGTAAGTTGATTCATTTTGCAAACTGCAATTACTGCTCACTTAATGGCTCCAATTTGGGGTGTACCATTCTGATGCTGATACTGTTTTTCTACGACGTTTATACAGCACGTCACTTCCTCACTTCAGTCTTGGTCGATTTAGTTCAGAGTTTGCTCACACGTAGATAGTGAATGAAGTCAACACAAATTATTTTCATGAATCATTATTGCCCGGTGTCTTTGTCTTGACAGTAGTACTACCCTACAATGCACCTCGAATTAAATGTCAAGTTGCGTGTTATCTTTCCTATTTTAATTAAAAAACGTGGTATTATATGCACATGCACAGTGTTCCCTCTTTGCAGTTGCCTTGAAAATAGCTGGGAGTGCTCCAGCAAAAATCCTGTCACTCGGCTGCAGAGCCGCAAATTTTTCGTATATTCAATAGGCCGAAAAAAGTTCGGAGCCGCGCGGAATGACCACTTGGTCTAAGGCGTTATGCTACGGACTGGGCAGTCGTTCCCGCCGGAGGTTCGAGTCCTCCCTCTGGCGCGCTCTCGCGCGCGTGTTTTTTGCCGTTGATAGTGACTGACGACCATAGCAGTTTGGTCCAACAGGTTTACAAACTTAAATATTTGAAAAGCTCATGTTTCATACTATGTGTATTCCTAGTTAACTAGGACAGTTTATTTACTACGTTTCAAATTGTATTTATGTATAAACCGAGTTTACTGTTACACTATTCAAACTATGATTTTAAAATAAATACCATGTAGGGTAATCAGCTCAGCTGGACGTGGGTTTTAATTGTAAGCCTACTCTTGTGGAGTCCAATACCATCTAAAAAAAAATTTCAAATGTGTGTAGAGCTTATGGGACTTAACTACGGGGTCATCAGTCCCTAAACTTACAAACTACTTATGAACTAGCAATACTAAGGACGGCACAAATATCCATGCCCGAGGGGGGATTCGAGCCCCCGACCGTAGTGGCCGTGCAGACCGTGACTGGCGCGCCGCAGTCCCCTAGGCCACCGCGGCCGGCAATACTATCTCATCTCATTTACAGTTTTACAGTAACTCCGTTGCAGAGTTCCCAAACCTCGCAGTATTTCAAATTATTCTTCGATTCACTGATTTTTCTAATTTCATATCTACCAAAATTTTATCCTGATTGAACCTTTTTTCCGTTTCGCAAACCTCCCAAATTCGAATGTCTGCGGATGCCTTTTACAGAGCTTTTCATTTCACTACGTCGCTTTATCAGTACCATTTTGCCAGCAGATTTGTTAACGGTACCTTCCAATTAGTGAGTAGTTAATACAGTCTTTGGAGATAAATATGAATTATTTCTGCTTAAGTTCTGAAAAGAAACCTAAATAGTGATAACTGAATTTAAATTTCTGGCCTACAAAATGAGTAAGATAAGCAACAGTCCTCGCGTGCTTTTATTATTATTATTATTATTATTATTATTATTATTATTATAAAGCGTCTGTGAAAAATATGGTGACAATTTTCACCAAGACTTGTGTCTACAAACTATTTTCAGGCAGTAGAATGCCTGTTAGAACGATCTTCTGGACATAGATGAACAAACGAGGTATGTATCTCAGACTGAGTGACTGCGCGTAAAAACAACATAAGGAGGCAGTTTGTTGCCTTTAACAGAATCGCATGCTGTGATAAATGTTTCAAAAGGCCGAGTGCAATGTCACGAATTTGAGTGTCTTGCTTCTCGGTTCTTTTTTGAGCTACGACCTTGAGGTGAAAAGTTCAACATTTTGCCCAAACCAACGATCATGTATATGGCGATTACAAAATCCGTCTTAGTGTAGTCAGTTACAGAAATAAGCAAGATTTGAAAGACGAACTGGAATTGGTGACAAATTATCTGAATAATTTCTTTCGCGAAAGATTTAATTAGCCTCAAACTAAAGCTTAGTTAATATTACGATTTTTATGTAGACTGTGAGAATTATATTTTAATTCTAAGAAGTCGCTTTGTGCGGAGGGTTTCAAATGTTCAAATGTTTTTTAAGCTGAAAGGACTTAACTGCGGGATCATCAGTCCCTAAACTTACAAACTACTTATGAACTAACGTATACTAAAGACGACACAAACATCCATGCCCGAGGGAGGATTCGAACCCCCGACCGTAGCGGCCGTGCAGACTGTGACTGGCGCGCCCCAGACCGCTCGGCCACTGCGGCCGGCCGCGGGAGGTTTTGAAGCGCATCTCATTTACAATTTAAATTTGTACTAATACGTTCAAACTTGAATTCAAGATTAAAAAAAAGCTTTGCGTGGTAAATTGATAAATGCAAATTACTGGGCCCTACGAATAAAAAAGAGCACATGCTCCAGAGAAGAGTCTCAGAGCAAAAGAACGATCTCCGAGTAAGTTCTCAATTTCGTATAAAAAATAATAATAATAATATTACAATAAAATTCATAGCATATGCTCTGAGCAGGAAGTACATTCCCGATAGCTCCCCTCCTTCAGTTGGTTCTCCGTGTATCATGTTCGCCACAGATCAGCTGTTCAATCGTTTCTTTCTTCTAAGTAGCCCAGTCAGGAAAATTATTCAGTGTACAAATATTGAGTAGGCATCTGTGTGTTCAGGAAGAACTGTACTACGTTTACATATTAGTTTTTTCTGCAGCACCACATTATTCAGACTAACTATGTACTTTTTATGAAAATTTATTCTTCTGGCGATGTTACAAAATTTTCGTCATGCGAAAAACTCTGTTAATGAAGTTGGGTTAGCTCAATTTGGGAATGAAATGTTAAAAAAACTATTAAATTTTTATTATTTTCAACGTGGAACGCTGTCAGAACTTTCTAACACAATATACTTTTTGTTAAATATGGCATACAGTAGTCTGCTCATAAGCCGTAGGCCATGAGATTGTGTTAAAGGAAACGGACTGCTGTGTATGTAATTAAGCAGCTATTAATTTTATTATCGTGTATACTTACATCTAATGCAACAAAATTTACGATTACGAAGGCAGAAAACGCATCTTGAATATACCAATCGATTTGGATAGGATGAACACGAGCATTACAAAAATACTTCAGTAGGTCTACCTCGAATTGCAGAAATATTTATTATGTGATACAGACTGTGAAATCCTGGGATGCACTTTCTTTGGAATCAACATCGTAAGGCCTTATTAATAGACACTATTTAAAAACATACAATTTTATTTTGCCATTTAGATATTTACAACTGTAAATATACACTCCTAACAAACGGGTAAAACACGCAGCTGAATCCGCTTGGGATTCATTTCTATGTCGACAATCAAAAAACTCCTCTGATATCACTCTCGTCACTATATAAAATGCATGACGTGTTACACATATGATTATTGTGAAGAAAGGGACTTGACAGCAAAATGTTTTTATTTGCGTACATTCTTTAGTTCCTCTCGTCTTTCATCAGACTAGACTACGTATAAAGAACCTTTTTTGTCTTTTAAGCAACATAAATTTTGTCGTTGTTATCATAAACTACAGTAAAACGTAACCTGAATAGAAGTTACTCAGCACGAAGTATGCTGGAGAGCTGACTTCAGAAAACGGAGAATGTTCTCCGAACGTGAGAAACTTCTCTAGTTCTATTCATACGAAATTGGAAAATGTTCTCCGTTGTGAGCAACTTCCCCCACCCTTTTACTCACGCTGAGAACATACTCGGTTGAAGTATATTCTTCGACATGCTTTATTCATACGAACATGAGTATGTTCTTCGAAATTCAGAGTATAAACTAGATATCCTATTTTATTCATATTGACGATTATCTGTTGTCGAGAACGACAACTTAAAAGTTCAGCTACGTTTAGCGCGTGCTGACACTCGATGGACGTCGAGACAACGGCGGACTTAAAAATTTGATAGTGTTTTGTAGATCACTTACAGTTTCGTTGCTTTTGCCTTGATTGCAATAGGCTTAAAATAATCGTAAAGAAGGCATGTATTCAATTTTTCGTGACGAAAAGTTTGAAGAACTCCCAATTAACAAACCCACGCGAGTACGACAAATAATTGGCTGTGGGACGATAAAAGTTGGCAACCAGAATGACAAAAGCTCCTATGCCAACGCAACAAAAGCCGAATACGTCCTGGCCAGAAACAGAGGTGGAAAATAGCAGAACTGGCTTCTCGACTTATCTGAATGCTTTAAAACATGTATATAAAAAATTGACGTATTCGCGCTTTCTTACGCGTAATACTATACCACTTACCACCTGTAATACTAAGTACCCCTGAATGGGCATGCATGCATCTTAACTTCAATGGCAGGTAGTGTCATAGTGTAAGACATGAGAAACGACACTATGGTTAACATCATGGTGTAACGCACACACTGTTTGAGGGCACACAATGTACGGCCAAAACGGCTGTGCCGTAAGAAAGAAATCAGAGCAAAATAAAGTTAAATATGTTATTCCGACCACGGATTCGAGTTACCAGTAAAATTACTAACTCCCCGATACCAGTAACAGGGACCTTTATTAAAAAGTAGCAAAATTAAATCAATTAATTTTGGACGATTTAATTTTCACCAACCAAGGAGCATCACAGAATGATTGCTTACTTAGAGGACAATCGAATGGAAGGGTCAGAGTAACTTCTACATTACCCGTTTCGTTAAGTTATAGAAATTGCTCATAATGGAGAATTCCCTGTAGCCGTTACATTTAAAAGCAAGCGGAAGCGACGCTGTGGCGGAGGCATACCAGCTTTGTCCCGCGCTCCAAACAGGTGTCCCAACCTGAGTGTCCGAGACACAGTGCCGCCCGCAAGGGCTAAGCTTCTCCAACGGTTTCTCTCCGCTACCTGTAAGGTTGGCTACAGGGACTACTTTTGAACAGCGGAAGCACACTGCGGTGCCGTGCCCGGAGAACAGCCACGCACCGCCATTCGGTTGCAGAGCTTCGAAGTACCCACCTCGCGGACAGTCTAGGGCGGAGGTTACCGCCGTATTAGAAAAATTGTTACTCTGAGGACCATCCGCGTCTGTTAAAATGACGGGCGAGTGGTGGAAGCATCCGGTACACTTAACATTCAGTTTATAGGGAGGTAAGCTTGGCCGTTTGGCCTCTGCTCTGGTTATACTATTACGACTTCATGGCTAGCAACACTCTCTCTGATTCAACCACTCTCCGCTCTCTCTAGGAACTGCGAATGTATCTGTATAAAATGTGCTTATTTCTTAACTATTGTTAATGATTCCTTGCCCTACAGCAAGATGGTTTTGTGCCAAAATAGTCTTATTTGTGAAATAATATTAACATGCAACAGGGCTACCCCAAATTCGTCATATCTTTATGAATACAGATTTTACCACAATTCTGCCTATTCTTTCTGTAACTTTCCTACTGTCGTCTTCTCAATGAATGAATCTTCAATAAGGCAACGAAACACCTGCCAAGAGCAGTAGTCCGACGCCTTTATGGTCCAAGGACAGCAGATCAGCAGGTGAGTGTAACTTCCTGTTGGAGAGGAAAGGCGATTGGCAGCAACCCTTCTTGCTTAATCTTCTTTAGAAAAACTTCACCAGTTACAATGGCATATGTCATATTGTAGGAGCAACATTATGAGCCGTCTGAACATACGCCGGAGCATGTCAGGAATTTGGAACTATTTCTGAAGCTGTCAAGCAAGCGGAAAAACTGCATAATCTCTATATTTAAAAGGGACTGTCACTTATGAACAAAGAAAGCTGTTCGGACTGGTCACAGATTCCTCTGCGACGTACCGAACACCAGAGGACCAAAATACCTGCGTGAAGTAGTGCAGTTGTGGCAGACACGGCGCCCTTCGTGCATGTGACCGTCGCTTGGAATAACGACACGCCACCGTGGCAACGGCAAGATTAAGCGGCCACAGGATACGTGGGGATCGTGAGGTATACGGAGGCGAGCCGAGGCTGACGCAGGCGCCAACCTCGCCGACAGCTGCGTCCCTGTGAAGGCGGGGCTAATACTCCGGGGAAAACTGGGGGAAATGAGCAGAAGCCAGGAATAGCCGCGTGGGGTCTGAGGTGAGCTCACCAGGCGCCCTACAACACGGACTCCTGTACGCCCGCTACTGTCGTGACTGTGTGTTACCCAAGTGGCGCACCACATTTTAAATACAGCATAAAGATTTCTACCTGCACATTCACAAAGTTCACCTCCGTTCACCAACGCTCGTAAGCCGCAAGTCGACATGCTTAGAGTAGCACTCGTTCATTTCAAAATTAAAAAAAATGGCCTTACATTAAAATAAATTCGCATTTCTTCCACAGGTCATGAATACGAGATTTCGTAACGATGGGGGAGGTGTCTGTTTAGCAAAAGGCAAGGCGGTTAGAATACATGGAGACGCCCTTACGCTGAAAAAGTGAAGCCTGTCTCCGCCATAGTGCTAAGTTTTCGAGAAGGGTTCGTATTGTATAGCTAACGTTTTAAGTCACAACACGAATAAAACGTTCGATGTTTTTGCCGTCCTGTGCTACGTGTTGAAAGAGTGCAAATTATCCGTAAAAATTAAGTTTTCAAATATATTATAATGAGTGTTCATTACTATTCAGTCAAGAAAGTATATTTTATGAAAGTACATACTTTTCAGTGTCTGTCAGTTCACTGCATTAAGAGTGAGAGCGTCAACTTAACGCATAGTTTTAACGGAGAAATAGCATTCCAAAACTGACTAAGATGGCGGACAGGCTTCAACTGACGTATGTGCTCGGCTTAGATAATGCCATCTCCCTTCAATCTAACCTTCTTGATAAAAGGAAACATTACACAACATACTTTTTTGTTGCAAAAAAATTACAATTTCTCTTTAAATGCTGATTGGATGTCTGATATCTGATGTTTTTTGACAAGTGAGGAAAAACTTTTGCGGCAGCGTAATTCACCACCTCCTGTGCCAAGTTAGATTTAACCGTAAATAGTGTTTCCCAAACTGTGGATCGTGAACCCACTTAGTCTCTTCAGATGGGTCGCCCGATGATTTTAAAATATGCGAATAAAGTATGTCACGAACTGAAAAAAAAATATGAACGCTTATTTCAGGAAGTTTATAATCTGAATAGTTATGTACAAAACCCGTTCTAAACAAGAAACCAATATGCCTAGTAACATTCTCAGGGCAATACGAGAACAATGCATTCGTAACATTCGTACGCAATTAGTATATAACAACGGTGCGTCCTCTTCCAGTTGCAACTATTGTCATATGCAAGATCGTACCTTATTTGCTTGTTGTTTAGTGTGTGTAAATGTATTTATAGTGGCAGTTTGTTTTATTTTATAGTATGTTTCTAGTTCGTATTTAGATCTCGAACGGCGAGTTGGTTAAAATTACATCGTCCCTTATCGAGTGAGGATGTAGGGTTTAGAAGCAGAGCTTGGAAGAAACTAATGGCAATCGGAGCTACTTAGTTGTGCGAGTGTGCTTTTAGTAGTTTATGTTTTTACCAGAAAAAGAAAAATAACTTTGCACAGTAAACCATTTACGACTAAAACTAACAAGTGTCATAGCTGAAATAGAAAGTATAAAACACTAAGACTGAACATTTATTCAAATCTCATTGAGTTTCACATTTAATTTGTACAAAATAATTGCTTTATTTGACAAAATATACTTTATTTTTTTAATATGCATGTTCCCTTCGCCAGTTTCATGGTTCCGAAATTTTTTCCAGAAATATCGTGGGTCGCACTACAAAAAAGATTGAGAACCACTAGTGTAGATCATCCTTCGTAGTGTTCTAGCTATGCACACTGCTATTCCTTTTGAACAGAATTCGGTTATGAATACCAAATTTCATGATAGTATACACAATATATAATGCGAATGTGTGTGTGCGCGCGCGCGCGCGCAGAGTTACTGTGAAAATCCTTCGATTCTTAAATCAATGTCAGCAGGACGATCTTTCATGGACACCAGAAATTAATAACACGCTTTTGTGCAACGAATACTATTTTGCTCAATGATGAATTACTCCAAAACATGATACTACATGAAAGCAGTGAATAAAAATAAGACAGTAACGCAATTTACCGAGCTGTGTGTCACCAAAATTTGCAATAACACTAACAGTTTGAGTTGCTGAATTCATACGTTTCAGTACATCATCAATGTGTTGTTTGCAATTCGATTTCTCATCAAGGCACAAACCTGCCTACAGAATTCTATTCACTGACTATATTTAATTAGTTAATTCCTGTTTGTCGGATATGACTTCTACACTTGTATCATCAGCAAAAAAGAACTAGCTTTGCATCATCGTCAATATAAATCGGAAAATCAATGTATTTCGAAAACAATGTCATTTTCATGCTGAACTCCGTACTTGCCTGCTAGGAAAATGAAACGGTCGTAGTCTGCTGCGATATTTGTCAGGTAATGCAGTTCTAGATGCAACTTCCTAAACAACGATGTTACGCGGAAGATGTCACTGAAGACAAAATATTGCCATCATCTTGTTGTACTTTTCGTAATATCAGCTCTATATTAGAATATAGGCTGGCTTTGGAGAACTACCATTTTCCAAACCACAAGTTAAACTACGTGATCGTTATTTGACATCAAATGTCAGACGGTGATTTACAATCAGTTTTCTGCATGTGTGTATAATCCTAAGTAGCAATATGCTTATCGAAAAACAGGTTAGGATCTGACATGCGGAGATCGTCATTTGAAAATGAGTGTGTGACTTTTTGTATTGGGCTGGTTTAATGAAAAAGTGGTTCTGAAGAGAAAGCAAATGTCACTCTTAAATTGACTGACGTAGTGTAACGGTGATGTAACTCATCGACAGGACAATGCTGCGTTAGACCTAGCCACAAATTTTGCTTATTTATTGCTTTCTAATCTTAGTCCATCTCCTTCCGCATTTGTCATTTATAGTTTTAATATATTTTACCAAATATGACGTGTTTTAATGTATCTTAAATGCGACAAAAACAAGTATGAAGGACAGATGTTACCTTTATGGAGAATTAGCGCAAGGCGAGGTGCGCAGTAGCTCCATTGCCTTCGCTTCGGGAGCTCGAGTAGCCAGGAGCTGGTCTCTACCAGGTCCACCGCCAACGTCAAAAGCGGCGTTTACCCAAGCCCCTTCTCCAAATGTTCAAAAGTTTGTAGAGTCTATGGGACTTAACTACGGGGTCATCAGTCCCTAAACTTACAAACTACTTATGAACTAGCTAATCCTAAGGACGGCACAAATATCCATGCCCGAGGGGGGATTCGAACACCCGACCGTAGGGGCCGTGCAGACCGTGACTGGAGCGCCTCAGTCCCCTCGGCCACCGCGGCCGGCCCCCTTCTCCCTGTCGCGTGAGCACCCATATGCTGCCTCCAGGGGGTTCAGAAGAGAATTCGAACCTCAACTGCGCATGAGCATTGCAAAGCTGCGGCCACTGCCGTTTATATTAAGCGGCTGCGCCGCGACTCTTACACCAGAAATGCCCCGAGAGTTAGCGCAGCACCAGTAGGGAAGAATTGTATCAAACAGTAAACATTCAACCGTTAGAACAAAGGCTGATTAGTATGAAAGAAAAATACGGAATCGCTAGACTCTCAGTAAGCACTAAGACAACTGAATTGTTAGAACGAAATCCGATCACCATCAGCTAGCCAAGGTACAAATATCCATACCCGCCTAGTGCCATTGCGCAAGCTATAGAAAGAGTAGAACCAGGTAAATACAACATTCACTCAATCTTAGGAGAAGAAGATCTATATAACCATTTATTGCTTCAGTAAGAGCGATCAGATGATTAATATATGACAATACCCGCGCTGAGGTTTTTTCAGAGGGGTTTTTCCTCAGCAGATGAAAATTGCGGGTAGACTCCCACGGGAATCAATAAAAAAATATAAGAAACAGTTCAAAGTCCAAAACCCTTATGAAACAAAGTAAAACGAGTCACCAGAAAACTAAATAGTAGTTCGTTTCCCTGGCTTAAAACGAAATAATGTTCGAAAATGGGCCCGCCATCCGCATATGGGATGGAATGAAAAAAAAAAATTTTTAAAAAAGACTGTCCGCGACGTAAAACGTTTCTCATGCGATAAAAATACTTTAAATGTACATACAAAATGATCTGTTAGAAGAACGAAACTAAGAACGATAGTTTGAAAACTTTTTTTTCACGACGAGCTTTTTTCCGGGAACACACAGAACGGGTGCAGGGTGCTGGGCCACAGCGGCAGCAGGTGGGGCCGGCAGAGGCGCGTGGGAGGAGGCGGAAGCGGTGCGTGGGAACGGCCCGCACCTTGCATACGCCGACCAAGGTCGCCATCGATTCACTGGAGCGCTCGCCGATGACGTCACGCGCCTAATGCCAGCGCCTAATGCCAGCGCTATCTCGCCCTAATGCATCAGACACACACTCCAACTTTCAGTCTCGTTCTAACGCACTGGCCAAAATGCCTCAACGTAAGACCGCCTTCGATATTTTCAATGTAGAAACGTGCCTTGTCAGCGGTGGTCAGATTCAAAATGGGCTATTTGTTTCCACCAAATCCTCTTATATCGATAATTACGCGATCTTAAGCTCATTAAGTCTTCACTCTCAATTTCGTTTTTCTTAAAGAAACTGTGATAAAATTTATTTGAAAGCCAGCAAAACGGCTCCATCTGAGTCATGCCTGCGACAGCTGCTCCTACTGTTGTGACACTCATTCGGTGTTATCGTGATTTGGAGTTTACACTACAACAAATTATCTACAAAGGGTTTTAGTAGAATATTGCAGAAATAAAATTGAAACTCATTTTTTGCGTGTTTCAAAGAATGAAAAGGTAAGTAAGATGTGGTTGCAACTCGAGTGAAGGATACGAGTGACGGTGATCAGTGCGTGTGTTCACTTCTATGAGGATTATTTTAATCAAGGTAAGAACTTCATATGAAACTTTGTCTATTGCAACGCGACAATGGCGCCATGTCATGGATTACGCGGCCGCACCCATCGGAGGTTCGAGTCCTCCCTCGAGCATTGTTGTGTGTGTCGTCCATACCGTAAGTTAGTTTAACGAGTTTGTAAGTCTAGGAACCGATGATCCCAGTAGTTTGGTCCTTTAAGTTTACAGACATTTCAACAGTTTATTAGTTTACTACTATATACTTTGGAACTGCAAAGTCGTGAGTGTTGCTTCTATGTGAGTTGCGCTCTTCAGTCCAGAGACTGGTTTGATGCAGCTCTCCGCGATGCTCTATTTTGTACAAGAATCAATCTCCGAATCCACATCCATTTCAACCTTCTTACTATAATCATCTCTCTGTCTGCGCTCAGATTTTTCGCCCCTCCCCCACACACTTTCCTCTAATACTACATTAACGATTCCTTGATGTCGAAGAACGTGTCCCGCCGTATCACTTCTCTTAGTCTTTCTTCCCAACTCTGTTCAGTACTACTTCATTAGTTAGGCTATCTACCCATCTAATCGTCAGTATTCGTCTATAGCACCACATTTTAAACAGTCCTCTTATTTTCTGAATCATTTATCGTCCACATCGCACACCCGTAGAACGCTACACTGCAGACAAATGCCGTAAGAGATGACTTCCTAACACCTGTTTACATTTCCGAAAGAGCAGTTCACGATATAAAACGCAAAACGATTTATACTGCAAAACTTTATTACGGTATTGGTGAAAGGACAGTTTTCAAATTTGTTTTCAGTCTGAATGTTTACATTAGTGATACAATATTTTCATAAAAGATAGGTAATTCAACAATTAGTGTTTCAAAAACATCTCTTGAGAGCAACTAATAAATTAAACAATTTTAATAAAATTTGAAATGAGTCATATTGGTCCTATTTCTTGTCGAGACCTAGTGCAGAAAACCGGTTGTGAAATAATTGAAAGAATGTAGTCAGGCGTGACTGCATTTTTTCCAATAAATCTGTTGTTCTTACTACTTTTTTTTTTTCAATAATTCCGTTGTATTTCACAGCATCACATACTCCTGCGACAACAAAACTAAGAAAAAAAGTTACGTAAAATTATATTTGAATACGGGTCTCTAAATTTGTAAGCTAGCACGCTAACCACTGCGTTATCACTTAACACTTACGTTGCACTAGCAGACGATGCCACTGCGAAATTTCCATCGTCATTTATCTTGGCACCTTCTTATCCTCCCACCCCTCCAAATTTTGAATGGAACTAAAAAGTTTCTTTGTAACCGAACAGCAAGAAAAATGTGTATGATGAGAAGAATCACAAGAATGCAAAGATGAAGCTAAAACACTAGTTCTGATGACTAACTTGGTGGTGTGGCAAGCCGGTGAAGCAGTGCTACTAGTATCGGCGCGTTATTCAATAAACACGAACATCAAGTTCGCTCTAGTTTCGAGTTTGACGCTGCAGCTCTGCTATCGTGTTACTTGACGACGCTGCCCAAGAGCCCTCCTTTACGGGGTGTTCGCCCAAGTCATTATCTTCATCAAGTTGAACATGCCTGTAAACAGACCAATCTGAATGTACATCAATGTGGAATGTATCTGTACCAACACACTGTCATTGAGGGTACAATTACCGAATCAACCGACTACCTTTAAGAAACTAGCTGAAAATTAATCACTGACAACTAATATTAGTTGTTAACTTTAATCTCTATATACAGGGTGATCAATCCTCAGCGCAACCGCCTTTGCGGCGTGCGACTTGCCGGTGATGGCAGCTGTGGCGCCTGCTGTGAGTCGCTCGGCGTCCACACTAAATTTAACACGGGTTGTCACGCAAGCTATTTCTGACATACACAACACAAACACTTAGAAAGAAAAGTTTATTACTCACCTGTATTACGCAAGGAGGTGCTGCAACTGCCTTCCTTCATTGTTAAAGCATTTCTGACACTTGCTGAGAAAGCTGCTCAATAAGCTCTGAAGTTTCCTCTCAAATTGCAGTAATTTCAAGACGTTCGTTTTTAATTCATCTGAAGTGTAGGGATTTGATTTGTACAATTTCTCTTTTAATGCTAACCGCAGATAAAAATCGCACGGGATTAAATCGGGAGTTCACGAGCAGCCCGTTGTGTTGTTGTGGTCTTCAGTCCAGAGACTGGTTTGATGCAGCTCTCCACAATACCCTATCCTGAGCAAGCCTCTTCATCTCCACATAAGAACGGCAACCTACATCTGTCTGAATCTGCTTACTGTATCCATCTCTTGGTCTTCTCCTGCGATTTTTCCCCCACACACTTCCCTCCAACGCTAAATTCACAATTCCTTTATGTCTAAGAATGTGTCCTACCAATCTATCCCTTCTTTTAGTCAAGGTATGCCAGAAATTTCTTTTCTCCCCAATTCTGTTCAGTACCTCCTCATTAGTTACGCCATCCACCCACCTAATCTTCAGCATTCTTCTGTAGCACCATATTTCAAAAGCCTCAATCCTCTTCCTGTCCGCACTGCTTCTCGTCCAAGTCTCACTCCCATACAAGGCAACACTCCATACAAATGCCTTCAGAAAACACTTCCTTAGGCTTAAATCAATATTTGATGTTAACAAATTTCTCTTTTTCAAGAACGCTTTTCTACCCATTGCCATTCTGCATTTTATATCCTCTGTACTGCGACCATCATTTGTTATTTTACTGCCCAAGTTACAAAACTCCTCTATCTTCTTTATTGCTTCGCTTCCCAATCTAATTCCTTCAGCATCACCTGATTTTCTTACACTGCACTCCATTACCCTAGTTTTGCTCTTGTTAATGTTCATCTTATATGCACCTTTCAGCACACTGTCCATTCCGTTCAACTGCTCTTCCAGGTCCTTTGCTGTATCTGACAGAATTACAATGTCATCAGCAAAACGCAATGTTTTTATTTCTTCCCCCTGAACTTTAATCCCTATTCCAAATTTTTCCTTGCTTTCCTTCACCGCCTGCTCGATGTACAAATTGAACAACATTGGAGAAAGGCTACAACCCTGTCTTACTCCCTTTCCAACCACTGCATCCCTTTCATGCCCTTCAACTCTGACAACCGCTGACTGGTTTTTGTACAAGTTGTAAATAACCTTACGCTCCCTAGATTTTACTCCTGCTTGCTTCAGAACTTGAAAGAGTTTATTCCAATCAACATTGTCAAAAGCCTTCTCCAAATCTACAAAAGCTAGAAATGTAGATTTGCCTTATCTTAATCTATCTTCTAGGATAAGCCGTAAAGTGAGTAGCCGTAAAGTGAGCAGCTCCTGCATGATCAAAAACGAGTGTGGTGCGCTGTTGCCGGCAAGCGAATATTAGGCACCATGTTTTTTTTTCAGGAAACAATAGTGATAGGTATGTCGAAAACATATTGGGGCTTTTTTTCATTTAACTGAGAGAGAACGTCCTTTTGCGACATTTCAGCAAGATTCGGCGACGACACATACAACCAACTTCTTATTACGGGAAATTGGTAATTTCTTCAGTGAAAGAAATCTCACTAAGAACATTTGGCCCCCTTGTTGTCCCGATTTAACTCCGTGCGCTTTTTATTTGTGGGGATCATTAAAAGAGAAAGTGTACAAATCAAATCCCCACACTTTAGATGAACTAAAAACAAACATTCGTCATGAAATCACTGCAGTTTCTCAGAGGAAATTTCGAAGTGTAGTGAGCAACTTCCTCAGCAGGTGTCAGAAATGCTTCAACAATGGAGGCAGTTCCAGCACCACCTTGCGTAATACAGGTGAGTAATGCATGTCAGAAATATCTTGCGCGCCAACCCGTATTAAATTTAGTGCGTAGGTCGGGCGGCCCGCTAAGCAGGCACGGCAGCTGCCCTCGCCGGCAGGTCGCACGCCGCAAAGGCGGTTGCGCTGAGGATTGATCACCCTGTACTATTTACGTAATTGTTAATTATTGAAAAATAAGGGATTTCCGAAAAGTCTTCGACAGACTTTTCTGATTGTTTTGTTGTGATGAGGTGTGTCTACGTTTGTAAAAATATATCAGACATATCTGTAAAGAGTGTCATGTTTCTCAGTTTTAAATTTCAAACGATCACTAAGTGTGAAAGTATTAAACTACTCCGTAATTGTGTCCTCAACATTCGTGATGTCACGAATACCATCTACAGGCTGTTACTTATTTTGACAGTTGCTGTCACATTTGTGAATTTACACACGTTTTTTTTCAGGATCTGGAAATTATTTAACAAACCGGTATAAAAGGCCACTTCGATAATTTACTTGGATATATGTTATGAAATAGCCTGAAGATGGTATTATTGTAATACCGAAACCGGTATTACAGCTGTTGGGAAATACGTTAATTATTTGGAACTAAAACTACACCAGCCGCAGTCCCAATCCCAATATACCATTGAACTGTATCGAATGTTTCGATCTGTTATGCATACGTAAAACTTTAATGACTTTAGTGTTACGTAATAATATAACGTAATAATGAAGCTATTTCAATGTCACGTGTATTACAGATTCAAGATCGCAACAGAGACCTGCCGAAGCGGCAATGAATTACGTTAAAAAAAACATCCATTAAACTTTTTTGGCAGCGCCATCTACTAATCCGCACACGTATAAAATCACTACAGTCGATTAGTTCGCACCCACGGCTTGCAAGATGTGCACCAGACACTTTTTCCATCTCTCCTGCCAACGCAGAACTGCACTCAGAAAGCAGTTTCTCGGCTTCGGCCATTGAAAGGGCGCGGAGCTGGCTGTCGGCTTCGTTACTCTGGGGATTGGCTGGCAGACGCCACAGCTGGTCGGGCTCCTTCAAAAGCGTCTCCTCTCCTCTCCTCCCTTTCCTTTCCTTTCACAGGTCTCCGCTCCCCCCAGCGCGCCACGACCTGCCACGTACTTCCGGCCAATTTCTGCAGCCTGCTGTATACGTCACGAGGGTGCTCGCGGAGGCGCCGGCTTTAGCGCAATCCCCGCTTTCTCACTTACCTTTACCTTTCCTCGCAGCAATATCTCTACGCCAAGAGCAACTTTCGCACGGTAAATGTCATTAGTGCGTCACGCCACTTTGCAGGGCTGTTCTGCTACGTGAACACCACGACAGAAATCTCTGGTAACAGAAACGCGGCTTCCTCCAGTTGTCTGTGTTGCATCTTTAACAGTGATTTAGCTTGATATACCGCCGGGTGATCAAAAAGTTAGTGTGAATTTGAAAACTCAATAAATCACGGAATAATGTAGACAGAGAGGTAAAACTTGACACACATGCTTGGAATGACAAGGGGTTTTATTAGAACAAAAAATAAAAAAATAAATAAACAATAAAATTAAAAAAGTTCAAAATATGTCCAACAGATCATCTGTTCAGAAAATCAATAATTATTATAACAAATTAAGACAAAGCAAAGATGGATGTTCTTCACAGGAAATGCTCAACATGTTCAACATCATTCCACAGCAATAGCTGTAGTCGAGGAATAATGTTGTGAACAGCACTGTAAAGCATGTCCGGAGTTATGGTGAGGCATTGGCGTCGCATGTTGTCTTTCAGCATCGCTAGAGATGTCGGTCGATCACGATACACTTGAGTCTTCAGGTAACCCCAAAGCCAATAATCGCACGAACTTAGGTCTGGTGACCTGGGAGGCCAAGCATGACGAAAGTGGCGGCTGAGCACACGATCATCACCAAACAACGCGCGCAGGAGATCTTTCACGCGTCTAGCAAAACTTTTTTTGTTCTAATAAAACCCCATGTCATTCCAAGCATGTGTGTCAATTTTTACCTCTCTATCTATATTATTCCGTGATTTATTAAGTTTTCAAATTTATACTGACTTTTTGATCACCCAGTATATAAAAATTGAAGTTTTTGCGCCTATATTTCTCTCTGCAGCCAAAACTACGCATCACAAACGAATACTGTTTGTATGTGGTAGTAGGTATGAGTCTTCTATTGTGCACTATGGTGGGAGGTTGATAAGGGGGTGGAAGGTATGGAAGTTGAAAGTTATAGACTATAAAATTCTAAGTGTGGGTGTCAATATTTTGCTCTTCAACAAAAACTACACAATGGAGACGAACGATCTCTCTGTGTTGTTGTAGTACAAAGTGTCCCGTTGTACAACATAGCAGTTTCGTGTCGATTGCTATAAGAGGTTGGAAGATATAGTGGTTTAAAGTCGTCAACTTATATATAATTCGGACTGAAGACCGGCGATGACTTTTGGCCCTATAATAGCAAAGAGGTTATACACAGTCTTGTCTTTTTTTTCCTTCCTTTTGCAACAAGCGTACGAATAAAGGAAAATAAGTGCATATTGCAGTTTGAAAAGTAAAACTACCAAGAAAGATGTCAAAGCGTAAGAGAGAAATTTCGCGTTCTCGATCTGTTTCTAAAAGACAGAAGACGACGAAGAAAAGTGAATCTACAGACGATAGAAACTTTAAATTTGTGGACGTTATCTTACACTGTAGGCATCAGCGATTTTTCGATATTCCCGTCTCTAAGGGTGTGAAATAGGGGATGAACGGTTTTTGAAAATATTGAGGCAATTTTGGAAGCAAGAAATACTAAACTTCTGATTTAGATTTTTGATTGGAACTTTAACCCTGTGATGCATGAAGTATTAACAAACGAGGAAAAAGTTCTGAAATGGGTCTTATATAATAAAGAAGAATGTCTACATTCATAGATTCCAAAAATGCCATGTGGTCATTGTACAATTGAGACCTACCTAGTCCTTTCACTAACATTTTGCTTTTTGTGTGGAAACTTTCGAACCATTTTGGACACAGAGGCTCATTGCAATCAGTGCAAATTCACTTTGCCTCTTTTTGGTGAAATTGGAGGAATGTCGTTCCAGGACGCTTGCCGCGCTTCGCACTCGCCATCTTGCCTTGCTACTGTCTTCGGATGAAAAACTGACGCTTTTCAGTTCAGCTGTCGAAGTCTACAGTGCAGCATCTGTCGGCAAGGTCCCTTGCGGTGGGCTACATGCGCTTACGACTGGAAGAACGATTTAGGATGCTCAGAAATGCTTCCAGTAATAGCCGTCCACTACAGTGGACGCTATGCGCCACAGGGTTAAAAAACACGTGTTTCGATAAAATAGGATAAGGTGATTGTTACTGGCAATTTATCTTCTTTGTGTACCGATAACCCTGATGATGTGCTTTAATGTCACGTAACTAGTTGGTTGAATAAGAAATACCATACAGCTGAAGCGGTTTCCATTCAATAAGAATCAAATCTATGAATGTTTATATTTAGAAGTAGAAATAACCAATGCAGACCATCCAGTCTACGTCTGCGAAGCAGCGGGAATTAAGCTACTTTAAGATACAAACCGCCACAAATCGCGACTTCTTTATTTCCTCAGTTTTGCTGGCCAGACGTCAAATGTCCTGCTGAAGTATGGAAATAGAGCTCTTTACCAGTCAACGCACAGTGGTTTGAATTGGATCTGATACGTTTAAGCATATTGGAAAACTGACGGAACATTATGTAGAAGCATAGAATGGGCTGTTTGTGAAAGTATACGATAACGTAGCTGGGGATAAGTAAATACAGCAGTTTTTGGTCGGATCGAGATGGCTACCCTTGGCTTCACAGCTGTGGCGCCAGAGCGCCTCCGTACCTCCATGCGTTCTGCCATGTCATTGGAGCATGTTCAGATGCACGCTCACAGAATGTGTCATCTTTGACATTGCTCCGCACTTTCGCAAAACTTGCCCAACCGACACTGTCTAGCTACGAGGCCACACAACAAGCCCGTGTCACGTCACACCGAGAGGCCGCGGTTGCTAGCTGACTGGCCGGCCGCTACGAGGAATGGGGCTGTGCCCCACCGACCAGCCATTCAGATAGCGTTCGCGGCCTCTCGGTGTCACGTGACACATGGTTGTGACGCCTGGTCTCTAGACGGTGTTGGCCCAACGCGGTTTGCAGCGAGGCCTACGAGAAAGACAGGCCGCGGCTCCACGTCACGTGATCAAGTGAGGCCTGAGGCGGCGCGATCGCTAGCAGATTGGCCGGCCGCTGGGGCACAGCCCACAGTCTCTTAGCGGCTAGCCAATCCGCTAGCGATCGCGCCGTCTCACTTGATCACGTGACGAAGCGCGCCGCGGCCTGTCTTTCTCGTAGGCCTCGGTTTGCAGGTTGTGACTTGAGGAACTGCACGCTGGGCAGGCTGAAAGGTGGCCGAGGCGCCCTTGGTCTGCTACTGGCAGCAGTGGCTACTCCATCGCAGCCCACGCGGCGGCTGGCCGCCATTCTGCGGCAATAAATGAGTAACGGCTAACCTTGTTTTATTTCAGTCTGACGACGCCACGCAGCTCTCCCGGCCAAATCCCGACAAAACAGCAAGCGAGCAGGGAGTGGGCGACCCCTCCACTTGTAGAGACCAAGATTAACGATACCTGTTGAAAGAAGTACGCAAAATAATTTTCACTTAATTTTTTTTTGCATGTTTTGTTACAAAAACCTAAGCTATAATTCTGTAGAAAACAAATTTATGTAATATTTTTTACTATTTCATTAATCGATATAACGCACTTTACTTATTTTCCTATCTTTGCTGTAAACCAAAGACTTTGTTTTATCTTTGGAGTATGTCTTGCGCGCGCGCACATACACACGCACGCACACACACACGCACACACACACACACACACACACACACACACACACACACACACACACACAACTTTTATTGTTAGCACGAGGGGAAGTTGATGACTCGGCCAAGTGCAGGTCAGAACGCCGTACGCCAAGCGCCCATGACAAGAGCAGAACGAGGCTACCTTTTGCACAGATTTCCATGCATGGAGATGATGAAACGATGTGAAGATCCTGTTAATTAGGTTTTTGTAACGTCACTAAAACAAAACTTTCAATTGTAATAAAAATATGCATTTCTGATGTGTTCGTGAATAATGGCAGAAGAACGAAAAATATGTTGTCACGGTAATTTTGAGAAGAAAAAAATATCACGTGAAATCTACGAAGATCGTCCAAGCCACACCTCGGTTTCACATTATGGAGAATGAAAGTTTTAAGATACCTGTCAGTACTATGCATTACATAAGTACTTTTCTTTAACCGTATAATTATCGATAAAAGATTTTGTTACCTTGTAAATTAATTTCAAGACAAATTAGAATGTTTGAAGTATTCAATATGTATCAAAAGCATGACCATTAATCACAAATTTATTGTGAAGTATTTTTCAGAACATATAAAATCTCTATGTAATTGCTAGGAAGAAATAGTAGTAGTTCTTTGCTGGTAGAGGTTAAAAGATTCGAGATATGGGGTTTATAATGGGTTTCTAGATGGACTGTCATTGGATGTATCACGAACGCTCGATATATATGTTTCAACTCAAAAATAATTTATGCATTCTTCTACAGTTATTTAATCTGTTGCACATGCAACTGTTTTTAGTACAAAGATAGCCTACGGAACTATCTCATCTGGAATTAAGAACCTGCAGATTGTACACACGGGGACTTTATTTGAAATTGATCGTAAAATTGAAGTATTAGCATTTCCAGATTGGGTAGCGGATTATCCGTTCGGTGCAGGGAGACTCATTCTCTAGACTCTCTCTCTCTCTCTCTCTCTCTCTCTCTCTCTCTCTCTCTCTCTCTATCTATCTATTGTGCAAAAAATGTATTCAAAGATTACAGGTTCAAACAACTGCAAACTATAGATCGACTATCTACGAGCTGAATCGACACCACAACGTCTAGCCTGTTGTGGTAAGAAACCAACTTCTCTTTCAGGATTTTCACAGCATCTTATCAGAACCTGAACAGAGACTTAAATTTGACCATGTCTAAAGAAGTTAATCTGATAAACTTCCTGGCAGATTAAAATTGTGTGCCGGAACCGGGACTTTAACCTAAAACCTTTGCCTTTCGCGAGCAAGCGCTCTACCGACTGAGCTATCCCGACACGACTCACGATGCCGCCTCACAACTTTACTTCCGCCAGTACCTCGCCTCCTACTTTCCAAACATATATCCTTACATCCTTTCTTCTCGGAGTGCTACTCTTGCAAGTTTCGCAGGAGACCTTTAGTGAAGTTTGGAAACTAGGAGGCGAGATACTGGCGGAAATGAGTCGTGTCGGGATAGCTCAGTCGGTAGAGAGCTTGCCTGCGAAAGACAAAGGTCCCACGTTCCGGCACACAATTTCAATCTACCAAGAAGTTTCATATCAGCGCGCACTCCGCTGCAGAGTGAAAGTTTCATTCTAATCTGATATAATTTATTATCTCAGACATATTGAATTTATGTATTCATTTATTAATTTACAAACTATATGAATACCCGAAGTGATTGTGGCATGGGAATGGCACGGCATCCACTACAAGTCTTTCATTTTCCTTTTTAGAAACGTTGTATTCTTTACAGATTGAATCTTTTATAAATGCGCCAGAGCTATAGCATTACTTTTGAAGACTGTAAGGATATTATTACGAGGCACAATGCCTACATTATTGCTCCTTGAATATGCTGAGAAACCAGTTCAGAGATCAATGCATTATTTTAAAACGTGACACGATAGGGAAATGCCAGCGGCCGCGCCGCAGTGGGTACCGGTTCCCGATATATCACGGGCGTTAACCGCTGTCGGGCCTGGCCAGCACTTTGTCAAGTCACCGTACGGGTTTGCCAAAAGCTGTTGGCAGCCGTGGAGGACTCAATCCTCGTGAGAGCAACTGCGCGGAGTTGCTACTTCTCAATGAAGTAGCTCCTGAAGAAACCCGACGCAACGGCCGGCAGTGTGGGGCACTTACTACGTCTCCCTCCATTACGCATCCGTTGACGCCTTCGCTCGGAGGATGACATGGCGGCCGGCCGGTACCTGTTGCCAGTCTCGAATTCAAATGTTTGTAAAGCTATCGGACCAAACTGCGTGGTCATCAGTCCGTTAACTTACGAACTACTTAAACTAAGGTAAACTAACTTAAGGACAACACACACACACACACACACACACACACACACACACACCCTAGGAAGGACTCTAACCCCCGACGGCGAGCAACCGCTCTCTCCGCAGCGAGGCGCCTTAGACCGGTCGGCTACTCCACCGCGGCTCGAGTCACGAGGCCTGTAAGACATGGTAAGCAAATATTCTCGTTTTGTATTCACTCACTCGGCACAGTGTAGCTATTTTCTTAATCGAATGTAAATAAAATATTTACTCCATTTGCAATATTTGGTACCATAGTAGCTACTTGAATAAAAAGTTATCGGGTTTCCGTCCGCGTTAGGTGGTTAAAACTCCACGAGCTTTCAGCCAAGCACTCCTTGGCCATTGGAAAGTGGTATTGACTGCCTGCAAGTACGGGCTTATACACACTAGCTGCCGTCTGTGACGTCACTGGTGCTCCGTGACATCGCCATATATGGGCATGCTTTTAGTCGGTGTTAGATGCGCCCGTTTTAAGTGCGCGATTGCTGGATCCCACGCCGCGCTGAGCTGCAGGCCGCCGTATCTGTCAAGGTTATCAGATGTTTTAATTTCGATGGCTTCTTTAATAATACTGTCCCAGAAGCCGTCCCAGAAGCCGTTTCATCGAATTTGATGCGATGACCGTTTACTAAAGCATGCTCAGATAAAGCAGATTTGTCTGGGTATCGTAAACGATAAAACCTTTTATGTCCCTTCCTTCGTTGTTCAACAGTTCGTACTGTTTGTCCGACATAAGACTGGCCACACTCGCAAGGTATCTTGTAGACCCCAGGTGTTCTGAGACCTACTGCGTCTTTAACTGGTCTCAGTAATTGCCGGATTTTCGTCGGGGGCCTGAAGACTGATTTGATGTTGTCTCTCTTCAACAGGCGGCTTATTTTCCCCGACACAGAACCACAGAACGCCGGAGACAACGGTTAATAAAAACTTTGAGCTGGTTTCTGATGTGATTAGTCATTTTCCAAGTTTCGCAACAATAGATCAGAAGTGCCTTCACGTTGCTATTGAAAAGCCGGAGTTTGGTTTTCTTTGAGAGGTTCCTATTTCTCCAAACGGGGTACACTGTACAATAGCACTATTTGCCTCCTGTAGTCGTGACCATACTTCCGAGACAGACGAAAGGTTGGACCCGTTCTACATCCTCTCCGTTGATGGCCAGCCTAGTCATGGTGGTCGAGTTTATATAACGAGGAAATCAAAAACTGCGAATGAACACCATAGATGAAGCAGTTAGAGCAAACACGGACGATGAGTCATGTTACAAGCATGGTAGAACCAATTTAACTTAAGAGACTCATGGTTTCGGCAGTAGAGAATACGAAGAGTCCAGGTAGACCAAGGAGAAAGTATGTGGATTCGGTCTAGAACAGGGATTCCCAAACTTTGTTGTCTTTTAGACCCCTTCCGAATTTTTTCTGCCTGTAGACTCTCTGCCTTTTCTGTACTTTTTTTTTCAAATTTGTTTTCGCGCCTGATTTGGTGCTATTAACTTTGATAACTTTAACTGTAGAAGGGTGGGGGATGAAAGAAATGCTTTACAAGTTGGAATATATATGTCATAATTGATCCCAAAAAATAAATAAATAAATAAATATCTGACTACTGTCGTACAGCAGCAATCTTCAGCATTATCAGAATAATTCTGAATTTTGATTGCGACCTTCCTAAAAGACCCCCAAATTATTTTTTCGCTGACGTGGACTCCTTATAGGTTGAAATAGATCCCTGGGGGTCTTTTAGACCACTTTGGAAATCACTGGCCTAGAATGATTTTTAAGTAACAAGCTTAACATTAGACGAGGCATGAATTTTAGAACTGGTTAAGGGCTCATGGAGGAATATTAGAGGGGCTATGCTACAAACTGAACACTGGAAGGCATAATCAGTCAGAAATAATGATTTTATAGGCTTCTTACTGCATTGGCGGAACAGAATGAAATATAAGCTTCTAGCGCAGGTAATATGACGTTTCGACTCTAATTAAAATATTAAGGTGCCTCAATTTTAGAATGATAACCTGTAATACAACCTTTAAACACCAGTGGAAATAAATCCCAATTTGCGGTAAGTTATTGCTTCACTGTACTAGATTTAGATGGAATACCACAGTGCGGCGAATTAAAATTTGTGCCCGGCGGGGATTCGAACCCGGGATCCCCTGCTTACTAGGCAGACGCGTTCATCACTCCGCTAGCGAGGACACAGTGACCAGCCCGACTGCAGAGGACCCTTCCCTGCACGTCTCCTGCCACACCCAAATGTCCATTCGCCACGCTGTCTCTTTCCTAGTACCACAGCCTATTTGTTCAGTAATGCTCGCAGCCACAATACTGTATTGCCGCATCAGGGAGAACAGACCATGAGGTAAAAGGTAAAGCAGTCAACAATCCGAAGATTGGTTTGAACACCACAGTGCTTTACTAGGTATGGTCCTGTTTGGAGGTGGTATGCCGTTGCCTTCCTCCGACCTTTGAACTGACTTACCCAGCTAGTTATAGGGGGACCCACAGTTTAACGTGGGTTCCGAACCACGGTGCTACTCGGTATTTTTCACATGAGCAATACTGCCAGAGGTGAAAGAAGTGGAAAGTGACAGATAAAAATCCCTGGACCTGGCGGGGAATCGAGATACAATTGTCGTCAGGAGCCCAGCCTCGCCTTGTTTACAATTATATATTTTTGACAACGATACAGCGTTCATTTAATGAAATAAATCGCTATTTCCGAACAGTTATGGCTTCAGTGTACTTGGTTTAGATGGAATACCACAGGCAGGAGACGTGCAGGGAAGAGTCCTCTGCAGTCGGGCTGATCACTGCGTCCTCTGTGGCGGAGTGGTCAACGCGTCTGCATAGTAAGCAGGATATCCCGGATTCGAATCCCGGCCGGGCCCAAATTTTAATTCGCCGCACTGTGGTATTCCATCTAAACCTAGTACACTGAAGCTATAACTGATCGAAAATTGCGATTTATTTCATTAAATGAACGCTGTAACGTTGTCAAAAATATCGTTTTTAAACAGCAGTGGTTGTCGAACGAGTGGCGAACAGTGACATGAAAGTGGAAGACGACTGCGGTGCCTAGTACAAATGGCAGACACGATGTCAAGATGTCGGTATGGTGCGATGGTGTGGAGTGTGGTGCTGGTGGGTGACGGTGAGAAATGCGACACCCACGGGCGCCGCGCCGCAGCCGCGTGTGTAGGCGACTGGAGGCCGACCAGTGCGTGGCCCAGCCACACCGCCGCCTCCCCAGTCACGCGTCGTCCCTGGCCCAGCCTGCGTCAATACCTTACAGGTATCACCACGCGCGCAACACTACGCCTGGAAACCAATTCTAGAAGGCGGGAATGAACTGGCCAGTCTCGTGTCTTCGAGTGTGCTGAGGTGTTACAGATAAAGGGAAGGGCGGTTCGAGTCCCCCCTCGAGCATGGGTGTTTGTGTTGTCTTTAGCTATGTAGTTTCTACGGACTAATGACCACGCAGTTGTGTCCGATGGATTTACAAACATGTGTGAACATTCTGAAAAGCTAAAGGGGAAGAAAGTAATGAACAAAAACACAGGTAGGCTATTAGAAACTGCACTTCTGCTGGGTAACATTCAATACAGTTTCTTCTTCTTCTTCTGCTGCTGCTGCTTCTTCTTCGGTATTGCTGCAGCCCTTGGTGATCCTTGATTTCAACGATATTCCTCCACATATTTCGGTTGTTTGCTACTCTTTTCCACCACCAGTCTCCCATACTGGCGAAATCTCCATCACATCATCAGTCAATCTTCTTCTCGGCCTCCCTCTTCGCCTAGCCGAATGGATTTCACTCTTGATCATTCTCTTTGGAATTCTATCTTCTGCAATTCTCTCCACGTGTCCTAGCCATCGTATTCGCTGTGATTTCATAAATTTTACAATGTCCCTTCCTTGTATTTTCCAGCCTTCTTCCTCCCTTATTGGAACACACACTTTGCGTAGTATTTTTTTCTCAAAGGTTCTTAGAGCATTTTTATCACGTCTTGTCAGTGTCCATGCCTCTGACCTGCATGTAATAACTGGGCGTACTAGGGAGTTTATTAACAGTTTTATTTTCTTCTAATAAGGCTATTTCTGAAAAGTTGTATACTTGCAAACTCTCTTACAGCCATTCCAATACTGCTATCACTTGTTAGGGTTCCTAAGTAGTTAAAGCTTTTCCCATCGAATTTTAGGTCTTTAAGAGTTCTTCTGGCCTCAGATTGTGACATTACCATGTATTTTGTTTTGCTTTCATTTACTATGCGGTCTATTTTTTATGCTTCTGTTTCCATTGCAGATATGTGGGTGGTTTTCATAAATATGGTACCTCTTTTGTTGATTTTATTTACTACACGATGTAGGGCTATATTAAATAGGACAGTCTGAGAGACTGTCCCCTTGCTTCACGCTTTTCTTAAAGCCAAAGCTTTCATTTGTTCTTCTAAGGGCCTTTACTTTCGCTCTTGTCTCTCGCATTGTCATTGTAGTTTAGCACGTCCGCCAACTTCTTCTACTACTCTGTATACTTCTTGCGGTTTATATTGTCAAAGGCTTGTTTGAAGTCGATGAACAGAAAATGTAGATGTATATCATACTCATATAACTTTTCCATCATTTAATGAAATAAATCGCAATTTGCGATCAGTTCTGGCTTCACTGTAATAGGTTTGGATGGTATATCAAGATGCGGCGAATGAAAATTTGTGCCCGACCGGGATTCGAACCCGAGATCTCCTGCTTACTAGGCAGACGCGTTGACCACTCCGCCACCGAGGACACAGTGACCAGCTGGGCTCCTGACGACAACAGGGTATTTTCCAGTGTTTAAAATATGGTTCGAATTGTTATTCTGAATGATTATAACATTAAGACAGCATTTTCGCTCATAATTCTTACAAAACATCTGTTATTTTTACGTAATTAAAGCTTAAAAATCATCAAATTTCACGAATAGTTCACGTGATCGAAAACGTTCCGTTATTGGCTGAAGCACTGGTGACGTCATAGAAGAGCTACAGCGCGGCAACTAGAAGTCGGAGCTGTATTATTGTATGCGTTTCCTCAATTTCGCAGCTTTAAGTTCAGTTTTTTCGTGATATAAACGCGATTACAGTTTTTATGCCACAACGGAAGATGGTTATGTGAAGGCTGACAGCGGAAACCTCCCTAAAGTTTATGCAATTATTATTATTATTATTCTTTAAAAACAATGCAAATTTGCCAGAAATAAGAAACATGAAAACTGCATTGTAAGTAACGCATACCTACATTTCAATGCTAATTATTTCGAGAGATATTTTATGCCATTGGAAAAAAGTACCCTATTTGTTGATGTCAGCAGACTTAATCTGAAGTCACCATATTATACAATAAAGGGTGAAATTTTATCTTCTATCCAAGCGGCCTTGAGTGATTATGTTGGCAACATCAACAACAAGATAGAAAATTTTTGCCCAGATGTTCAGACCACATAGAATGACTAGATTAGTGTATCGTACAGACCATGAAGTAAATAAATAATGCTGTTCCTGCTCTATGATTCTTGTATGTACCCTTGTCCGGTCAGTAAAAGTAACTGCCCTCGTAAATCAAAGGTTTCACGACAAAATATTTGCGCTGTCACGCGATTGGCTAATGGCGACGTCTCATGATTCTCGCTATTCAGCATCTGTTGCCAACATAGTCACAGGAAGCCGCCGGGATAGTTAGTAAAATTTAATCCAGTAAAGCACGCAGTTAAGGGAGTAATTTTATTTAACTACTTTAATACTGGTGCAAACATCAAACATCAAAACTTGTAAAATACAGCAAAAATACCTTGTGCATAGTTATACAATATATCTATAGTCTAAAACAGGGACAGCGGGTTGCGTCGGCGGTGTTTTCATATCGCTCGTAGTTTGGCAACGAACATTTCGCGTAGCCAAAGGCATGTCACTTTCATGTTAACATTGCGAGCGAGACACGATGGAATAAATTTATAGCGCCGAAATTACAGTGATCTTGTTTGTTGTTTTTGTGAGTGAATGCTTGCGATTGTGTGTAAACTTTCTGCCATGGATATCAGTATTTTCCTTACATATCCAAGATTTGATTTTATATGAATGTGGCACTACTTTTGACACTACAAACTAATCCATTTACGTTTACTCGTCCACATACGAAGCCACGAACAGAAATACACACATTAAGTAGCCGCTATTTCATATGGATCTCTTCGCGCCAATGTCAACCACTTTTTGCGTATATTCTCATTTTTTGGTACTTGCAAGAACAATTTTTCTGGAGTCTTGACAGATGTATTGGTACAGTGCGGAACTAAGCAATATTTGTAGGTCATTATGCAAACGTTAACGCCGAAACACGAGGCCTCGTCCCAAACAATATACAGGTATTTGTTTATCTTAACGAGAGCAGCAGCAGCGTGTTGTATGACGTCACAGGCATCACGTGACTCAAATGTAGCGTTTCAGCGGGCTTTCAAATTATTTGAATTTCATTTCTTTTTTTAAAAAGAGTATTGAAATCCACTAGGTAAAAAAGCATATTCGGACCATAATATGAAATAATTAACAATTTAAAACGATTTCCAGAAAACAGTCAAATACCCTATTGTGTCTCGATACCTCATGGTCTGTTCTCCCTGATGCGGGAACACAGTATTCAGGCTGCGAGCATTACAGAACAAATAGGCTGTGGTAATAGGAAAGAGACAGCGTGGCGAATGGAGCTTTTGGCGTGGCGGGAGACGTGCAGGGATGAGTCCTCTGTAGTCGGGCTGGTCACTGTGTCCTCGGTGGCGGAGTGGTCAACGCGTCTACCTAGTAAGCAGGAGATCCCGGGTTCGAATCCCGGCCGGGCACAAATTTTCGTTCGCTGCACTTTGATATTTCATCTAAACTTAATACAGTGAAGCCAGAACTGATCGCAAATAGCTATTTATTTCATTCACTGACCGCTGTAATGTCGTCAAAAATATATAATTGTTTCCATCATTTGTCTTATCACAAATATTTCATCACTTACTCCTCTGTCTGGTCGGAAGCCACGCACATTCAGTTCAGCGATCCTCCGTTATGAACAATGTTGCATGCTCCGATAGTCAACAAAATGCTGGCCGCGAAGTATTTGGGTCGCGATTGTTCAAACCTGTTCCTTTTCGATGGCGGAACATCTGACAGAAAGGAATAACTAAGATTGACATCGTAGTCAGTGGAGGGGGAGAATATGCTAGATAACTTTTGCCCGCGATGGGGAAGAATCATCCAGAAATTTTCCTGTGGTGATATAGGGAAATCGCGGAAAACCTGAATAAGGATGACCGGAGGCGAGTTTGAAGCGCCGTTCACTGGGCTACCGCTGCGACTCCTCACTCGGTGGAACTTATGAGGTCACGACAAGTGTGAAGACGGTTCCTTCTCGGTTACACATCGATATTCTGTTGGTCCCAAGCATGTTCAGTCCGTTCGAGTCAGCAGAAACCCTAGTCCGTTTCGAGGGTTGATCCCTGACCCCTACAGGAAAATGTTTATGTGGTGAGTACCATGAGCTCGCACGTTATTCTCTGTAAAGAAGAGCCCATTGTCGGAATATTGATTATGGGGCTGGATACAACTTGAGGATCCAATGCCGTTTCTCTAAACCCCTCATATTACTCTTATTGACGATCAGAGGCGCCAGACACCCGTAAACGGTATCAGCTCAGAAACCCGAACTGTAAAAGCCTGTCGAACTGTACGTCTCTTATCGGCAGTGGAAGGAAGGAAGCAAGGACGCTTACCTTAAAGGCCCGTCAACAGCGTGGTCATTAAAGATGAAGCTCATGCTCTGATTGTTGTGTAATGGTGGGGAGTGAAATCGGCTGCTCCCTTTAAAGGAACCATCTCATCGTTTACATGAAGTGACTTGTTCTTGAATAAAAGAACGTCTTGATTGCAAATATTTTTTTATTTCAATGAAATAAAAGAAGAAAAATGAAACATAACTTAACAATATTTACATGACACTATTTCGAATTTTTTAGCTGCAAACCAATCTGAAACTGTTAATAAGAAATTGTGATAATTTACAGTACTAATGTTTTATCTACTTTGTGGTAGAGGGTGTTTAGATTAAAATGCGGTCATAGGGTATCTTACAGAGACAATAATATGTAAACCATTGATACCCGGTAACATTGACCGTTGAAAACATATTGATACATTGTTTAACTGAATGGATATTACAAGATTTACCTTGTATGATGTCCCTGTACCTTAGGTCGTCAACATATTATTACGACTTGCATTGGTATAGGTATTAGTACTGCCTGATGCAGCGTTCAAATTTGTAATCCGAGTAACCGCCAATAAAGCTTTGTGTCCACAACACTGTAGGTGTTGGGTCGGTCGGATAATAGTTGTTAATTTAAAATATGGACACCATTTACATAAAATACCAGTATCACATGAATCAAATCTATAAGGATGCCAAGGTATAAAACAGAGATATTACTTAAAAATTTGCATAAAAGTATCGTCAAATGTTTGGTCTTTTGAGGTCAAATTATCGTTTAGAAGTCCCGGGTGTTTAAAATAAACCCGCTTAGATATCTCAAATTTCTCCAGAATGCTTAACTTCCGTCCTTTTTAGGCGTAATGCAATATTTCTAAATTGTCTAGGCTGAGAGCGTGATGCCTAGAAGCCTTGAAAGTGCTCGGCAAAAGGAGAGTATTTCTCTATTTGCCCCTTTTTGTTAACAGATGTTCAATGAATCTAGTTTTGAATGCCCTCCCTGTCCCACTTACTGAGCTGGACAGTCTACACATTTAAGCTTATAAGCGACTTAGTGAGAGCACGGAAAACCAGGATGGCCGGAGGTGGATTTGAACGGCCGTCGTCCCGAATGCTAGTCCAGTGCTTTACCATTGAACCACCTCGTTGTTTTATGATGGCCAATGAGGTCTAACACCTTCCTTACTGTTCTACGACAATTATCACGTGTCGGAATATGAATGGAATGCAACGCCATTGTGTTTCATTTTCACGCAGTACGAAGCTTGGGTTTGGCGGTCAGGGAGGGGAGGGAAGGGAGGAACAAGCACTGCGAATGTAACGTTGTACGTAATGGACGACGAAAGAATTCATACTGGTCGTATGATGGGTGTGGAATCCAACGGCAGTGTTTCCATTCCCGTGAACATCCATTATCAGAATAACGCTTGTCCACGGAACGTAGTTTGTATTAACACGGTGACAGATTGCTAGCCGTGTATGTTTATACGCTTCATTAGTATCCAGTTGACCTCTGATAGAGTCACCACCCACTCATCACTCTAATAGATTTAACCAGTTTACACCCTTATCGGGCGAGCGAACGCTATTGCGGGAATCATCATCGTTCACATTTCATCCTACACGAAGAACTAGTTTATGTACACTACAAGATTAAAATCAGCTAATTTGAAGACAATCACAATAATGTGAACGCCACTAATAGCCAAATAATATTTACGCACTTTTACAAAAAAAATGTTCAAATGTTTGTATAGTTTATGGGACTTAACTACGGGGTCATCAGTCCCTAAACTTACAAACTACTTATGAACTACTTACGAACTAGGACGGCACAAATATCCATGCCCGAGGGGGGATTCGAACCCCCGACCGTAGTGGCCGTGCAGACCGTGACTGGAGCGCCTCAGTCTCCTCGGCCACCGCGGCCGGCGCACTTTTACACGCGAGATCACTGTTAAACTCTATTTGAGTATATTTGGTCAAGTCAAAGACTATTTCTGTCCACGCAAATAGTATTCAAGCGAAAAACGGAGTTTTTTTTAGTCCGAGAGTTCATCTGGTCAAGTCAGTGACTAGTAATGTGTAACTTTATTGCTGTTTGTACTTGCCCAGTCACTTCCAGACAACTATTTTCAATTGATTTTAACAGATGTCACTAACGAAAAAATAGCTTCTGTGACATCGCTAAATGCAAAATCAATCACATAGCACTTTATCAATTCAGATGGCATATTACGTTCGTGGATAGAAAATGTTGTATCTGACAAAAATCACTTTCAAAGGGAAAGTGAGACGCAGTTAAACCATCCGTAATTCGTCCGCCAATATTAGGCGCAATGTGTCCTCAAGTCCACAGTACCGAAAGGAGGAACTTTCCACCAAGCTGAGCGCTATGGTTGTACTGTTTTAACACTATCGTAAAACAAATTGTCTACTGTTTCTCAATTATAGGAAATCTATTATGCTACCAGCTATTATTACCTTAGCAGCTTACTGCAGGCAGTTCTCGTTCCTGAAACACACAAGAAATGAAAAAGATTACTACAGAAACACGAATAAATGTATACAAAACATTAAAATACTTATCGAAGCAAAATAATAATTTCGTGTTAAAAAGTTCGGAAAGTGGAGATGGGGAGCGTATCTAGACTGCTTCGTAGTTAGGTATGTAACTTTACTGCTACTAGTTATATCTGAAATAATCCCGTGGACGATTATAATGACGACCAATGTTCGTTACTCCCAAACATGAAGCAGATTTCACTAGCTACTAAATTTGCAAGTTAAATAAGATCACTTTACAGAATATTTTACAATAAAATTAAACAGTTTTCAAGTCGCATACTGAACTTTATCAGGTTCCAACTACGGATGTCTCCAGAAAAAATGTTTAAAAATGGATCATGTGTGTTGTAATTGAACCGTAAGTTCTATTTCGTGTAAAATTAACACAAGATTAGTCACAAAATACATTAATCCACTCGACATTTCTAACTGTTTACGAACTGTGGAAAACAAATGCGGCATTCCACTAAGGGCTGCGAAAGTTTGATTTTGCTTCGTGAGGAGTTTGTGAGTGAATGACAGCAAACCTGTGACAGGGCTACCTCTCATTCGTATCATCTACAACTATTCGCTCAGCAAACGTTCCGTACCCAAAGACTCTGAAGTTTCATACCTCACTCCATTATTTAAGAAAGGGAACAGGAGTGATCCGAAAAATTACAGGCCTATATCACTGACATCGGTTTGCAACAGGATTTTAGAACATATACTTTCCTCGAATATTATTTACTACCTCGAAGAGAACGACCTATTAACCAATAGTCACAAGGATTCGAAGTGTAGTTCTTGTGAAACACAGCTAGCTCTTCACACACATGATGCGATGAGTGCTATCGACAAGGCATGTCAAATCGATTCCGTATTTCTAGATTTCCCGAAGGCTGTCGACACTGTACCTCACAAACGTCTTCTAATCAAACTGCGTGCACATGGAATATCGTCACAGTTATGTGACTGGATTCGAAGTTTCCTGTCAGACAGGACACAGTACGTTGTAACTGACGGAAAGTCACCGAGTAAACGGAAGTGATATCTGGCGTTCCCAAAGGGCCCCTACTGTTCCTTATTTTTATAAATGATTAAGGTGACACTCTGAGGTCTCAGACTGTTCATGGATGATTCTGTAGTTTATCGGTTACTAATGTCACCAGAAGATCAAAAGCATCTACCAAATGAAATAGATATCTGCATGATGCAAAAAAACGTGTGAAGTCATCCACATGACTACTAAAAGAAGCCCGTTAAACCTCATATAGACGATAAAACAGTCAAATCTACAGCCGGTATATTTAACTAAATACGAGTACCTAAGAGTAACAATTACGAACAACTTAAATTGGAAATAACACACAGTAGCGGCGGAGTGGCCGAGCGCATTGAGGCCCTATGCTCCAATGTGCGAGGCCGATGTCTGAGGGGGGGGGGGGAGATCTGAACCCACGACGAGTCGCGCGTTCGGATCCCCCCACCCCCTCAGGCATGGATGTTTGTGCTGTCTTTACTGTGGGTGGTGGTGGACATGAGGGACCGAACAACGAGGTCATCAGTCCCTTCAACCTCAAATTGAATACGCCATGGAACTCGACAAAAAATAGGTGAAAGCCAAAAGACCATTACACTAGGAAGTAAAATCGACTCGTCAACAAGACTAAGACCAACCCAGGGCAGCAAATGCTACAGTGTCCGAACCCACAGCTCTGGAAGCGACCTCCAGCCTTAACCACAAGGTACTAATGGCACAGTGGTCAACGTATCATAGCTCCAGAGCAGGGAGAAATAAAACTACATTAAAATGTAAAAGAGTGGGGGGGCTGATGGGGATAAGGCTCTAAACCCCACAATCAGCCAAGAATCACAAACCCACTCACCCCGAACAAGCGAGTCCTAGAGCTGACAATAAAATCTACTTTCACGGAGGAAGGCAAGGACGCGATCAACCATCCGTGGGTCATCCGCCAAAACTGAAGGCAATGCAGGCGGTAGGCCATAGTCGCCACGGAGTGTGGAATGGAGAGGACATTCAGTCAGAATATGAGACACGGATTGTACGGCTCCACAATCACAATGTGGTGGATTGTCATTTCGTAAAAGAAATCCATGGGTCAGCCTGCAGTGTCCAAGACGGAGGCGACAGAGGACAATTGATTCTCTCCGGGAAGGGCGTAAAGATGAACTCCAAGCTGCAGTCGTATCCTTGATGGTGCGGAGTTTATTGGAAGGGGCAGTAGCTTTCCAACTGCTATCCCATGAGGAGTGAAGCAAAGATCTGATCTGCACCCGCAGATCCGCACCCGGAATTTGAAAGGGAGACGGGCAGCGAGTAATTGCCGATCTAGCCAACTGGTCAGCCACTTCATTCCCTGTAATACCAACGTGGCTTGGCACCCAGAGAAAGGTAACTGAGCAGGCAGCACGATGAAGGTCAGCAAGGAGTTCATGGATGGAAATAACTAAAGGATGGGAGGGGAAACAACGATCAATGGCCTGCAGACTGCTCATGGAGTCAGCACAGATTAAACCACGTTCCACGGCAGAACGTTTAATAAAACAGAGGGTTCTATAAATCGCCATCAGCTCTGCCGTAAACACACTGCATGCCTCTGGCAGAGAATGGCATTCCGCCCCAACAGGAGACGTAAAAGCATATCCGGAGTGGCCCGCTGTTTTCGAGCCATCAGTGTAGAAGATAGAGGCTCCCTGAAACTCTTCTAGTACTGGGCGCACCAAACGCCGAAAGACCATGGGGAAAATTAAAGCTTTTGGGCCCTGGAAGAGATCCGTCCGAATTAGTGGTCGCGGCACCATCCACGGAGGTGTGCGTGCAGTAAAATGGGGGGCGCAATCTAGCGAAGGGAAATGGAAATCCCGGCAAAGAGAGGCAAGCCGCAGTCCGACGGGAAGGCCCGCCCGCGGCCGGGTATCAGGGGGTCGAAGCCCTTCATATGCAAAAAGAACCTGGTAAGCGGGATGAGCAGGATATTGCCGGATGGCGATGGCATAAGACGCCAGAAGCTGATGCCGCCTGACCTGAAGAGGGCAGATTCCCGCCTCAACAAGGAGACTGTCGACCGGGCTAGTCGGGAATGCACCTGTAGCCAAGCGGACACCATAATGGTGAACCGGGTCTAATAATTTCAGGGCAGAAGGAGCTGCCGAGCCATAAACGTGACACCCATAGTCCAATCGGGACAAGATTAGAGCCCGATAGATACGGAGGATAGTTGTTCGGTCTGCACCCCAAGATGAATGAGCAAGGAAACGTAGGGCATTGAGTTTCCTCATACAACTAATCTTTAGGTGGCGAATATGGGGCACCCAAGTCAATTTTTTGTCAAAGAGAAGACCCAGGAAACGATGCTGTGCTACAACTTCCAGGCGCTGATTACCCAAGAACAGTTCTGGATCAGGGTGAACTGTAGTACGACGACAAAAGTGCACCACCCTCGTTTTTGATGAGGAAAACTGGAAACCATGGGACGTAGCCCACACTGAAGCCCGCCGAATGGCGCTCTGGAGCTGACGTTCAGTAGAGGCTAATGAGTAGGAGCTGTACCATATGCAAAAGTCGTCGACATACAATGCCGGGGTTACCAGTGACCCAACAGAGCTCACCAACCCATTGATGGCGATTAGAAAAAGTGTAACACTCAACACTGAGCCCTGGGGGACACCGTTCTCCTGTATCCGAGGGGAGCTAAAGGAAGAGCCAACTCTGACACGGAACAGGCGGTGGGATAAAAACTGACGGATAAAAATTGGTAAGGAGCCTCTGAGGCCCCAGTCATGAAGAGAACGTAAAATATGATGACGCCAAGCAGTGTCGTACGCCTTATGCAGATCGAAGAATACTGCTACCAGATGATGTCTTTTAGAGAAGGCCTGTCTGATCGCAGTCTCCAGTCGAAGTAAATGGTCAATAGGGGATCGTCCCTCCCGGAACCCACACTGGTAAGGTGAGAGAAGTCCCCGGGATTCAAGAACCCAGCATAATCTGCGGGCTACCATCCGCTCAAGTAGTTTACAGGGGACACTTGTCAGGCTTATTGGTCGATAACTGTCCAGCGCCGACGGGTCCTTGCCAGGCTTGAGGGCAGGGACCACAATACTCTCCCTCCACTGGGAGGGGAACACCCCTTGAAGCCAAATACGGTTAAAAACTTTTAGGAGAAATTGTCGTTGTGAGGGGTTAAGGTGTTTCAGCAATTGATTATGGATATCATCAGGGCCAGGTGCTGAATCACGAGAAGAGGAGAGGGCCAGCGACAGCTCCCAGTCAGTAAAAGGTTCGTTATATGGTTCCACCTGGTGAGAAGTAAAGCCTAATTTGAAGGTTTCGGCCTGGTGTTTCTGAAGGAGAAAGGTCGCCGGATATGAAGTTGTCGCCGAGACATTGGCGAAGTGAGTTGCAAGATGTTCTGCAACAGCAGATGGCTCCGTGCAGACCCCATCAGGCAGGGCAAGACCAGGGACGGAAGACGGCCGCCAGCTACCTTGGATAGATCGGAGCATAGCCCACACTCTTGTCAAAGGGACAGAAGAACCCAACGAGGAGACAAAATGCTCCCAGCATGTCCGCTTACTTTGTTTGATTAAGTAACGAGCTCTGGCACGCAGACGTTTGAAATTTATTAGACCAGCGAGCGATGGGTGGCGCTTAAGATGTTGCAAGGCCCTTCGGCGCTCGCGAATGGCTGCGGCAACAGTTGCATTCCACCAAGGGACAGGCCGGCGAGAAGGAGGGCCTGTCGACCGGGGAACAGCGGCGTTGGCAGCTTGGGTGATCATGTTGGTCATTTGGCTTATAATATCATCTATACAGCCTGAGGGGGAAGATGGGAACACAACCTGGGATGTATATAGCGGCCAATTAGCACGACGGAATACCCAGCGGGGTACCCTGGCTCGTGGTAGGCGTGAGGGAAGTGAAAGGATCAACGGAAAGTGGTCGCTATCGCAAAGGTCGTCATACGCCGACCAGTGAAATAAAGGAAGGAGAGAAGGAGAAGTGAGAGAGAGGTCTATGGCAGAAAAGGTGCCGTGAGCGGCACTAAAATGAGTTGGGGAACCATCGTTGAGAAGGCTCAGATTGTGGTCAGCAAGAAACTGGTCTATGAGGCGGCCCCGGCTAGATGTATAAGCACTGCCCCACAAAGGGTGGTGGGCATTGAAGTCCCCAAGGATGAGGTAAGGAGGGGGGAGTTGCTGAAGGAGGGCCACTAGGGACGTGAGAGTAGGTGGCCTGTCAGGTGGAAGGTAGAGGTTGCAAATGGTCAATGGAGTGTCCAAGTGAACCCGGACAGCAACCACTTCCAATGGAGTTTGGAGAGGAATCCAGGTACTGACAATATCTGTCCGGACCAAAGTACAAACCCCACCAGACGCCTGGAGGGGACCAACCCGGTTCCGACAAAAAGCACGGAACCCACGGAGGGTCGGTGAATGTGCATCCATAAACCTCGATTCCTGCAGGACGACACAGGCCGCAGAAGAGAGAGAGATTAGCTGTTTAATCTCCAAGAGGTGACGGTAGTAACCATTACAGTTCCATTGGATGATCACATCACGAGGATCTAGGCGGGAAGCGAATGGCATAACGTCTGTCACGCTGCTTTGTCAGTGTCCGTCACCAAAGAAGAAGGGACAACATCCATAAATAGCTGATCAGCCTCGGGCTCAATGGGATGAGCGAGTTGCGAAAGCACAGTCGGCACCTCCGGTGGTACCGGAGGGGCTTTATCTTGTAACTTTGGTTTCTTCTTCTTCTTCTCCTTCTCCTTCTCTTTCTCCTTCTCCTTCTCCTTCTCCTTCTCTCGTGTGGGACGGGCAGGACCCACCCCAGAGAGAGGACTTTTGTCAGTTAGGTCTGGTACTGATGAGGATCGGGCGACCTTTGAACTCACTGACTGGGAGTCCGATGGCCGGCTGGAGGTCGAAGATCTCCGATCTGGGGAACGCCGGGACGGAAGGCCCTGAGATAGGGCACTGTCACCGGCAGGCGACGGAGAAGGGGTGCACTTCTCCGGCTGGGAAGGGGTGGGACACAAAGGGAGGGCTACAGGAGCTACAGGAGAGGGAGATGTGAGGGAGGGGTGTGGACGGGGTGTAGGGGGGGAGATGGGAGTGGGAAGGGGAGGGTGAAAGGCTAGACGATAACGTCATAGCGAAGGTCGTCGCCATTTGCACGGGATGCAGACGTTCATATTTGCTGCGGGCCTCAGGGTACGTCAAACGCTCCAGGGATTTGTACTCTTGTATCTTCTTTTCTTTTTTGAACATAGGGCAATCTGGCGACCGTGAAGAGTGGTGTTGTTGACAGTTGACGCACACCGGCGGAGGAACACAGGGGCTCCCCTCATGTAGTGGGCGTCCACAATCTCTGCTGTACAGCGAGAGGACATATGACCAAACCTCATACATCGAAAACACCGCATGGGAGGTGGAATGTAGTGCTTCACTTCACATCGATATATCATGATCTTGACCTTCTCTGGGAGTGTGTCCCCCTCGAAGGCCAAGATAAAGGCCCCAGTATCGACGCGGTTATCTTTAGGTCCCCTCTGAACGCGGCGAACAAAATGTACACCACGCCGCTCGAGATAGGCCCTAAGCTCCTCATCAGTTTGAAGGAGGAGGTCCCGGTGGAATATCACACCCTGTACCATATTCAAGGATTTGTGCGGGACAATTGTGACTGGAATGTCGCCAAGGGTGTTGCAGGCGAGCAAAGCTTCAGACTGGGCTTCCGAGACTGTTTTAATGAGTAATGAACCAGATCTAAGCTTACCCATAGATTCCACTTCACCAAACTTGTCCTCTATGGTCTCGACGAAGAACAGAGGTTTGGTGGAAGTGAAAGTCCCTCCATCAGTCCTTGAGCAAACGAGATAGCGAGGAAAGGGTTTTGCTCCTAACCGGCGAGCCTGGCCTTCCTCCCAAGGGGTAGCAAGGGAGGGAAACATCCTCTTATCCGCAGTAACAGCATTAAACGATCTCTTCCTGTCTTGAGAGACGGCCGATGCACGACCATTTTGGAGTCTAACTCTTTTCATAGTGCTAGACGTCCGCCCTGGTGTCACCCACTCCGAAACCGGGGCTCTCTCCATGGGCGCCACCCAGCCTCAGCAAAGGCCACCTGGCACGATGGCCATTGCCGGGAGTTCTGATACCCCCGAGGACAGGCATCAACTCCTTGGCTTGCATGGAGAGGTCACAGCTCAGACACCAGTAGTGTGATCCCTGTGGTGTCAGGGGGCTCAGCCAAAGGGTACATAACAGCCCCCCCACACGGACTGGCTACACGTGCTGGGGACCTAGCGGGGGATGGGGGCTACAGCGAGGAAAGGAAGTGGAAAGGAAAGGATAGGACCCGCGCTGTAGGGGCTAGGTCGGGAGTTCTTCCCCAATTGGCTCACACATTATCGGACAATTTTGGTATGGAAGGTCAAACCCCGAGGGGGACCAAACTGGGCCAAAAACCGGTGTACACAGCAGACAAAACCAAAGTGCAGGACAATCGGTACCATGGGATAGCCAAGCCGTCATCCAGAGTACCACCGAGAGACGGGGTTGGAGAGGGTGGGAAGGAGGAAGTGGGATGGGAAGGAGGGGGAACTAGGAGGGGTAATGCAGCCTGGGGAAAGCATGTCTTTACTGTAAGTTAGTTTGTAAGTAGTTTCTAAGTTTAGGGACTGATGACCCAGAAATTAAGTCCCATAAGCTTAACAAACATTTGAAAGAACACACAGAAAAAAATTGTAGGGAAAGCGAACGAAAGACTATGTTTCATTGGCGGAAAACTTAGAAGATGCAACAGTTCAAAAATGTTCAAATGTTTGTGAAGCTTATGGGACTTAACTGCGGGGTCATCAGTCCCTAAATTTATATACTACTTATGAACAACCTTATACTAAAGACAGCACAAACATCCACAACCGAGGGGGGATTCGAATCCCCGACGGGGAACGGCCTCGCGCATCGTAGCATAGCGCCTCAATGCACTCCGCCGCGGCTGCAACAGTTCTACTAAAGAAACTGTCTACATCACACTTGTGCGTCCTGTTTTGCAGTATTACTGCGCATTGTGGTATCCCCACGTGGGACTGACATACAATTTAGAAACAGTTCAGAGGAGGTCAGCTGGGGATATAGGGGAGAGAGTGTCACGGATATGATGGACGAGTTGGGGTGGAAATCATTAAAACACAGGCGTTAATTGTTACTACGAGAGCTATTTGCGAAATTTCTTTCACCAACTTCCTCTTCAGTATGTGAACACATTTTGTTAGCACCCACCTACACAGGAAGACATGATCATCAAAATAAAATAAATCAGATCGAAAACGGAAAGATTTTGATGTTCCTTTTTCCCGAGAGCTATTAGAGAATGGAACTGTAGAGAAACATCATAAATCGGTTCCATGAACCCTCTTCCATGCACTTGAAGTTGTGTACAACCTCTGACAAAATTGGGTGAATATTCCAGTAACATTAACGTATGTGAACTTAACTACAGTTACCTTACTGTCCTCCTTAATGGTCACTTCCCATTATTACGCCCGTTGAGTTCTGCGGTACATGTCCTGGAAACTTTAGGATAGTATCCAAAATCTCGTCACGTTTCGTTGGTTGTCAGGAGTATCGTCAAATTTCTTTCCTTTCAAAGCGAATTTGAGTCGACGGAATAGAAAGCCGTTTGGAGGATTGAGATCCGGCGAGTATGGTGTATGTTCAAGTTGCATCACCCAGTATTTTGCCAGGAACCGTTTGACGGTTGGCTAGCGTTGTCGCGCATATTTAACATCCGCCATACTCACCTGATCTCCATCGTCCAGCCTCCAACTCATTCCTTTGATTCAAACTTGTTTTGAAAGGAAAGAGATTTGACGATATTTCATATATCCAACGAAACCTGACGACGCTTTTGAGCACCATCCCAAAGGAAGACATTGTGCAAAGTTTTCAGGACCTGTATCGCAGAGCTCAGCAGTGCATAGTTATGGAAGGTGACTATTGCGAAGGACAGTAAAGGAACTATAGTTCATGGTTCATGTACGTTAATGTTACGGGACTGTTCATTGAACTTTATTTTCAAAGGTTATATTACGAGACGAAACACCTGCCGCGATATGAAGTCGACCCCTTTACAGTCCATGACAGCACTTTCGCAAGTGAATGTAACTTCTTAACAGGCAGATATGAGAACACTATTTACAATGTGATGGTCTATTTAGGTTTCAGAAATTACTGCAACCAGTCGCCTTTTATATGAAGTTATTTACTGACCAGCAGCTCATCATATGGTACATACAAAAAATATTAGTGCAATTAACATTCTTTGTTAGGATTGCTGGGTATATGTGGCAGGATAGGAAACGATAACAAGTAAACACTACATGTCTTATGTTACACTTATTAAGTTTGTCTTCAATTGTTACTCACAGTGAGCAGTTTCATTGTAAATTTATCAGCAAGTGTGTCGCTTTTGGAAAACATTTTGCAAATGACACTACAATTCACACACATTTCCACAGACAGCAACTCTCACGTCTTTTACAAATTATAAAAAGTATGGTTAAACCACAGGCTAAGAGATTACGTAAGAATCCAAAGAGTGACCGAAGTTCTACCTTATTTATAGGTTTTAAGAATAATACCAATTCAAATAAGAACATATTCTCTCATCCAAGTGTATAGAATGAGATTTCTGAATGCTATTTACGTTACTATTGAAATTACTGCTTCTGATATTACTTTTAACAGCAGCTTTCGTGCATCACATATATTGTTTGAGGCAGCATAAAAGACATTTTAATTTGGTGTGTTAATCGTTATTTAAAAAATACATATGTAAGTCTTTGGTAGGTAGTAACATAGGCGGTGGGGAGAGGGGATGTGGGGAGGGGAAGAAGAAGAGGACGTTAAAGAGAAGTGAATGAGTGAGTGAGTGAGTGGTGTGTGAAAATCTCTAACTGTTCAAGAAGGTCCATATTTATTCCCGTGCCTACAGAGTGCAGGATATGGAGGTTGGTTTTTATTTCTGTAATGGAATGTTCGTTTTCTGCAAGGTTTACGGCAAAAGATTGTTGTGTACCCGCACAGAATCTTTAGCGTACTCGTCGGGGCATAATACAAATGTTTGTATAGTCTATGGAACTTAACTACGGGGTCATCAGTCCCTAAACTTACAAACTACTTATGAACTACTTACGAACTAGGACGGCACAAATATCCATGCCCGAGGGGGGGATTCGAACCCCCGACCGTAGTGGTCGTGCAGACCGTGACTGGAGCGCCTCAGTCTCCTCGGCCATACATACAATTATACGTATCCTCTCTTTCCTTACCGGTAGGTCCGAAAGAACCATACATGTAATTCTCATTAGACACGGACATTATCGTGCCTAACCTAGTACACTGTTAGTCCGCTACTGTCAGGGTTGAACAAGGTTCGCTGCTGGCACCAGTTCGTTCGCGGTGGCTTTTTAGCAACAGTGTCGGCGGAGCTTCGTCCCTGCTATCGACATCTGCTGACCGCGACTGAATTATTCCGCCCGGGAGGCTCCCGATGGAACATTGCGCTGCACTGAACGACGAACAAAGCTCGCAGGTGACACAAACATTGCTTCCGGTAATAGCATCGTTAGCGTCGTAATGAAGTCCATTATCGTCATCCAATAAACTGACTCGCTGCCATTAATTATACCTGTATCTGTGCCCCTGTAGCCGTCGCAGCTGGAGAACAAGGTCTTCGTTTCAGACAGGAACAATGGTCCTCTTTACGAGGTAAATATTTCAATTGCAGCAGCTACCCAAAAGAAGAAACTATATGCAGAGTGAACATAATAAAAATTATTGAGGATGGCAATAGGGAGGAAGTATGGATGGAAATAGGGAGGAAGTATCGCCGCCAATGAAAACATTTTTATGCCAGTTTACAGTGTAAGAATAGGGGATGGGAGGAAGATGGTTGTCCGTACTGCCAACGATACAGGGACCACCCACAGGTTGCGCCGGTGATCTAAGCGTTCTCCGCAACAGGGCGTAACTCTTGGAAGAGCCATGTTTTCAGACCTGTCGCGGGAGGTATTTCCAACAGATGTGTACGACTGCTAAGTGGGCCAACTATGTGCACTTGCCAAAACAAATTAGCTGCTCTCTGAAGAGGCTACTTCTGGCAGAAGTTACCCATCACAAAAAGAGGACGAGATAGAGGGTTCTAGGCTTTTGTCTTTTAACTTATTTTTCACCTTTTTTGAGTAGTTTAGTTAAAACAAGAATTCTTAAAAAAGGAATAAAGAAAAGTACTACACGTTGGAGGAAAATCTTTCTGGCACATTATAATCTCTCTCTCTCTCTCTCTCTCTCTCTCTCTCTCTCACACACACAGACACACAACCTGCAATAAAAGTCTGAATCACGTACCACGATGATGGCTTTCGTTCAGAAGAATCGCACCATATCAAGTAAGTATCCGTTACATCAATTCCTTTGTACGCTTTTCGGTAGCAGAAATATGTTCATCGCTGTGTGTTGACGGTACATAGCGTTACTTAATACTTCTCTCCGCGACAATAACAATTTTTGACGTATAGTGCATTTCAAATGCTGGTATAATATTCAAAGTTCAGAACTTGTGCAGACACGTACTACAGCTCATACTAACTTTAAAAAATAATTGGACAGCAAAAGGTTTTCTCACAATATTTAAATTTCTATGATTCTCTAGTATCACAGTTCTCGTTAACAAAATCCATTGCGTTGCTTGCATACGGGAGGCCTTAACCTGGGAAGGTTACATAGCAAATAAGCGGATCATTTCTCCGTAACGCACAAAGTTTTTCAACATCGATATATTTTCGGAATAGTATGTGTACATCGTTAAGGTGTATTAATTTGCCAAACGATTAACAGTTTTTCATAGCTGCTGCCAAGTGACAGAAGTAGTGCTGTTTGTTAAAAGGCGCCGTCGAATGATCATCTGGGAAACAAGCGCATGCAGAAGACAAAAAAATGTTCAAATGTTCAATGTTTGTAAATCTATGGGACTCAACTGGACAGAAACACCCATGCCCGATGGGGGACTCGAACCCCCAACGGCGAACGGCCGCGTGCACCGCAGCACGGCGCCCCAGTGCGCACAGCTAATCCGCCGTGGCTGCAGAAGACAAAGCGAACGTTCGTCCCACAGTTGAAACAGGAGATATGAATATTCATGCAGCAAGTATACATTCACCGAGTGTAAAATAAATTCATTTTAGACAGTAAACAGTTTCTGCATAACCAGCCAATTTGATGGAATTTGTAGGGCAAACAGCGGTGTTCGTTGATAACAGTGTAAGTTTTTATAGGTGTCGAGCGGAGGCGGCGAAGGATAACTTAAATCACGACGCGACGTTCTGTCTCCAATAACGGGAAACTTTAGGGGAAAACTTGGGCGAGGAAACTGTCCTGAAGTATTGTGGAGCAGAAGCACGTGCAGTGATCAATATCCTCTCGTGCTGAAACGGATGAGAGATTTGGCGTTTTTCTGGGAACCACAGGGAGGGGTGTCGCCTGAGCTCCAGCGTATGGTCTACCTTTAATTACAACTTGTTTAAACGCAGAGGTTCAGCACTACTTAACACATAGTTCTTTAACTCTCGGAGAGGGAATACACTGAGGTAAAAACTCTAATCAGGCTGCCGTATAAAACTACTCTGCAGGTACAATCGCAGTCATTTTGAAATGAAATTTTGTTTTAAATTAGGCAAAACGGTGACGGAGGTCAATGGGCTGTTAGTGCAAGTGTGTGGTGTAGAAGTGGACAGTGGCATTTCCTGCTCGACAATGCACGTCCGCACACTGCAATCCGCGTGCTCGGCTTTTTCGCCGGACACAAGGTCACTGTACCAGAGTTGCCAGGTTCTTCTATTGCTCTGTCGCCAAATTTTAAACAAAAAGTAGCCAAAATATCGCCATCTTTCCATCAATAAAATACCGAAATATAACCATCTTTTCATCAGTAAAAATAGCCAAATATCGCAACCTTTAATCTGTTAACATTATTATGCTACGGTATATAATTATAGCATGTTACTCGACAATAATAATCCTGGTATTCAGGAAGTAAACTGGTTACTGAGTACAAAATAACACAAACTGTGCCACTCTCACATTCACATACATCAGACTGAACTTTCCAAGGAAACTCGTACTTCACAAAAACATTTACCTGAGTCCATCCAAGAACTGAACCCAGACACACTACCTACTGACAATGGGGGCAGTCGAAATATTGTCGCATTGTAAATATAATAGAGAAACTCCGGAAATTCAGTTACATTTAACTATAACATTTATTAATTTCATAACTTATAAAAATTATAAACAAAACTGTTCAAGAATCATTCTATCAAACTTACACAAGGGATGTTCTCATGCATAGATTCGATTACCAATCACTTTCATCTTCTTAAAAACAAATATTTTCAGATGATAAATAGAGTTATTAAATCTTTTAAACATTTCTTTAATACACACAAATTCATTACAACATTTTGGGGTGAGGTAATTTATAATAGTAGACTAAGCATTTCATACTTTGAGGTGAGATGGACTTCAATTCGTAATAATGCGTCATTACACAATGAAAAACCAGCCATGAGAACGAGTGGGAAAGCACCGCGTGTTCTCCATCGATATTTATACTCTCTAAACCATTGTTAACAACTGTTAAGTGCGTAGTAAAGGGCTCGCTTCACAGTAGCAGTTGTTTCGAATTTCTGTTGTGTTGTCGTATGGAACGCGGAAAAAAAATACTGTTTAAATGCCTCCTTGCATGCTGAAATTTATATAATCTTATCCTCCTGTTCTCAGCCTGTTCTTGAACCGTCGTAAGTAGGGTACATGAGGTGGTTTACGTCTATCTTCATGAGTCTGTAAGTTGAATTTGTTTACATCTCTGTGACACTCTCCCACACATTCATGATACTTGAAAACATTTGTGCTAACTTGTTTAGGTTGATTACATTTCCCTAGCATTCTACCGAAGTTTAGCCGGTATCATTGACGCAATGTCTAAAGAGTGATTGCTTTACATTCGTTGTATTTGGTGTAAAATAAAATAGCCATTAAGTCGCCAACCAATTCCTTTAATAGCCAAATTTAATCGCCAGTCGCCAGACTGCTAGAATGGCTACTATTATAAGAAAAAGATAGCCAAGAATGCGAAAAATCGCCACACCTGGCAACCCTGCACTGTACTTCTGTTTCCCGGCATTAATGACTACGGAGATCCAACAATGCGTTACCTCAGTGCTTCGAGCGATTTCACAACAAGCGTTTGCTAATAGTTTCTAACAGCTGTACAACCGATGTCAGAAGTGTATTGTTGCCAATGGCTATTAAGTTAAAGGCGAGTGAAGACATTTTGTTTGTATCTCTTGTTTTCTACATTTTCTGAGACCATTCACTAAACTTTTCAGACGCACGTTGTATTATACCCATTCTTCCGGAAATACGGTATGTAATGAAAACAAGGAAGAACACCATCGTCAGCTGTATTTTCATACTGTCATTTACTAGCAACCAGTTTCGATAGACCACGCCATCATCAGGCCCTTATTACAGGGCAATGCAGCAAAATACAGATTTGGTCTATCGAAACTGGTTGCCAGTAAATGACAATATGAAAATACAGCTGACGGTGGTGTTCTTCCTTGTTTTTATTACCATATATGCGGCTGAGGCCCCGACATCCATACATAAAATGGACAAAATCGACCTACACGGTAGCTATGTTATCATAAAACTTTTAGATATCACATACTGTTCTGGACGAACTTACTTCGTATGGCCTGTTCTTTTATAATTTTGCTATAAAACTATTATGGCTATCGATCTGTAATAAATTAACTTATTCCGCGGCTGCTCACTCTTTTCCTGCCAGACAAAATTATAGTCTCCATATTAGAAATATTAGAAGAGGTAGCAACAGACATACGTCTGCCGAACTAAGTTATTTACCATGTTGGTCACGCTGATCAACAGCAACTGAATGAGCATGGGAGGCTCTACGCCAAGGAGATACTGCGTAGGGAGACAGAGTGGCCACCTTAGATAACACTGTCGCCACTACATCAGAAAGGCAAGAGTAGCGCTTTGTCAATCAACGCCTGTCTATTACACTTAAAGTGTTTCCGGTGGAAGATCAAGAAGCAATGCAGCGAAGGTCAACAGCTGCGCAGAAGGAAAGCCAACACAGCATACATGACCATGTTAAGAACGTTACAAACGCAGTCATGGCTTCAGTCTCGCCATCCAAGACGTAGCTGCAACGACGACGCTCCCTCGTAAATGGAGAACTGAACACTGCAACAAGAAAATAGAAAATGGAAGAGGCAACTGCAATCCTCACTCCCTTCCCCCCTCTCCCCGATGCCCAAGGAACCATTAAGACATCCCTATGGGACCGGGGAACAATAACTTGAGTAATGCGACAGCCATGAACTCTCATTATTCTTGAAGACAAATTTGGTAGTGTATTTTAATACATTTTTATAGTTTTAAAAATACTATTAATGCTACTAAAATAATAATAATTAGTTGTAATAGTAGTAGTATCAGCAGCATAAATCTTTAATTTGATGGGAAGTATTATTGTGTAAGAGGCAATTATAAATCTGAAAATGAATACGTGCTGAATTTGAATCGAGAAACAGTCTATAATGTAATAAGTAAATGACAGGTGGTTACTTCCTTTGCAGAGTGTCCGTCGTACCAGAGATGCTTTCCTGCTACTCGCAGGCAAATGCTCTGACAAATAAGTTACCCAAGCATGACTAATAATAATTCACACTCAAAGCTTGATTTGAACGTGAACTACTTGTCCTAACTTCCAAAATGCACTCAAGTTTTTCTGTATACTTTGCCGAACTAATACTGCAGGAAACAATTCCGTTGGTTGTAGTGAAGTCATTTTATTTTATTTTATTTTGCGTCGACGTAACTTCCTCTCAGGGCCTGCTGGAAATTGTGAATGGTAAGAGGGAAAGTACTGGTAGTAATGAAGAAGTAATACCAGTTCGTTAGACACGGCCCGATGTTCGCTACACAGTGTTACTGTGCCTCTAAGTATCAAATCAGCGCATATTCCGGTGCAGAGTGGTAAATCGCTGTGGTAAGGAAGTCCATGCTCAGTGTTGCGAATTCACTACTTTTGTGTTAATATGAAGGCTCACTAATAGAACGAACTGTATGTTTCATCTTCACCCTGTAAGAATTTACGCAGGAGCAGTGACGTCCGAATATTTTTTGTCAGTCAGTTAAGACTGCCAGAGAAGAAGGGAACTTCGTATGCAATGATCAGGATCACGAAAGATGAGTTGGTGGACTAGAGTTAGCAACTTATAGCTTTTGGGATGACGGCGAAGTTGCGGTTCCCGGAGAAAATTCCATAACATTAAATCTGACCTACCTAGTCCTCAAGTTAAATTCACGATAACAAGTCAAAATATTGTTGCTGTATTTTATTAATTAGTATTTTATTCATTAGTTTAATACACAATGTGTTTCTTTTTCCGCTTAGCCTTAGGTAAATCGGAAGATATTTATCATTTACAGCCGGCCGCGGTGGCCGAGCGGTGTGCGGCCCGCCAGTCACGTTCTGCACGGCCACTACGGGCGGCGGTTCGAATCCACACTTGAGCATGGATATTTGTGCCGTCCTTAGTATTAGGTAGTTCATAAGTGAACATCGCTTAGGCTGTGGCTAAGCCATGTCTCCACCATATCCTTTCTTCCCGGAGTGCTAGTCTTGCATGATTCGCAGGAGAGCTTCTGTGAAGTTTGAAAAGTAGGAGGCGAGGTACTGGCCGAAGTAAAGTTGTGAGGCGGCATCGTGAGTCGTGTCGAGATAGCTCAGTCGGTAGAGCGCTTGCCCGCGAAAGGCAAAGGTCCCAGGTTCGAGTCCCGGTTCCGGAACACAATTTTAATCTGCCAGGAAGTTTCATATCAGCGCACACTCCGCTGCTGAGTGAAAGTTTCGTTCTAGTTCATAAGTAGTTTGTAAGTTTAGGGACTTATGACCCCGTAGTTAAGTCTCATAAGCTCTACAAACATTTGAACATTTTATCATTTACAGTTTATTTCTCTCTTACGCCTTCAGTAATTTGCACGTATTTTTGTGTAATAAGTTTTTTAAAGAGTCTCAATTTTCCAGAGTACTGGCTAGCCACGAAGCTTGGCGAGGGGGTGAACAATATGCGCAGCACGAAGAGGCATCGTACCTATAACACTGCCTCCAGTTCCGACCTTCTATGGATTTATAATGTGTTTTATTTTCATGTAAGTGCTCATATATTTCCAGCTTCTTCGCCTCCAAAATATTCATCATGCCTGAATAACAGAGCAAGTGTCCCACGAACAATCAAGAGATGTGGTATTCAGTACCCTACATATGGATTATCGGAAGCGTTCACAGGTGGAATCGTTAATAGCTACTGATACGCCTGCAGACCAGTCGGCCCCGCCAGCCGGCATACCCACAAACTCTGCAGGCATGCAAGTTACCTAAGTCTAACGACGCCGCTCCGGAAACACCTATGACATAAAATTCGGCTGTCCCGCAGAACAGATATCGCGTACGGTTAGACGACACAATATAATACTACACTAATATTGATGGCGTCCACGGGACGCAGCCTATACAACATACGGGGAATTTTATCCTTCCACCTTAACCTCAACTTCCCCGATTCCTCTTCGTGGTCCGCCTTTGTGCTCCGCTTCGGTTCTGCGCGTATGACTAATTTTGGTGATATCAAACGTAACTTGTTTTGTATAACTGTCTCATTCATAGGATTCGGTTGTCCGAACATCCGCAAATGAATATACTAACGATAGGAGAGAAAGAATCCATTTCAGTTCACACTTGTTTTATTAACGACCGGTTTCAGACAGGTTAAACCCAGTCATCGGGCGTGTAACAGAATCAAGAGCCGCGACGCCAGCGCACACTTTCAACGGCAGGTGTTGGAATATACTTGCGGGCTGGGCCCAGTAACACGCCTCCCCTAGTCATCGTGCGCAGCCTCGCAACTGTTGATTTGATTACACATCTGATGGTGCGATTTGACATGCCTGCAACGGGTGATATATAATATGATACAAGTGTGCATATAAATCTGATTCTTCCTCTACTACGCTTGTTTTAGTGAGGACTCCTACTTTTAAGTTTCCGACTTAACAGAGTGCGTACCGGAACATGTACTTTTCCAACTGACGAAATATACCAGGTGATCAAAAAGTCAGTAAAAATTTGAAAACTTAATATATCATGGAATAATGTAGACAGAGGTAAAAATTGACACACATGCTTGAAATGACAAGGGGTTTTATCATGGAATAATGTAGACAGAGGTAAAAATTGACACACATGCTTGAAATGACAAGGGGTTTTATTAGAAAAAAGTTCAAAAAATGTCCGACGGATGGCGCTTCATCTGATCAGAAAAGCATTAATTAACATAGCAAATTAAGACGAAGCAAAGATGATGTTTTTTGCAGGAAATGCTCAATATGTTCACCATCATTCCTCAACAATAACTGTAGTCGAGGAATAATGTTGCGAACAGCACTGTAAAGCATTTTCGTAGTTTGGTGGGGCATTGGCGTCGGATGTTGTTTTTCACCATCCCTAGAGATGTCAGTCGATCACGATACACTTGCGGCTTCAGGTAACCCCAAAGCCAATAATCGCACGGACTGTGGTCCTGGGAGGCGAAGCATGACGAAAGTGGCGGCTGAACACACGATCATCACCAAATGACGCGCGCAAGAGAGCTTTCACGCGCCTAGCAATTTGGGGTGCAGCGCAATCCTGCATAAAACACCATGTCATTCCAAGCATGTGTGTCGATTTTTACCTTTCTATATACATTATTCCGTGATTCATTAAGTTTTCAAATTTATACTGACTTTTTTATCATCCGGTATTTTGTTGCATGCTATCTGTATACTTCCCGTCACAACAAATACCGAAAGAACAAGTGAGATATGCCATGTGGAACGTGACAGGCAGTGACTTTGCGGCATCACGAAGTATTAAGACTCCCACTGATATAAAAACAACAGTTCGTAATTCTGTGTACATTTAACGCTGTTTCATGCTACCTACAAGGAGAACAATAATTCCTTAAGCACGAATCCGGACATCTCAAACGATAAATATGAGCAAATAAGAGATTCAGAGAAATATTAACTACCCCCACAAGGAATAAACTACATGTCGACACGCTCGCACTTCCGAATATACACACTTGGAGATTCTTGTGGGGACTTGTACAGGTGGCAAATCTGAGCAACTGGAGTGGTTGGCCTTTGCTGAGGTTCGGGCTACCCGCGGTAACATCGAAGCGTTGGCAACGTGTTGGCCGTATGACCAACGCCACCCAAAGAGAAGGCCGTGGCTCGTTCGTGCCACGTCACGCAGAGCAGATCGCTTTCGCGTAGCAGAATTTGATTCTGGAAATATCCATTAGGCTGTGCCTAAGCCATGTCACCACAATATCCTTCCTTCCAGGAGTGCTAGTCCAGCAACGTTCACAGGAGAATTTATGTGAAGTCTGGAAAATAAGAGGCGAGGTACTGGGAGAAGTTAAATTGCGAGGACGACCGTGAATCATGCCGGGACAGCTCAGTGGTAGAGCGCTTGCCCGCAAAAGGCGAAGGTCCCAAGTTCGAGTCCCGGTTCCGGCCCACAATTTTAATCTGCCAGGAAGATTCACTATTATATATATTCCTTCCACAGTTCAGCTTTCTCCTCTTTGCTTAGTACTGGTTTTCCGTCTCAGTACTTGATATTCATACAGCTGCTTTTCTTGTCTCCAAATATCTCTTATTTTCCTATAGGCAGTATCTATCTTTCCCCTAGTTATGCATTCTTCTACGGTTCTGCATTTGTCCTCTAGCCACACCTGCTTAGCCAGCCTGCACTTCCTGTCAATCTCATTTTTCAGACTTTGTACTCCCTTTTTCCTGTTTCACTTGCTGAATTTTTATATTTTCTCCTCTCGTCAATTAAGTTCAGTATATCTTGCTTTCTCCAGGGATTTCTATTAGGCCTTGTCCTCCTGCCTATATGGTCCTCTGCAGCCTTCACTACCCCATCTCTCAGAGCTACCAAAAATGTTCAAATGTTTGTAAATCTATCGTAGCTTACAAACTACTTAAACCTAGGTAAACTAACCTACGGACAAACACACACACCCATGCCCAGGGAGGACTCCAACCTCCACGGCGAGCAACCGCGCGCTCCGCAGCGAGACGCTTTAGACCGCTCGGCTACTCCACCGCGGCTCAGAGCTACCCATTCTTCTTCTTCTTCTTCTTCTTCTTCTTCTTCTTCTTCTGTATTACTTTCCCCCGTTTCAGCAAACCCTTGCCTAATGCTCCCTCTGAAACAATCAACCACCTCTGGTTTCTTCAATTTGTGTAGGTTCCATCTCCTAACCTTTCTGCAGTCTCTTAAGTTTTAATCTGCAGTTCATAACCAGAGGTTATGAACCTGGTTTCTAAATCTATTCCTTACCATTGTAAAGTCAATCTGGTACCTTCCAGTGTCTCCTGGTCTCTTCCACGTATACAACCTTTTGTGATTCTTAAACCAGGTGTTTGTTATAACTAAATTATGTTCCGCGCAAAATTCTACCAGGCGGTTTCCTCTTTCATTCCTTTTTCCCAGTCCATATTACCTACTAAATTTCCTTCTCTTCCCTTTCCTACTACCGAGTTCCAGTCCCCCATCACAATCCAATTTTAGTCTCCCTTAACTTTCTGAATAATTTCTTTTATTTTCTCATGCATTTTTTCGATATCCTCATCATCGGCCGAGCTAGTTGGCATATAAACTTGCACTATTGTGTTCGGTGTTGGCTTCGTGTCTATCTTTTACTACGATAATGCATTTACTATGCTGTTCATAGTAACTTAACCACATTCTTATTTTCTTATTCATTTTCAAAAATGTTCAAATGTTTGTTAAGCTTAAGGGACTTAACTACGGGGTCCCTAACTTACAAACTACTTATGAACTACTTACCAACTAGGACGGCACAAATACCCATGCCCGAGGGGGGATTCGAACCCCCGACCGTAGTGGCCGTGCAGACCGTGACTGGAGCGCCTCAGTCCCCTCGGACACCGCGGCCGGCTATTCATTATCAGACCTACTCCTGCGTTACCACCAACTGATTTTGGATTGATAACCCTGTGGTGTGCGCCTCGGTTGCACAGTGGTAGAGTGCCAGACTACAAATCCAAAGCTCGCGGGTTCGATCCCCCCTAGGTCCTAGGATTTTTATCTGTCACTTTCCACTTCTTTCACCTCTGGCAGTATTGCTCATGTGAAAAATACTGAGTAGCATCGTGGTTCGGAACCCACGTTAAACTGTAGGTCCCCCTATAACTGGCTGGGTAAGTTGGTTCGAAGGTCTGAGGAAGTCAACGGCATACCACCTCCAAACAGGACCATGCCTTGTAAAGCACTGTGGTGTTCAAACCAATCTTCGGATTGTTGACTGCTTTACCTTTTTTTAACCCTGTACCCACCTGACCAGAAATCTTGTTCAACCTGCCACCGAACTTCATTAATCCCTACCATATCTAACCTATCAATTTCTCATTTCAAATTTTCTAACTTACATACGCGATTAAGGGTTAGAACAATCCACGCTCCGACCCGTAGAATGCCTGCTTTGTTTTTCTTGATGACATCCTCCTGAGTAGTCCCCGCCCGGAGATCCGAATGGGGGACTATTTTACCTCCGGGATTTTTTACCCAAGAAGACGCCATCATCATACAGTCATACAGTAGAGCTGCATGTCCTCGGGAGAAGTAACGGCTGTAGTTTCCCCTTGCTTTCAGCCACGTTAGCTGATGTTACAAGGCCAGCTCATTCAATCATCCAGACTGTTGCCTCTGTAACTACTGAAAAGGCTGCTGCCCCTCTTCAGGAACCACACGTTTGTCTGGCCCATCCACAGATACCCCTCCGCTGTGGTTGCACCTATGGTACGGCTATCTGCATCACTGAGGCACGCAAGCCACCCCACCTCCCTGTGGTTCATGGGAGTGGCCTTTTCAGAGTACTGAAATGAAACCATCTAACAAAATATGATGAATAGCGAAAATCGATTCTTTTCGACCTGAACCAAGGTATAGTCCCTTTAATACTGAAGGAAACGGACAAAGTGCCGAGACAGTGGATACGGCTGCCCAACATGGCTGAACAGACGCGCGGCTGACTCGTCAGCTCGGCGCTATGCGACGCCAGGTTCGCGGAAGCGGCGCGTGCCGTGCTGTGCCGAGTGTCGCTCTGCTTTGCCGGTGATGCGGAACGTGAGGAGGCGCCGAGCAGCCGCCCCCGCTATCTGCGCCGCATTCCTGACCACCACGTCACGCGGCACACATCTCCATGAGCACCAGCCAGCTGCCTTAATAGCCGTGCACATCGGCTCCGCACAGTGAGGTGACAAGGCGTAGCGACGTGTGCACGTACAGACAGAGGCTGGTGTTGTCCTTGGTGCTTACAGGGTGACAATTATTGAACTATATCAAACAAAAGGTAAAGTCGTGTCAAGACACGGCATGCACACACTTTAAAAATGTTCCAATATTTCTTAAGTTATGGGACCTAACTGCAGGGGTCATCTGTCCCTAAACTTACGAACTACTTTCACTTATCCTAAGAACAACACACACACACACACACACACACACACACACACACACACACACACGCGCGCGCGCGCGCGCGCGCGCGCGAGTGAGGACACGAACCTCCGACGTGGAACCGCCGACCGGACCGTAACAAGGCGCATTAGTGCGCACGGCTATTCCGCCGAGGTGCCACACTATTCAACATGTAAACGTCACTGTACACATTCGAATGTAGGTCACACGTTCGATATGCCAGCATTCCGGGAACGATAACGGAGACGAACAACGAAATTCTGCATGACCCGCTTTACTGTCAGATCATCAATGCTGCCTATGACCACCTCAACGGCTGTTTTCAGCTCACCAATAATTTTGGAGACTATTGCTGTGCAAGTCCTCTTTAATATAGCCCCACAAAAAGGAGTCGCAATCGTTCAGCATAGAGCGGTCAATCGAGGCCCACACCAGTGTATTCTGGGTACCCTACTGCCAGATTGCAGTCCTCCGAAGTGTTCCTCCTGCTTCGAAGGCGTCGAGTTCTGTCCTTCTACACCTTCTTGAAATCAGAATCACTTTGGATACTGGGGATGAAATCATGTTCCAACACCTTCACGCCGGCCGCGGTCGCCGAGGGGACTGAGGCGCTCCAGTCACGGTCTGCACGGCCACTACGGTTGGGGGTTCGAATCCCCCCTCGGGCATGGATATTTGTGCCGTCCTTAGGATTAGCTAGTTCATAAGTAGTTTGTAAGCTTAGGGACTGATGACTCCGTAGTTAAGTCCCATAAGTTCTACAAACATTTGAACATTTGAACACCTTCACGTACCGTTCGGTAGTCACCGTGCCATCAAGGAATACCGCACCAATTATTCCTCAACTCGACATTCCACACCACAGTGTCACCCGTTGAGGATGAAGACACTTCTGGATCGCGAAATGCGGAGTCTCCGTCCCCCAAAAGCGCCAATTGTGCTTACTGACCAACATATACCAATGGAAGTTAAACCAGTTCATCGCTTAAATGCGAGTGTGCGTACTAATTCGCAACATCCCTCGCGGCCCACCGTGCAGTTTGAACGCCCTAACGCAACACGCTCAGAAGTTATGACTATTTTATTTCATGTATGTAGTTCAATTATTGCCACCTTGTGGGTGATACAGATTACTGCCGCTATAAGGACGTATCGGTCAACCAGTAAAGTCGGAGTTGACGGCTCCTGAGATGATGATGATACTAATGTCGACTGCCGCCGCCGTCAAGGCCGCGGTAACACCGACAGTTGGTAGTAACAGTTCCTCGGTTCCCGTCAGAGGCCGCACAAGTTACCAACATTATCAAGGGTATCAACTATCTGAACAGTAGTTTAGCCTAACTAGGACATGGTACCGACTGATAAATAACAAAAGGAAGGAAGATTACGATTTAAAGTTCCGTCGACTGCGTGTTCATTAGAGACAAAGTTCACAATAGGATTTTTTTTGTTAAGGATGGGGAAGGAATCAACCCTAATATTTTAAAAGGAATCATATTGGTAATTTCCTTAATTTAGGGAAATAACGGAAAACCTAAATCTCGATGGCCGGAGGATGTGAACCACAGTCCTCCCGATGGCATCAGATTTGCAGATTATTATGCTGGAATCAATTCCGCGAAACGACGCACACTGCACGGAAGAGACCAACAAAAGGTTTCAGTGTGTACTACTGGAAACCCAAACTGTGATAGACCTGCACGCTACATATCCTACAATCCGCTCAAAACTTTCAACAAACAGAATCCCCAAAACTTATGGCGCAATGTGTTAATATAACGAGAATCGGTAAGACGCCTGATCTTTGATCAAAGCAGAGGCACTCTGCCGTGTCCTTAGCTCTCTCACATAACTTTGAAAGGTGACTGTGCGATCAGGCAAGTGTACTGCTTCTTCAGCGGTAAACGCTATTTAATAACACTCTTCAACAACGCTTTCATTCTTTCACCCAATCATCAAAATTATTATAATAATCATCGGTGTTCTGCCAGAAGACAGGTCTTCTGCCATCCTCTTCAGGTCCTCTTAATTTCCTCTTCCCTTACCTTGTATCGCCTTCTTCTCAGTCTTCTCCCTCAAACCAGTCCTTCGAAGTCATCTGCTACCATGCACTCCCTTCTCAACAAATATCCCAACCAATTATTTTTCCTTTCTCTTATAACCTTCAGGAGACCATCTCTCCCTAACCATTTCCAACACTCATTACTCACTCTTTCCATCCAGCTTATCCTCTCCATTCTTCTCCACATCGACATCTCAAATGCTTCGAACCTCATCCTCTCGTCTAGATGTCCATGTCTCTGCCCCATATAGTGTCATACTCCAGACGAAACTTTTGCCAAACTTTTTCCATACAACTTTACCTGACACATGACAGTCTCCTCTTTCTGTTGAAGGCCTCGAAAATAATACAGTTACTTGACTAATGATAGCTTGTCCTATTTTAACATTGGCCAGTCAGCGTCTTGTACTGATGACCATACTCTTTGTTTTGGCTGTGTTTATTTTCATCCCATATTCCACACAAGCTTCATTGAGATCTTTCAGCATCTTGTTCGCAGTTCGCTCACTTTCTGCCACTAATACCATGTCATCAGCAAATCTTGTACATTCTATTCTCTTTCCACCAATACATATTCCTCTTTTCCTATCTAAGCCTTTCGCAATAATCTCTTCTAGGTATACATCAAACAATAGTAGGAAAATGAACTACCTTGTCTGACAACTCTCCCAGTTCTCGTTCCTTCCGATATTTCAATTCCAACCTTTATTCTTACTTTGTAGTGTAAATATAGATCCTGTGTAAGTTGTCTCTCTTTCCAGTCTATTGCTTTCCTCTTCAAACTATCCATCAACTTGTTCAACTGAACTCTGTCAAAAGCTTTTTCTAAATCTTTCACCCAATTTGTTCCAATTTTTCTACACATAGACGGCACATGAATAAAAAAGGAAATTACGTTGAGTCATTCAGTCGGATGCCACAATCATTATAATTACGAAAGACGTCAGTTTCCTGTAGTGATGCGGATAAAAACTGCTGTAACGTCGTTCGAAGCAATAACTCCAAGTGCCCACGAGAATGTTTAACTATGTGGTATATTCGTCTGGTCGTGGCAGTTCGCGACGAAAGGATGTCCGTATGACAGGGCTGTAAAAATGTTCTGGAGTACACGCGATCTCCCGAATGAATCAAGTGGATACAGGAGTGTGCAGAAAGCGACTAGAGGAGATGGTGTAGGCGTCTCAAGTGTATCGCGAGCGTGTACAGCAAACAACGCGGAAGACGCCAGAGCAGCCACTTAACAGCCAGCGGCGCTAAATTGAAGAGCGCCACAACTCAGTCGCCAAAATGCCCGACCGTTGACGTCAGCGCAATCAGCTGAGCGCCTCAGCTGGCCTGCTGTTTTCAGTCCAGTCTCTCCGTGGAAATGGCATGCAAGCACCGATCTCCATTAGCTTCTCTGTGAATATTTGTATACAAACTAACAGGTCTATATACACACACACACACACACACACACACACACACACACACACACACACACACACAACAAATGTATTGCTAAAGGGCCCAAGGTTAATTCTGGATATCTGTACTGTGTACAAGAACTCTGGAATACTCTAAAGTAGCAATCAGACTTCTAGAGTTGCAGCCTTCATTCTAATAGAAGTACGTCTAAAGCAATACTTTGAAACCACTGCGAAGTTCACGTCGGATAGTGCATTTTGTATTCCCAAAGGTCAGAGACAGGAAGCAGAATTGATGTGATGCTTCGAAGTGGACCTCAGTTACCCGAACCTTTCTTTTATTGCAGCTGAAAGAACGATAAGTAAAGATATCTATTGTTTCCTAATTCATTACTGAAAGATCTACTTTTATGTTCTGAAGCTGAGCTTTTTGAGTGTGTCTATGACATTCCCCAGTGTGTCAAAACTGAGCATTTCTGCTAGCCTTCTTTACGTACGTTCAGCCTCCAGAGTTGAACTTTCTTCTTGTCACCCCCCCCCCCCCCCCCCACACACAATGGCAATATTTTAGGATTGTCCTTAGTGTGTAACTGATCTCCTTTGTTGGGTTAGTTGCAATCTCCAGTCTCCTACCAATAAACTAACGTCTGCCACGTGGATCAGCTACCGTTAGTCTTTAAATCTCTGTGGGCCTAATGCTATCCATTTAATTTTTTTTTTATTTTCTATCCTGTAATGTATGATTCGTCGATTCTACGGGTATCTCAAGGCCTACATGGGCGATACTTAAGTTTTACGATCGCGGGTAGGTTTGTAGAAAGTATGAGCCGTTTACCAATGTATTTGTGTTATGGGAGAATATCGAATCAACTAGTACAGCAGAAAAGATGACGATAAATCATTTCCTGCGCCGCGAAAGAAGTCCAGGGATGTCAGGCACACCAACAACGCTATTCACAAACCACCACAATAAGTTATTAGATGAAAACTTGTTCCATAGATCATAAAAACGACATTTCGCAATGATGTAAAACGTGAAAGATTAATAAATGATATCTATATATGACATTCAATATTTTAAGCATTTATTATAATTTTTTAATTTTTTTTATGTATTCTAGCGAAATTTCTAGATTTTTCAATCTCTTAATGAATGAATGTATGGTGTGTCTTTTTATACAAATGCATGCCCATTAACTTACTTCCACTGCCAACATCCGATCCTACCAATTAGCAAGAAGAATGTTCTGTACTTTCATGTGTGGCAATGCATGATCGTAGATAATGCGGAGACAAAGTGGCTACACACTGATATCGAGGTGACTATTTGACACTTCAAAGCGGTCGTTGATTGAACACACTTCATATTCACAATCCATGTAAAGGGAGAACTCATTGTCGCAGTCATCGGATTTCTTGTCGATCTTTTGCGCATCTGCCAGCCAGTAAAACTGCAGATGGCCATGCTACTCCTGATTTCGCAGAAAATTGTAATGACCGTACATTATGCAGAACTGTAGGGGAGCTGGCTATCTCGCTCTCGTAGCTCTCAGAATGTCTCCAGTCAATCTACATAATCTACGCGCTGCTGTTTACCTCTCTCTATTTTCATAAAGACGATTGAATAAACTTTAGTGCTAAACACCTCCGTGTGATTATTGTGATACAACGCAAAATTTGTATTGCTAAATACACTGGTCGAAACATTTAAGGTATGAGTTGAGATGTCTAGGTTCTCAAGTATTGTCATCGGCAGAATGAACAAAAATAGTTCGACGTCTTTCTGTCGTTATACGGAGTGAAGATGACAACATTACGGCAACCGAGATAGTGGTCATAATATAACGTTGCTGCAGAAGGGGTTGGTGTTGTCTTGAGTTTACTCTGACAAGAATTACACGATCTGTTCTCCTGTGGTGGTCTTTGAAGGGCCTTGGGTGCGGCAAAAGCTGTTTCATCGCCAGAGGACCTACCGTGTACGATAGTTGAGGGAGCACAAGGTCTTCGATGTACACCAGTTCTTTGTGAGTGTGCGTCGTTCAATTTTAGTGTTGATGCCAGGCGTGTCTCGATGCATCCGGACAAAACTTGAGCATCTCTTGCAGTTGCCGTCCATTTGCAGCAAATGCCTAATTAACTGTAACGCAATTTACTGCTCCCAGATGGGCTTTGCAACACCGTTTCCTGTTTTGTTTACTGATCCTTGTTTTATGTCCAATGTGCTAAGTCATTTTGTAAACGGTTTTCTGAACCACATTATGGAACGGCTTCCAATCGCAGCACAAATTTCGTTTTCCGAATATACTATGGTTACTGACGCATTACAAAATTTAATATCTTGTGAAATTACTCCTCAAAAAATACAATCTAAAGTTAAAAGTTTAACACAGTAAGTGAAGTCTTCATAGTTTCTTCGGGTTTGCTGCCGGATTTTGAAGTCAAACTGACCCAATATTTCGGCGGAACACCTGTCCGCCATCCTCAGGGGAACTGCTGCTGCTGGACTCGCCGACAACTGATGCCGAGGGTATGAAACGCCGTCCTATACAGGCAGGTCTATATAGGCCTATATAGGACGGCGTTCCATGCCCTCGTCATCAGTTGTCGGCGAGTCCAGCAGCAGCAGTTCCCCTGAGGATGGCGGACAGGTGTTCCGCCGAAATATTGGGTCAGTTTGACTTCAAAATCCGGCAGCAAACCCGAAGAAACTATGAAGAACTTTTACGCCGGGAAAGCCTACGAAACTACAACAGTAAGTGAAGTATCACAAACTGTGTAATGAGGCGTAAATATTTTGGGAGTTGAGAATGACAGCACTCGGCGACTTCCAAAAAATGGTACACAAAATTTCAAACCGTTACTAAAATTTTCTTATGCACTATATTTAAATTTATTTCTTCCTGTAAACTGCAAAACATTTCATATATTGTATATATTATATATAATACTGGAGGTTACCCGCACAATTACATCAATCTACACAGAACTGCATAAAGATTGGGGGCGCAGAAGACTGGTAGTAATACACATAGGAGTTCAATTATTTAAAGAATCCGAGAAGAGTGTTATTCATACCTAACTATTTAGCTCTTCATTTAAGCTGTATTTAAATATATAATTTCTCTGCTAACTACTCTTATCAGAATCAGAAATGCATAACACAGTTCATGGTCACAGCTCCTACCGAACAACGATTATTCTTCTGTATTAACATTTTCTAAGGAAAACAAAGAAGAAAAATCAAGTGTTATATTTACGGAATGTATGACATTAACTGCGAATGAGTAAAGTTGAAAATGTGTACCCAGCTTGGATTCGAACCCGGACCTCGTGCTTTCTAGGCAGTTGCGCTGACCTTTACACCACCGGGGGGACACAGCGATCACCACACCTGCAATGGATTACTCAAGCACGCCTCCCGGCAGACACGAACTATCAACTTTACCATGCCAACTATTACTAAAGCTCGTAGTTCAAATGTTTGTATAGCTTATGGAACTTAACTACGGGGTCATTAGTCCCTAAACTTACAAACTACTTATGAACTACTTACGAACTAGGACGGCACAAACATCCATGCCCGAGGGGGGGATTCGAACCCCTTAGTGGCCGTGCAGACCGTGACTGGAGCGCCTCAGTCCCCTCGGCCACCGTGGCCGGCAAACTCGTAGTTATTCAAACTGACTCCCGTAAGAGTAAAGGCTTACGAGTACCTCCGCGATATATATTATATAAATTAATTGTGTGTGTGTGTGTGTGTGTGTGTGTGTGTGTGTGTGTGTGTGTGTGTGTGTGTGTGTGTGTGTGTGTCGTATGTTCTTTTCACATTCCGTGAATATGAATAGATAGTGACTTCTGGATCAAAAGTGACTTCCATCGGACATGTTCGAAAGAACAGACGCCATATATATAAAACTTATAAATGTTATATCATCCAGTATAAAGCAGTTGAAGTTCACAGAAATGCGAGAGCGGTTACAGTTCTCATGCGGACGCAAACGTTATGAAAACATTAACATCTCAGATAAGCTGTACGAATTTCTTCTGATGCGACACGTTTCCAAGTTTCAGTACACACAAAATCTACTTTAGCATTCCTTCAAGTGATGTAGCAGCAAAGGCGTCCACACTTATGTTCGCTGGCTTTCAAGAAAGTGTTTTACCACTATACTCAAGCATGTCACAAAATAGCAAACAGATACTGTAGTACGTAATTTACAAACACCAATATGGACGAAGTCGAAAGAGATCTAATATGACGGAAAATGCATAATATCGAACACGAGAGCTGATCTTAAACGTTAAAAACATGGGCTGAATTAGCGGGAAAGACTGAAAAGAGAACTAGTGGTGCAAACATGATTGAGTTGAAGTTGAGAGAACAGGTAACAACTTTCAAGAGACTACAGACTGGAGTACCAAGGAACGGGGAAAACGGAATATCTTTGTAGAAGCTATGTAGGAATCATCTGAGAGGATCCTTTACCTGTTAGGTAAAACAAGTAGTGAACACCAGGCCAAAAATTGAAAACTGTGTCTGTTGACAACCTTGCACAAAATTTGGGCTATTCGTTCGGTAAATATTTACCTTAACATAAAGTCTTAGCTGCGATGCGGCATTCGCTCGAACACCATATTTTTCAATAACAGATTTTTATGATAAATTTTTTACTTTTTGAAAGTTACAAACATTCTCTTCTATCAACGAGCAATAGGGCAGTAGTTGCACTACTGTCATAATTTTTACTCTTAGGTGGAAAATGTGAAAGAATAAGCGCAGCGGACGAACAAAGCTCGAAGACGTCCGATAAACTCAACTTCGGCGTGACAAGCTCGTATTGATTCGCTATTCCTGAAGAAGTGTGCTCTTTCTGAAGGAAATCTGCTGAAAATCAAGGTATCAGTTTCTGCATAACACATTACATAATAGAAAAAAGTTAACCTAGCGCAGGGTGGATACTCAGTACAAACGTACATCACAATGAACCAAAACTTCGAATTAATACAGAGCTCAAAAGTCTTCTCAAAATCGAATGTAACGTTTTTTGCACAATATTTCAATCTGTGATGAAACTTTTATATATAGTGAGCACACTTTAAAAATCTTAGTATTCTGTCAGTAAAAACAAAATGGAGCCATCGGCTCTTCCGAGTGGCTATGGTAAGATTTTATGGAAGTTTTTATCGGGCAGTCTATATACTCTATCATGGTTTAGATCCAAGTCGAGCCCGCGTTGAAAAGGAAATATCCAGGAAGGGTGAGGAAAATATCCAAGGCAACGCTCTCCCTCATAAAGAACTGGAGCTGCGAATCATTGGTAATGTGAACTGGGAGCTCCTACCTATTGTCCTTACAGCTCTCACCTTACGGCTTCAGATCGTTATGTATTTGGCTTTCACCGTGCTTCAAAATCACTCCGACATTATTAACGGGGGGAGGTCTTTCCAATAAGACAAGAAAAAAATGTCCAGTATACATGGGCTTTAAAATGCATATCTGAAAAGCTATGAGACGTTGTTCAATAGAAGAGATGTTTTACACCCTCTAAGATTAACAGCATGCTCATGTGTATCAATGTATGCATTTTAGAGTTCTTGTTTATTGAACTACTTTGATTCTTGTTTTAATGTCTACTAGTTCTACCCAAAATAAGACAAGAACTTGTGGGAGAAGCTGTTTCATATAGAAATTTTTTCTTGCTTTTAGAAACAGCCTCTAGAGTAAACAAAGAAATACTGCGGTATGAGACCAATGGACAGAAACAACAGTTCTTTTAAATAGTATATAGGTGAAGAAGCACTAAAAATCATCTTTATCAACTACTGTATTTGCCAACAGTCCTCTGTTAACGTCCACCAATTGCCACTGCTAAACCTAAATGGTTACAAATTGGAATTGTAAAACTGTGGTACACTTTAAATCAACGTTCCACTCACTTAGTTATTTTAAGATTTATTATTAACAAATTGCAGGGAGTGTTAACAAAATAACACGAACACCTAACAGACATAATACTTTTTACTAGTAAGGAGTTAGCCCACCACTGGATTTCAAAACAGTTGCACCTCTTTATCGAACAGATTCGTGAAGTGTTGTCATAGCTTTCAACAGTAAATTCCCGTTTCTTGCACCAAAACCTCCACCACATTACTTCAGTCGTTCTGAAGCCGTAAATTTGGTCCTATATCTGCTCAAACCCCCCATAAAGATTCAGTTACGTGATACGTGACTATATTGCTGTCGGGGGGGGGGGGGGGGGGGGGTGGTTAGATAATTTTATGATCATGTACAAAGCACGTATGGGCCGTTTTGACTGTGGACATTATTTTGAAATATGACTTCTTGTTAGGTCGGTATTACAGTATCAGATTGTTGGACGTAGTGTAATGGGAACGTCGTCCAATATTTCATCAAATCTAAAGCCTCGCCTCGGCTTAGGTCTGCTCAAAGAATTTACTCTTCTTCTGTTGACTGCAGTGAAAAGTGTGACTCTCTGAGCGCTAGTAAGTAGTACAGCCTCCTTGCCACTACATCTGTTTTATTTGTAGGCTAATGTTTGACAGTGTTCGTATTCGTAAACATGGCTACCAGTGGCACGTTTGTGTGATTTCGAGCAATAACAAAACTGATAGGAACCTTCAAATCAAATGGGGCGTTGTATAACACGCGACAAGGCCAATTCACACTGTCCGTCATGTCCATTCGCTTAGCCCGATATCCGGCGGTGGAAGTGAGGTTATGAGCTACAATGTGTGATATTAAAAGTCATAATACACTATCGGAATTGAAGTAACACTCCTATATCTTATTTACGACCAAAGCAGACTTTAAAATATATGATTTTGGCCAAACTGGTGTGCAACGTGCTGGGAAGTGAAATAACATTCAAATCGTCAACATCTATTTGCAAGCGAAAATACGAGTAGGCCCTATATACATATGTCAGTTTTTGTATTTTAGCTATTTACTTTATCAGTTTTGTTCCCCCTACCCCCTTACATTGTTACTAACGTCATAAAAAACTTAGATTTTCGTCTTTGTCATTGCTGACATTTCCGATAGAAAACGTTATTTAAAGAATCTTGCTTTATCAACTTACAATATTATTCATATACACGGTTTGCGTCAGCCTTTTGTGTGACTCTGCTGCAAATTGTGAAGAATGGAGAGCTACAGAATAATTAGTAGTGAATTACGGCCTGTCTGTACTGCCGACGATATAAAAAAGGAAATCCTTCCGTTCCCATAAATGTTATTGGACACTTATTTATCTCGCTGCGACATCCACGGTTTCATCCAAGTACGTTTCCTTTTCTTTTCTCTCTCCTCCTCTTCTAAATGCAGACAACGGTAGTATAATCCATAGCTGACAATAACACCGCCATTTTGAAGCAACTTTGACAAAATACTGGATGATAGTATAACACCCCCTTTAGCATTTCATCCAATACCTTTGTGAAAATACGACCAATATTTCCATCTAATTTATCGTTTAATTCTTTGTCCAATAATTTGATAGTGTAATATCGGCATTAGCAACACGTTAGCCACAGTAAGCACTTTATTGTCGATGACGATGTTGAAATATTCAAAATGTTCAAATGTTTGTTAAGCATTAGGGACTTAACTCCGAGGTTATCAGTCCCTAAACTTACAAACTACTTATGAACTACCTTATACTATAGACGACACAAACATCCATGCCCGACCGTAGCGGCCGTGCAGACCGTGACTGGCGCGCCGCAGACCGCTTGGCCACTGCGGCCGGCTGACGATGTTCAAATGTTTGCAAATCCAAGGGAGTTATGCGGTTATTAGTCCCTAGGCTTACAAACTACTTGCACTAAACTGACCTGAGAACAACACACACAAGCCCGAGGGAGGACTCGACCCTCCGACGCCAAGCACCCGCGTGGTGTTTATTATTATTATTATTATTATTATTATTATTATTATTATTATTAGGGCGCAAAACTACTGTGGTTACTAAGCGCCTAACTCTTATCAATAATCTGCGTAAAAAAGAGCAAAGGAAAAAAGGAAACACGTTAAAACCAATCAACTTTAAAGCGAGAGCGCTTAAAAAGAACGATAACTGTCTGGGTCAGATTTCCTCGTGACAAAGGAGATAGCTGTAGTCCCCTGAGGGTAGGGGAGGAGTTAAATTTACATTGCCATATTTGCAAGCACCCGCAAGCCACGTAGCAACGCGGCTTAGAACACTCGACCACTCCACCACCGTGGTTGTCGTTGACGGTGAGATATTCAGTTATCAGACCAAATGCGGTTAATGGCACAAACAGCTGAGTACCACAATATAGATAATATAGATACGTGAAGCATGATGGAAACATTCCATGCTTGCATCAAGGATCAGGCGTGTCGTATCGTAAACTGCTTTTGTAGTTTTCATTACATGAACCTGGTTGTCATTCTAATTCAATTATTCGCCAAGTACTTCATGACCAAAGTGTTCACAGGGGAACAGTCGGGTATTAGGGTCAAATGGATATCGCTGTAAGCGACCACGTTTCCATCATTAGGTGCGCTGATAAACTGACCGCTAAGGAGCTGATATTGGGTTTATAGCGCCCCCCCCCCCCAAAAAAAAAAAAAAAAACTCGCCCTCCTGCCGCTGCATATTCAGAACGCGTCCCGCGCCGAGGCGCTTGAGCATCCAGCATCTCTTGTGGTCCTCTCGCCGTCACAAAGTCATTCCGAAAGCGGTCCGCGGCGGAGGCGCGTGCCAACGGCGTCTCAGCGGCTGCTCTGCTTGTACTCTGAGTCAGTTCGTCGTGGTCTGTTTTGTAACTCCTCTTAATCAGATGCAAAGCGGGTCCCTCGTCTCACTGAGGACGTAATAACTCTATTCACCAGCGGTTTTCTTACTCGAATCTCGACTGATTCTTTACTGACTTAATTCCAATAGTTAGACGTATATGTCATAACCTTGGTGTGATCGTAAATCGTTCAGTGTGATTCTAAAAGGCAGTGTTCAGTGATCGCCGACTTGTTGGGCTGCTGTAGTCTGGCGTGCCGTTCTTCTCGGCAACGGTCTTCGATTGTACAAGTCATCGTCTGACCTATGTAAGTCATACCACATTCACAGGGAATGTGATAGACCACTGATATCTGAAATCCAAAACGGTCCTTGTCATTACCAAGCAGTGCCTGTGTTTTAACTGGTGGGCCGAATAGTTTACGACAAGACCAAGGTTCTGACACAGATTTACAATTATTGTGTCAAAGAATGCGCAGAGATTAGAGTGAGGGAACCGCTGATCAATCTTCGTAGTGATTACATCCTTACCAAGGCCTGGAAACCCTCTCCGAATATGATTAAATAGAGGAAGAACAGTCCCCACGACGAACTGACCAGAGTACAGGCAGAACAACTGAGACGGCGCCAACTCGCGCTCCTGGCCGCGGACCGCGGTCGAATCGACTTGACGACGGCCAAAGGAGCAGAAGAGATGCGAACGCATTTGAAACTCGTAGCGGCAGTTGGGCTGGGGGGGGGGGGGGGAGTTGCCGCCCGTCACTAGCTCCTCAGCGGTCAGCGGACCTGATGATGGCAACGTAGTCGCTTGCCGAAATGTTGTCCTCATGCGGCACTGATACCCGACTGTTCTCCCGTAAACTCTTTCGTTGTAAACAGGGTTTTCAGTCTACTTCCGCCTCCCGCGGAGTCCGGACGCGTTTACTGCTGCGCTCTGTGCGGTCGCGCTTTGTTTACGTTTCGCGGACGAGTGTGTGCTACGTGCTTATTCTTCCGTGCGCTTGTATACTCGTATCTGCATTTTCGGGGAGAAACGTTCACGTGCAGAGTAGTGCGCGCCGGAATTGTGTGTGTTGTCTCAACCACACGTTCGTGGTAGCAGTACTACTCAGTGTATCTTCGAAATGGCCGACCCACCTAATACGGGTCAGGTCATCCAGTCCGCCATGGAAATATGTAATCAACCTGCAGCGACGGCTCTCCCGCTGCCGGTGATGTCCGACAACCCTGCTGACGTACAGCAGAGTCAACTACCAACACAGGACCTACAATATGCACAACAACAAGGGCCACAGCAGCAACAAGAACCGCAGCTTCTACACCACCAACACCTACAATTCCAGCAGCAACTGGCCCAGCAGCAACAGCTTCAGCTACTGCAGCTGCAACAACGGCAACACCAGCAATTCCTCCAGCAACAACATCAACAACATGAGTTACAACAGGTTAGTCAGCACCTCAGCTATTCCTGCGACCCCTCCAGCATATTACCTAGTGGCGATACAGCTGCACAACAGCAGCAAGAAAGTGGTCCCCATAGTAAACGGCTGTGTGTCGATTCTCCTTCAGTCACGGACTGTGAAATGAGCCAGGTACCGGTTTCCCACGCGTCTTCTACCGACGGCACCAGACAGGCAAACACAGAACGCACGCCGGTACAGACATCTGCTTCTCCTGCCACCGTTACTCGACCGAGTATCAATAACCGATACAGTCGGACAGATGCAGGCCCATACATTGTCTTCGTGGAGAGCTTAGATAAAAACGTTGGCAAACTCCATCCCATGTCAGTGGGCAAGTTATTGTATTCCTACAGCTCTCACCTCAAGCACGATATTGTTGACATTAGTTCCTCAGGCCAGAACAGAGTTAAGATAGAACTGAAAACTGCTGCAGCTGCTAATAACTTACTAAATGTCCCTGCTTTCAAAGATCATAAGTTCGATGTTTACATCCCTAACTTTTTACTCCATACGTATGGCATTATCCATGACGTAGAGACCAGCCTAACGGACAAAGAGATAATAGATGCCATGGAAAGTGTTTATCCTGTAACAAGTATAAAACGATACACGAAGAAACATCCTTCCAATCCTGAGCTCACAGTACCCATTCCAGTCTGCATGGTGGTGTTTCGCTCTCAGACATTACCCTCTCATGTTGCTATTCTGGGGGCACGCTGCCCAGTGGTACCGTACGTTGCCCCAGTCATTCAGTGCACAAATTGCTGGCGTTTTCATCATCGGGCAAACCAGTGTCGAAGCCATACTCGTTGCAGCAGATGCGGCGGTCAGCACCAAGCTGATTCCTGCCCTGCGACGATTCCGACCTGTTTAAATTGCTCTGGACAGCACCCTGTCACTGAGAGGTCATGCCCCATTTTTCTCCACCAGCAAGAGCTACAACGTGCAAGGGCGTACGCCACGTCAGGAAGGGCACTCAGTGGGCCGCACCCCACATATTCCGCGGCCGTACGGAAGCCCCCTAGCCCTCAGAGTTCTGCGGACTTCCCGCCCCTACCTCCAAGGCATTTACAGCAACCGCAAGTCGCTGTACAATAGCGTTCTACGGGGCCACCAATGTCGCCATTGGCGCCCCAGCTGCGTTCACCACCTAAGGACGAAAGGTATCAACGGAATGATGTTCCCATAGCAGACAAAGCGGGTGTCAGCTCCGTCATGAGCGGCACGGGGAAAAAACAAACTTCCAGACCCGTCTGGCGTCAGGGATTTTCAGACGTTAGTCACGAATATTCTATCTCCCAACATCTACCACAGGTCCCTTTACCACCCAACCCGTATCCTCCTCAGTACGGACAACAAGCAGTTCCACCACGTAACAATAGTGAATACATCGTAGAGAAAATTATCTGGTTTATCCTTCACCTCATAGAAGACGCGAAAACAATGCCACCTGGAACTTCACAGATACAGCCTATTCGCCAACTATTAACGACTCTCCTTACTTCTAACAACAATGGCGGAATTTAAAATACTGCAGTGGAATGCGCGATCTGCGATTGCCAACAAGGGTGTACTTCAACGTGAACTTTGGATGCGGAAGATAGCAGTGGCCGCCATCTCTGAGACATGGTTTCAACCAGATACCATCGTACGCTTCCAAGGATACCACGTTTACCGCCAAGACAGAGATGATGGTCGAGGAGGAGTCGCCCTCTTTATCAATAATATGCTGCATCACACCCCTGTTCTGATTTCTCATGACGATATTGAAAGCTTTCAAGCGATAGCAGTAAACTTATCATCTCCAATTGGTCGAATAACTATTGTGGCGCTCTACAGCCGACCACGGTCATACGTTACCATTGAAGAGTGGTACGCTCTGGTACAACAGTTGGAACCTCCATTTCTGTTCTGCGGGGATTTTAATGCACACAACAGATTGTGGGGGTGTGCATATAACGATAGGCTGGGTGATGGCATTCTTGATATTATCGACGAGTTCAATCTTATCATCCTCAATGATGGATCCCCTACGTTACTTCCATTACCCGGACAGAGACCATCAGCCGTCGATTTGACTGTGTTCAGCGTCTGTTTCTTCATTCTTTACATGGTCTGTACTTTCATATCCTATGGGTTCCAACCATTATGCTATTCTGCTCTCTTCACCAACCTCGTCACCGAACACGGTCTGTCGGCCGTCTCGCAAATGGAATGTCAGGAGGGCAGATTGGTCTCGGTATAGTGCCATCATGGATACACAACTTTCGTCGTTCCCCACCGAGTTGTCACCGCAAACAAGGTACGCTCATTATAGGAATTGCATCAACCTAGCAGCATCGCAGTCAATCCCACAGACGAGGGTGGTAACTGGCAGTAGACGTATGCCGGTTGCCTGGTGGAACCAAGAGTGCTCGCGTCGAGTGGCGCAAAGGAGACTGGCATGTAGCCGTTTTAAACGGGAAACCACATGGGAAAACTACCTCGCCTACAAACGTATAGATGCGACTACCAAACGCTTTCTCAAGACCTGTAAAAAAGAACATTGGAAGAAATTTTGTGAGCAGTTATCTCTGCATACTCCTGTCGGAAGGATTTGGTCGAAAGTTAACTCACTCAAACGAAAACCAATGCCTCCCAAGCGGTTACAGACCTGGATAGACGAGTTTGCCAACATTGTAGCACCTCTTACGGCCATGCCAGAACCCATTGATCCCACCACAAATATCGCCGTTGAAGATCTTCAAGATGATCTCACCTCACCGTTCTCCCTCGCTGAACTCAACAGTGCGCTGCCGCCCTTGACCGATACGTCGCCAGGGCATGACCAGATACATTACTCCATGATATGCAATTTGTCTGATGATGCAAAACTTATTCTTTTGAATATCTTTAATGACATCTTGAGAGAGGGGTCTGTTCCAACCGACTGGACCACTCAGGTATTGGTTCCTATATTGAAACCTGGAAAAGACCCTGGTCAGGCAACGTCGTATCGCCCCATTGCATTGTCGTCATGTGTGTGCAAGACCTTTGAACGTCTCCTCAAGGTCCGGTTAGAATGGTGGTTAGAGCATCACGATCTGTTCCCACGGACACAATACGGTTTTCGCAAGGGGAAGAGCACTTACGATAATATAACATCTCTTGCTATGGACATCGAAAAAACATTCCTGACAAATGGGTATTTGACGGCTCTTTTTCTTGATTTTTCGAGGGCTTATGACAATGTTTTGATACATAAACTTATAAATAAATTACAACTTTTGCATCTCCCGCTAAAGGTGTTAAGAATTATATACAGATTACTTTGTTGCCGCACTGTTTATATCCGTGACCAGGACAATGTGTTACATGGCCCACGAATCGTTTCCCGTGGACTCCCGCAAGGTGCGATATTAAGCCCCTTGCTATACGCCTTGTATGTTGCCGACTTAGACTCTATCTTTCATCCTACTGTCAAAGTTCTACAGTACGCGGACGACGTTTGTATATACGCCCACTCGTCGTGCTTTTGGGTGACTAACATATGGCTTACTACTGCATGTGAAAAACTGGCTGAATGGGAGTTAGAACACGGACTCACGCTGTCGCCTGAAAAATCCACTGTGGTGATATTCACGAGGAAACGACAGAATTATTTCTCTCCAGACCTTCAGCTCGGTCCATACAAACTGCCTGTTCGGTCATATGCTAAGTTCCTTGGTGTTTACTTCGACAGCAAACTGACGTGGACGCGCCATGTTGAATATCTCTTGGACAAAGTGGACACTACTGCAAATATCCTGCGTATGCTTGCCAGAGTTTGGTGGGGAGCCGATCCGACGGTACTCCTTACTCTTTATAAGGTCTTGATCCGCTCCGTTTTGGATTATGGCAGTATCGTCTACGCTACTGCAGCGCAATCGACCCTGCGCAAACTTGATGTCCTCCAGTACAGAATGCTTCGTCTTGTTCTCGGAGCTATGAAGTCAACACCCACCAACGCCTTGCTCGTGGAAGCGTCTGAAATGCCGTTAACTATACGTCGACAGATGCTGTCCGATATTTTCCTCCTCAGCCGAGCGTCAATATGTGATGGTGCCTCTCTCAAAACGGTACACCAATTTTGGAACATAACAGAAATGCATCACAGAAGAGGCATGACCCGAGTTCCTTTACTGGTTCGCAGCTACGGGAAATGGAGACATCTCTTCCCACTCATCATACAGGACACCAAACTTCCTTGTTTCCGTTATTCTTATCTGTTTTTCAACCCAGTCCCGGTGACACATTTGCCATCAGACTACACAACGGGGACCAACATCAATCTCGACGTGGAACAGTTTCTTCTCCGCAACTGGCCACAGCATGCTCACATCTATACTGACGGCTCTAAAACTGAAGCAGGGGTGGGATACGCCTTCTTTTGCCCCTCTAACGGAACCTACCAAATGTTTGCGCTTCCGCCTGCGTCATCTATTTACACGGCAGAGTTACTAGCCATCAGGGAGGCCATTTATTACGGCGCACGAACATTTAACTCTATATTGACCCTCACGGACTCTCAAAGCGTGCTGAAAAAATTACAACATCCGACGTTTGACAAACGAACGAATAGATATATATTGGACGTCTTGGAGGCCATAACAAACGCACAGACAGTGGGCATAGACATCCACTTACTTTGGATTAAAGGACATCGAGGTATACCCCATAACGAAACAGTAGACCGCCTTGCCAAGAGAAGTATTACGGAAGGACAACAACGCCCCACGCCGATTCCATATACAGACTTACGAACGACGATTCGGAAAGCTGCCTATCGCACTTGGGACCACGAATGGCACCTCTCTCATGTGTTTAAGGGAGGACACCTGGCAGCTATACAACCAAATGTCTCCTCACGACCGTGGTTTTCATCGATGACGCTTAGTAGACGTCATGCAACGTCTATCATTCGGATGAGACTGGGGCATGGATGTTACCCTGCCCACCTACACCGTTTGAAAATCATCGCTTCTCGGCATTGCGACAAAGATGTAACGGCAGTGGCGGATCTCAACCACATCATACTGGCATGCACCAAGTACACGGCCGCACAAAGTGTATTCTACCGAACGCTGGTCGCGAGGGGTTACCCCCTCCCCACAAGTGTCACTGTCCTCCTTCATGGATTCGACAAGCTTAAGTACACTTTACTGAAGGACTACCTCAAAGTCACTGGCATACAGCTCTAATTTTAGAGCTAGTGTGTTTACCTTGAACATGCACAGCGGGAAACTGCATAAGTGATTTTATATTATATTTTGACTTTTATTTGTCTTTGCACCTCTCATTTGGTCCTATGCTTTCTGCACTTTTATTGTATTACAAATATCTGTCATACTGTTAAATATGTATTGTTTAATGTCTTTACATGTTATTTTTCTACTTTTATTCTAAGGCTATATGATGTAACATACTTATTAATATTGTGCTGTACATTGTACGAATCTCAATTCTATTGTAATGTTGTCAATGTAATAACCGCTGGCTGTATGGTCACTGTCACCGAAAGCCATAATAAAGAATTATATAAAAAAAATAAACAGGGTTTGTAGGAGGCAATGGGGCATACCTCGTACTTTAGCCACGACCTGTCCGAATTTTATGGTTGTGGCACCACTTCCTTCACAGTTTTGCGTTGGTTTCCGTTATTAAAGGTTTAGCAGCTGCAACCATTCCTTAACCTTCAGCCGAACTGTTTTTATCGAAACAGTATTACACAAGAGAGTGTAGAGTTTGGGAGTGAATTTTGCCGTGGTAGTAGTTTTATACTGTTTGGCCACTATCGTTTTAAAGGTCGTCACTCGTCGTGAGGTTTCGCCCACTATTCCTCTTCGTCTATGACACTTAGAGGATACTTTCGGTAGGGAAGCATTAAAAAGTGCAGTCCTTATCGTCACAGGTGCCCCAAATAACTGCCCAACATAAAGTTGACATGTTTGGAAGACAGAAATCTCGCATTTAATCGATCGTGTGTGGTTGCGTCATAACATAATATTGTTCTCAGGTCTGCAGCCGGATAGCATCGTCAACTAGAGACACTACTTCGGTAAAGCAACTGGCTGCAATCTTCAGGTGAGTGGGCTGATTGCACGTATTCGCCGGAAACTGAGCCAGAACAGAAATAGCGCGCCGATGGAGAAAATCGGCAAAACGATGGATCGAAACAAGACAGCAGGTTCGAAATGGAGACCGTAGTTGTTTAATTGTCAGATAAAATTGGGTTCCAAATTTTACTTATAGGGAATCCCTAATCGCTATTAACATTATAGACCATACGAATTTGCATTTGATTCTACAAGAACACATTCCCAATAGTGGGAAGTAGGCGCAATTTCTCTCTCTCTCTCTCTCTCTCTCTCTCTCTCTCTCTCTCTCTCTCTCTCTGTGTGTGTGCCTTTCTTCATTACGTCCCTCATTCAGAAAATGTTCAGCAACAGCCGACATTTCAGGTTGAAGTAAACGAATATGATGTTTATGTTCTTCACACCGACCCTGAACCGTGCTGATCTTTTAGCCGATGTACGTCTTACCACAATGACAAAGAATACTAGAAACACCGGGATTCCTCAGTCTCAAACCATCTATGACTGACCCAAGGAGGAGCCCTAGTCTTTGCTGATGGCATAAAATCTCTTAATGTCAAATCATCTTAAAATTCTTTAAGTTTTCGAGGATATATTCCCGAAAGCCAAATAGGCAGTAGATTTGTAGTTGTCCTCTAATGGTTCACCTTTTGGACTAAACCAAAACTGGCGACAAATTTGTTTAATTTCTCGATCATGTGCGTTGTCCGCCGCAGAACGAAACTTGTAATATGTTACAACTAACGTCGATGATTTCGTAGTCATTTGTGCACTGTGTTTTCGTTTCTGTGACAACACGTGCGCAATAGTACCAACTTAAAACAATATATATTACATACAGTACATGGTGTTCATCTTATTTTCGTCCACCCGCGGTATGTGGTTTCTTTGCTGAATATAAACTCTTTCAAGTTTAAGTTTGTATCATTATGCACATCATCTGACTTTTGTTAGACGATGGGCTCGTAAAGAAAAAACAAATAGGGCACACAGCCGACAAGTAAGTTTTCTTTTAGTATTTATCATTGAGTCACCAAGTACCTGCTGCGAATTGAACAAATTGTGGAATATTTGTTTCATTACTAACCGCAAACGCGGCACATCGGTGACATTTTTGTACTATGTCAATGAAATCTGTCTAATCTCTGAAGCCTTCAAGTACCGGAAGTTTATTACCATACGGACTAGCTTAAAAAGTGTGGTAACAAAATGCACCATGGCAATATTGTAGTGGTGACCATAATGAACGCAAACCTCAGGTTTCACCTGTTACGTGGTGGTAACAGTTATCTAGTGAGAGGAAGGAAGACGATACAGGTGTTTAGATCACGTGTTCATAATTAAGAGCTGACTGGGTGCTTTCCCTGAGGCACGGCTGCGAGACGTAACTGCCTGAGCACGCTAGATGCAGTGATATGAAGGAAGGTTGTTAAGGCGGCCCGCACAGCGGGGACAGGTGAAAGGCAGGCGCGGCTTTCTGCCACTATGTGTGTGTGTGTGTGTGTGTGTGTGTGTGTGTGAGAGAGAGAGAGAGGGGGGGGGGCTGACAATTACACCGGCTGCAGCAGCGGCAGTAATGAGAAAATGCCTGCCGGTGCATACAGCGCTGCAGCTGCCACTCCTCACCCAGTATTCCGCCCCATTTGCCTCCCATGGCTTTCGCGACTTCACACCTGTGTGCCTGGCCCGGGATTCTCCGCTGCAGGCAGAAGGAACGAACGCCGCTGCAGGCAGAACGAACGAACGCCGCACATGCGCGCTGCCTGCCAAGAGTAGTCATAACGACAGAAAATATCTAGGGGCTGCGCCACGCCATCTGGCAAATCACTGTCTAAGAAATCATGTGCCGATTCTTGCATCTATTTCTACTCTGCAAATCACACTGGAGTGCGTGGTAAAGGGTTCCCCATATTTTCCCACCGTTCCATTCTCAAATACCGCGCGGGAAAAAGGAACACCTGAATCTTTCCCCGTTTTCGATCTGATTTCTTATGATGATGGCTCGCTATGTAGGTAAGTGATATATATTATTCGCAATCTGAGGACAAACTTGGTGACAGAAATTTCACAAATAGATCTCGCCGCAACGATTGTCGCCTTTCTTTTAATCATTTCCACCCAACTCGTGCTTCGTTTCCGTGACGCTCCCCCCCCCCCCCCCTCATCATGATAGTACAAAACGAGCTGCCCTTCTCTGAAATTTCTGTATATTACCCGTCATTGTTTTTAGATTGAACTGTTATGAAAATCAGATGGATTACTTTTATCTTTTTTTAAACTGCCCAATAGTTCAAAACCAATAGAAATGTTACGAATAACATTACTAGTTCTTTCACATTTTATTTCATAATCGTCACCACCACCACCACCACTACCACCACCATAATTATTAGAGAATTATTATGCCTTTCAGCGTTCAGTCTGTAGCATAGTCTCCCTAATAAAATTCTTCCATGAGCCCTAAATTAATTGTAACATTGATGCCTTGTCTGATGTTAAGCTTGTTATTTAAAAATTATTCGTGATTGAATCCAAGTGCTTTCTCCTTGGTCTCCTCTTACCCTCTACTGCCGAAACCACGCGTCTCTTAGATAAACTTGGTTCTCCCATGCGTGTAACATGACGGCACCATCTCAGTCTGTTAACTCTAACTTCATCTATTTTTAGAAAGGTGAAAAGATGGGGCATAACAGCTTTCAGATAATTGCAGAACGACATGTTGACCATAGCTGTTTATTATTTCTCAATGCTACCGGATTTGGTTATTTACCATTATCAAGCGTTAGCAGAGATTAGCTAATAGCTTAACATGTCGAAATACAAAAATACAAAATTATAACACCAGTATTCGTTGTCATTGCTCTAGTCATTGATATTATCGCAGTGGCTGACTGCTACAGACTGTCAGACTGAAATCGGTAGCATTGAGAAATAATAAACAGCTATGGTCAACATCTCTTTCTGCAATTCTTCATCTATGGTGTTGATTTCCAGTTGTTCTTTGATTTTCCCATTACGGACACACTCCTACCATTGTTTCCATCTATTAGTACCTGTAATCATTCTTGCTAATCCCATATCTGCAACCTCAACCTTGTGAATAAGGTAACCTGTATGCACCCAACTTTCACTCCTATACAACGAAGTTGGTCGAAAGATAGAGTGGTACACTGCTAACTTAGTCTTGATACTGACTTCCTTCTAGCAGAGTAGATCTTATCCAAGCTCTGTATCAGCTTTGCTACAACTTGTTTTAAAAATTGAAAATTTCGGCAGCACTTCTAAAGAAAACTAATATGTCGCTGTTCCTACCAGGTAATTATAAAAGATTACCCGTTGTAACAGAGACCGAACAAATACAGAGGAAAAAAAACACAGTTTATTCAGAACTAAAATACTGACACCGGTCCGTCCTTATTTGCCCAGTGTGGGATCCTTATCAGGTGGGTTTGACGGAGGACATCGAAAGAGTCCAAAGAAGGGCAGCTGGTTTTGTATTGTCTCGATACAGGGGAGACAGCGTTACGGAAATGATACAGGATCTGGGATGGGAATCATTACAACAACGGCGCTTATCGCTGCGGCGGGGGCTACTTACGAAACTCTAATCGCCAATGTTCTCCTCCGAATGCGAGAATATATTGTTCACTGCCACCTACATAGGTAGAAATGATCATCAGAAAAAAATACGAGAAATCAGAGCTCAAACGGAGAGATTCAGGTGTTCTTTCTTTCCGCGCGCTATTCGAGAATGGAGTGGTATATAAATAGTATCAAGGTGGCTCGATGAATCCTCTGCCAGGGTATCCCACGTAGATGTAGATGAATTTGTTATCTTCTTTCATGGCTATTAGCGAGTGAAGCCATCCGGCAAATAAAGGCGTTCAGTACATCACACAAAAACTTAAGCCAAAGGCGCGAACAAATAAACTAAAATTCATCACTTTGCTCGGCTTCGGGAATTGCACAATAATTTTATGTCATCAAATTGAAAACTAGTTAATAAAAACGGATTAGTTAATTGTTTCTTACAAGGACTCCTAAAACGAGACTGGCAAACCAAGTTTTTTTTTTCCTTCTTTTACTGGTAATAGTGCCCGAGTACCTGCCAAATTGACATGTGCGCCCGCGAAGCAGGCACTTTAATTACATTTCTTCCAAATAAACAGCCATAATCTGCAAGGCACCTCACAGTGCGTGGCGGAGGATACTTTTTATTTATCAGTTTCACTCCCTCCTCATCCTATTCCAATCGCGTGTGCTTCGCTGGAAAAATGTTTGCCTGTATGCATCCGTGTGGGCCCTAATCTTACCCGTATCCTCGCTTCGGGACATATACATACGAGGAAGTATATTGGTTGACTCTTCATTAAATGTACGCTCTCGGAACTCTGATAGAAGCCCGTACCGCGATACAGATGTGTCTCTTGCGGCATCTGCCACTGGAATTCCCTAATCACCTCTATAGAGCTTTCTGGCTTGCTAATGAGCCTGTAAGGAAGCGTGCTGCTCTCTTTGTCTTCCATTAAACCTATCTAGTACATATCCCATAATGACGAGTACAAGCGATGGCCGAACAGGAGTATTGTGACCTACTTCCTTTGCTGACGGTCTACACTTCCTAAGGGTTATTCCAATGTATCTCAGTTTGGCATTTGCCTTACACACGATTAATTTTATATGGTCGTTCCATGTCAAATCGACGTCTGCCCTCAACGCATATTTATTCCTCTGTAAACGCTGCATTTCACGCTAGTTTATGCTGAGGCAACTGCTATTCCCTTCAACACGCGTCGATCCGCCGCAGATCATTTCGCTACCCTTTTCCAATGTTGCGCCTTTTCGACACAGTACATCATCATCCCCAAATATCGTACTTGTAATGATATATATGAGGCCGTTTATAAATATTGCGAAAAACAGCGGTGATTTAACACTCCCCTGGGACACGCAGAGAGAACTTTTACGTCTAAAGACGTGTCTACGTTGAGAATGGCATGCTGCGGTCTGATAGCTACAAACTCTTAGTCCTGATAACATCACGTTATTAAGGGGACCTGGACGTGAAAATGACTGAAAACCGAAGTTGTCCATCTGAAAGACAAATTTCTCCCTTTTCCAAAAATGTATTGTTTACTTACCGGGTGATCAAAAAGTCAGTATAAATTTGAAAACTTAATAAATCACGGAATAATGTAGATAGAGAGGTAAAAATTGACACACATGCTTGGATAACATGGAGTTTTATTAGAACCGAAAAGAAACGAAGTTTAAAAAATGACGGAGTAAATTAATGGGAGTCGCAGCAGATAACAAGCTCTCACTACTAAAATCATTCTAGGTCACAGGTTTTACCTTCGATTGATCTTTTGTTGAATGTTTCGGTAACAGTGTATGCACCGGTGCTGCAATGCAGTTGTTTAAAAAAAGACTGGCATTCAAGTGAATCTTCCGATCGGAACTGATAGTGCCCCATCATAACTCCGGACATGCTTTACAGTGCTGTTCGCAACATTATTCCTCGACTACAGCTATTGTTGAAGGATGGTGAACATATTGAGCATTTCCTGTAAAGAACATAATATTTGCTTTGTCTTAATTTGTTATGCTAATTATTGCTTTTCTGATCAGATGAAGCGCCATCTGTCGGACTTTTTTTTTGTCCTAATAAAATCACACGTCATTCCAAGAATGTGTGTCAATTTTTACCCCTCTATTATTCCGTGATTTATCAAGTTTTCAAATTTATTCTGACTTATTTTGATCCCCCGGTACTTTTAGTTATTATAGGCTTAATTGCTCTTTGAACAAATGTCTGCACACTGGCCACGCTCATCCAGAAATATTACCAGAAACATTCCACACCTGCCACAGTCATAGAAATAATAAAGCCAGTATACAGGGACCTTGCAGGTAAAAAAAATACTTATCAAATGTCTACATTGACGTACACAAAATCCTAATGAGAGTTATCAGCTGCGTGTGTCAACGAGTACCGAAAACAGAGTTTGTTGGATGGACAGTACTCACAATAGGTGTGAAGGATGCTATTACCTGTTTCAATGATGGTCTAATTAGCAATACAAAAGCAACAGACAAATTAGGCAGCCAACCATGAAGTAATATTTATGATAGCTGCTCTGACTGCCATAGATCGTCAGTGACTAGTTGAAGCTGAAAGGGCTGCGGAAAGAGTAGGGAAAAGACTCCTGAAAAAGTCTGCAGAGGATAAAGAAGCAGCTGGCCAGCAATATTATGCCACTGGAATTTTCTGAAAGAAGCATTTTCTCGAAATTACATTTTCAGAACGTAAGGTCCATATATATCTTCCTAATGATTTTTAGCTATGTTCACCAAATTTCTCCAATTGCAAAATGGGACAGTATCTTTGTATTATGACTAATATATTGCAGAAATGATCTATGTTTGTCATTCTGTATCTAATTTTAACGGTAATTTTTAGACAGAATAATAACGAAGTGTAATAAGGGTTTTTCTGTTCCCCCACATATATTCCAAACTACGAAGCAAGAGGCATAATGTGTTCCTACCAATGTTGACAGCAGCCTGCGACATTCTAAATGGTAAGGACTGACTATGCACCAGAAAACGGTTCCAGAATGCCAACGTGTATTATAAAAACATCTATTAGACAAAATCTCGTAATTCTTAAACTATATCAGATATTTCAATACATTTCCTAATAGCTTAAACTCGCGGCACCGCTTGCGTGTTGGTTGATTATGATAGATAAGCTATCTTTCAGTAGTGTGCTGTAAGACTGGTTTTGAAGGATGAAATGAAATATCTTCTTTAGAAACAAACATTTTTAATCAACATTTAAAAAAATTATGTGAAGTGCTTAATGATATACAATAAATAATACATTCGTTATTCCTTATAGCCTGTGTTGCAGTATCTCAACACGTATGGTGAATTCCCGTTTATCAGGAAAGTAAATAGTGTAGATCAAATCACACGAAAGAATCCAATCACGAAATTTGACAATAGTGATTGTAATAATATCACAGATCGATCACTTGATGTAATGCGCGAAACATCTAATCGATTTTTTGTAAAGATATTTCTTTTTACTGCTTTATGTATTTATTCTTATATTTCCTTATTCGTATGCTTATCTTTACAGAGAAAGAGCTGAAGACATGGTCTGTGGCATAACGTTTCGCAGTATGTAACATCCTTGCTATAGAGTCGCAAACGTCATCGCCGGCCTTCAGAGTTTTTGTATAATTTGACTACTTTCAACCACCAAATCTTCCACCCCCTTATAGCTATCGGCATGAAACTGCTATGGTGTACCACGGGAGACTTCGGACAACAATTACACACAGGCCATTCGTTTGCGTTCTGTAATTTTCGCTGCAGAGCGAAATATTAACACACACACACACACACACACACACACACACACACACACACACACGCGCGCGCGCGCGCGTAGAATTTTATATACACCCATAACTTTCCATCCCAATATACTCCACACTTTTATCATTATCAACTCTCAAACAACAATGCAACCAACAAAACCATTTTCAAAGAGTAAATATAATTTTGAAAGAGTAATTATTGTTCTGCATTTCCCGTTATTTTCTTCAAATTAGTAAATATCTATCAGATCGCTATAAAACCGTGCCTAAATCTTTCTCAGGTATAAATTAGTTACTGTACAAATATTTAAGTCTCTGCGTCTTGCCGTTCGGACGTGATAAGCGTAAACCGAACAGACATTCACATTAGATAAATAGCTATCCGATCGCCATAAAACCGTGCCTAAAGTCTTCCCCGGGTAGACATTAGTAACTGTACAAATTTTTAGCTCTTTATGTCTTGTGGTTCGGACGTGATAAACGTACACCGAATCAGCACGGGTTTAGGAAACATCGTTCATGTGAAACTCAGCTTGCCCTTTTCTCACATGACATCTTGCGAGCCATGGACGAAGGGCAACAGGCGGATTGTGTTTTTCTCGACTTCAAAAAGGCGTTCGACACGGTACCACACTGCAGACTGCTAACGAAGATACGAGCTTATGGAATAGGTTCACAGATTTGTGACTGGCTGGAAGACTTCCTAAGTAATAGAACGCAGTACGTTGTTCTCGACGGCGAGTGTTCATCAGAGACGAGTGTATCGTCAGGCGTGCCCCAGGGGAGTGTGATAGGACCGCTATTATTTTCTATATATATAAATGATCTGATGGACAGAGTAAGTTGTAATTTGCGGCTGTTTGCTGATGATGCTGTGGTGTATGGGAGGGTGTCGTCTGTAACTGACTGTAATAGCTTACAGGATGACTTAGACAAAATTTCTAGTTGGTGCGAAGAATGGCAGCTAGCTCTCAATGTAGAAAAATGTAAGGTGATGCGCATGAGTAGAAAAAACAATCCTATAATGTTCGAATACAGCATCAGTAGTGAGCTTCTTGATGCGGTCGCGTCGTTCAAATATCTAGGCGTAACATTGCAGAGCGATATGAAATGGAACGAGCATGTAAGGACAGTTGTGAGTAAGGCAGACAGCCGACTTCGGTTTATTGGGAGAATTTTGGGAAGATGTACTTCAACTGTAAAGGAGACCGCGTATAAAACGCTTATACGACCACGTCTTGAGTATTGCTCAAGTATTTGGGACCCGCAGCAGATCGGTTTGAAGGAAGACATAGAGGCGGTTCAGAGGCGAGCAGCTAGATTTGTTACCGGTAGGTTCGACCAATGCGCGAGTGTCACGGAAATGCTCCGGCAACTCAATTGGGGATCGCTGGAAGAAAGACGACGTACTTTTCGTGAATTTCTGTTAAGTAAATTTAGAGGGCCGGAATTTGAAGCTGAGTGTAGTACGATCTTGCTGCCGCCTACTTACATTTCGCGTAAAGATCACAAAGACAAGATAAGAGAAATTAGGGCTCGTACGGAGGCATATAGGCATTCTTTTTTTCCTCGTTCAATTTGGGAGTGGAATAGGAAAGGAAATGCCTAGTAGAGGTACAGTGTACCCTCCGCCACGCACCTTACGGTGAATTGCGGAGTATGTATGTAGATGTAGATGTAGATGTAGACATTCACATTTATAGATATATATTACATCTTGAGTTAGTCAGTCAGTGATGGAACAAAATCGCAACTTCCTCCGCATTGTAGATGAAGAGTAATGTGCACCGAAAGCCGAAGGAATGAAAATGGAGCCCGTTCACGTCCAGGTCCGGTTAATAGGTCGGCGAGCAACTTGGCTTCAAGTATAAGCAACTTTGTGCGCCGTTTAATGGTGTAGTGCAGTGGGCAAGAGGACGGCGAGGCGACAAATCAGCAGAGGGAAGCCCCTCGGCCGCAGTTTAGCGTAATTCGCGCCCATAAAATACGGCTGGCCAAGAGCCTGGCGACAGCCGGCTTTAATAATAAGCCCGCGAAACACACGCCCGCTGCCAGCAGCCGCGCCGACGCACACGCCGCAAAAACACTACTTAGGGCTACCCAACACATTTCATTCACTGCAGTCGTAATTTATACAGGAATTCACTGTCCTACAGCAGATGCCTCGTACACTAATATGGTTGGTTCTCACTATTAATGGTCCAAAACTACTACGATATTCGTCCCACCTACTTTATCAACACGAAGTTTCTGACCATCACAAGCTAATGTATGTTTGTCTTTCTGTTCGTATTTTATGCCTGGCCATACCGTACATTCAATTGCGATAAAACTTTCTCAACTCATTTCTTATATTAAGGTTATAGGCATACTACAATTGTTGTTGTTGGGTGTTTAAAGGGAACTCAACTGCTGGGTTATCAGTCCCCTGTTACATCTTAAAACTTTGACTTTTGTTGCATAGTACTCCACGTCCAGTGGTTCCCGTCTGTATATATTTGTCTGTGCCGCAGCACACCGCATCAGTGCGCACGGCCTACCCGCCGCGGCCATGAAGGAGATTTTTATAATCTGCACTACTTACAATCAGGCCCAGTGGACCGCGCGGTGATATAATCAAGGCTCTCCATTCATTGCGACTCTTCGCTGTCTGTTCCCAATTTTTCCAAGCCTCAAGTTTTAGTAGATCTTCTCTTATCCCGCGCATCCACCTCTTTCTTTGTCGTCCCAGTGCTCTTTTGCCTGTTGCTATCAACTCCATGACCACCCTAGGCCATTGCTCCTCACTCATACGTACTACATGCCCTGCCCACCACTCATACGTACTACATGCCCTGCCCATTCTAATCTACTTCTCATCAAGCCCACAATGTTCGGTTCACTATAGAGTTGTTCTAATTCTATATTGTGCCTTCTCCTCCATTCTCCTGTTATGTTGTTTTTAACCGGTCCAAATATTTTTCTCAAGCATCTCCTTTCAAAAACTGCGATCTTGTTTAATTCCTGTTTGCTAGTGCTCCAACATTGACACCCATATAGAATGACAGAAAGAATTAATGTTTTATACAACCTTAGTTTGAGGGCTCGTGATATGCTCCGGGAAGTCTAAATGTATATTGAGTGCAAGCATCTACTACCCGCTTGAGTTCTAATCTTTATTTCCATTCCAGACGAATTTTCTGAAATTATGCTTCCAAGATATTTACAATACTTTACTCTTTTGTAGGGGTTATTCTCCACGGTTAATTCCTGGATTTCTGGTTGTAGGGCTACTCCAGCTATCATATATTTGGTTTTTGTGGGGTTCACTTTCATTCCAAATTTATTTGCTATGCTTTCCATGGTCATCATTAGCATCTTCAAATTTTCTTTTGTGTGTGTCATTAAGACTATATCATCAAAAAAATGTTCAAATATTTGTTAAGCTTATGGAACTTAACTACGGGGTCATCAGTCCCTAAACTTACAAACTACTTATGAACTCTTACGAACAAGGACGGCACAAATATCCATGCCCGAGGGGGGATTCGAACCCCCGACCGTAGTGGCCGTGCAGACCGTTACTGAAGCGCTTCAGTCCCCGCGGCCACCACGGCCGGCGCTATATCATCTGCGTATTCTAGATAGGTGATGTTCCTTTTTGCTACCTGGATACCCTGATGGTTGAAACTATCAATTTGTCTAATGACCTTCTCAAGCACTAGGTTCAATAATATTGGGGGAGACTATCCCCTTGCCTTAGTCCAGTGGTTAGCCGAAAACTATCCGTGGTCCTATTACCCAGTTTAATCTTTGCTCTTGTGTCATCCAGGCATAGCGATACAAGTCTTACCAGTTTCTTGAACATACCAAATTCGATCAAGGTCTTAAACTTGTCCTGTGGTTACTGTCATAGGCCTTTTGGAAGTCAACAAACAGAAGTGTATTTCTTCATCATATTCATACATTTCTTTCACAGACTTGCTTAATAAAAATGTGTGGTCAGTAGCTGATTTCCCTGGTTGAAACCCACCTTGGTATTCGCTAATTAGCTCTTCCGCCAGTGGTTTAATTCTTGAGAGCACACATTTTGAGTACACTTTGCAAGCCGGTGAATTTAGTATGGCGGAGGGTACCTTGCTACTTTGACACCGTTTTACCAGTCAAAATGTACAAATGTTTGTATAGCTTATGGGACTTAACTACGGGGTTATCAGTCCCTAAACTTACAAACTACTTACGAACTAGCTAACACTAAGGACAGCACAAACATCCATGCCCGAGGGGGGATTCGAAACCCCGACCGTAGTGGCCGTGCAGACCGTGACTGGAGCGCCTCAGTCTCCTCGGCCACCGCGGCCGGCTTGACCAGTCACCATGAAACTTCGCACATATATGTACGTTTTCATATATAGGAGAGAGAGAGGAGTGGGTGGAAGAGGAGACGGGGAGGGAGGAGATGGACAGAGAGAGGGGAGTGGAGGAGAATGAGAGAGGGGAGATGGTGACAGGCAGGTGAACACAGGGAGGGGGAGGAGGATATGGACAGAGAAAGGGACAGGAGGAGACGGGGGGAAGAGCAAATGAACAGAGATGGGAAAGGAGGAGATCCACTAATGAAAGATTCTAAATCTCGTGTATATTCGTTCGTTTCTTCGTATTTTACGCACTGCCATAACGTTCATCTAATTGCGATAAAATTCGTCAACTTACTTCCTGCTGTTACTCTAAGGTTATGGATATAGTACAGTTAACTTACAGTAGGTGGCGCACGTATCGTACCGGAAAATGTATTTGAAGGGACATTGAAGTAGTTAGATGTTTGAACGTAACTCAAACAAACACATCAGCGTTTTTTTGTGTCGTACTCAATTCGATGCCGATAAATGTGAGTTACATCTAATCGTAATTTTCCAGCGCAAACTGTATTTTTTTATTTTTTCAGTGAAACGACAAACGATACTTTGGTTAAAGAGGCTAAAAAAATTTCAATCGTTATTTGAAAAGTATTTCTTTCTGTGGCAGCAACGCGCCGGGTACCTATCAAGTCAATAATAAATGCTGAATCAGCGTAACCATACTCTGAATATATCGATCCTATGTAAAAACAGTGCCAGAGCTAGGACATTTGGCAACCAGGGCACAAACTTCATGCTGGCGCCCCCCCCCCCCTCTCCTCAGCGTCACTCATCTTGACGGCCCCCTTTTGCCCGCCACCCTCGTCAGGAACACGTCATCTTGTCTATGAAGCCATTTGGCGCCCCTCTTTGGAGTGCCGCCCAAGGATGATACCCCGCTTCTTTGCCCCCCTAAATCCGGCGCTGATTGTGCGATTGTCTAGCTGAAACGGCTTCACCGATTTCAGTAATCCTTCATTCTTGTTTTAATACTATGATGATTTATAAAAAAGGAAAATGGAGAACCCAAAAGAACAGCTGAAAACTACACTCCAGGTCATTAAAATTGCTACACCACGAAGATGACCTGCTGCTACAGGTGCGAAATTTAACCGACAGGTAGAAGATGCCGTGATATGCAAATGATTAGCTTTTCAGAGAATTCACACAAGGTTGGCGCCGGTGGCGACACCTACAACGTGCTGACATTAAAGTTTCCAACCGATTCCTCATACACAAACAGCAGTTGACCGGCGTTGGTGCTGGTGAAACGTTGTTGCGATGCCTCGTGTAAGGAGGAGAAATGCATACCATCACGTTTCCGACTTTCCGAAGGTCGGATTGTAGCCTATCTCGATCCAATGACTGTTAGCAGAATGTGGAAGCGGTGGGTTCAGGAGGGCAATACGGAACACCGTGCTGGATCCGAACGGCCTCGTATCACTACCAGTTGAGATGACAGGCATCTTATCCGCATGGCTGTAACGGATCGTGCATCCACGTCTCGATCCCTGAGTCAACAGATGGGGCGTTTGCTTGACAACAACATCTGCACGAACAGTTCGACGATATTTGCAGCGGCATGGGTTATCAGCTCTGAGACCATGGCTGCGGTTACCCTTAACGCTGCATCACAGACAGAAGCGCCTGCGATGGTGTACGCAACGACGAACCTGGGTGCACGAATGGCAAAACGTTATTTTTTCGGATGAATCCAGGTTCTGTTTACAGCATCATGATGGTCGCATCCGTGTTTGGCGACATCGGGGTGAACGTACATTGGAAGCGTGTATTCGCCATCGCTATACATGCCTATCACCCTGCGTGATGGTATGGGGTGCCATTGGTTACACGTCTCGGTAACCTTTCTTTCGCATCGACGGCACTTTGCACAGTGGCCGTTACATTTTAGATATTTTACGACCCGTGGCTCTATCGTCCATTCGATCCCTGCGAAACCCTACATTTCAGCAGGATAATGCACGACGGTATGTTGCAGGTCCTGTACGGGCCTTTATGGATACGGAAAATGTTCGACTGCTGCCCTAGCCAGCACATTCTCCAGATCTCTCACCAATTGAAAACGTCTGGTCAACGCTGGCCGAGCAAATGGCTCGTCACAATACGCCAGTCACTACTCTTGATGAACTGTGGTATCGCGTTGAAGCTGCATGTGCTTCAGATGTGCTGTACACGCCATCCAAGCTCTGTTTAACTCAATGCCCAGGCGTATCAAGGCTGTTATTACGGCCAGAGGTGGTTCTTCTGGGTACTGATTTCTCAGGATTATGTACCCAAATTGCGTGAAAATGTAATCCCATGTCAGTTCTAGTATATTTGGCCAATGAATACTTGTTTATCATCTGCATTTCGTCTTGGTGTAGCAATTTTGATGGCCAGTAATGTAGAAATTGGTACTTTTTATGGGCACATCCTCACTTCGATTACATTCGTATTTCACGCGCTTCCATACCGTTAGCCCAATTTTGATAATGGTTTTGCTCACTTGGGCTGCAAATCAAACAGAACGGCACTGTCTACTTAATATTTCGTACGGTGCGTGGCGGAGGCTAATTTACAACAGGCTGACTACCAACAGTTTCATTCTGATGTTGTTGAAATCTTCGACACCTCACCTTCCAAACAAGAGGAAGCGCCCTGACTGCTATGAATTTGGTACGGTTAATGGTGGAGGGTACCTTGCGCAGGATTTCGTGAAATAACTTTAACTGTGTGTTATGTATTGGCTATTTTTCGCCTATAGTCTAACAGAGAAAGCAGATTTTCAGAAAGCGAGGAGGTAATTACAGAGGTAGGGTGATGGATGGGTGAATATGAGAGGTGGAGGGAGCAATGAGAAAGACAGTAGGGGGGTAGAGGTGGACTGAGGGTGGGTAAAAGAATCCGTAGACTAAATATTAGAATAAATACCGCAGCAACGCCGCGTGTTCCGCTAGCCAATACAGATAGAGGCCTAAGAGGACGAGATGTAAATGTAGATGAGGAGGAAGGGAAGAAATAGGTACAGATATGAGGGAGTGATGGGTAAAGAGATTAGGGAAAGGTGTGTACGATTTATACCCAGTTCCTAATCATGTTTAGAAATTGCGAAGCATTGCTGAGCCCGCTAGTTAAACATAATTCACTACACACTACCAATGTGTCTACCTGAAGAAATGTGTCACAAATAATGAGAGCAATAACATTTCACAGCATCACTTGCAATTTTATGGAGTACTACAAATTCAAAGCGTCACTATGCAGGAGCTTCCTTTTAGTCGCCTTTTACAAAAGGCAGCCTGCAGCAGGGAACGCACGGTGGGGGAAGCGTCCCGGGAGAGAAGGAAGGCTGCTAGAGCGGACTTATGTGCACCACACACATACCTGCAGAAGAGTTGTACGAGGGGGTAGGGGCTAATATGCATACAGCTATAAATACAACTACCCCATACATCAAATGTTCGTATAGCTTATGGGACTTAAACTTACAAACTACTTACGAACTAGCAAACACTAAGCACAAATATCCATGCCCGAGGGGGGATTCGAACCCTCGACCGTAGTGACCGTGCAGACCGTGACTGACGCGCCTCAGTCCTCTCAGACTCCGCGGCCGGCTACTCAATACAAGTGACTATTGACACAGGTGCAAACACGTGATTAATCACATAGATAAATAAGAAAACAGTTACATAGTTCTTATACTCTGATGGCATGTCGTGAAAGTTGGGTGACCCAGTAACATGTTAATTTACCTTCGCAACGAAATTGCAGACAATATTCTGCGGAGTCCTTGGTACCTTTCTAGAGGTATGTCAGACCAGATGTCCATTCAGAGGTTAGCAGTTTTCGTAAATTACAGGCCAGCGGTTAATACGGACGTGGCTGATACTTAGCAGCGTCCCCTAGGCGTTACATCGGATTCCTCTCAGCCGAGTTTTTGGCCACATTAACCTCACTTCATTATAACGCTACTCTCATCACTGCAGCATAATTCTTTCCTTGACACGAGGGCACTTGCCCTAGTGGAAAGTGCTATCGCCATGGGGGAGGGGACACATCAAGTACGAATGGATTCAAGTTTGTTTGGTTTGCAGATGACAAGTATTGCAATAAATAGCTTATGCAGCATAGTTCTAGAAAGGTCTGCTAATGATATTTTCATGAACGTTAATAAATGTTTTAAAGCCAACTCATTGACATTAAACTTTGAAAAAAACTCACTACATACAGTTCAGAACATGTAACAGTCTTCCAGCATATACATTAAGTACGAAGAAGAGCAAAAATATGTAGTGCTTATGGGACTTAACTACGGGGTCATTAGTCCCTAAACTTACAAACTACTTATGAAGTAGCTGATACTAAGGACGGCACAAATATACATGCCCGAGGGGGATTCGAACCCCCGACGGTAGTGGCCGTGCACACTGTGACTGGCGCGCCGCAGAACGCTAGGCCACCGCGGCCGGCGCAGAAGAGCAGATATAAGAAGTTGACAGTATTAAATTCCTGGGATTACAACTTGATAATAAATTCAGTTGGGAGGAGCACACCACAGAACTGTATAAACGGCTTAACAAATCTGTATTTGCAATACGAGTGGTATCAGACCTAGGAGACAAAAAAACAAAAAGAAGCTTGCATACTTTGCTTATTTTCATTTCGCAATGTCATATGGGATAATATGTTGGGAAAACTCTTCAAGCCAAGCAAACGTTTTCAGAGTCCAAAAGCGTGTAATACGTATTATTTTTGGTGTAAATTCACGGACTTTCTGTAGAAGCCTCTTCAAAGAACTGTGTATAATAAGTACTGCCTCTCAGTATATTTATTCCTTAATGAAGTTCGTCATAATATATCCATTTTCCCAACAAACAGCTCAGTTCATACATACAATACTAGGAACAAAATTATGTACACAAGCACTTAAACCAAATTATCTATGTATCTGTATTCATACTATTATATTATTATAGTATCAGTTTGTAAAAAAAGAAAGGAAAAAATTGATATGTTCCACATCCACGAGGATCTCCTGAACATGGATCTATGGAACGAACAACTAATCTAATCTGGACCACAACTGACACAGTGTCTTCGATTAATAATGTAGACGTCTGGGAACCCGGAAGTGTGTGACTGGATTCAAGTGTTTCTGGAAATACGGAACACATTATTTCCTCCTCAACAGAGACAAGTTTTCGGACTTTAATTTCTAAGGTACCCGAGGGATCATTACTTTTCACAATATTCATAAATGACCTCGCAGACATCCTAAGTTGAACAAGGTCTTTCGCCGATTATACTATAGAATACAAGGAAATTATCCCGGCGCATAAGTGTAGCGAAACCCATGAGGATCTACAGCCTATCGGCAGATCCTCGAGGAGGGAGTGGTTATTGATACTCAAATGTGACATTAAAAATACAGGAGGCCTAACAGGCAGATTCATCAAAAGAAGGCTCTGAAGTGAGGTCCAGCAATGAAAGAAGCAACTTACGAAACGCTCGTCCGGCAATTACTACAATATTATTCGTCACTTAGTAAGGGCGAAAATGTCCTGGAAATGTTCGAAGAACTCTAGTGGCAGGCGCCGTAAGACTGGTCTTCTGCATCATTATTGTATGGTCTGCTATGGAAGTCCGGAGAGCGTACTTTTCTGTATGAGTCAATGTGTTTATTTCTTCCCCCTACGTATATACGCGACTGAAAAAGGAGGAGGGACGCGTGGCGGTGGTGCCTGAAATATTCTCCGCCACGCACTGGGAGGACGCTTGCGAAGTACATTACATGATGTAAATGTAGAAGCTAAAGTGAGAGAGACGCAAGGCGTAATATCCCCCCCCTCTCTCTCTCTCTCTCTCTCTCTCTCTCTCTCTCTCTCTCTCTCTCTCTCTCTCTCTCTCTCTGGCCAGCGTCTGAAGTGGTGCGGATCTGCACTTTAGCCAGGTTGACGAAGTATGCGAACAAGAGCATCAATGGTGCAACAACGAATGTGATTCATCCAATCCCACAAGATGTTTCCACTGGTCTCCGATTCGAAATCTAGAACTGCAACTCATTTCCGCTATCATTGTGACAATATCTCATGTAATAAATGTCTGTAAGCGGAAAGCTTCGGGAACTTTTATCACACGATATAAGAAACGACTCGCAAAACAAGGTTTTAGTGTCAGTATTAAAAACCATGCTTCAGGATTAGTATTATTTCTAAACTTAACCTTGCTAAGCAAATCAAGAAATATATCCTATGATGGAAGTACCTTAAACGCTATAGTAAACAATTTATCAAGCGATCCGAAAGGTTATATTTTTTAAAATCCTAGATTTATGTCTCCAGAGATCATTTCTTTACCAACTGAGAACACTGAACATATTTTCCATATTTTTTAACTTGCTACTACTCCCCCAAAAGACATTTTGAACTGTTTCTGATGAAGCAACACCAGCTGGAGATTCAATCGTAAACGTAAACACACACACTCACACACACACACACACACACACACACACACACACACACACACACACACACACACACACACGTACAGGGAGAGGGAGGCAGGGAAGGGGGAACACAGGGGAGAGAGAGAGAGAGAGAGAGAGAGAGAGAGAGAGAGAGAGAGAATTCAATTACCTGCGGGATGCGTTGGAAGCTGTGCAAAAGCGACGGACTGTAGAACGTATCGCAGCAAATATTGGTTAGGCATTAAGAGGGTAATTGATATTTGGACGGCTACTAACGCTGTTAAACCATTAATTGCTTCAATGTACTTTCAAAACATTGCGCATTATGTTTGCTTACCCCGAGAGTTGTAGACTTTCGTATTGTCTACAACCATGTGTGAAAGCGCATTCTGATATTAGACTGGAATTTGCAGAGCATTACAGCTTTGTGAGTTGAGTAGCGAGACTTAGTTCACATACCTAATGCAGTCTGGATTTAATAATAATAATAATAATAATGTTATCGTAGACGCCCGGATAGCAGAGCGCGTTAACACACCCACTTCCGGGATGGGGAGTCGCACAGTCCCGGGTTCAATCAGCCCAGCGAATTAATGAGGACGAAAGAAGTGCCGGTCAGTCTGGACATGGTTTTCAGGCAGTTTTTCACATCCCACTACATGAATACCGACCTGAGAAGCAAGTCCCGCCTGAAGCCGTCGGCACACGGAGCGTGTGTCTGAACGAGTGTGGCCAACGTCGTGAGTTTCTGACGTCGCTTCATGCGAACAGCACGTTTGCGAGGCTTTCCCAACATGTCGGGCAGTATCGAGCATGCCAGATATTCTCAACGTGCATCTGAACGATCACCAATAAGGTGGGAGAACGATACCGACGTCACACCACGTGGCTATCCGGGGAGGGAGGGCGGGGGGGGGGGGGGGGGAGTGGCAGCTCTCTACCAAAGAGAGAAGAAGACGCCATATTGGCCGTCGTATTTCATGTTTTTTTAATATGTTACTTAGTCTTATGAATGTATGACATTTCGAAGCAAGTAAAAGTAACTGAGTAAATTCAGAATCTCTCAAAAACCGGTCATTTGCGGGAATAAATAGCTGGAAACGACTTATATGTGGTTAAAAAATTTCTGTATTACAGTAATCTGCCGTTCCAAGGTTTGTTGTAATTACACGTAAGCAACCTTCTTTGGCGTTACCGACATAAGTTAGTGGTCGTAGTGTACTCAAAGACTTTCCTGTATATTTCATAAAAGTATACTGCATAATATTTGATGCTACGTAAGCGTTAGTGCACATCCTCTGAGGAGTGAGTTTGTTGGATTCGTTTTATGAACAGGATAGTTTGCACCTTACTTAGAGTAAAAAACGCAAATTATTGTTTCATGTTTTTTTAATTGTTGTTTTAAGGCGCACAACTGCTGAGGTCATTAGCACCCAACACTGCCCACAGTAAAATCGAACTGGGGTTAGAACTTAAATGGCTTTCGCCATATTTAAACGATGTATAAAAAGTAAAACACTGTAGCAGAATGCGCATCATCAGCTAAAATATCAGACATTTCAAATGGTAAACATAGATCACGACGGAGACGATTAAAAAATGTACATTGCACTTAAAGATGGTACACAGTAAAAGGTTCATCACAGTGCTCACATAAGGGAGCAGGATCACCACCAAGTAAAATACTGGTGGCTATAACGGCAGTGGCCAATACGAAGCTGGGCCACGACAATCTCCTCTCGACGGGAGGGTCGAGATGACGTTGACCAAAGATCAGGCACAGATTTAATGGCCCGCAATTTGTTCCCTGACAGGGATGACCAATGTAAAAACCAACGGTTCATGTATTGCGTTTTACATGTTCTTCTACTGAATAGTAACATTGACCATGGAAAAATGACGTTTAAGTTTTACGAAAAAGCGAGACTGTTTGCCTCATGTGAAGGCGTTTTCTAATTTTGTAACGCTCAGTTTGTCATGAAACTTTTCTAATTCGCTGCACTTATTGACATAACATGCAACTTTAGTTAAGACTCTTATGTTCATAGATATGGTTGAGCATGTGATGATGTAGGGTAAGCCCATGAGAGGGCTATAATAGCAAGTGCTGGGTGAGACGATTGGGCAGGTCTTGCACGGAATTATGATTCCTGAGGGAACGTGCTGGGATTGGAAGGGTGGTATGGATGGATCATGTTCTTGGGCAGGATCAGCGCATGATGATGGATAAAGCCTTGACAAAGGATGTGGTTCAGTTGCTCCAGTTCCGGGTGGTTACAGGGGGGGTCGAGGGAGCATTTGTGGTATGCGTGTGTAAAGCACGTGGATTCTGTTTGTCGATCACTTCAATCAGTGGAGGTCTTTGTGAGACGTTAATCATATTGGATAGGAGTGTTTCGTCACTGCAAATACGCCAGCCACGGGCGGCACGGCTTTATGGGAGGAATATTTTGGTGTGGAACGGATAGCAGTTGTTAAAATGCAGGTACTATAGTGGCGTTAAGCTATAACATACCAAGTGGGGTCGTCGAGGTATCCCAAGGGTTTTTTTGTGGTAGTTCTGCAACTATAAAAACCAATTCATTCTTAATTTTTAGGTGTGTCTTGATCCGTTTATGATATATATTTCATAATTACATCTATGATGTGTTTGTTAAAAAATTGTAGAACAAAAAAAACATACTCGAGGTCCTGCAGAGGCCCCACTTGGTAGACTACGATACATATTCACTTTTTTTTCTATTTTTCAGACAGAGCGTTGTTAATTTACAAAAATGGCTTACAAGAAACTCTCAGACGATGAAATTCTTCGGGTGCCAAATGAAAGTGATCTCAGCGACTCAGAAGATGTCTTGGGCGAATAAGATGATTTTAATCCAGAACGAGATGCATCAGAATCGGAAGATAACATTGAAGTGAATTCAGATGAAAGTGACATTGCCGGCGAAAATTCTGACGGGATTTCCGACGATAGAGACGAGTTCATTGCATACTCAGGCCGAAAATGGACAAGTCAGGTGCCTCCAGTAACTCGTCGTCGTCGTCGTCGTAACATTGGATCTCCCGGGCCAACGCGAGTAAGTGACCTTGCAAGAACAATGTCTGATGTTTTCAACATGTTCTTTGATGACGAAATTGTAAATATTAAGCGCACCAATGCTGAAGCGTCACATATTATTCAGCATTACAAGGCAAATGCTGCTGTGACCCGAATGATAATTTGGATAGACGTACAATCTCTGTCGTACTGAGAGCGTTTTTTGGTGTGCTACTTATTGTTGCAGCTCTCTGAATCAATTGCTAATATCGTACGAACCTAATTAGAGTAACCTCGTACACTACTACGTATGTTGAGAAAATAAAGAACGCGGTGTCCTCAGAGGGCCACCACTTTGGTAAACAAAGTTTATGACACAGGCTTGGTAATAGTCTTGTGTAGTTCGCGAACGAACTAATTCGGAAGAGCGCTCCCACAGGCGAACTAGTTCGCAGATCTCTCGCCTCTTAGTTCGTCCGCTCCTTTTCCGAAGACTGGCGGGGAACAGCGAGAGGACGCGAGAGCGCGCAGAATCGCGTGATTCCCTTCTGCCAGTTACCTTCATTTCGAGCTGAGGTGCAGCTCAGCTGTAGTTTCATAGGTCACTGCCACAAGAAATCTATTTTTAAAATAAAGTACTACGAGTTCTCTGTATGCAAAGTAGTTGAATACCATTGTATCACCCACTCGTGTAAATAACTGGTTTATTTGCCTAAGTATTTGATGTCTAATTGCCCAAAAATATGGGTAATAGCACACGCTTTGGCAACACTGATTCATTATATAAAAAAGCTGTCATAAAAAAGAGCTCTTTTAGTGGAGGTAGCAAAGGCCAAAAAGAGCGGACGAACTACGAGCAGCGGACGATTACGCCAAACGTATCTCGCTCCATAGTTCTTTGGATTCTTTTCCGAAGACCGACGAGCAATAGCGAGAGGGCACGTAGCAGAATTAAAAATCACGTGTTTGCCTTCTGCTGATGAGTCATTTCGACGTGAGCGTCTGCCTGTTAAATTACATAGTTCAGTGCTACAATATTTCTGTTTTGATGTGTTCTGCACTCTGCAATATCTGACTTATTAATTCCATAATGCCAAGATAGAGAGATAACTCTAAACTTAAACGCGAGAAATTATCCACAAACTGTTTCTTTCGGTCTACGTGATATCGTTAGCGGCTCAAGCAGCAAGCGCATGAAGCAGCTAGGTGGGGGAACTACCCCCTCCACCTGCACGTGCAGACCACGCCGCTCAGCCGTCAGTGGGAGCGGACGAACTAAAAGAGCGAACTAGTTCGCAGCAGAGCCGCGAACTAAAGTGGGAGCTCCCGATCGCGAACTATTATGCGCAAGTCTACTTGGTATGTTAAGAGTTAATGGGGACAGAGATGTGAAGAGCGCCATCGATAAGATGAAAGTTAGCACTTAGAAGGTGCCATGTGGGGTTGGATATGACTAACAAGGAAAGTACATGGGCTGGAACAAACATATCTGTACGAACGTTTGCTTACAGGATCTCTACGTACACCTCAATGTGCTGGTGGGTGTCGTTTTTATGCAAAACTTGGCAATCAAGCTGTAGATAGTACTGTAGATGTAATTGTAGACGCGATACGTAGTGCAGATATCTTAACTATAACTTATGTAATAATCATCGTAAATGTTCTCCCGCGTATTGTCATCAAAAGCCGTGATGATAGTTGCAACTTTAACCTTCTTCTCGGAAGACTGTTGGTATTCACTCCACTGCTTTCATCGCCTCTTCCCGCACTTACCGTAGCACTACCGCTGGCAATGAGTTGTTCTTCACTATCATCCCTATTATCATCATTATGTGTTGGTGTTACAACAGTATCTAACTTATGCTCATATTTCTGTACCATAACAGATACGAGAAAGCGTGCGAATGAGTCATCATCTACACTAATATCTTCATGAAGAAGGGTTCTTCGTCACTTCATCTCAACTAATCGCAATACATTACCAGGATTGATTAGGAATCGCCGCCACATCTGACGCTTCACCACATAAATAACGTCACAAAACGCATCATTGGCGGCACACTGCAGCGTCCCTACTGGCGTACCGGCAGGTCAAAGTGTAATGTGGCATGGCACACGCAGAGGCCTCTAACGGACGACTGCAGAGTTTTGCAGATGCGGGAGTATCACTAGCGCAATAAGGGATCTTTACATTCTCTCTCATACGATTTTGGTGTATATGTGTTTGTTCCAGCCCAAGTACTTTCCTTGTTAGAGGCACAGTAACACTGTGTGGCGAACATCGGACCGCGACTAACGAACTGGTCTTACTTCTTCATTACCACCAGTACTTTCTCTCTCACCATTCACAATTCCCTGGGAGCGAATTACGTCGACACAAAAAAATTACTACACTACAACCGACGAAATTGTTTCCTGCAGTATTTGTCCGGCAAAGTATACAGAAAAACTTGAGTGCATTTTGGAAGGTAGGAGTAGTAGATCACGTTGAAATAAAGCTCCGAAGGTGAATTATTAGTCATGCTTGGGTAACTTATTTGTCAGATCATTTGCTTCGAGCAGTAGGAAAGCATCTCCGATACGGCGGACACTCTGCAAAGGAAGCATCCACCTCTCACTTATTACATTATAGCCTGTTTCTCAATTGAAATTCAGGACGTACCGTATTTTATCGCGTAATTCCCCCCTTTATTTCTCGAAATATTTTCTTGAAAACACTAGGGAGGGAATTATGCGAGCAGTTATTCAGAGAGGAAGAAAAACTATGTATTAAGCAGTAAAAGATACCGGTATACGGCAAATTGTGAAAAAATGTTATCTCAGTGCATTTAAAATTAGTTACGACTTTTGACATGTCGGTGCGGAGCGAGTGGAGGGTTCGCATAGATTCCAGCGTACGCTGATCGCGCCGGCAACATCTAACTCCACGCTGGCGCTTGGAAACATTCATTGTCGGTAGGACACAACAGTGCAGGATAGAGAACGCAAAGGGCCACCGCGCGACTCCACGTGCTACTGTTTACACACGCTTTGGCAACAGCGGTGCCTCACAAGCCGAGCCGGTGGCGGCGGGAGTGGAAAAAGGCGGCTCATTATTGCTGTTACCTGGCCAACGGCGTCTCCTCCATCCCGACAAGCCAAACGTCAGAAGTCGCAACTAATGTTAAACTTACTGTAGCGGTATTTATTTTCTTAACACAAGGCCCACGGAAAGATCTGGAGCTTGCCTTATATTTTTGTCTCCAATACCGTATTGAATTAGAATCGACGGAGAAATGCCTTCCTGCAGCTTTTACTCCGTTTCTATCGGCGTAAGATAACACATTTAGTTTAAATTTTGCCGTGTAGTTTGAATATTTCGCCATTATGACGACTTGTAGCAAACTGACCTAGAAATATGTCTGCGGCTTAACGTTTCAAATTTACCGTATGTTGTGACAATGGAAATATTCGTTCGTGGCAGTACCGCTGCGTCCTTTGTCAAGTTATTTGAAGGCCGCTCCTGTTAGAACGAAATAGGAGAGGCAATTATGCGCGATATTCATAAAAAAATTTCAATTATGAAAAATCGTAGGGGAGGGGAATATGCGAGGGGGGAGCTTATGCGATAAAATACGGTATTCATTTTCAGATTTCTGATTGCCTCTTACACAATACTACTTGTAAGAGGGATAGGAGTTGAAGTGAAGGGGCAACGATAGGATGTCCTTGCCCTGTGGCCAAATCCTGAAAACATCATGACTTGGCTAGGAATGTTTCCTCTAGACAGCCTATAAATTAATGGCATACAGGTGTCAGTGGCTGTGGCACGGCTTGACTGCATAGTTTCCTTGTGGTAGTTGGCCAGAATGAGTGCAGTAGGGGGTTGTGTGGACAGCGGTGGCGGCGCTTCGTTACGCGGGTTGGAGCACCCGGGGCGGCGACCTGCTAATGAAGCGGCCATTGTGCGCCGGCCATTGTGCGCCGCCATCACACGCCTCCTTACCTCCCGGCCACGCCGCGGGTCCAACTAGCCTCATTACACCGCCAGCTGCACTAATGCGCTAGCCCACCAGACAGCTGAACCACTTAAATAGCACACTTATAAAATGACTGACTGCAACCACCAACACAAGACTGCTGGCTGGCTTTGAGGCGTGCAATGCTAGCCGAGGCAGAGGGGCAACTACGCCGAAAGAAAAGCATTCGTAGAAACCCGCGGATAACACAAGGTACACTGAATGCAATTAACGGAAGCAGAAAATAGAAACATTCAGAAAATAACAAGCGTTAAAGTAAAAGACAGTTTCGACTGGAATACACTATTCCATATTCTGAAGGTAGCAGGGGTAAAATATAGGGAGCGAAGAGTTATATTCAATCTATACAAAAACCAGACAGCGTTTATTAGAGTCGAGGGGCAAGAAAGGGACGCAGAGGTTGGGAAGGGAGTAAGACAGGGTTGAAGCCTTTCCCCAATGTTGTTCAATCTACACATTGAGTAGGCAGTCAAGGAATGGAAGCAGAAATTTGGAGAGGGCATCAAAGTGTAGGGTGAAGAAATAAAAACATTGCGGTTTCCCGATGACATGGTAATTTTGTCAGACTGCAGAGGATATGGAAGAGCAATTGAATGGAATGGACAGTGTCCTGAAAGGAAGATATAAGATGAACATTAACAACATTAAAACGAAGGTAATGGAATGCAATGTCAGAAAATCAGGCGATGCTGAAGGAATTAGATTAGGTAATAAGACAATGAAAGTAGTAGATGGATTTATTTATTTGGGTAGCAACATTACTTCTGGTGGCCGAAGTAAAAAAGATGTAAAATGCTATGGGAAGAAAAGCGTTTCTAAAGAAGCGAAACTTGTTAACATCCAGTATTAATGTAAATGTTAGGAAGTCCTTTCTGAAAGCATTTGTCTGGAGTGTATCATTGTATGGGAGTGAAGCGTGGACGATAAGAAATTTACATAAAAAGACGTAGAAGCTTTTGAAATGTGGTGGTACAGACGAATGATGAAAATTAGATGGGTAGATCACGTAACTAATGAGGTGCTTAACCGAATCGGGCAGAAAAGGAGTTTCTCGCATATCCTGACTAAGAGAAGGGATAGATTGGTTGGATACATTCTTAGACATCAAGGAAATGTCAACTTAACATTAGAAGGAAGTGTGTGGGGTAAAAGTCGTAGAGGGAGACCGAGGGACGAAGATGAAGGACAGGGGAGCGTGGAGAGCTGCATTAAAATCAGACTGCGGACTGAAGACCACAACAACAACAACAAAGTAAAATAAAATTAAAGCTTTTGTAGTGACAAAGCAACACTGGAAAGCTCTATTAGCACACATGATTAAAGAAAAGGCAATTACAATAAAAACTTAAAACTACATAGGATAAGCTTATACTAGGCTAATGAGGGGAGTCCGGAGACTGGTTTTATGCAGCTCTCCACCCTACTCTAACCTGAGCAAGCCTCTTCATCTCCTCATAAGAACGGCAACCTACATCCATTTGAATTTGCTTACTGTATTCATCTCTTGGTCTCACTCTGCGATGTTTACCCACACACACTTCCCTTCAATGCTAAATTCACGATTCCTTGCTGTCTGAGAATGTCTTCTACGGAGCTATCCATTCTTTTAGTCAAGGTATACCAGAAATTCCTTTTCTCTCCAATTCCGTTCAGTACCACCTCATTAGTTACGCGATCCACCCACCTAATCTTGACGATTCTTCTGTAACACCACATTTCAAAAGCGTCTATCCTCTTCCTGCCCGCACTGTTTATCGCCCAAGTTTCACTCCCGTACAAGGCAACACTCCACGCAAATGCCTCCAGAGAAGACTTCTTAACACCTTGGGACACTCTAATACCCGCAGCCACCTCCATGTCTGTCCCGCTGCCAAACTTCCTATGGTCCTCAATACCATAGATTCAGTTAAGTTGCGTTGTTGTCGCATTGCCCTACTTCTTCACTACACTCTCCAAACCCTACTCCTTGCGTAATTCGTTTCGTAAAGTCAACATCAACTCCCTCTGCAGCAAACTTTGTTATTACCACTATTTCGGGTGCCGTAATGAACGTTGTTCTCTCCACTGCGTAAAACCGACACGAAGGGGTCGAAGCATTGTAGTTAATTCTGCCCATGACAATACTTCAGAACCTAGATGTCTCAACTGCTCCTCTAATTGTTTTGACTAGCGTAGTTATTAATAACATTGTAGTGGTTTGGGCATATGTTTCGTAATGGAGTAGAAACAGACTGTCCTACCAATTCAATACACATTGTACAATTTCCATGTTGCGGCATCATAGCTAGATGTTCAATAGTTGCTGTGACATTTGGGATGAGTCTAGTATTTAGAATACAGTACAGAAACTTGTATGAGTGAATCTAGAGGAAGAAATGGTTTGCGAAGAAAATTTAGGAGAACACTGACCCGACAACTTAGCATTCTGGACACTATTAATAAGATTTCGCTTATTTTTTGTAAATTTTGTGAGAAACTGAAGAACATTTCGATTGCTTTGGACAAAAGACACCTTTTATCATTTTTAAGTGAGTTGAGTGCATGTTCCTGGTTGTTCTCGTTAATCACTTTCCCCGTTTTATATTTTTCAACCCATTTTTTGTTAGCTTTTCGTCTTTCATAAGAAACCTTTAATTATTGTGAAGCTGATTGACTGCCTGGAATTATTTGAAAATATTACAGGACTTTATAAGGGTCTTCCTCACAACTGCCTTGTAATATATAACATTTAGTGTTTTATCACTTCGATTCAACCAATTGAAAGTTGAACACTTTTCGCCAAGTTTAATATATAATTTACACTTTTGTGAACAAAGGGCAGATACAGTGTTTCAGCGTATGAAACATGTCAATTTACATATTGTCAAACAGTACTGCTTAGTCTCAACTATTTGACCTCAGTTAAAACGGCGACTGAGTTTACGTTCGTTGCCGCAGTGTGCGCTGTAACTCGTGTATTAGTCACTATGAAATATAAGGTGGTTGATTATTGGGTCATTCCATTTCAAATCGCTTAATTTCGCTATTTTTCCGCCTAGTTTTCTTTAATTTATGTAACATTGCTCGTCCATGTTAAAAATTAAACCCATGTGTGTGAGGTTCCTTAAAACATGTTTTATATGATACTGGTTTCGAAGCTTTAATAAATAAAAAGTATCGAATACACCCTACTTTTACATTCTCACAAAAATCGCCATGTTTACGACTATTTTGTAGAAATTGGATAACAGTAGGAGGTTGAAATTTTATATGCCACATCCCTGAGCTGTCAACCTATTACGTACAAAGTTTCATGTTCAGTATGCATTTAATTTATCAGATTTAAGAATCCAAATTTTAACACTTTTTTTCGTACCGTGATTTACGCGTTCATTGAATAGGGGATCATGGAGGAATTTTATTAGAGGTACTACGCTCCAGACTGAACGCTGAAAGGCATAATAAGTCTCGATGATGATGATGATTATTATTATTCAAATTATCTAGCATTGTTAGCCCGCGTTTGGTGATCAAATACACTTTATCAGTTAAAATAATGGTCTTTCTAGTCAGCCCAGTTTGGAAAGTTTTATAGAACATAGCTTTTTGCAAAATAAGGTAAAAAATACGGCATTTATTATCTTTTTCTAAAATCTTCAACTTTACAGTTTATTCAGTAATGGAAAGCGATAACTAAACGAAACTTTATGTTTGAGAACCTTGTATTGTTGGGTTACAGCATGCCAAGTTTCATGTTCGCCGTAGCTTTAGTCCCGGAGATATAGGACGCCAAACTTTGAAGTTTTACGGGCGCCGATTTTTTTTAACAACTTTGGCTCAATTTTTCTGTCCGTATATGGCAGGTAAATTTATTTTCATTATTATTCCCAAGAGAATGCATACAGTTGTACAGGATGGCCAAATGTAATTTCTTTCAACGAAGTACTGTCCGAGTTATAACAACTCAGACTCTTCAAAAATTCACGCTCGCCCCACGCAAAGTCGCGCATGGTGTCGAACAACTGACTGTATCTCTGATAATATTACTTCTACGAGCCACAAAATTTATCAGTGTTCATTGGGGACAAGTGCGACTGTTCACCAAAAATTTTAACAAAATCCGTCATGGTTGTGGTGGGAGTGCAAGGCGAGTTGACATGGAATGACCCTATTCCCATAATGAGCCGACGTTCTATGATGCCCTCATTCGTCTGGAACCAGTGACAGCTGCTGCAGTCCTCTGTTGAGTGGATCCCTCGCCTCGTCCACTGGGTGTCACGTGCACCTGAGGCGGCCGCCGGCCGGTGCCCCTGTGGTGGACCGCTCCGCGCCGCGCCGCCTCCATTGATTCGTCCTTGGGGCCGCTCTGCTGTCCCTGACTGCACGCCAGATAATCACGGCTCGCCGTGTCTCCCACAGCTCCTCCCGGCTCCCACACCAGCCCTTAGGACAGACACTGCCCCAGATAACGGCTTCTGACCGCACTGTTTAAACTGACAAGCCGACGAACAGCTAACCACTGCTCTTCTGGACGGCCAGCAAGTACGCGAATCCAGTTCAGAACCCATACATTTCCATTCGTTGAGCAATGTTACACTGTGATAACAAAATACTTACGCGGAAGTACAGTTTTGACGCTTAAATAAAATTTCCGTTTCCTCTACAGTATTTTTATTATTGTAAAGCTAATTGCATTCCTGAAAATACTACAGGACTGCCTTCGCCTCCCTAACCGTCTTCCCCAAATCTACCTTTTAATAATAAAAATTTAGTGTTTTATCACTTAGATTTATCCAATTGAAAGGTGAACACATTACCTTTAGTAGACATGGAAAAAGCTTTTGACAATGTTGTTTGGAATACACTCTTTCGAATTCTGAAATCAGCATGAGTAACATATGAGGAACGGAGGGTTATTTACAACTGGTAAACCAGACAGCAGTTATCAGAGTTGAAGGGCATAAAAGGAATGCAGTGGTTGGGAAGGAAGTAAGACAGGGTTGTAACCTTTTTCCAATGTTATTCAATCTGTACATTCAGAAAGCATGGAGAAATTTGGAGGAGGGGGGGATTAAAGTTCAGGGGGGAGGGAATAAAAACATTGCATTTTGCCGACGACACAGTAATTCTGTCAGAGACAGCAGAAGACCTGGAGGAGCATCTCAAAGGAATGGACAGTGTATTGAAAGATGCGTAAAAAATGAACATTAACAGGAGCAAAACAATTGTAATGGAGTGCAGTCTAAGAAAATTAGGTGGCGCTGAAGTAATTTAATTAGGTAACGAATCAATAAAGTTGGTAAATGGGTTTTGTTACTTGCGCAGTAAAATAACGTATGATGGTCGCAGTACAGAGGATATAAAATGCAGAATGACAATGGGTAGAAAAACGTTTTTGAAAAAGATAAATTTGTTAACATCGAGTACTAACTTAAACATAAGGAAGTCCTTTCTGAAGGCATTTGTGTGGAATGTTGCCTTGTATGGGACTGAAATATGGACAATAAACAGTGCGGACAGGAAGAGGATAGAGGCTTTTCAAATTTGTTACTATAGAAGAAGGCTGTAGATTAGGTGGGTGGATCGCGTAACTAATGAGGTGGTACTGAACAGAATTGGGGAGAAGAGGAATGCCTGGCATACGTTGACTAAACAAAGGGACCAACTGATAGGACACATAGCCCAACTTTTTTCATGCACATACGTCAAAGGCGTACATATAAAAGAAACGACAACAAAAAAATTATACCACTACCTCAGGATTGTACCATAGACAAAGGGATTTGTTTTTTCAGGTTGAAATGATCTGTTTTTGTGCTAATAATTTTTGTTTATTTGCGAACTAGTTTTCGGCTTATTAGGCCATCTTCAGGTCAAGAGTTGACAGGAAACGCTAGTTCTTATGTTGCAAATATGTTAAACACAGATACAACATATCTAAAATCTAGTTCTTTGCTTATGACGTTAGTTCAAGTTGTCAAATTGTTCTCTTGCCTTGTAGGTTTATGCTGTGTCATAAATGTCTTCTAATTTACAATTCTACACAGTGAAACAATGACTACCAGATAGCTGCTTATTCAGAAACCCTTTGAAGTGGAAATGTGCCTCATCGCTTAAGGGGATTTTCACCACGAAGTCGTCGTCGACCACCTGTCTCCTTAGGTATCACTCAACGAAGTTACGCCTCTCGTGATCGGCCTTTCAGTTGCTAAGTTAATTTTGCACGGAAGGTAATAAAGATCATACTGGACAATATCTGTACTGCAAACGTCCTGCGTCCAATTCTTCCGAATGGCGAAGAGCCCTTTTCATTACATTAACAGCCACACAGTCAGGAACCCCCGCAAGATTTGGTGGAGACCGACAACTAATACTTTCACTGTTGAACCAGTTTCATTGGGCTTTTTCATGTGAGCCTATCCGCGAATTGCTAATACATTCGGTTCTTCCTTTTGCCTTATACTCGTGCCTAGTCGCCTTACATTTGGTGCACAACTCTCCGTTCTGATAGAAAGTTTTCACAATTAGCACAATTTGAGCAATATTTAATTGCTCCCTGAAGACTGAAGAAATGCGAGAAATTCAGAGTAAAGCTACAATTGCAATGTTTGTGGATACAGTAACAACAATGTCGGCAATCGACAAACAAGTCAATGTAAGCTACATACTTCAAATGAAAAGACAGGAACGCACCTTATCTTATGGACTTTCGATATATAAGAGATACTGTGTATGTCGATCGAGCATCATCGTTCGTTTATGTAGTGACATTTCTCCATGGTGACAATTATTGAACTATATGAAATAAAATCAACTTCAGAATGCCTTGTGTTACGACATTCAAACTGCACGGGTAGCCGCAGGGCTTGGTGGAAAATAGTATGTGTATGCGTATGTGAATATGTATATGGTTTAGTTTAAGTCCTCTCCCATTTGGAGGGGTTCGGCAATAAGGAAAGTTGACGCATTTGGGAGACGGAGAATCCACATTTCGGGGTCAGTAAGTCTATTCACTGTCAACGGCTGACCGAGTGGTGTGCAATGTCCAATCGCGGAATAATATGTGTGATATTTCCTGATAGCATTGTGTCTACCAAATGGTACGTGAGGGTGTTGGAAGATGATTCCATGCACATTACCCAAAACTAGTCTAATTTCGACTTCACTGAAGACGAAGCTCGACCCCATCGAAGTGAGTGAGTGTTTCATGTCCTGGAGGAGCACCTTGGGACCACATTCTGGTTCTCGGGTACCCAGAAGCCAATGGCACGGGCCGCTTTATTCTGCGGATGAAATGTGTGGAGATATTTCAATTCTTTCTGTTGGGGCTATATTAAAGACAAGGTGTGCTGCAATAACCCCATAACCATCACTGAGCTGAAAATGACTATTCAACAGGTGATCAGTATCATCGATGTTCTGGCACTTTGGTAGATTGTCTATAATTTTGCTATCCACCTTCGCCACATTATCTACACCTACATGGGATACTCTGCAAATCACATTTAAGTGCCTGGCAGAGGGTTCATTGAACCACCATTATATTAATCATCTCTTATTCCATTCTCGAATAGTTCGCGGGAAGAAAGAACACCTGAATCTCTCCGTTCGATCTCTGATTTCTCGTATTTTATTCTGATGATCATTTCTGCCTATGTAAGTGGGGGTCAATAATATATTTTCGCATTCTGAGAAGAATGTTGACGATATGAGTTTTGTAAAAAGTCCACGCCGCAGCGATAAGCGCCGTTGTTGTAATGATTCCCATCCCAGATCCTGTATCATTTCCGTAACGCTGTGTCCTCTGTATCGTGACAAAACGAGCTGCCCTTCTCTGGACTCTTTCGATGTCTTCCGTCAAATCCACCTGATAAGGATCCCAAACTGGGCAGCAATACTCCAAAAATGGACGGACAAGCGTAGTGTATACAGTTTCTTTTGTAGTTCTGTTGCACCTTTTAAGGATTCTGCCAATAAAACGCAACGGAAGACAGCCATTTGGAACACACAACTCAAATTTGAATATCTGCAGTTATCTTTGAATAAAGTGTGTAGTCTAAGTAGCGTTGTCTTTCATACATTTTGTTACCCTGTATGTATGCTATGTACGCATTGTGCTTCTTGCAAGCAAAAGTGGTATAGTTAGAGCTTTCCAACTAACCTCTGCTGCTAGCGCCGTTGGTGGAAGTTTTGTGGTTGTGAGTTAGGAAACTGTTGGAGTCAAGTCTGTTTCCTTATTAACTTTGTGCCGAGTGCAGAAGAGGAGCCATGACTCCGGTGGCAGTGTAAGCAAATCTGCATAATGCTTTCTCTTTAAGCAAAACTTAATTCTTATAGCTACTCAAACTGCTATTTTCTTGGTATGTTAAGTGAACAAGAGTTAGATACTAATAATCTTGGAAGTCGGGTCATGAGCAACTTTTCAAATCGTTGGGTTACGCGATAAAAGAGTATGTTCTTACCCAAATAAAATCAATGGTTGCAGTTACTTAGCAGGTTGTATGGATTATTCTTCTCTGTGTTAGGCTGGTCTGCTAGCTGCGAGCAAGTGGCCACGCCACACTGCCCTCACGCGCGGCTGCACGCCGTCATGAGACGCAGTCGAGTTGTTTCAAGCAGGCGAGACCGCTGTTGGCTTTGTCGGCCTCGGGAATGGTCGCTGTGGCCGCTTTGTTCGCGGCGGTGACACGCCGTATATTTCTTTACTGCCGTCTGTGTGCGCCGGCGCCACACCAGTGTTCCTTGCAGCGGAGAGTCAGGGTGACCTAAGTAAGGGAACGTTTCCTCCACTACCGACTAACACTGCTAAAATCTTACACTCACATTTTAGTGCAGCCCATCAGTTTTAACTCTGTAACATATCAGTTGAAGAAGGCACGGCCAACAGTAATAAACCTTCAATTACATGCAGACAATGACCACGGAAGAAACCTTACGGTTTCTAGTCCCGTCTACAGCGTGATCATTAACGATTGGGCTCACGCTCGGGGAAGAAAATCGGCGGTGCCCTTTCAAAAGAACCTTCCCAGCATTTGCCTGGAGTGATTTAGAGAAATCACGGAAAACCTAAATCTGGATGGCCGGAGACGGATTTGAGCCACCGTTCCTCCAAAAGCGAGTCCAGTGTTGCAACTGTAGTCAAACACACAGAACACGATCTTTTGCATTCATTTCTAACCAAAGGACCTATTAAAACTTACTTCAAGCGTTTGAACTGGTTTCCACGAAAGTGCTCAAAGTGCTCAATGTGCATGACCGAATCTTCCACTTCCAACCTATGTCCGTAGGTCTGTCATTTCCCGTACCAAAATAACACCCAGACAACGATTTTAACGAAGTACGTTTCATATACCACACACACATACCCAACACGAGTCTTTCGCATATGCCATGATTGCATCACATATAGAGGCATCGTAACAGTACAGATCGGCTTACGTTAGATAAGCTTTGCCCTAGTTTTGAGGCTATTCCGGTATTTTCCTCTAAAATGACATCGGCCAGGCTACGAGTCTGGCACGTAATTATATTCGTTATTTTAAGTTTCTGTATGCTATGTGAAAAAGCGTTTATTACGTATGTGGCTAGACGCCAGATTTTGCATCACCGGGACGCCACGTGTGACCTGTTGCACGCCGAGACCCGTGCCCAATAGAAATGAAACAAGAATTAAAAAACAAAAAAATTAAATAAAAATAAATTTTAAAAAATCCAACAAGAATCGTTGGCCTGAGGACCAAGCTTGAGAATGTTACAAGAGTGGACAGAAATCGGCTGTTGAAATCAGCTACTTTCCTTTGGACACGTATTAGTTGCCCAAAGTTTCCTAAAGTGAAACTCCCTGAAGATTGCCTGATTTGCGAACAAAAATTTAAAATATGAAGGGTAAGTCAACAGGATCACAAAAAACAGGCAACGACTTCCATATTTCTGTAATTTTGAACTAACATGACGATTTGTGGTTGAATGGTAAGTAGACCATAAGGGTGTATTAATGAAAGCCAATACTAGCTGCAGTATTTCTTTGTTTATTAGCTAAGCTCGAACTATGAGTAATTTTTGTTTCTTCTCCCATAAAGGATTTATGAAATTTGTAAGTTTTACCTCGTATAGTGACGTTTTCTGATCCACGTGACACTCATTGTTGTGGTAGAGTATAAACGCTTTCTTCTTCTTCTTCTTCTTCTTCTTCTGATGGCGTTACAACCCTGTGTGGGTCTTAGCCTCTTCAACAAGATTTCTCCATTCTGCCCTCTCCAGCGCGGTTCTTCACCATCCTCTGATTCGGAGTGTTTCTATATCCTCTTCCACATCGTCTATCCATAGTTTTCGTGGTCGTCCTCTTTGCCTTTTTCCTGTTCGTCTCCATTCAAAGGTCTTTCTAGTTTTTCTGCCAGTAGCCATCCTGAGGACACGTCCAAGCCATGCTATTCTCCTACGATGTCAGCTCCTTGTATGATGTGATGCAGCTCAGCATTCGCCCTAGATCTCCAGATACCGTTGTTATCCTGAAGTGACCCATAAATCTTTCGTAAGACTCTACGTTATAATATCCTAAGTTGCTGCTCATCAGTGCTTGTTAGCGTCCATGTTTCGCATCCGTATGTTACATTGATTCATTCCTTTGATAATGCTCTTCCATCTCCTCTTTCTCCTTATCGCTTCCTTTTTTTCCCCTTCTACATATCCTTGCTGCGTCTATGCTTTTTTCCTTAATACAATGCCTGGTTTGATCTTGTATTCCGCTGTAAACATTCTAGTTTTGCTTCCTCCTCCTGTTCTCACTGCCTGCCTACATTCATCGTCATACCCATCTTCACTTCTCAGTCTCCTCCTTTTCCCCAGTATTTTACGTGCTGTTGTCAAAATTGCATCTTCAATAGAGTTCCATTTATTATCTATATGGTCTCCAACCTGTTTTCTTTTTAACACCTGTTTCAAGTTGTTCTGGAACGCTTGCACAGTAGATCTCTCTTTCAGCATTTCTATATTCCACTTCTTTACTCTGGTAACACTTCCTTTGGCAACAACAAGTTTCTGTTTCATTTTTGTTCCTACTAGGGAATGGTCAGAATCAGAATTAAAATCCGTGGTAGCAAGTCAAAACGTTTTTGTGAGAATAGCTATATCTACGTCAGTGCCTCTGTGTGGCGTCTCCGTAAAGAAAGAATTCGTCTGTTGAGTCAGAAAAATATATTCCAATGATTTTTCTAATTCCTCGAATATGTTCTTGATTTTCGTAAAAAAAAAAATCTAAATTTTTTTATTTCCAGAATCTGTGACAACCCTGTGAAGCGCCATGAGTTTATCCAACCATAGGCTACCAAAATTAAAAATATTCCACTTCCGTAGACACATGTATCAATATTGACAAATTTGCGTAATTCCATTAAAACAATAAGTTTGGAAAACATTTTCCTATTGGAAAGTCAACAAACTGGTATATGTTTCAAAATGAAAATAACAGTTACGTTCGCAAAATATTTTTGCAATTTGATAATAGCATTAATAATTAAAATTTAATATCCGCTGGTGTAGCTCAGTTGGTTGCGTTCTGACCTCACAACCTTAGGGTCGGTGGTTCGAATACCGCTGTGACGATTTTTTTTCGTTGTTTTCGAATTCAGTTATATAAAACATTTTGGGATATCTAATTCCACATGTTTTGTCTTTTTTTTTTTTGTATGTGACGATCTGAACACCTTGTAGCCACATAAAAAATTGGTTGAGTAGGTTAGCCGCTTGGAAAGCTATTAATAGCTATGGAGATAGACTTTCCAAAAACAGCGTCGTAGCTCTTCACAAACTGAACACTCAAAGACTATCGTCGTCGACTAATAGTGAAACCAATACTGTAAAAAATTTAACATGTTTTTTCATTGAAACCCTCGTTATTTTATAAAATAGAGAAAATTACGAATAAACAAAAACACGTTAAGTTTTCATAAAAATTACCATTCGATATTAAAATTGTGTGAGTATTCCACAACAACGAAAAAAATAAACACACACACACACACACACACACACACACACACACACACACACACACACACACACACACACACGCGCGCGCGCGCGCGCGTAAACAGGAACCAAACCCATCCACAATACTGCTTCACTCCTTTATTCCCCTATCAACAGCCAAATGTAACACGATACAAGTAGTAAAAACACGTATTTCGCGCGCAACACTCCGAAACAGAACACCCAGAGAACAAATTGACAGGTGTCAGCCGTATGCATACGCCGAATATTACTACTGGCGTGATGTATACCACGAACAAAACGTGGAAAACAAATAATAAACCCATTACAAAGGAACAGGAACAATGAGAGTCTAAAGAGAAGGAAAAAATCTTAAGTACTAACAGAAATGACGCGCTTTTTTCGAACCGAACATTGCAAGGCAAGAAATTTAAACTTATGTTTTGCAGATGACAAGTTTGTGTAAAAAATACTATTACCACAACGATAAATAAGTAGGCTACTTCACGATTTTATACGTAGCCTAATGTAAAGGTATGAAGAAAAACAATTTTATACTCTCATTTACAGGTCTAATTTCACAAAACTGAAACATTTTTTTATGATAACCTAAGCGAAATTCATAATGAATGAACCTGTAAAAACATTTTTAATGTATTTGAAAAGACAATTGTACAGTATAATTTTGCAGAACAAAAAATAAACCCTCTCACTGATGATAGCACAAAATGTGCTGAAACATGTTTGGGAAAAATAATTGTCTTGAATACGGCGGAAAATCCTCACAATTCATTCATCTGTTACTGCAGGATTCGAACCACCGACCCTGTGGTAGTTAGGTCAGAACGCTACCACCTGAACTACGCCGACAGATGCTACAACTGTTTAATAATAGGTACTCTTGTGTACTTGGAACACTTCAAAGTCGACTACGCGAATGGCTTTGGCTGGTTGTTATTTGAGTTCTGCCGCGGTAGAGTAGCCGAGCGTATTGAGACGCTACGCTCCGATGCGCGAGGCCGTTTCCCGTCGGGGGTTCGCATCCTCCCTCGGGCCTGGATGTTTGTGCTGTCTTTAGTATTATTATTATTATTATTATTATTATTATTATTATTATTATTATTATTATTTATTATGTAGTTATTCTGCCTAGTGGCAGGTCCATGTCTTCGTACGGAGAATTTCTGATTCCATTGTTCCCTGTCTTCAGCTTCTTCCTTCAGTCTGTTGTATCTCCTTCCATCTTTCATGTCGTCCAGATGCTGAATCCTCCTCCTTCCTCGTCTTGCGTTTCCTCTTATTTTTCCTTCGATGACATCGCGTAGGAGTCCCTCGTGTGTAAGTACGTGTCCAATCCAGTTGGCCTTTCTCTGTAGACTTGTATGCAGAATACTTCTCTCCTACTCTTCTCAGTCATCATTTTCATGCGATCTATCCATTTGATATTTTCCATTCTCCTCCAGCACCACATTCAAAGCTCTCGAAGTATTTTTTCTCCATCTTTCTCATGGTCCACGTCTCTGCGCCATACAGTGCAATGCTCCAAATGTAGCACTTTACCAGTTTCTTCTTTAATGCCAAGCTCAACTTGGTCAGCAGAGTCCTCTTCTTGTTGAATGCAGCTTTGGCCATGGCGATTCTTGCTAGGATTTCGTTGGTGCAGTGGGCATTCTTTGTGATAAAACATCCCAGGTACTTGAACTGATTCACATTTTCCAGTTCCCGATATTCAAGAATTATCTTAAAGTGTTGCTTAAAGATATCGAAACTGACAGTTCGTAAGGGCTGACAAGTCATTAACAAAATCTACGAAACTGGAGAATGGCCTAAAGACTTTTTGGACGTAACAATGGTTACTCTCGAGAAGAAAAAACAAGCCAAGAAGTGTAGTTGTTATAGAACAATTAGTCTGATCTCACATGTGGCAAAGATCATAGCAACGTTACTAAATAGACGGTTAGAACACAAAATTGAAGAAGTGATGGAAGAAGAACAGTTTGGCTTTAGGAAAGGAAAAGGGACCAGAGACGCCACTGGCATGATGAGGATATTGTCGGACAGAGTTTTGGCCATCAACGAAGAAATTTGCGCGTTTTTTATAGACTGGCAAAAGGCCTTTGACAGAGTCAAACATCCTTAAGGAGATAGTCTCCAATCTCTCCAGTTGACACCTAACTAGGAATTTGTACCTGGGACAAAGGGTAAAAGTACGACTGAAATGTGGAGAAACGAACAGCGTGGAAATAGGAAGGGGAGTGAGACAAGGATGTTGTCTGTCGCCAAGTCTCTTCAACCTGTATGGAGAAATGCTGGCGAGAGAAGCTCTGAAATGACGCGGAAACTTCGAAGTAGGTGGACGTCTCATTAACACCATCAAAAGTATGCAGACGATGTGGTAGTGCTCGCCTAAAACCAGAGACAGCTGAACACATGATGCACCGTTTGGTGGAAATGGGAAGATACGGCATGGAAATCAATATCGAAAAATCAAAAGTGATGCGAATATCAAAAATGTCTTTAGTATAAGTTAGTTTGTAAGTAGAATGAAACTTTCACTCTGCAGCGGAGTGTGCGCAGACGTGAAACTTCCTGGCAGATTAAAATTGTGTGCCGGAACCGGGACTCGAACCTTGGACCTTTGCCTTTCGCGGGCAAGCGCTCTACCGACTGAGCTATCCCGACACGACTCACGATGCCGCCTCACAACTTTACTTCAGCCAGTACCTCGCCTCCTACTTTCCAAACTTCGCAGGTTCGAGTCCCGGTTCCGGCACACAATTTTAATCTGCCAGGAAGTTTCAGTTTATTAGTAGTTTGTAATTTTAGGAACTGATGACCCCACAGTCAAGTCCCATAAGCTTAACAAACATTTGAACATTGTATTTGAGTTTTGAACTTCATATAGCATAGATATTAAAATTTTGAAATTCTAATAGTGTGTGTGTGTGTGTGTGTGTGTGTGTGTGGTCGGGGTTGTGCGCTCGGCTTCCGGCAGTCACGCTGGCTGGCTGCGGTTTGTGGCTGCGGCGGTAGAGGCGGTGGCGGCGACTGCCTTTGTAGCGGATCGGCCGCAGCGCGCGGTCACGCGTGACCTGTGTGTGTGTGTGTGTGTGTGTGTGTGTGTGTGTGTGTACCGCCAGCTCTCCAGCCTCGCCAATATTACATCGTATTATACTCCGTTCACCGAGACGAGAGACGTACTGTGAACACACTGAGGCGCGTGACCAAGGGTGAAAACACAGGGTAGCTCGCTCAATTTCGCTGCATCCGTTTCAGGTGGAAGGTCGTTGTGTGTTTTGTTATATAGCAGTGCTATTAGAACGCAAACATTTAAAATTAATTTCTTTTTAGTACTGTATATAAAGTGATTTTCTCCGAAAATTTCCCAAATCTGCATCTTCACTTACCACAACAAGCACTTTGTCAAGTGTTGGAAATTTCTTACGAAAAACTTTTCTTCGTATGGCATTTCAATCAAAGTCATGAAGACGTTCTGAAAGCTTTGAAGCTTTGATGTTTTTCTTTTTTTCTTTTTTTCCTTGGAGGCTTCAAAGAGTGCGTGGATTTTTATTGACTTTTCATAATATCAGTCATTGACTGTTCTGGACACAACAGCTGCGTTTTATACACACTAGGAACAAAGATTTTTCTCCAAAGAACTTTATTACTTCTTCTGTGAACGCTTCTTGGGTGAACTCTAATTTAAGGATGACATAATAAGGTTACTCTTACGTGACGCTAATGAGAGAGAAAACGAGACACAGACTATGAATGCTGAATGTTATTGTGAAAACAAATACTTACGTTATATTCAGTAACTAGTCCCTTAAGACGAAGTTAACAGTCAACTCCTATAATCACTGCTAAATAACAGCACATACAACGACCTTACACCTGAAACGGATGCTGCGAAATCGAGCGAGCGTCGCTGTTTTGTCCACCCCTGGTCACGCGCCTCAGTGTGTTCACAGTACGTCTCTTCGGTGAACGGAGTATATAGCTACTTTATTTTTGACCGTCCAGGCTACCTTAGTGCCCGTCCTTCATGTATCGTATGAATGACCTTGCTAAGCATTACACGTAGTTTAAATGTCCTGGCCGACAGATCTCAAAAAGTTTGCGTGTGATAATCGACTTACCAGCATCTACTTCGTGTTTGTGTCTGCAGAGAAAGAAGACGGTTTTGCTCAAGGGAATGTGCTGCAAAGAAAAATCACTCGACAGACGCTTGTGGAAGGGACGTGGGATGAGACACGTTCGTTTTCCTTCTCGGTCGGTACTGCGGATGCGATCGCCTAGTACCGAAGCAACAGCTCCGGTACGATGGTCTGTAGGGCGGAGGGGACGAGGTACACTACCTGGTGATATGGAGTACAGTACTTTCTTTTTTAAAGACGAATGACTACTTCTATATGGCCCTACGGAAATTTTAGTTCCAACCCTGTTAAAGACTTTGTGCTATTACCAAAGTAACGACTTTTCATTTTCTTGAAAAGAGGAACACCCGACTGAACTAGTACTTTTTCCTTTCTCTGAGAGCTATGAGGTAAAGAATAACGAGCATGCAGGTTCCACTCGGGACAGTGTCTAAAAATCTAGGCCGCACGGCACGATGCACCTTACAAGACTTCTATAATTGCAATGTCAACTAATCAGTTTCACTTTTCCTTTTGTGAATCTGAACGACTACGGTTTTACAAAAGAGTGCCTTCACAATGCTTTTATTTTGAACTATATTGTAATTTACTATTGGTAATGTGACCTAAAACAATTCTTGTCATTAATTTCAAAAACGTATCTCCGTTACCGTAAACGATTCCGTGATATAGCAACATTTTCCATAAGTTACAGACGAAATATACAGACAATATTTTAAACTTATATAGCTTGCACAATCAACTCTTGTTATGAATTGCTTTAAACCAGGAACTATATAACAAATCGAGATACCAACTTTTTCTTTAATATTCATGATTTGTAAATCTTTGGTTTTGATCCACTGGGAGTCAGTTAAGAGGGCCGTTTCCTCTGGTTCAGCTGTGCAGTCAGTTTTGCGTGGCCTGGTGTATGGAGCTTTATAACAGTGTAGGTGAGGGAACGTGTGTATTCAGTAATAACGGTGTGAAAACATTCAAGAGAAGATCTTTTCACTCCCTCCTGGTGCCGCAAGAGCGCGTTTCATACAGTATGATTTCGGCGTAAGTATCTAAATGTTCAAATGTTTGTAGAGCTTATGGGACTTAACTACGGGGTCATCAGTCCCTAAACTTACAAACTACTTATGAACTACCTAAGACTAAAGACTGCACAAATATCCATGACGGAGGGGGGATTCGAACCCCGACCGTAGTGGCCGTGCAGACCGTAACTCGAGCGCCTCAGTCCCATCGGCCACCGCGGCTGGCCGTAAGTATCTACTAAAGAACAGTTTTCACTGCGGGCACAAGTAATGGTATGTCTGTTTTATGCTTACACATTCCTTAAAAAAAAAAAGTAAGTGAAGCAGGTTCTGCTTAGCAGGAAGCTACATCGCACATAACACGTTAATAGGCACGAACGAAACGTGTACATCAATCGTTCAGCAGCGGAACACCATTTTAAGTCAGGGACACACCCAACTTCTTCCCCCTCATGCTACCGGGTATGAGCGCCTTTGAACGGATCCGGAAGGCGCGAAGGCACGGAAGGCACGAAGACTCGTTATAACCTAATATACAGATTTCATGTTTAAAAACACTTAATACTTGGTTTATTTCTCAATTCACTTAACATTTCTGAACGTTCGGAAAGATCCGGTACTAGTAAGATCACACTAAGATGGCTGCAATGTAGAACAGAGGAACGTATGTCCAGACAGCGTTCTTTGCCGTTCATCTATATTTGAGGTGATTTATCTCTGGTTTCAGACTACTGGATTTCAGTGGTTGGGCTATTCTGCTTTCTAGTATTTGCCAGGTGTTTCCACACGATCGTCACATGCTCCGCTTTTTATGTCACCTGCTGCGGATGTCGGGAAGAAAGGTCCAGCTGTCAGCGTGCACTGTTGCTTCCACAGCCGCAGCGCCAGTCACCTGAGGCTGCGCCGGCCGCACACGTCAGCGCGGTGCTGGCGAGGCCGCCCTGTCTGGTGGGACAGCCGGCAGGCACGTGCAGACGCACTTGAGGACTCTACGCCATCTCTGCCTCAACACTAATTACCCGCCCATATTCCCTCCCATATAACATCACATCCCATTTCAAAAAGGAGTCTGAATTTCCCAGTGCCTCCTGCCTCTTCAATTAGACGACTGCAAGTTCGTAAATCTTACAAGTTCCACATAAGCAACAGTAGCGGAACACTAGTAACATCGTCTAAACGAATGTTAACTTCCTGCATAAGATACGAAGGGAAAATGTGTTCGACTTTTAATAATTCTTCCCATAAAGCTCCTCCTAATCTACCTCCTCAAAACATACTAAAAACATGAACTCCGAATAGTCCTCTGTATGCCGAAAGGTACCGACTGGCCACCGTCATCCTCAGCTAGACGCTATTCCGTGTTGGTTTTGTGAGTAATCAGTCGTATGACTGCAGCCCTCAAGAATTGCACTCCTGCGCCAACACTATTTCTTAAATTATTTGATGTATTTATTCCAATCTTTATCTTCCCGCCGGCCGCGGTGGCCGAGGGGACTGAGGCGCTTCAGTCACGGTCTGCACGGCCACTACGGTCGGGGGTTCGAATCCCCCCTCGGGCATGGATATTTGTGCCGTCCTTAGTATAAGGTAGTTCGTAAGTAGTTTGTAAGTTTAGGGTCTGATGACCCCGTAGTTAAGTCCCATAAGTTTAACAAACATTTGAACTAAATCTCATTTTTGTCTTGCTAAAATAGCAGACATTTCGAATGGTAAACATAGATCATGACGGAGACGATTAAAAAACGGGCATTGCAGTAAAAAAGGTGGTACACAGTAAAAGGTTCATCACAGTGCTCACATAAGGGAGCAGGACCACCACGTAGTAAATACTGGTGGCTATAACGGCAGTGGCCAATACGAAGCCGGGCCAGGACAATCTCCTCTCGACGAGAGGGTCGAGATGACGTTGACCAAAGATCAGGCACAGGTTTAATGGCCCGCAATTTGTTCCCTGACAGGGATGACCAATGTAAAAACCAACGGCAGTGAGTGCCACGAAATGCTTTCTTCGTATGAAGATAAGCGCTGAATTATCAGCATCTAGTGTCTGCCGCTACTGCCTGCATTGCTCAGAGCGGCTTATTTCTCTGTACACTCTAGCATCAACAGCGAGGAAAAACGGGCCCCCATCTAGCGCAAACGGCCGCTTTGGACGGAAGCCAGGTGGCGTCTGCAGTAACTTTCAGCTTTCAAGAGGCTTCGCACTCCGTGACGCAACAGCCCACCGACCTATCCCGTGAGTAGCGTGTCTCAACAGTGACTCACTTCAGTTGCCCTGCGGTAATCCCCGACGAGAGCGACGCGTAACAGAAGCCCTACTCAGATCAGCAGTAATGCGTTCCCTTATCTGGGAGCAGCTTTTGGCTATCTGAACGAAGGCCCGCCTCTAACGTCTCCATTTGGCGCCCTTATCCAGCCGCGGTGGCTGAGCCCAGTGGCTGCCAAGCGCCCACTGCTACGTGCCTCGCCGTTCCACCGCGGGGCTAAGCTCTGCGGAGGTCAACAGCCGAAGCCGACCAAGTGCTGTCGCCAACGTAATAGCACCAGCTTGCACACAACCACATCCTTAGTCATCGTTTACTTCTTGCAACCAGTTCCTTTACTGTAGCAAAAAATCATTACAGTATTTTACATAGAACATTGAAGAGTATAATTTTGGCCACAAAGAAAGAGAAAAAAGTGAGGAGACTGGCTTTAAAAAACTGTAGTAATTGAAATGGCTTCACTTAACACTAGTAAACAAACATTCAGTTGATACGTTTGGTTCCCGTATCAAAACAAATCCTTAGAAATGTAATATCACGTAGACCTATAATTTTCGAAATATTTACAATTATTTATCGTTTTAGGTGATTTATTTTGTTGTAAGCAACAATCAAGGAAAAAGAAAACTGTGGTGACGGGTAATGAACTACGAGAAATGAATGGTGCAGAGAAAGGAAATTTTAGTTTTTTTTTGTACTATCGCAACACTCTACCTACATGTAGTGAAACAAACTTGATGGTTCCTGGTAGGTATGTAGAGGGATCAAAATAAAACTCCATATAATACAACTTGCCTGGTAGAAAAATTTAAACGACACTTCTAATGAAATAAAAAGAGTTTATCAAGAGGGGAGAAAACAGTCACTGGCCGAGAGCAAGTCTTCATATGCGATGTTAACACTGTCTATTTGGAGAGTTCCTAACAGTTTCTCAGCAGAATCTTCCACCCTGTTATAAATTGCCCTTGCTTTACCCTAACTCCTATTACTAGGGGTGTATGCACTTATGGTCCTATTTGCACTAGGTAACGCATATTGCATGAGGGGCCGCAGTTTTCACCAATTCTTCAGACTGGTGAAACAAAGTTCTTTTATTTATTACTAATTTCGAAGTCGATAATGTCCCACGCAGTTTCAGCACACAGGTCGCAGATTATTGATGTCAAACTAAAATGATGTGAAAATGATGGAAGGGCATTTAACTACGATTTTCTTCATAAAACATGGGATGCCTGTGGATTTTAAATTCATTCTTCCAACGTTTACACACACTCAGCTAAATCCACAAATATAAGCGGTACATTGAACTATAGTCACTTTACAATAAATACTAGTGCCATGAAGATATAAGTACAAGTTTTTTAATGCTCCATAATGAGACAAGGTGCTACAAGTTAACAGTTCGAAAGTCGACACTGGACTGTGCTCGGACAGGCGTGGCTGTTACTTGATTTCTCTTGTCTTTTTGGCGCCAAACGAACGTTAGATTCGTTGCTCGTATTTTGTTTATATAAATTACACGAAACAAAATACCAAATGGGTTCGGATGAAAGCTTATTAACAGAAAAGTGTTACACTGAAATTACGCTATTATCTGATGTTTACTTTCTTAAATATTAATAAAGGAAGGAATGGTAGCATCCGGAGGGGAGGCGGCAGCCAATGAGATCGCGTCTATGCTACACTGCCGTGCTTTCTCACGGTACATACATGGTCTGTGCCATCTGTTATGCTTTTCCCACCCCTTCCATCGATTACATCACGCTACCTTGCCTACTGACAGCTACTTGGCTTCTAGAAAATCTACAAAATCCACATTTAAGATATGAACCCCCGACTATTATTTAAACAAAATTTTTCTTAAAATCAGACTTGTCACAATAAGGAGCATTTAAGGACAGTCGTGGAGAAGGTGGATGGTCGACTTCGGTTTATTGGGAAAATTTTGTAAAGGTGTGATTCGTCTGTAAAGGAAACTGCACATAAAACGCTTGTACTACCCCGTCTTGAGTATTGCTCAAGTGTTTGGGATTCCCACCAAATCGATTTTAAATGAGGAAATAGAAGCAGACCAGAGGTGGGCCGCTAGGTTTGTTACTAGTAGGTTCGAGTAATGCGCGAGTGTCACTGAAATGTTTCGGGAACTCAGCTGGGAGTCGCTGGAGGAAAGGCGACGACGATCTTTCCGAGGAACACTGTTGAGGAAATTTAGAGGGCCGGAATTTGAAGCGGATTGCAGACAAATTCTATTACCGCCAATCTACATTTCGCGCAAAGACCACAAAGAGAGAGATTAGGGCTGGTACGGATGTATACAATATTCGTTTTTCCCTCTTTCTATATGGGAGTAGAACAGGAAAGCAAGTAGTAGTGGTATTGGATACCCTCCGGCATGCACTTCTGGGTGGATTGCAGAGTATGTATGTCGATGTAGATTTATCCAACATCACTTTTGAAGGATAGAAACACCTCAAAAATTTAATTTAGCATATTTGGTTCAGGAAAAATATCTTCGGTACCGTGCAATATAAAATTGTACATCGCATGGGAGATGAAATTAAATTACCTCCACTGTAAACTTTATAATGAACGTCTGCAACAATTTCACATTTTGCAGAAGAACCCAAAACATTTGATTTTGTAAACTGAAACTGTTCTTCCAACATGAATTACGGAAACCAATCTTAATCTATAGATGAGTAACAAATTTCCGTAATGAGATTTTTGTAAAATAAGTGAACCTTCATTATTATTTTAATTATTATTGTTATTTAACATTTTAAACTCTAGTCTGGCAGTGTGTTATGTTTATTAATAAGTTGCACTCGATTATAATAAAAATCGAAGCAGTACTAATACTCTGTTAACCCTTTCAGTCCCACATTATGAAATTAGCTTTGGAAAAATTAAAATTGTGTTTTTCTGTATTATATAGTGCAGTGAACATCAAAATGAGTGTTAAAATTTTTGCTCGAAATATTGATTTTTATGTCCTACAGAAGAATGCTGAAGATTAGGTGGGTGGATCCCGTAACTAATGAGGAGTTACTGAACAGAATTGGGGAGAAAAGAAATTTCTGGCATACCTTGACTAAAAGAAGGGATAGATTGGTAGGACACATTCTTAGACATCAAGGGATTGTGAATTTAGCGTTGGAGGGAAGTGTGCGGGGAAAAAACCGCAGAGGAAGACCAAGAGGTGGATACAGTAAGCAGATTCAGACAGATGTAGGTTGCCGTTCTTATGTGGAGATGAAGAGGCTTGCTCAGGATAGGGTATTGTGGAGAGCTGCATCAAACCAGTCTCCGGACTGAAGACCACAACAACAACATGTCATGTATTTCATGCACAACGCAGACGTTTGTATCGAGGTATTTCATTACTTGGGCGTTCTTTTGTTGATAGTCAACACAGCCAGTTCAATAATGCAAGCATAATCTTCGCCACGGCACTAAAGACAAGACAATTCACTGCTGAAATAAAATAAAAAGAACCACACTCACGCTCACACTCTTAGCCACGTACAGACGGCAACGCAACACAACCTCCAAGATTGACAGATTAATGCCTCAGAAGTAGCTACATGCCATACCAAGCGATAAAATCTCGCACTATAAGCATGTTGTTCATCAATAAAAGTGCAACTTTAAGGTTTGATATACAAAATAAATAAATGAACTTTTAATACGTTGTTGTTCAGGAACAACAGTGGAAATGAAAAGGTTAAGAAATGCTTGCAACTTTTTTCCCCCCTTTTCTTTTTTCCGTCACCAAGCACATCAAATGAGCAACAGTTCTTGAAATAGCTCAGGATCGATGTTGTTCTCCCTTTGTCATATCTCTGTTTCGTCTTAATATCTGAAGTTTATAAGGCGAGAACACTTTCAAAGCGAGCTCTATTTGCTCGTCGTATTTAAGCTGAAGTCGTAAAAAGGGCTTAACACTAACGAAGAGCAAAGAAAATCATAGGTGGTACTTTAGTACTTCATTCTAATAACAGTTACAGTTCAAATTCAAGATTTTCTCTCTTTTGAGTATGACAGGTCTGCCGAAGGAGGTAAATACTTTACAAAAACTCTAAACTTCGATTTAAATCAGTGAATGAATTTACTGTAAATAATACAAATAATTGCGAGTATCTGGTAGTTGGAAGCAGCCGGGTGTAAAACGGGACGCTTCAACAGATGGCGCGTTACGTAAGGCTGGCTGGCGCACAGCACACAGAGTGTAAACAAAGGTCGGGCCATGCCAAAGTGCTGACACAAACTTCCTCCGCCAGCTTCCCGCGGGGCCTTTCATTCGCGAGGAGTTGCCATTCTGAACTCGACACGGCGCCACTGCTATAGAGCTGTCAGCTAAGGGCAACTCCCACCCCCTCCCATACCCAATCCAAGCGAAGGCAGGCTTAATGGTCTGGTAAACACCTGTCCGAGGCGTTTATCTTAGCGCGTGATGGGGCAAAATTTAGAACCGATGGAGCTCAGAAATATCTTACGCTCTCATCCAAATTGCTATGGAACTGTTCGTGCTGCATCAACATCGAGAGCACTCATCTCATTTAGGACTAATTACGGCAAGTGGGAATTTGAGGGGATATGTAATCCGACAGTTATGTAATGAGGTAAGCAAATGGAATTATTTATTTCTGAGAGCTTCGCATGAACGAAATAAATTATGTTGCGCCAAGGAGTTTGTATGGCTCCAATGAAAGAGTAATGTTTGAAAAAAGCAGACAACGTGTGAACAACGTAAGCATGTTTCGTGTCAGAGTGTATCTACAAAGAGCAAGTAAACATCTCGTCTGTAGAACATGACTGTAGTGACACCACAAATTCTGGCGTTCAGATAGGCTGCAATACGATTTGTACATTGCGTATCTGGACGGTAAGATCGATGAGAAAACAGATACCGATGAAATTGATGAAAAAACATTTAACCCTCCTAGCACCTGGTGGGGTCGGCATCAATCTATTTGCTCTCATGGCTCACCACTCGATTTCTTACAATTCACTTTTAATTGCCGCGAATAGCCGGGCAGCGTCAGCGATGCACGAACAAAACGAAGAAGTCTCTCAGACATTTCAGTAGTAACCTAAACAGCATTTACGTTGTGCCGGCCGCGGTGGCCGAGGGGACTGAGGCGCTCCAGTCACGATCTGCACGGCCACTACGGTCTGGGGTTCGAATCTCCCCTCGGGCGTGGATATATGTGCCGTCCTAGTTCGTAAGTAGTTTGTAAGTTTAGGGGCTGATGACCCCGTAGTTAAGTCCCATAGGCTGTACAAACATTTCATTTACGTTGTGCACCGAACAGGTATCTATGATGTGTTATCTCAGAACGCCTGGAATATAGACATAGTAAGGGACTGATGACCTAGCAGTTTAGTCTAGACCGACGAAGTCACAGCTTTCGGTTCGTTGGTCTGTAAATTAAGGAACGAAACTACAAGGGTTATCTGTCCCAAGCTATTATTGAAGGCCGAGGCTGCCATCATATCTTAAGTAGTTTGTGTATGGAACGAAATCACAGCTAACCACGTTCCATATGATGACTATTCGTCAGAACTCTTAAGGCGGCTTAGTTGCCTCAATGTACTCCAAATGTTTTATCCGTTCGTAAGTAACTGAGTAAACGACCTTTATAATGGTAATATGGCGGCGTGTAGAAATTGTTGCCCTCAGTGAAACTAATGATACTGCATACGGTACTCGCAGTCAACGCGCGCGCGCGCGCGCGCGCGCGCGCGCGCGCGCGTGCGTGCGTGCGTGCGTGCGTGCGTGTGTGTGTACACACACACCATTGTATGGCTGTTATAGCTGCCTTGAGGACAGAAACTAGTGGTGGTTAACCCTCTCATGCGTCGCGTCCTCAAATGAGGACACTTAAATTTTGTCTCATTTCTGCCATCTTTTACATCTGACGTGACCGTAAATGCTCAGGTACCTCATATGAAGACTGATAATGAATGCTATACTGTCTCCTAGACGGCAGTGTTAGTCGTTGGACTAACAAAGAAACGGAAAGTAGAGATTACAAGAAAGAGTAGAGGCAGGCCTTAAGATGGAAGTACATTGTTGTCTATACATCGAATAACAAGAAAGCCTGTCATTCGGTACCCAACGATTTATACTTCAATGGGGTACAGCTCTGGCCAGACAAGTCAGGTGATGCCAATGCCAAGAGGTGTCGTGATCGGGATTGCCGACGGAAAACCCGTTACATTTGAGAAATGTGTAAACTTGCTGTGTGTCCTGGGTGCCTGGAACAATTTCGTTGTACAAAAAATACAAAATAGTGTACATTCTTCACGTATTCTTTGATATCAATAGATGGTCCATGGAAAATGTAGCAGTTTTCGTACTACTCACTGTCCTCTATTGAGGAGACCTTCCTACTGGTCTACGAAACTATTTTTTAGATAAATTGTGATAAATTCAGTACAAGATAGGTCTTAAGTTACCAAATAATGTACCAGAAATTTTGTTCATTGTCGGGTTGATAATTCGTGCATGAGAGGGTTAAAAAATTAGTGGTGGTATTTTATTAACAATCTGATTAAATCGTGTCATAGCAACGTTCCTACGAAACTTTAAACATGTTAAAACTAAAAATTCGTTTTCCAATAATAACAAAAGACTTTGAGACAACATCTGATTTTATCCGACTGCAGTCAGTTACCATCTTTTTAGTTTTATTGAGGGTCTTCTGATCACACTATTCAGTTGGTTTTTCCAGTTTTCGCAGTGTCTAACAGAGTTATTGATCAATCATCAAACTTCAGAGTTTTCTTTGTTTTCTCCTTTAAGCTGTTTTCTACGATATTGTCTGTAACTGCCTCTTGTGTTCTTAAGTTTCTCCGGAACCGACGCTTCTCATCTTCCAAATTCTCAGTCGTTCAGTCCTGCTGTAGATAATTTGGTTTACTATTTAGCAAACTGTGATTTTAATTATGAAAAGACTGCAATATTAAAATACTTTACAATATGTGGCAACAAACTGAACTCGGACCTCGTCCATCTATACGCTAAATAATGCCTCTGCAGCATGGTTATAAGAAAACCTGATGCATTAATGAAGTAGCCCCCATTAAATAAATTTATCAAGGAAGTGGATATAACCATGTAACGAGTTGAGTGAAACGTGGGATTCAATGATTTGTTACGGTTCATGTAGAACAGTAACACGTTCCTCTTTAAATTCGTGAAAATTCTTTGAAGAAGGCCAAAGGCAACAGCTTATATGAACGTCAACGGATTTAGATTTACTTTAAGTAACTCGTTAGCAACAGGTGGCCCATATTGTGCTTTCTTCTTCAGCATGTTTGTAGGATTCCAAAAGAATATAATCTTTTCAGTTAAGCCTATTTTCTGATTTTGTACTGTTGTGGTCTCGTTGGAAAGTAAGAGACGATAAACAAAAAGAAGAGCAACATGAGCCGAGGAATCTTTTTTCTGCTATTCGTAAATCAGACCTATTTTGAGCTGTCCATGGGAGGCGTAAACAAAGATAAACCGACAGCTCATTCAAGTGATGTGTGTATCTTTTAACTGACTCAGCACGCTATACGCCGGCAGATGTTGACCCAGTACAGCCTCTTTTACGACCAATGTCTCGTTGCTTGTGAAGTTATCGCCGAAATGAATCACATGCGATGGGCAGGAGGGACGTGAAGGTTATCTGCTTCAAGAAGCGACAAGCCGACGTTCGGCGTGATTAATCGTGTTATAGCTGTTGTCCAAACCTCACATCCTTCCGTCCTCCTATCTCACTCGTTAACTATGCTTTACGAAGAAAAATGGCGGATAATTAGTCTGATAATTGTATTACATGGAAAAAATTGCTGGTGCAAAGGATTAAGAGAGAGGAGAAAACTTATTTCCCATAAAGTTCTCGAGATGCAGTCGACACCTTAAAAATGAATTATTGTTTCATTTCGCTATAACGACAGTCATCAAGTGATCATGAGTGTATAAACGCCGAACATGCACTTCCACATACATTTCGAGAGACGTCACAGCGTGCATACAGCAGTGCAGTTCGCTGTCGCCGTAATTGACCTATGAGTGGAATTAAAGTAGTTGTGTTGTTATGGTCTTCAGTCCGGAGACTGGTTTGATGCTGCTCTCCACCCTACTCTATCCTGAGCAAGCCTTTTCATCTCCTCATAAGAACGGCAACCCACATCCACTTGAATCTGCTTACTATACGCGTCTCTTGGTCTCCCTCTGCGATTTTTACCCCACACACTTCCCTCCAATACTAAATTTACGATTCCTCGATGTCTAAGAATGAGTCCTACCAATCGATCACTTCTTTTAGTCAGGGTATGCCAAAAATTCCTTTTCTCACCAATTCTGTTCAGTACCTCTTCATTAGTTATGTGATCTACCCACCTAATCTTCAGCATTCTTCTGTAACACCACATTTCAAAAGCCTCTATTCTCTTCCTGTCCGCACTGCTTATCGTCCATGTTTCACTCCCGTACAAGGCAACACTCCACACAAATGCCTTCAGAAAAGACTTCCTTACCCTTAAATTAATATTCGATGTTAGCAAATTTCTCTTTTTCAAAAATGCTTTTCTTCCCATTGCCATTCTGCATTTTATATCCTCTGTACTGCGACCATCGCATGTTATTTTACTACCCAAGTAACAAAACTGATCTACCTTATCTAATTCCTTCAGCATCGCCAGATTTTCTAATACCGCATTCCATTATTTTTGTTTGCTCTTGTTAATGTTCATTTTATACGCTCTCTTCAACACGCTGTCCATTCCATTCGACTGCTCCTCCAGGTCCTTTGCTGTCTCTGACAGAATTACAATGTCATCAGCAAAACGCAATGTTTTTATTTCTTCCCCCTGAACTTTAATCCCTATTCCAAATTTTTCCTTGCTTTCCTTCACCGCCTGCTCTATGTACAAATTGAATAGCATCGGAGAAAGGCTACAGCCCTGTCTTACTCCCTTCCCAACTGATGCTTTCCTTTCATGCCCTTCGAGTCTAATAACTGCGGTCTGGCTTTTGTAGAAGCTGTAAATAACTCTCCCTGTATTTTACCCCTGCCGACTTCAGAATTTGAAATAGTGTATTCCAGTCAACATTGTCAAACGCTTTCTCCAAATCTACAAAAGCTAAAAATGTAGGTTTGCCTTTCCTTAATCTATCTTCTAAGATAAGACGTAAAGTGAGTATTGCCTCCCGGGTTCCTACGTTCCTCCTGAATCCAAACTGATCTTCCCCGAGGTCAGCTTCTACCAGATTTTCCATTCTCCTGTAGATAATTCGTGTTAAAATGTTGCAACCATGACTTATCAAACTGATGGTTCTGTAATTTTCACACCTATCTGCGCCTGATTTCTTTGGAATGGGATTATTATATTTTTCTTAAAGTCTGAGGGCATTTCGCCTGTCTCATACATCCTACACACCAGTTCAAATAGTCTTGTCATGGCTGGCTCTCCCAGAGACTTTAGTAGCTCTGAGGGTATGTCATCTACTTCTGGGGCCTTGTTCCGACCTAGGTCTTTCAAGGCTCTGTCAAATTCATCTCTCAGTATAGTATCTCCTATTTCATCTTGATCTACTTAAAGTAGTTGACGTTTTCTACTAAAAAAGTCAGATTCGCTGCAGCGGACTGCCTGGATACAGCTCGTCGCACTTTGTCACATTCAACGACATCGCTGCAAACGCCGATAATCAGATCGGAAATCTTTTCACGTGAACAACTGGAGTACAGTCGCAAATGTGCGGATTTATCGCCCTTTTATGACTTAAGAAAAATAGAGTGCTGGCGCATCTGTAGCTGTACGCATTGCTATCTCATGAATTTGGTGACCTGAGTGTATACTGCTCAAAGTCCAGAGGGACGTTCAAGTAGTATTTCTGCCCGTACTCTGTGACGTAGCCAGGATATTGTCAAGGGGGGGGGGGGGTGGTCCGATTAGTTAAAGAGAAATTTACAAAGGCCCATGTTTTCATTTATTCTAAAAATAAATTTAACATATTTATATTTTATGTAGATAGTTTGCGTTTGTTAGACCTTCTCACAAATATTACAGTACTTTATATACAAAATTGAGGAAAATATTTCTTAAACATTGTTTCAATATATGCCATCAGAACCTTCAGTTGTTATTCCAAACGATGTCAGACTATCAGAATGAGAAGTGTTTCTTTGTATTTGAACACAGGCAACGACACGGTTGCATGTCACCAAGCTCGCTGCCTGTAAGCCATGAATGTAGCTCGGTGTTTCCAAAATTTGCATTAATTTTTGCATCAGCATAAATAGCTTGCATATTGATTTAAGGAGCGTAAGTCTATAATCTGTTAATGCCCATTTATTTTATTTTCACGATTATTGGTTCTGTTACTCTTGTTGTCATCGCAACGTATTGTCCTCTAGATAAAATATTACTCTCAGACTCAACTTTAAAAAGTATTACACGTACTGAATGTGGTGCCCTATACTGAAATATTGCCACTGCAAGTGAAGACTCCACTGCTAACATAAAACTGCTGTAAAAAGATAAATAAGCTATTATAATAGCACGTATTTTAACTTACCATAAGGCTAGTGGCGGAATTAAAGTCGGTGTTTTTCTCTTTCTTGTTATGAAGTTATTCATAATTGGAAAATATTTTAACGGCACAAACTAAATCAACGACAGCAATTAGATTATATTCCACTGCAAGTAAGAAATGTAGTGCTTAACTTAGCAATAATGAAGTAATGCCAACAATGGACAATGGCTAAAGGAGGACTAGGCGACAGCCGATGCTGTAATAGATGTATCGATAATTAAAATCTATAGATGGCTTTGACGACTGTCGATACTGCGTACTCTTTTTCGTCGTATGACTGATAACAATATGTTTCAGACTTTCTGGCAGATTAAAATGTGTGCCAGAACCGGGACTCGAACCTAGGACATTTGCCTTTCGCGGACAAGCGCTTTGCCGACTGTGCTATCCCGACACGACTCACGATGCCGCCTCACAACTTTACTTCCGCCAGTAGCTCGCCTCCTACTTTCCAAACTTCACAGAAGTTCTCCTGCGAAACATGCACTCCTGGAAGAAAGGCTATGGTGGAGACATGGCTTAGCCACAGCCTAGGGATGTTTCCACAATGAAACGTTTCACTCTGCAGTGGAGAGTGCGCTGATATGAAACTTCCTGGCAGATTAAAAATTATGTGCCGGAACCGGGACTCGAACCTGAATCGTGTCGGGATATCTCAGTCAGTAGAGCGGTTGCCCGCGAAAGGCAAAAGGTCCCAGGTTCGAGTCTCGGTTCCGGCACACAATTTTAATCTACCAGGAAGTTTGACATCAGCGCACACTCCGCTGCAGACTGAAAAATTCCATTCTGGAATATCATTCAGTTTCACTACATGGTCGCTAGGTCGTGTCTTATTTCATTTAGTCCTTTCGGAGGATACAGTCCACCATCGACCGTGTGTGTGTGTGTGTGTGTGTGTGTGTGTGTGTGTGTGTGTGTGTTGTCCTCAGCATAAGTTTGAGCAGTATTTTATCGTTTAGGTGATAGGGAGGGTCCGACCCCCCCCCCCCGCCCTTTGACTACTCCTAGGTGCTCTGTGCGTGACGGGAACGGGAAGAGCAGGCAGTGAGAGGTTAGGCAGCGTCGGGTGATGTGAGAGCGACACGTGGGCAGCGGCGGCGCCAAGCAGTCGCGCCACGCCCGCCTCGCGCCCCATTAGCTGATTACACGCACACCACGCACCACGCACACGCCCTGCAGCGCGTAATGCACAAGCGGAAAATTGTGTCCAGCACCGTACACCGTTACGCCACCACAGTTCCTACGGCAAAACCATCACATGTATATCCGCGTTTGTGAATTCACCAGCAATGAACACAAGTGTATCATTTTTTGCAAAAACACTACTGCCCATTAAAATTGCTACTTCAAGAAGAAACGCAGATGATAAAAGGGTATTCATTGGACAAAAATATTACACTAGAACTGACATGTGATTACATTTTTACGCAATTTGGGTTCATAGATCCTGAGGAATTAGTACCCACAACAACCACCTCTGGCCTGGTCATTGAGTCAAAGCAAGCTTGGATGGCGTGTACAGATACAGATGCCCATGCAGCTTCAACACGATACCACAGTTCATCAAGAGTAGTGACTGGCTAATTGTGACGAGCCAGTTGCTCGGCCACCATTGAGCAGACGTTTTCAATTGGTGAGAGATCTGGAGAATGTGCTGGACAGGGCAGCAGTCGAACATTTTCCGTATCCAGAAAGGCCCGTACAGGACCTGCAACATGCGGTCGTGCATTATCCCGCTGAAATGTAGGGTTTCGCAGGGATTGAATGAAGGGTAGAGCCAGGGGTCTTAACACATCTGAAATGTAACGGCCACTGTTCAAAGTGCCGTCGATGCGAACAAGAGGTGACCGAGACGTCTAACCAATGACACCCCATACCATCACGCCGGGTGATACCCAGTATGGCAGGGGTGGGCACGAGAGCTGCTCGCGCGGCTGCCCGCGAGCAGCGAGAGCCGCGAGGGCAGCGCTGAGCGGCCTTGAGAGCCAGCAGTGCGGGTAGCAGGGCTGTGCGCTGTGGCTGATGCACAGTGCACATACATCAGTGCTTTCATCCAATGCTAAAAAAAAGAAAACTAAATCTTTGATTCTGTCTCTCAACTGAGCTTCCACGTCATTTGTTATTTCTTCAATGCGCCTACTAACCGTTCTCCGTGAAAGAGGAACGGTTTCAAAAAGAGGAAGATTTGCTGGGCACAAAATTGTTGCGGCAGCAACAAAACATTCTTTCAGAAATTCTGCATCGCTGAAGGGCCGCGCAGTTTTAGCTATTTTAAGAGCTACACGATAGCTTACTTTCATCGCTGCAGCGTTGTGGATTAGAAGGTTTTCTACCTGTAAATACGTACAGGAGAAGGTAAAATTGACGAAAATGCACACAACCTATTAATAACAGCAATAAATTGAATTAATAACATAATTACCTACAAGTATAATTACGTCTTTCTCCTTTTTCAGCTTCGTTTCTATAAGTTTGACTTTTCGTTCTTCTTCACTCTAACTACATCTTTTTCGTGAAGCAGATGAAAATGACGCTTCACATTGTACTTCTTCCTTGAAGACAATGTTGAATTGCAAAACAAACACTGAGGTTCGCTTTGGTTTCCAACAAAAAAGTACTCTTCTTCACACTGTGGGTGTTCAGAAGACTTTCTTTTCAAAGATTTTACGTCCTCCTCTGCCATTTTTCAGACACTAGTTCTGCTTTATCACGAACACCGGACGCGATTTCCACAAGTAAACAGAACGAGTGGTTCCGCGTGGTGTAGTGAGGTGCGCGGCTAGTCGAGTATGAATGGGGGGCACTGCTGGCTGGCGGAGTGGGGGGAGCCGCGAGCAGGCCGCGTGAGCCGCTGAGAGCGCTCGTGCTCGCGAAACGGCATTTGCCCAGCCCTGCAGTATGGCGATGACAAATACATGCTTCCAATGTACATTCACCGCGATGTCGCCGAACACGGATGCGACCATCATGATGCTTGTAAAAGAAGCTGGATTCATCCGAAAAAATGACGTTTTGCCTTTCGTGCACTCAGGTTCGTCGTTGCGTACACCATCCCAGGTGCTCTTGTCTGTGATGCAGCGTCAAGGGTAACCGCAGCTGATAGTCTATGTTGCTGCAAACGTCATCGAACTGTTCGTGCAGATGGTTGTTGTCTTGCAAATTCCCCCGTCTGTTGACTCAGGAATCGAGACGTGGCTGCACGATCCGTTACAGCGATGCGGATAAGATGCCTGTCATCTCGACTGCTAGTAATACGAGGCCGTTGGGTCCAGCACAGCGTTCCGTATTGCTCTCCTGCAACCACCGATTCCATACTCTGCCGACAGTCATTGGATCGCGACTAAGGCGAGCAGCAATGTCGCGATACGATAAACCGCAGTAGCGATAGGCTACAATCCGACTTTTATCAAAGTCGAAAACGTGATGGTACGCATTTCTCCTCCTTACACGAGGCATCACAACAACGTTTCACCAGGCAACGCCGGTCAACTGCTGTTTGTGTATGAGAAATCGTTTGGAAACATTCCTGATGTCAGCACGTTGTTGGTGTCGCCACCGGCGCCAACCTTGTGTGAATGCTCTGAAAAGCTAATCATTTGCGTATCACAGCATCATCTTCCTGTCGGTTAAATGTCGCGTCTGTATCCGGCCTTTTTTGTGGTGTAGCAATTTCAATGGCCATGGGTGTATTTTATTGATTACACCATGAGATCGGAAGTATCCGCACACCTGTCTGAAAATGACAAGTTCGTGGCGCCCTCCATGGGTAAAGCTGAAAATCAATACCGTTTTGGCCGTCCCTTAGCCTCTGTGTCAGCTTCCACTCTCGCAGGCATACGTTCAATCAGGTGCTCGAAGCTTTCTTCGGGAATGGCAGCCCATTCTCCTCCGAGTGCTGCACTGAGGAGAGGTATCGAGGTAAGTCGGTAAGGCCTGACACGAAGTCGGTGTTCCGAAACGTCCCAGAGGTAGTCAGTAGAAGTCAGGACTCTGTGCCGGCCAGTCCATTACAGGGCTGTTATCTTCGTCCAAGTTCTTATTTAAGTACTCGATATTCAAATGCTCTACACAGATAGTGGTGAGCACTAAAAATGTCGATATACAATCTTACCGGCACACCAAGCTAAGTTATCTGCTAACATTTCGAAGTAATATGTGATTACCTGATGGTGGCTGCACAGTGTCGAAACATGCCGGGCCAATACGCATTGGGAAGACCAAGATAAAATATTTTATCAATTTTATATAAATTAAGAGGCCTCAACAAACTCTATACAACAAGGATAAATTTATGTAAATTCGTCCTACTTATTTTTAAGTAATTTTATAAATTACTTCAAACAGCTTCATCGTTTAACGCTCACTATCCCGGCCGATTTGAATTACATGAGGGTGTGTGTTAAATAAGATACTGTCGTAAACAGCAGCTTGGAAGAACTGCAGAAGTAAATGAGCGCCGTAAGACGTGCAACAGGTATCTCAATGTGATCCTAGACTGCCGGCGGCCGCATTTTACAGCCGTAGCATTAAGTAATCGTCGTGCGCGGCGTGTTTAACAGCGACATCTCTTGGCAGCAAAGAGAGTGGAGTGTTGCTCCACCGCGCATGATAGAGAGCAGCGTTTCCAGATTTAATACCTGGCGTGCTGCCCAGCGCATTACGTCGCGTATGGCGCGCTCCGGCTCAGAAGGGCCACTCGTTGCTCACTTGGCCGCTATCTCCACGGCAGCGGCAGCGCAAAAAGCACGCACTCTCCTCAAAACGCTGGATCAAAGCAAAACGCAGAGGGAGAGGGGGAGAGGAGTAGAAGACAAAGACAGCAACCAAAGCAGTGCTGCACTGTATCTCCTAAGGGAGAAAATCACATTACGAAGTTTAACAAGTTCCATCTTTTTATTGTATAGGTCGGTAGATTAACTTATTCAAGAATACGCTGTTAAAGTATCAAAGCGAAATATGCATCCGGTTAGATATTACGACCTGGTGCGAGTGGCGGAAACGGACAGCCCTTGGAATAGAGCATGAACCTCACCCTGTCCCATTGCACTCCGACGTACAGAAGGAAATTTTTCCAATCTACTAGTCTTGTGTAATTCGCGAACGAACTAGTTCGGAAGAGCGCTCCCACAGGCGAACCACGCGAACTACGCGAACTAGTTCGCAGATCCCTCGCCTCTTAGTTCGTCCGCCCCTTTTCCGAAGACTGACGGGGACCAGCGTGATTCCCTTCTGCCAGTTACCGTCATTTCGAGCTGAGATGCAGCTAAGCTGTAGTTTCAAAGTTCACTGCCACAAATATTCTATTCTTATTCAGCAGTGTCTAAGTATAATCCTCATTCCATATTTTAAAGAAGTAGAGAGAACTCAAAACAACATTGTTTGCATTTATATGCGAGATCGGTCGCGAACTAAAATATGCGCGATCGGTCGCGAACTAAAATATGCGCGATCGGTCGCGAACTAAAATATGCGCGATCGGTCGCGAACTATTATGCCAAACGTATCTCGCTTCTTAGTTCGTTGGATTCTTTTCCGAAGACCGACGGACAATAGCGAGAGGGCGCGCAGCAGAATAAAAAAACCACGTGTTTGCCTTCTGCTGATGAGAGCCATTTCGAGGTGAGCGTCTGCCTGCTAGATTACATAGTTCAGTGCTACAAAATTTCTGTTTCGTTCTGTACTCTGCAATATCTGACTAATAAAACCCATAATGCCGAGATAAAGAGAGAACTTTAAACATAAACGCGAGAAATCACCCACAAACTGTTTCTTTTGGTTTGCGTGATATCGTTAGCGGCTCAAGCAGCAAGCGCATGAAGCAGCTAGGTGGGGGAATTTCCCCCTCCACCCGCATGCGCAGACCACGCCGCTCAGCCGTCACTGGGAGGGGACGAACTAAAAGAACGAACTAGTTCGCGGCAGAGCCGCGAACTAAAGTAAGCGCTCCCGATCGCAAACTATTATGCACAAATCTACAATCTACGCAGTTTTATGATTTAAAAAATGCGAACGAAAGTTTCAGTTCCACTATTTGGCGTTCAGCTCCTAAATACTTGCGCTCCGGACTAAACGTCGTTTAATTGTATTTCTCAGCTTGCGTATTCAATTATCGTAATTCATCCCTTTTGATGGTCATGAACGAGGCAGGAATTGTACTAGGCACGGAAAGCTTCAATTATGCCGAACAAATGGATAACCGGATATGACGCTAGAATCGCAGATTAATCGGTAAGCTTGGAACACTATTTTTAATTTTCAAACGCGTATATCGCGAAATGGCGTTTCACAAATTTTCATGCAGTCTACCCAAAAAGTGTAGAAACGATCATTATGGCAATCTATAGTATGATTCTTTATACAATTATGTATTATATGAACTAACTTGATGATATGGCATCATGATTTTAAGCGTCTTGTTCGTTGCACAATTAGAGAAAAACATTCGTGAATATCTAAGTGAATTGTTCCATCGCCTGCAACATCTGTAGCGCCATTGTCACTTGCATTAAGGTTCACATTCTTAGAAAATTCTTTATTCATGTGAACGCAAAACCTTTTTGATTTCAGATGAAACTCGGAATAGCTACACTGCAAGCAATTGGAGACCTATGCTCACAACCTTTGGCGGATATCACAGCGCAACGTCGTTGTATGTGGCTGAAATTATTCAAATAAATTCTCACAGACAGAACGATGAATGAAATGTCAGAATGTGAGCAAATTCTCATTACTTCTTTCCACCCAAAATAAATCGCACAAAATCTGTGACAAACAGCCTCAATGTGGTTTCCTCCCTCTTATCCCGCAAATGAAGATGCCATTCCTGTCAAAAGATAAGCATCCGAAATCAGACCGCCTGCATCGACCTGATATGCACGGTGGAGGGTGCATTTTGCACTACTAAGTCTGAATGTCATCCCTAACCCTGAGGTATCAGCGTGCACAAGGTATACTTGGGCAGCACAATGGCAGCGCTGCGATTTGCACTCCGGTTTGTCACGTGGCACAGTTTCCGACTTCGAACGTGAAATGGTAGTTGCAGCATTTCGGAAACCGTAACGGATTTCGACACTGCGCGATCCAGTGTCCACTCTAGGTCGCGCAAGAAATCGTGACCCATGCGCAGAAATGCGTTTTCGAGTTGTGCGCATGGTGAGTCCACTCCTTTGTTTCTGAGGGGCGGCCGAGTCAGTTGCACGTCTCCTGCTGGGCAGTACACTTCGTCTCTTAAGCCGGCAGTCAACAACGCCCCGCGACCAGTAAGCAACACGGAACTGAGGCGGCCGCCCCTCCAAAACAAATGAATGGACTCGTCCAGCACTCAAGTTGAGCAGGCAGGCGGCACGACTTCTTGCACGAGCTATAGATCTCACCACAGAAAACTTAGTAGACCGACAGCATGAACGGTATCAACGGGTGTTTGCGTAGTCAGTGGTAATAGAAAAGCAACTATGCATTAAGTGACCTGAGAAATTAAGGCGGGATGTACGAATCCGTTAGGACATAGCGATGCCATTTGGTGTATCGGGCTATAGAAATCGACGACAAACTCAAGTGTCTTTGGTAACATGACGACATCGATTAGACCACAGAGTAATAGGAAACTGAGTTTGGTTAGACGAGTCCCTTCGTACAGTTACATTGTAGCGAAGACTTCACTAAGCCATGGAACCAAGTTGTCAACGATATATAGTGTGAGCTGCCTTTTTTAAGGACGCACAACTGCTTAGGTCATTAACGCCCGACCTTAAACAATGTACCAAAATCCAGAGTTAAGACAACTGCCAAAGAGGACGATACCTGGATATCGCTAAAACATACGGTAAGATACATCAAGAGGAGGAATTAAATCCTCTGTGAGAGAGGAGTCATCTGTATAAAACGCAAGACCCGAGCAGCTGCTCGTGTGTCGACGGCTAAAATTTCCTCTTAAGTGTTCGGCAGATTAAGGGCAACACGGACACGATTAAAATTAGCACAGGAAGTTAAAACATGGCGCACCGTCAGCGGGTGACCGCAGGAACACAAAGGTGCGGGATCGCCTGTCAACAAGTGGCGGTGGCTGAACCGGCAGTGACCGATCCGCAACCGGGCCAAGATTACTTCCTCCCGTTGAGAGGGGCGTGAGGAGGTCTTCCAGGTTGTTTGGATTGGTTTAATGGTGGGAAGCTTATTGGCATGAAGCGAGGACCACAAACTATGCCACAATAAAATGCGTCGGCAAATAGACGCTTTAATATCACTGGATGGGACGCAGAGGGTAGATGTCCGAGGCAAGAGGGTTGCAGCCCTGGCCGCATCATCAGCAGCTTCGTTCTCAGGCACACCTACGTGGCCAGGTACCCACAAGAAGCAAACGTGAGAACCGTCGTCCGCTAACAACCCGAGCTGGTGGTGGAAGCAATAACAGTGTTATCCTCTGGGTAGCCTGGCCTAACTGAAGCGAAAATGAATGGAAAAGTTTAAGTATAAAAAACCTTCTGAATACGAGCGACATTCGTCCGACAATCTTATCGAAAATCTGTTAAACGTACTCCAAATGATAGTTTGTTCTCACAATCATGTACTACTAGCAGGGCTTTCGCAATTATGGACAACTTCTGAGAAAGCATGGCTCAGTGTTCACTGAAGGGACTTACAACGACTACTTGAGTCCATGTGACGTCGAGTTCCTGCACTTCTCCGGAGATGGAAGTATGCCAAGACGTCAGACACCTGAGTGTGAATCATCCGTGAGTGGAGCGGGGAAGAATGATTGCGTAACATGGCCTGAACGAGTAGTCCAGAAGTAACGAAAAGTAGTGTGCTGAGGACGGACGCTCGGCAGTGATCCGCTTTGCTAACAAGCATGGTTTGGTGAATTGGACTGTGTCTTACGTGTTCTGTAATGAATATTTCTTATCAGTGCTAAAAAGTATTCTGTTTTACGATCTTTTACATTCTACGAAATAGAAAAGGTGGCGGGAGGATCTAGGTGGGGGGGGGGGGGGAGAAGAGACGTAGATCATGTCAAATTTGTCCTTCGGCTTCAGTTGTCGAAATGGAGGACAAATCTTTTCGTCGCATATCAATTTCGCAGTATTTGCCTCGTAGTAATCGTCGCAGCACTTTAATATGTTAACGAGGGTTACCTGTTTCCCTTTAGAGCAACTCCTCCCTTCGGGCCGAGAAAAAAACACATAAGTTTTCAAAATATCTAATGTTTACATTAAATGAAAATTGTGATGCCAAGTGTAGCAACACGCTGTTACATATGTGAAAATTGTCAGTGCCCAATGTACAACTTTGTCACGCTATTACCTAAACACAAACCACCATCGCACCGTGAACATACACTTTGGTACAAGATAATAAATGCTCTGAACATTAATAAATGCAGGTGGTTGCATATTTTTATGAAAATAAATTGCTAACATAGGCTTTACTATGGTACGCATCTCCACTGTGTTTATCGAGCGTGACGTTGATACCGAGGGCTCGACATTGTAACTGGCAACACTACTTGAAGTTAGCACTTACATATGCCCCGCCTCTAACTGCATTACCACTGAACACAGGAAACAGTGTTTACGAAATCAATCTTTGAATTTGACCGGCCTCATATCTGTTACGTGGCGGTACATCGTATTCGTTTCGACGTAATTATTCGATACTGCATAGCTGAAATTTCTTCGACGTCTCTCTCCTTACGGAGAGTCCACCGTTACCACAGACCTACAGTTATCTGCTAGGCACTGGTACCAAATCTTAGTTTCGATAGTTTGCATCCAATAGATTTGTAAAGCACTGTAGTTGTTGTTGTTGTTGTTGTTGGTAGTATTCCATTTTCTTGCCATTAGTTTACTTTGTTCACTAATTGTTTTGTTCAAATGTTTGTATAGCTTATGGGACTTAACTACGGGGTCATCAGTCCCTAAACTTACAAACTACTTATCAACTAGCTACTACTAATGACGGCACAAATATTCATGCCCGAGGGGGATTCGAACCCCTGACCGTAGTGGCCGTGCAGACCGTGACTGGAGCGCCTCAGTCCCCTCGGCCACCGCGGGCGGCCACTAATTGTTTTGTTGTCTTTTTAATTTATCGAAATATATGTACGATTCCACATCAGCAGCTCTTCACCGGTAATAACTTCCGCTATATCGAGTTTCTGACGAAAACTATCGTAGCATCTCCTCGAAAGTCTACATTGTGATGCCGACTGTGACAATGATAATCGTTTCGAGACTTGTGAGTGCGGAATCGATTGGCGTCAGACGTAGTATTTGTTATGGAAATGAAGTCGCTGCAGCAGTTACGATGCTTGACCTGCCGGAACACCCTGACGCAAGACTTCAAAAGAAGAGGAGTGACTCGGACAGCGGATGGGGTGGCGCCGATGCGTGTCGGGTGACGCACTCTGACGTCAACGCGGCCAGCGCCCACACCTGTGGCCATGCACATTTCCCTCTGACGAGCAACCATGGAGGCTAAGTGGCCATTCAAAACCTTTCCGCAGGTGCAGATTCTCTTGTGGCAGAACTGATTCTACTACGCCATCAGATATAATTCGCAGAACCCATCACAGCTGACGAGGTGGTTAATGTTTCCTAATGACGTAGTGGAAGAAAATTTAAAAGATGTGCTGGTACCAAGATGGTCCTCATTAGGCTAGGGCAATTACCGTTTTACCATTGCTCCAAGGTTTATTACTGAAGGTTAATTACTAAAGGGGTAGTTTTGGAGGTTTCGTTCGAAAAAAAAAATTTATTTCCGCCCTAATATCGATTTCGACAGAACGTCACACCTTTTAGTCATTCAGACCGTTTGTGAATTCCCAGCATTATAAGCTGAACTTTACTGAGGCATAGCTAGGAGTAAATGACACAGGTGATACGTGTTACAGACGGCCCCGTCAAGCAACGCTGGAAGGAGAAAGAGTAGGTTTTAACACAGCCTAAGATACCAGTCACGACACTCGAGCGAATTTTTGTTACCCACCGCGACAGCAGCGCACCAAGCGGCCAGCAAGGGACACTACTGAGTTGGCGGTATTTCGTGCGATGTACGTCGGGTTACTTGTAGCTGATATTCGTTTTCGTGATGCTTTCTGAAAAGGTGAACGCTTGTAGCGGAATAAAATGTAGCAACAAGAAAAAATATACCTCATTTGCCCGTTTTCAAATTTCCTAAGGACCCTGAGAGGTAAGTAACAATCATTCTGCTGAAAAGTTTCCGTTACGATTCACCTGAAAATTGCATATATTTGTATATAATAGAGATTGACCTGTTTAGGAGAAGAAAATGGCTCATAGATTATATAGACAGCTATGTACTGCAGTCTGGATGGGCAAAGTTACACAAAAAAAGTGTATGGTAGGCCTAAGATATAAAGTAACATTCTGAAGAATTACAAAACTCTTAAACCTTAGCCTACATTTTAGTAAAAAATTGAAAGTTCGGAAAATAAAATGAAAACCATCTAGGGAGATAGGCAAATACCCAATATTTGTAGAAAATATTAACACCAAACTCAAATCTGGGCGTCAGTGGTCATACTCTTCCTTTTTTTCGGAAATATGCACGCAAACCTAAAGAGGACAGTTCTTAAACGTTCAACTAAGTTTTCTACGTATTTCATCTATTAGTTGGAAGCATCTCGTTCGACACAAAACAATAAGAAAGACGAAAGTCATCGTTTTGCTAACAGTTGTCCTAAAAACTAAAACACGAAAGGAAATGAAATTGTGTGTCATGTGCGTTTACATTGCAGCTACACGGTACGCTTCTCAAGCTTACTTCCGTTTCAATGGCAAAAGCTGCAGAAATATACGGAGGCATATGATTCTGCGTGAGCAGGTTACAGCTTTCATCATCTATTTTAGTTCCGCCACTACTGCTTATTTATGCATCATCCGTTTTGTCGGTTATTAGACTAATACCTTTGTATCTAAAATAAAACAGTCGTATCGTGAAAAGGATGCGAGAATAAAGTGTTATTGATACGGCATATATGACGTTAACAGGTGGCTCCCTTGCTGACCGCTTGGAGCGCTAGTGTCAACTTAGCTGTCAGGCGGTAACAGGTTTTTACACCAGTGAGGGTCGCGACTGCTATGTTAGACTGTGCTATAAACTGGTTAAAATGCTCAGCCCCCCCCCCCCCCTCTCTCTCTCTCTCTCTCTCTCTCTCTCTCTCTCTCTCTCTCTCTCTCTCTCTCTCTCCAGCATTACAAACGCTAATATAAAAGCAATTTTAGCAGCAGAAAAATGCATTATTGAACGGTCACCACGATTATAGGACCTTCACTGGCAGCGGTTTATTCCATAAAACATTGAGCAGTACGAGTATAGGCTAATTTGAAGAGGAACGAACACTAAAAATCAAGGTTCAGACAGATTCATTAAAAGATTCGTCCGGATGATGAAGTAAGTAGTTTGCAACCAATACTTCATGTACGGCACTGACGTGTCTGTACCAGATACGACTGATAGAGAAGATCCAAAGAAGAGTAGTGTGAATGCGTTACGGAGTTTATCAACCACCTACAGTATCAAACACAGATCGAGAGGCTTTTCTTTTTAATCACGGAATGGGCTATTGTCTGCTACGATGCGCGAGGCCGTTTCCCTTCGGGGGTTCGAATTCCCCTCAGGCATGCATGTTTGTGTCGTCTTCAGTATAAAGTAATTCGTAAGTAGTTTGTAAGTTCAGGGACTGATGACCCCGCAGTTAAGTCCCTTGGGCTTAACAAACATCTGAATATTTGGCTGTCAAAATTCGGAGAAAATGTATTTCTGGAAGAGACAGCCTATATTTCGCCTCAGGAAAAGACCATCAATGTTAGAGAGAGTAGAGCGCACGCGGAATCTTACCGGCATCGTTCTTCAAGCGAAACACTGGCGACTAGTCCAGAACAAGGAATTGACTATTAGTGGTATGGGGTAACCTTCACCACGCACCTTACGGTGGATTATAGAGTATGTATGTAGATGCCGAGTGGTCCGCTACATATCTGGCGGTGGCTTGCGTAGGACAGACGTAGAAGCTATCCGGCTGGAGTGGTTGCTGCACCACCACGTTGTATCCGGACCAAATATTATTAAAATTATCAGACACCACCGTCTTATTTCGGCAACGCACGTTCGTTAACTTACTCTAGTATTTTGCTTTCGTCGTTTTTCAGTAATATATGAAGAGAAATTAGGGCGCACAGTGCAAAAATGGAACCACACAGTTAGCCTCAGAGGAGTGTTTGCAATATGTAAGTTATTAGAGCGCTTCCACCTCGCTTTATTCAGCGAACTGGCCGGTCAGTTGATCTTGCGTCATTTGTATGTATCGCGAATAGCAAAGGTCGAAGCGTATTTCCTCGAGATAAAGGCAGCCGTTGCGCTAGCGTTCTACAACTTCCATCTCAGCAATGGGAACGACGTTACTAAGTATATTCGACACCGTACGCATTGAAGGTAGCTTTAATTCACTCAGTTTCATATCACTTTCATTTTATTTTCTTGAATTACACAACGGCAAGTAGTAATTTACTTAGCAACCGTAGCAACAGTATAACTTTTTTTCTTTAAATGTTGCCTACGTACGAAATGAATGCGTCTTTGAGTACTAGCAGTATATATCCAATGATTCCTCCTAACACATTCCGTTCAAAATGTTCAAATGTTTGTAAATCTATCGAACTCAACTGTATGGTTGTTAGTCCGTAGTTTACAAACTACTTACACTAAGGTAAACTAACCTAAGGACAAAGAAACACACACACACACACACACACACACACACACACACACACACACACACACAGCCATGCCCGGTTACAAAACATACAGCAACTTCCGTTATTAGTGACCGCACGTCTGTCTCAGGTAATTTCAGAGTGAATACTGCGAAGGGTAATGCGTACAATCGATATCTGCAATCGGATATGTCACAAAGAACCGCTACTCATAGTAACACAACTGCTCGTTCTCATTGGACCGACTATCTACGAAATTGCATTGCTTATGATCGCAGGTGTCCGTGTCCTACAGCATGTCAATTTTTCTCCCTTGAGGTGAAGGAAGCTTTGAGTACACCTACGGCTAAATGATGCGTTTAACTTGCAGTGTTTACCTGACGTAGTTCAAACCGGACATGCTTCTTTCATGTTTTGGATGGAGCTTTGACTTGGACCCCACGACAAGGTGAAAAGGGATTTTTTTTTATTTATTTATTTATTTCAACAGATTTCTTCTGTATCTTCTTGGTCACTATTCTGTGGAGACACGCTACTTATAAGGAGAGAAAAGCAGTATTCATAGATATGCACATGAGGAATACTAAACCAGAAACGCTAATGCACGCCGGATCAACGTAACCCGCAAACTGGTAGCATTAACTCATCTGTTGGTCTGAGAGTTACTTCCATCGTATATTGGCATACCTCAAAAAAACAAGGATACTCTTCCTCGCCCAATTGAGATACTTATGAAGACTACAGGCGGTTCTACACTGTATTAGGTGGCACTTCTAGTGGATAACAACTCCGTCGGTCGTGTATAACTTCAGACTTTAGAAGCATTACACGTTTAATTATCAACATTCACATCCTGTCGTTTCTGGACTTCCAGCAATTAATTTGAGCTAAGGCAATCGTAATGCTCATTTGGATAATCCTCTAAAAGGTTCTACAAGTAGCATGAAGGGTTTTATTTGAATAAATGGTGCCATTATCTAAGGGGTATTGTCAAACGCAGTTTGAACTGAGGCCCAGGCAAGACACTGATGCTCAGAAATAACATGCATAAATATTATGAATGTCCGTTACCGCCTTCGTCTCGTAAAGACTTGTCGCCGACGTAAATATATACGTATCACTAAGGCTCCAGAAAATCCAGAAAATTACGAGGTATATCCAGCCAATTTATCAAAATTTTATTCTTCAATATAAAGAGTATCTGGAGAACAATAAAAGAAACAAAATCGACAGTAGTCATGTGTCTTAATTTTTTCAGAAATTGCAGACTTTGTGATCCTTCTAACTACTCGAAATTTATACGAAGTGGCCTCGTGGTTTTTTTTTGTGTGTGTGTGACAGTATTACGTGATCCTTACTTTGTTATTTTCCATTAATTTCTGATAGCTATGAATGAAAAATTCGTTTGTAGAGGACAACACAAAAACTTAAAAATTTCAGCATCGAAAGAAGACCCTGATGGAACTACCATGTGAGACTGTTATGAAAACTTCATTTAAAGGCTAAAACGTTATCCCATTTTGGTTCACAAAAAAGAGAGTGTGCGGTACTTACAAGTATTGCTTTGAAAGAAGTATTAAGATTCACAACTACTTACTTTTGCGAGAGTCTACCTTCTAAAATTATTTTCTATTTTTCAAAATAAAGACTCATTGTGTGGAACATCATTTACAGCCGAAACCAAAAAGCTTCGATCCAGATATAGGTACAAACAATAGCACAAATCTTACTGAGTTCACTATTTCTGGACAATAAATTTCTTATTGGACAAAATGTTATTTCTTTTCATTCATAATGTTCCCTTCGCCATTCCAAAAATCTTACTCGGCAAAGCACTCACTCTTCATTGCCACATTTACACAATTTTATATTACTTTCAATTGATTTATAGTAGGTTTAGTGGCTGTATTTTGTCGCGAAAGTTTATACAGGGAACTTGTGGGCCCCATTACGAGAAAGTTTGGGAACCACTGTGCTATACAATCTATAGGTAGATACTGTTTCAAGGGTTCTCTTGCAGCAGAAAGAAATATGGCGACAAGGTTCTGCTTTCACGGTAACAGCAGAGCCGCGGCAGCGCCCCTCCGCAGTGCAGAGACGATATAGGAAACTCTCCCTTCTGCCCAGGGCTGCAAGCACTTATTCCTCCCCCGTCAGCAGCGATCTATCAGTCTTGAGGACATCTCCTGTCGATATTCTCCCCTCCACATCTCCACGTCTCCTTGCATTTTGTCAACAAAAGAGCAATAACTTGCTGCTGCTGCCGAGATCTTCCAAATAACTCTCTCTCCAGCCCCTCCTCCCCCCCCCCTCGCCGGAGACAGTTCGCCGACGTATCTAGAGTCTCTCCCTCCGTTCGTCACAGGCAGGAAGCCAGGAGAACCCCACGCTGAGTCTTGACTGATACAGCTTATTTCGTGGCGCAGACTACGCGCCATTACGTTCGGGCAGAAGTCTTACACCCAACGCAGTCTCCGAGAGACCAGTCAAAAGCGACGCAACACCTATCACGGCTCTTTCTGACATTTCACTGTCAAACTGCACGGGAGCCGACAATCATCTAGTAATCGCCAGAATGAAACTTCACTCTGCAGCGGAGTGTGCGCTGATATGAAACTTCCTGGCTGATTAAAATTGTGTGCCGGAACCGGGACTCGAACCTGGGACCGTTGCCTTTCGCGCGCAAGCGCTCTACCGACTGAGCTATCCCGACACGACTCACGGTGCCGCCTCACAACTTTACTTCTGCCAGTACCTCGCCTCCTACTTTCCAAACTTCACAGAAGCTCTCCTGCAAACACGCAAGACTAGCACTCCTGGAAGAAAGGATATGGTGGAGACATGGCTTAGCCACAGCCTAAGGGAAGTTTCCAGAATGAAATCTGGAATTCTGGAAACATCCCTTAGGCGGTGGCTAAGCCATGTCTCCACCATATCCTTTCTTCCAGGAGTGCTAGTCTTGTATGTTTCGCAGGAGAGCTTCTGTGAAGTTTGGAAAGTAGGAGGCTAGGTACTGGCGGAAGTGAAGTTGTGAAGCGGCTTCGTGAGTTGTGTCGGGATAGCTCAGTCGGTAGAGCGCTTGCGCGCGAAAGGCAAAGGTCCCAGGTTCGAGTCCCGGTTCCGGCACACAATTTTAATCTGCCAGGAAGTTTCATCTAGTAACTGGTCTCAGAAATAACCATTCCAAGGCTCTACAGACCACTCTAAGAACGCAAAACACGAAGGAGTTATGCGAATTGGTCACAGATTCATATTCGTACAAGTACCGACGGGAAATTATATTAAACCAAAACGTTGCTATATTATATTCCCTTATCCTAATGCGACAGATCAGTTTCGGGTTAAAGTGCCATTCTCTAGTGAGGTATTTGTCTGCTTGGTCTGACTTACAAAAGACGTCTACGACATTTGTGTACTGTCAAAATTTGTTGGAAATTTTGCTAGTTGGTATAGATATGCGATAGATGTCTTTTGTAAGTATGTATAATTAAAATTATTTAGGATAACGTACAAAAAGTACACAAAATTTTAACCGTGTAATTAAAAAAAATTGTATTTCCTAATGCAGTGATTGAAATTTAGTAGACCATAACATACAGTTTTATGTCCTGTGTAAGTTACATGTCATTGGCTATAGTGGTTCCTGAAATATAGGAAAGCCAAGGCCCTGAATTTAAAATTGGCGGGGTAGGGCATCCCAACTCAATTCCAGCTATTTAGCGACTCTAAATTCTTAAAATTTCACGGCAATAAAAATAGCCATTTTACTGAAGTGTGACTTAAATATCACTCTGTTTCCCATACAACATTCAAGTTGCCCTTGCCCCCCCCCCCTCAAACTTCTTAAACGTAGCATGGAGAATGCACACTGTACAAGGAAATTTATGAAGTGGAACTCGGCATTTTTCACCACATTTTATTATGATGCTTTCTGCCTGTGCAGTACAAATTTTGAATAAAATTCTTCAATATCAGTCTCCAGATCGCTTTTATTTTCTATAACATGACCGGTTTCGGGACAGCTTCCCATCTTCACATCTGTTAAATGTTACAACTGAATGTAAGCTACTATTTACAAAGTATGATATCTAAAAAGTTAATGGAAAAATATTAAAAACATACCAAATTTATGAAGTTACAGAGTAACCTGTCCTGTGATGAACGAATGTTCACAGTCGTTACTAAAACATAGTAGCTTCCTGAGGCTTTATATAATTTACTTAAAATCATCTGATTGGTGGGGATCATTTTCGTTAAAATTATTGACTTACATATAAAAATCAATTCTGAAGTCAATTCCATTAACTTTTTAGATATCATACTTCGTAAATAGTAGCTTACATTCAGTTGCAAAATTTGTTTAACAGATGTGAAGATGGGCAGCTGTCTCCGAAACCGGTTATGTTTTAGAAAATAAAAGCGACCTGGAGACTGATATTCAAGAATTTTATTCATATGACGATCGCAGAAACTCCCTCGAGACCCGTAAGTCTTGCTTTGATATACAAATTTTGAAGTTTGAGGACTATACAATATTAGCTCGCTTTCTTGTCGTCCTGTTCGTTCGTTACCTATCAGGAACGCTACACAAGTCGTCTGTCGCCTAGGCCGCTATCCATGACGAACATTATGCGAGTGGCATCGGAATGCTTGTCACGGACACGAATCCCGCACTACACTTGAGAACTAACACAATAGGCAACGATCTAACGGAAGACAGAAATAATCACGAAATGGCCAGTATTTTCTTTGAGAGAGAAACTGATGTACCATGCAGAGGTATTTGGAATAGGTAGACCAGTAACCACAAATAGCTGTAATTACTGACGTCGTGGTCGTCGCCGTTGTTGCTGTTACCACCAATAATGACGACAAATTACTTACCATCGTTTTCTGCTACATTCGTTACAACCACGGGAAAAACTTGTGCTCTGTCAGATGTTCCAGACCACGGACTTTAAGACGCGCACATGCACGTTAAATTCATTACAGCCAGCTCCCTGCGTGCATGCCAGCCATAAAACGACTCGGCAGCGGTGCAGGGCAGATGGGAACCGCTCTGGAAGAATTTACGATCCTTTTTTTTTTTTTTTTTTTTTTTTTTTTTTTTTTTTTTGTGGTTTTAGGGCGCACAACTTCTATGGTCATTAGCGCCCAGCCAGGAACATAGATTCGCTATGATCTAAAAAAATGTAGACTGTCAGAACATCAACAAGAGGCTAAAAAAGAAAGATAAAAGACAATTAAAAGAGTTAAATATCCTTGGATAATTTGGCCAAGTTGATAAAACGCAAAACTCGAGCAGCTGCTCGTGTGTCATCAGCTAAAATTTCCTCCAGAGTAGACGGAAAGTGAAGGGCTACACGGAGATGATTAAAATTAACACAAGTCAGTAAAACATGTCGCACTGTCAGCAGTTCACCGCAGGAGCATAGCGGTGCAGGTTCGGCGGATAGCAAGTGACGGTGGCTGAAACGGCAATGGCCGATCCGCAACCGAGCCAGGATGACCTCCTCCCGCCGAGAGGGGCGTGAGGATGTCCTCCAAGCGGTCGGGATCGGTTTGACAGTTCGCAATTTATTGTTGTACAGTGAAAGCCACACACTGTGCCATTGCGACACGATACTCCGGCGAAGAGCCCGTTGAACATCGTCCGATGGGACGCAAAAGGTAGCCATGCGAGGCAAAAGAGCTGCTGCCTTGGCTGCTGTGTCGGCGGCCTCATTCCCGGGCACACCCACATGGCCAGGGACCCACAGGAAAGAAACGTGACAGCTGTCATCCGCCAGCAACTGGAGGGAGCGTTGGATCCGATACACGAGAGGATGGTTCGAGAAAGGGTCCTTAAGACTCTGCAGGGCACTAAGGGAGTCAGAACATATGGCATAGAAAGGGTGGCGGTGGCGGCAGGTATACAAAACGGCCTGGTGGAGGGCGAAAAGCTCAGCCGTGAAGTTTGAGCACCGGTCAGGGAGCTTGTATTGGAAACGGTTGTCCCCGACGACGAAGGCAGATCCGACACCGGCAGTGCTCTTGGAACCATCAGTGTAAATAAATACGGCATTATCGAACCGCGAACGGAGTTCGACAAGCCTCGAGCGGTATACCAAATCCGGAGTGCTCTCCTTGGGGAGCGAACTAAGTTCGAGGTGTGTGTGAACCTGGGCCTGATGCCACGGTGGCAATGGGCTTTCGCTCAACCGAAGGGTGGAAGGAAGGGTAAAATCGAGCCGCTGTAGCAGGCGGCGAAACCGAACTCCCGGTGGAAGCAAGGCAATCGCAGACAACTGATATTGGCGATCGAGTGAGTCGTCAAAAAATAATCTGTAAGATGGATGGTTGGGCATCGACCGTAGGCGGCATGCGTACCGACACAAGAGTATGTCTCGTCTATTGGTCAAGGGTAATACAGCAGCCTCGGCATACAGACTTTCAACAGGGCTGGTATAAAATGCACCGGTCGCCAGACGTAATCCACGATGGTGGATAGAGTTGAGACGGCGGAGAATCGACGGCCGTGCTGAAGAGTATACAAGGCTTCCATAGTCGAGCTTCGACTGAACAATGGCCTGGTAAATGTGAAGCAGGACGGTGCGATCCGCTCCCCATGACGTGCCACTGAGGACACGAAGAACGTTAAGGGATCGGGCACAACGGGCAGCCAGGTAGGACACATGTGTGGACCAGCAAAGTTTCCGATCCAACATGAGTCCCAAGAATTTTGTAGTCTCCACGAAAGGGAGAGCAACAGGGCCGAGACGTAGAGAAGGTGGAAGAAATTCCTTGTATCTCCAGAAATTGATACACACAGTTTTCTCAGTGGAGAATCGGAAGCCGTTTGCGATGCTCCAGGAATAGAGACGGTCAAGACAGCGTTGGAGAGAACGCTCCAAGAGACACGTCCGCTGGGCGCTACAATAAATTGCGAAATCGTCAACAAAAAGAGATCCGGAGACGTCGGCTGAAAGGCAATCTACGATCGGATTGATTGCAATGGCAAAGAGCGCCACACTCAAGACGGAGCCCTGTGGTACCCCATTCTCCTGGCAAAAGGTATCTGACAAAACAGAGCCCACCCGTACCCGGAACTTGCGATCCGCCAAAAACGCTTGAATGAAAAGAGGAAGGCGGCCCCGAAGGCCCCATGTGTGCAATGTGCGGAGAATGCCCGCTCTCCAACAGGTATCGTATGCCTTCTCCAAGTCGAAGAACACTGCTACTGTTTGACGCTTCTTTAGAAAGTTGTTCATAATGAAGGTCGACAACGTAACGAGGTGGTCAGCAGCAGAGCGGTGTCGACGAAAACCGCATTGGTTATTAGTCAGGAGGCGGCGAGATTCGAGGAGCCAGACCAACCGAGCGTTAACCATGCGTTCCATCACCTTACAGACGCAGCTCGTCAGAGAAATGGGGCGATAACTGGAAGGAAGGTGTTTGTCCTTCCCTGGTTTGGGGATGGGGACAACAATGGCTTCACGCCATCTTGTGGGAACATGACCTTCAGTCCATATGCGATTGTAGGTACTAAGAAGAAAGCACTTGCCCGCAGGAGAGAGGTTCTTCAGCATCTCAATATGAATGGAATCGGGCCCGGGAGCAGAAGACCGGGACAGGGCGAGAGCACGATCTAGCTCCTGCATGGTGAAGGCGACGTTATAATTTTCACGATTAAAAGAGCGGAAAGAAGGCGGCCGTGCCTCCTCTACCTGTTTGCGAGGGAGAAAGGCAGGGTGGTAATGGGCAGAGCTCGAAACCTCCGCAAAGAAACGACCCAATGCGTTTGAAACATCAGCTGGGTCCACGAGGACTGCGTTCTCCACGGTCAGGCCAGGAATCGTGGAGTGGACCTTGATGCCGGACAAACGGCGTAGACCACCCCAGACAACCGTGGAGGGAGTAAAACGGTTAAAAGAACTAGTAAAAGCAGTCCAGCAAGCTTTCTTGCTGTCGTTCATGATACGACGGCACTGCGCTCTCATACGTTTGTAATTGATGCAATTCTCCAAAGTTGGGTGGCGGCGGAAGGTGCGTAAAGCACGGCGCCGGGCTCGAAGCGCGTCGCGGCATGCTGCAGTCCACCAAGGGACCTGGACACGACGTGGAGAAGAGGATGTACGGGGTATGGAACGTTCAGCAGCAGTGAGAATAACCTCTGTGAGGTATTCGACCTGACTGTCATAGTTGGGAAAATTCTGATTGTGAAAAACAGCCATGGAAGAATAAAGCCCCCAGTCGGCTTTAGAAATGTTCCAACTGGTGGGACGTGGAGATGGGGAATGATGCAGGAAGTGGATGATACAAGGGAAATGGTCACTCGAGTACGTGTCAGAAAGTGCATACCACTCAAACCGACCGGCAAGCTGAGGAGTGCATATTGTGAGGTCTATATGGGAATAAGTGTGTGTTGTGTCAGAAAGGAAGGTCGGTGCACCGGTGTTGAGGCAGACAAGATCGAGGTGGTGGAGAAGGTCCACCAAAAGGGAGCCTCTCGGACAAGGTGCCGGAGAGCCCCATAGGGGGTGGTGGGCATTAAAGTCGCCTACCAACACGAAAGGTGAAGGGAGCTGGTCAACAAGGTTTAGCACATCTGCCCTTGTAAGGGCAGATGAGGATGGCGAATATATATTACAGAGGGAGAAGGTAAATGTGGATAAGGTGATGCGGACGGCAACTGCCTGTAGGTGAGTGTGCAAGGAAATGGGATGGAAATAGACGTCGTCTCGAAGGAGCATCAGAACCCCTCCATGGGCTGGGACACCTTCCACGGGTGGCAGGTCGAACCGCACAGAGGTGTAGTGTGGAAAGTCTGCACGATCACGTGGACGCAACTTAGTTTCTTGAAGACAGACGATAAGCGGCCAGTGCAACCGAAGGAGTAGTTTTAACTCCTCCCGATTAGAACGAATGCCGCGAATGTTCCATTGAAGGAGCGCCATGATTAAAATGAGAGAAAAAATAAAGATAAAAACCAAGTAGCGAGCGGGGTCACCTCGACGGCCGCTGAGGACCGGATTTCGAGGGAGCACTGCTATCGCTGTCTGGGGGCAAAGGGTCATGTTCCATTGGTTCGACTGACGCGCCTGCCACCCCCCTGAGTTGATCAGGAGGGGCAGTTTCCACCGCCGGTAAAGGGACGGGTGCCCGGCAAACGGAGCGTCCCGGTGAAACAGAAGACGGCCGAGGCCGGCAACTGTTGGACGGCGCGACAGATGGGTCACGCCTCGGCGGGGAAGGAGAGGAACTCTTTTTCTTGTCAGCTCTTCTGGAAGAGTGACGGCGGGAAGAGGCAGTTGACGGTTGGGAAGCCTGAGAACGCAGAAAATCCTCACGGACGGGTTCCTTTTTCAAGGTCCGAGCATCTTGTTTAGGTGCCCGCGGTTTACTAGAGTTTGACGAAGACTGTACCCTAGAAGCAGCAGGAGGAAGCGGGGACGTGGAACGGGCAATCTTCGGGCTGGCGGATCGCACAACAGTGTCAGCGAAAGTGAAGTCACATGTTTGTGTACTGGAATCCTTGGTAGGTCGAGTTGAGGTGAGTACCTTACTGTATGTACCCGCTGGGAGGACAGTGGGCTTTCGACTCGCCAACAACTTACGAGCGGCAGATGTTGATATCTTCTCCGTAACCCGAATTTGCTGGATTACCTTCTCATCCTTGTATACAGGACAGTCGCGAGAGGAAGCCGCATGGTCACCGTTGCAGTTTAGGCAGTGAGGGGACGGAGGTGGGCAATCCCCCTCATGGGCGTCCCTACCACAAGTGACACACTTTGCTGCATTTGGGCAATGTTCACGGGTATGATTGTACCTGTGGCATTGAAAACAGCGCGTTGGGTTAGGCACATAAGGTCGGACAGAGATGACTTCATACCCTGCTTTGACCTTCGACGGGAGGTCAACTCTGTCGAACGTCAAAAACACAGTACGAGTCGGTGTCAATTGGTTATCGACCTTTTTCATCACCCTGTGGACGGCTGTCACACCCTGATCGGACATATACGATTGGATGTCTTCATCAGACAGCCCGTCAAGGGATCTCGTAAAAACTACCCCCCTTGACGAGTTTAGTGTGCGGTGTGCTTCTACCTTAACGGGAAACGTGTGCAACAACGTAGTACGTATAAGTTTTTGGGCTTGGAAGGCACTTTCCACTTCCAGCAACAATGTGCCATTGCGCTGACGTGAACAGGTTTTAACAGGGCCAGCAATTGCATCTACACCTTTCTGTATAACGAAAGGATTGACAGAATTGAAATCCTTTCCGTCGGTGCGAGAGACAACCAGAAATTTAGGTACATTAGGCAGAGTCTTTTTAGGCTGAGGCGAGTCTAACTTACGTTTATGGGTCAACGTCACGAAAGAAGATAAGGAAGTCATCGCGGAAGTGTCCCCCGTGATTACCGGCGTCTCCGATGGCGCGCTCCTTCCTAGTGGGGGCCCTCTCCGAGGGCTTACCCGCCTTAGGTGATTGTTCACACCTCAGGTCACACCTCCCGAGAACTGACGGAGGGACCAATCGGCACGTTCGGAAGGTACCAGCTCAGGTAATCACCCCTCCCTGGGCCTGGCCTTTACCAGGGGGTACGTACGTGCCCTACTTGTCTACCCGGGGCGGGGAATTACGCGTTACCCCGTCACCTGCTACGCATGATAATGCGTGGGTCGGCCTTCAGACACGCACAGGGAGGAAAGAAGAAGAATAGAGGAAGTGAAGAGAAAGAAGGAAAGGTGTCTCAAACGCCGAGGCGGAGACTAATGAGAAGAAGAAGGCGAGGAGAGGACAAGGAGAGAGAGACAGAAACAAAGGGTAAGAAAGGAAGGAACCAAGGAATAAGAGAAACGACAACAAGAAAACACCTGAACTCGTGAAATACGCCCGTCTCCGGGCGAAGGCATAAACCGGGAGGGAAAGTGAAGCAGCCTGGGGCAGAAGAAAGGCTGCTCCGGCTCGGGGCCCCGTGCGCGCCACACACGTACCCACAAAAGAACTGTGGGCCCCCTGGGGGGAATTTACGATCCGTCGTTTACTGATGGAGAAATAGTCAGATGTCTAATTTGTTTGAGTAGGGCAATAACTGGAAAAGTTTAAGTACGTTGTCTGGTGTGATGTCGTTAACGTCAGCGACTCGGCCGAAGTTTAGTGGATGTAGCGGCGTTTTACCCCAGCAGTGAAGTCGCCGACGTCCGCTTTGGCACGCGGTCTGCCTGACGACACGGAGCGCCGGGGCCACTCACAGTCCTACAGGGGATGGTACTTACGTTGCTCACAGACTTTTGGCCCGCTTTAGGTTACTGACACTAAAAATGGGCCGTTTGCGATGGCCTTTCGACAGCTGAGAACGCAATTACAGATAATGCCTAATCTGTTTTATATCAGTCGATAACTGAATAAACGCATTTGTAGTAGTGAAAATTCTCTGCAACTTTGCTCCTAATATTTTTTCCACTCCTCGCACCATGTAAATGATATCTGCAAAAATAACGGAGATTTAACTCTCTCTCTCTCTCTCTCTCTCTCTCTCTCTCTCTCTCTCTCTCTCTCTCTCTCTCTCTCTCTCTCTCTCTGTGTGTGTGTGTGTGTGTGTGTGTGTGTGTGTGTGTGTATGCGCGCGCGCGCGCGCGCGCGCGTGTGTGTGCGTGTGTGCAAAGTGTTCCTACTTTTCAGGCCGCACAATTCAACCAACGAGCATCATACTTCCTGGCAGATTGAAATTGTGTGCTGGAACCGGGACTAGAACCTGGGACCTTTGCCTTTCGCGGGCAAGCGCTCTACCGACTAAGCTATCCCGACACGACTCACGATGCCGCCTAACAACTTTTCTTCCGCCAATACCTCGCCCCCTACTTTCCAAATCAGCGCACACTCCGCTGCAGAGTGGAAGTTTAATTCTGGAAACATCCCTTAGGCTGTCGCTAAGCCATGTCTCCACAATACCCTTTCTTCCAGGAGTGCTAGTCTTGCATGTTTCGCAGGAGAGCATCTGTGAAGTTTGGAAAGTAGGAGGTGAGGTACTGGCGGAAGTAAAGTTGTGAGGCGGCATCGTGAGTCGTGTCGGGATAGCTCAGTCGGTAGAGCGCTTGCCCGCAAAAGGCAAAGATCCGAGGTTTGAGTACCGGTTCCATCACACAATTTTAATGTGCCAGAACTTTCATATCAGTGCTCACTGCGCTGCACAGTGAAAGTTTGTGGTAAAGAGCATCAAATTTTACAAATGTATTTGTTGGCCGTCAGCGACGAGAACTTTCCTATGGCGGCAAATTCGAATGCCTCTAGAGGACAGCGATATGCCCTTTTACCTAATGGCAGAAGATGAGTATTTCTGGCCATGCTATGCTTAACAATACCAGCTGGGAAAAAATATCTTTGTATAGCTAACAAATTTACTTCAGAATAGCATCGTCTAGCGAGGGTTACAAATTGGACGTTTCTATTTATCATATCCTTACCAGACGCAAATTTACGAAGAGTTTTATTTTTTTTTTTTACTTTTAACCGATAACGTGGAAACGCTGAATTGTTGGGCCGCACTGACACTGACTTTGGGGCGAGGGTTGGACCCTCCCGTTCCACAGGACACAGTTGTACTGCAATGAAAACGCGGTCTTCCTTTGTGGAGGCCCCGTGTAAGGTGGGAGCGACGTAATAAATGGCGGCCCTGGAAACAAAAGGGGAGGCGGGCTGTTGCGCTGGGCCGCGGCAGCGGTCGCGGTCCCCCACGGATCGATGTCGGGCCCCGCGCGCTCACGCAAACACCGCTCAGCTGGCGGGCACACACAAAGGAGCGCCCAGCCGCCCCCACAACTGCGTGCTACGGCGCCCGTGCTGCGGCTAGCTCAGCAGGACCGTAAACACCACAGGACATGCCACGGTTACACGTGCTCAACGACTGGCTTATCAGCATTGTTGTTCTGTTTTTCAGTCCGCAGACTGGTCTGATGCATCTCTCCACGCTACCCTGGCCTGGCCTGTGCCAGCCTCTTCATACGAGGCTAAGTCAATTATTATCCGCAATGTAGTTATATTTTTGTTTATGTTGGTAGTACTGTCGTTTTACATCGGTGACGCACGCTTTGTTTATTTGTTGTTATATCTTTGCAATTTTCAAGCTGCTACGTTAGTTTCGTTGTCGCTGTCGTGCTGTTAATGATGGCTGCTCCGCTGTCTATTTGCACCAAAGAAGAGCAACGTTCAGTGATACGTTTTTTGTGGGCGGAAGGTGTATCAGTGGCCGAAATTCATAGACTTTTAGTACAGTACGGGAGCAGTGCTTTGCCACAACGAAGTGTGTACAAGTGGATTGAAAAATTCCGAAATGGTCGCGCGAGTGTTAAACACGATGAAGCTGCCGGACAACTTTTCACCGCCACAAATGAAGAAACCATTGAGCGATCACGTGAAATGATTCTCTTAGACGATTAACTATTGATAAAGTGGCTCATCGTCTTCAAATTAGTCATGGTTCTGCCTACGAAATTATTCACAACAGACTTGGGTTTCGTAAAGTTTGTGCAAGATGGGTCCCAAAACAACTCGCAGTTGCAGAAGCAAATGCGCCTCGACATCTGCAAAAAAATTTGGATCGCTATGGTAACGAAGGGGACAACTTCTTAGACAGAATCATTACTGGTGACGAAACATGGATCAATCATTACGAACCGGAGAGTAAACGGCTGAGTATGGAATGGAAACATCCAAATTCGCCGTGCAAGAAAAAGTTCAAGACCCAACCGTCCGCAGGAAAACTGATGCTTATGATTTTTTGGGATGCACGAGGTCCTGTACTGGAACATTATAGTGAAAGGGGCACAACAATAAACAGTGTACGTTACAGTGAGATGCTTACTGACAGGCTAAAGCCTGCAATTCGAAGCAAACGCCGAGGATTGCTGTCAAAAGGTGTTGTGTTGTTGCACGACAATGCCCGTCCGCATACTGCTGTCCACACTGCTGAAACGTCCAGAAACTCAAATTCGAAGTACTGGATCATCCTTCATATAGTCCCGATCTTGCTCCTTCTATCACTAGTTTGGTCCACTCAAACAGGCATTAAGGGACCCGTCGATTTGACTCGGACGAAGCAGTGAAGGAAGCGGTGCATTCCTGGCTAGCACCTCAACCGAAAACCTTCTTTTATGAGGGCATAAGGAAGCTTGTAGAGCGATGGACGAAGTGCATTGAAAAGCAAGGAGACTATATCGAAAAATGTTCTTTTAAGTTTCGTATTTTATTACAATAAAATTTTATAACTACTTCACGGATAATAATTGACTTACCCTCCTATTTGAACAACAGCAACCTACATCCTTCTGAATCTGCTTACTGTATTCGCCCCTCTGTCTCCCTCTACGATTTTTAGCCCACACACTTCTACTGATAAGTTGACGTGATCTAAGAATGTGTTCACACAATCTAGCCTTTCTCTTAGTCAGGATATGCCACAAACTCCTTTTCTCCCCGATTCGATTAAGCACCTAATCATTAGTTATGTGATCTACCCATCCAATTTTCATCATTCGTCTGTAGCACCACATTTCAAAAGATTCTGTCATCATTCTATCTCAACTCCTTATCGACCACGTTTCACTCCCATACAATGATCCACTCCAGACAAATGCTTTCAGAAAGGACTTCCTCACATTTAAACTAATATTGGATGTCAACAAATTTCGCTTCCTCAGAAACGCTTTACTTCCCATAACCTTTCTGCATTCTTTACTTCGGCCATCAGAAATTATCTAGCTTCCCAAGTAACAAAACTCATCTACATTTTACTCTTGTTAATGTTCATCTCATACCCTCCTTTCAATATACTGTCCATTCCACTGAATTGCTCTTACAGGTCCTTTGCTACCGTCGGCAAACTGCAAAGATTTCATTTATTCCATCTGAACTTAAATTCCTTCTCCGAATTTCTCCTTGCTTTTCTTCACAGCTTGAATAACATTGGGGAAAGGCTACAACCCTATGTTACTCCCTTCCTGACCAGGGCCCTTCAAATCTAAGAACAGCTGCTTGTTTGAAACGCATTGATCTACAACTGTCCACATCAGTCTGTTCGTTTATCTGTTGTGTTTATTAAAGTTACGTAAACGTTTGAAACTTTGCAACCCTAATACATTATTATTCTTATCTTTTCATTGGCTCGGCCAACTACGGAGCGCAACAATTTTACTATCATTATTTAAGTTGTTGTTGTTTCTTCTTTTTCGTTTCAGGTAGACGTTGTTCTTAAATTCACTAAGACAATGTTCATCGAGCATTCAGCACCAGTTTTGTTGCTCTTTTGGTTGCAGACCTATTTCCTCTAGCCCTCTCATAGCATTTATCAGGGCAGAACCGTATTTAGTACCTAAACGGAGATAATGAAGATGTTTATTAACACATTAAAGGAATATTTCATGTTTGATGTCTTGATGGTGGGTTAAGAAAGGGATGACGTTGTCATTAATTTGTAGTAGGAACCATCGCAGTATTCTCCTTGAATGATTGAATGATTTTGGATTGGGTGGGAGGGGGGTCCAAATCAGTATATCGAAACACTGGGTAGCATGTGGTGGTATACAAAACAATGCTCTTTTGTCCCATGGTTAACACTTGGGCAGTTTTTGATCATCGAGATACTGAAGCTGTAGACCGTACCCATAACATAATTCTCTTGGTTTCCTATCGCTGTACGTCAATGGCATACGACAGCCGTTCAAGGAATGCCAATTGTATTGAAGTATGATTGCCACCATCGGTAACAACATTTTGAAAACGGTTTCAGTGGTTGCATTTTTTCTCCCTTTTTTTTTCCTTCTATTCTTCTTGTCGGGAGACGAGAGATTTGTTAGGCTGCAAAACCAAGCAGGTTTATTTTATTTTACATCCTTTATGTTGAACCTGTATTTTAAGTAACAAAGCAAAACACAAAATGCCAATATACTTGGTCAAATGAAACTTGTGCAATGCTCTTCTTTGTTGCGATCGATTAGGTAATAGCTATGGATTTGTAAAAGCTTAGAATTCGGTTCCATTGTATTATAAAATATATGTCTTACCACTGGAGTGTGAACAAGGTGCTGTCAACCACTCACCTGCAACAGAAAGAGACAAATGACAATGTACTCCTCTTAAATGGTCTATTCAAATGTTTGTAAAGAAATGGGATTTAACTGCAATGGTTATCAGTCCCTAAACTTACGAACTACTTCAACTTATCCTAAGAACAAAACACACACACACACACACACACACACACACACACACACACACACACACACACACGAAGGAGGACTCCAACCACCGACGGCGAACGACCGCGCGCACCGCCGCAAGGCACCTTAGCGCACTCGGCTATTCCGCCGCGACAAAGACTCTCCCCCCCTCCCCCCCCCCCCCCACACACACACACACATTATATGGGGGGTGTATCTTAATAGAGCAAACTTATACAGATTAAGGATACGGTCATGCAAACAAGAAACATTCGCTACGAGCCATTTGGAAGACTGCTGCAATCGCGTGGTTTACAAGCCGTTACTGACTCCTGTAAAAAATGTCCTGTTTCGTAAAACTTGTATTACAGCGTCACTTTTTGAGTAAATGTCCATTTAACTGAACTCTAATTTCATTCCGTTGGGAACATGGTGTAAAAGTAACAGGAAACCGGCATATGTTTGCTGCTGGTTAAGGCAAACTGTAGCGCGCCACAGTGGTATAACACAGTTAAGTGGAACACATGGACCGAGTTGTCAAAATTGTTTTTACGGTCCCCACTAAAAACAAGACCACGGCACGAAATATTAACTGCAGAGAATACACACTATGGTGGATAGGCTATTTACGTATGTTAAAAACATAGTTCGAAATATTATTGTTATGTCTTAATTTGAGTCCTGATATGTAACCAAAGATTTCACGCGAAGATTTAGGGAATCAAACGTGATGCAAAACTCGTTCCTCAGACACTAACAGACGTACAGAGAGAGAGGAAATACGAACATTGCTGCTAAAATACTGGCTACAGTTAGACGTGATCTCACTTTCTGTCGTAGATTATGGTTGGGATGGATGTTTGTCCTACCACTATTATCCTCATATGAAGCGTCAAATTGATGAATGTCGGAGTATTGAATTAGCAGTCTCGAAAAAAAAGCATTCACATTCTTTAACAGCAAAGATGTGGTTCTCCATATTCGCATGTACGCCCCGATATTCTGTTATGGCCATCCCACATCTTCTTATACGCCGGACTTCTAGCCTTGCTATTTTTCTTTCTTTTTTTTTTTTTTCCTACGAGTGGAAAGACAACTAACTGACTCATCACAACATTAAAACATCGCAGACATCCAACGGATTGTAACAAATGAGCTTCTAAACACTGAAATTGTGTATAGCTAGCCGAAGGGACTACGTAGGTCGTAGGAGCATTCGTTGATAAGCACAATTTTCTCTTCTTTAAAAAACGTGCCATGGAAAGTATCTAGCAAAAATAGTATTACCAATCTATCGTAACTGTATTACACCTGCTAATTGCAGTGTGCGAGCTGAGTGGAAGCATTATAAAGAAGCTTTCTACTACGATTTCCACATTTCAGACAGACATGTCGAGTAATTATTATCCAATATATTACGTACGATCATATCTATGTTCCACCCTAGAAGAGAAGTATTTTCTCTCCGCCTATAAATTCTCTCCCAACACCCATCTGTGTATCTTTCCCTTCATCACAAGACTCCTCGATTTCTCTCTACTTTCATTCTCTCCGTACCGTCTTTCCCCCGTAATAATAGCTCTTTTTTCGTCTTTCCCTCTCTTCTGATAAGTTTTACATGTATTTTATTATCTCCATTTTCTTTCATACCTTCACTGGTTCCGTCAGTTTATTGTTACGATCAGTTTAGCTTAAATTTGAACCAGGGCGCCATAAGGCTTCTCTGTATATAATGAGATCGCGTCGATATTTATCGAGATTTTACCAAAGGATTTGGTAACGCTAACAGTACAGACTAATAGGTAGTCCATAGTAAAAGGACAATCAGCTCACGAACTAGGACACATTTTTTACAAAGTTTCAACATATAAATCTTGCCAGCCTGAGTCCAAACTGATGGAAAATTTTCCCAACTGTTCTGAAAGTATTATTTTTATGAAACATATGCGAAGGATATCATAAAGCCAATACTGGAGTATACAAATACACCTTTAGCAGAAGTGATACGGATACCGTCTCACTGGCATAAAACAAATCGTCAGAAAAAAGTAGTTCCTCTAATTGGAGAAAGTAATAACATTTTCATAGTCATTCAAGGGACGTCTTTACCTTTCAATCCCTCATAGGAACATACACGCTACTGTTTGCGGTTACAAACCCTTTCTCATGATGGACACAACGCAATAGCTGTTTACACTGTGTTGCTCGCTGACTCAGTAGCATGCTGGTCAAAACAAATAGGGGGATCAGTTGAGATATGTAGGTTCTGAATTATCATCATCGACAGAATGAACTAAAATGGCTCAACGTCTTTCTGTCGCTTCTACGAAATGAACATTACGGCAAAAGAAGATAGTGCTAATAACAGAAAGCTGCTGCAGAGGGGATTAGTGTTGACTTCCGTTTACTCTAACAAACGATTTACACAAGCAGTTGAGTTCATATAGTGTAGTGAGCAGGTAATTCAATGCAACAACAACGCGGCACGGAGAACCATAGAAAGGTTGGAAGCGGGAGACACAGAGGGAGGTGCTGCAGCTACTGGAGTTTCCAAACTGTAATTTCCAGAACCTGGACGCGATTTAAGATAACAGGAACCGTTTAAAGAAAGCAAGACCAACGCGGTCCATGGGTACCATCAGCAAGAGATGACCGTTATCTCCGTTTAATAGCCCGTCGAGACAGGATGATGAATGCAACTCAGCTGCAACGCATCCTCAAGACAGCAACAGGACGGGCAATTTGAACAGAATCAGCCTGAAATCGTCTTCGGAAATGTGGCTCCTACGCACGGAGGCCTATGGTGTGTGTCCCATTAAATCCACGACACCGTTTAGCCCGCATAAATTGAGCGGAGGAACATCAGGATTGGCGTCGTAAAGAATGGCGCCGGGTTCTGTTCACAGAGGAGTCAAGATTTCGTGTTCAGCCGGACAATCGTCGTTTCCTCATCTGGAGAGACCGTGGAATTCTGAACAATTCTGGTTATGTACATATGATGGTGGTGGACGAATGCTGTGGGCAGGAGTCAGAATCGGCGGACGTACAGACCTCTTATGTCGTCCAGAATGGCGCTTTGACCGCTGTGAGGTAGAGAGACAAGATTCTTCGACCTTTTGTGGTATCCTACACTTGTGCCATAGGAGATGGGTTCCTTCTGATGGACGATAACGCGCGTCCCCCACAGAGCTGCACTGGTAGAGAACATTCTTGAAGCTGAGGGAACTTAACGCACTGTGTCCAACTTGTTCACCGGACTTAAACCGTGGTTGAACGTGTCTGGGATGTACTTGCCAGACGTGTTAAGTTAGAGCAGCAGCTCCCGCAAAGCTCGATATTGCACTGATGGAAGAGGCCAAATATCCTTCAAGAGCTGAAGGATGACCTCATACTGTTCATGCTACTGCACTGGACAACCTAGGTGATCACAGACCATATTACATGGCAACGACAGTAACTTTTTCACTATTATGGGACTCCCATTGTGACTCGTTCTTAAAATCTCAAGTGAAGAGTTCAACAGCAAAATATCGTACTGTAACACACACAAATTACTACTGTAATCAATACCTGAACAAAATACATTACCATCTGTATATTGTGTATGATATCTCACTTGATCCCCTAATTGTTCGGAGCAGCGTAGTTGTGCCTTATGTCCATTGTGTAGTAGCGAGTGGCTATAACCCAGAACCTTGTGGAGTCTCTCAGAATATGGTCACGGCCCATTGGACGTAGTAGATGCCGTGATACGAGATGCCGTGCACTTTTTGGAAATATGGTCTATCTTGTCTTAAATCGACATGGCGTTGGATGAGTTGATACCCCCTTGTTTTTATATGCCAACTCTGGTTTTGAAATGAAAGAGTCACTTAAAAAGAGAAGAAAAAAATTAGAATGAGCAGTAAAGGAAAACATAGCGTGTTTATGGCCCCTTTAATTCTTTTTCTGAAATTTCGTTCCTAAAAGTTTTTACATATAAAAATAAATAAAAATAAAATTAACAAATACAAATAATTTAAGAATTTTAACCACGTGTTGGAGTATTTTGGTGGCGGGAAGGGGGAGGAATCGTGGTCAGGCCTCGTGATTCTTTGTCTTCACCAACCTGAAGTTGATGCTTCCTCTCCTGCTTTCTGAGTTCTTGTTTCCGTAGTCCTAGATCGTAGGAGGAAAAAGTAGTAAAGTTCCAACTACAAATCCACAGCTCAGGTTCGACGCCGGTCAATCCTAGAACTTTTATCTCCCGCTAATTGCTTCTTTTACATGTTGTAACTTTCTTAACGTGAAAAATGCCCAGTTGCAGCAGGGATCGCAATCCATGTTTAACTGTAAGGTCCTCCCATAACAGTTACGGGCTAGATAAGGAACGTAAAGGAGGTAGTACGATTTTGGATAGAAATTAATATGTCCAAGTTCAGTTAATTATTATAGCAGCCTGGATTTAAATTTACTTGTTTTAGCCTTTTTGATAAACGAACTCAAACACTCCACCGTTAGCTGTGGTCATGAGCAACATGGAGTCTAACGTTTTCTCCAAATACGAAGTGTGATTGTAGCATATGCCACTCGCTGGAACACATATTGTTGGCGATGTCAACATTAATTTCTAGTGGCAAGTAATTGCCCGTCGGAGGAACTCCCGACTTCGAGTTTCCACACGGCTTCCTCGCTACTCCGCGCTTATTTCCCACTTGGTATATCCATTCTTTGGTATCTGCTAGTAATCTAAGTGATAAATTATATACTGCAAGTACGAACTACCTACCCTGAACAAGGCTGCAACGACAGTGATGCAATCACAGTCAAAATTTTCAGTGTGAACAGTTTCTATAAACTAATATCCATAGCAGTTTGGTACAATAGGTTTACAAACATTTGAACAGTTTTTAAAAACAGTTTCACAAATATTTAAAATAATCTCATTACGAACAGGAAAAAAAAATTTAACAATTACTGTCTCTGTACAGTGTACATGTGTATTGCTGTTGCAGGGTTATGTTATCTCCATCTCCACATTATGAATCGAGGTATTTTATAACTTCAAACATTATTTTGTTGATTGCACTGTTATAGTGATACTGATAATCTTCACCACAGCACTAATGACCATTCACTGCTGAAACATAATCGGGGTATATTATTCTTGTTTGGCAACACATAACTACAGTATTTTATATGACAAATTTGAGTGCATCAAAAAACAATACATATTATACCGGTCACCAGATGTTGGGCTAAGTTCGAAACACGTTGTGTTTTTACAATAAATAATCTATCATCATCTAAGTGATTATTCAAGCAACCTCTAAGCAATTTTAGAAACGTTTAAATAAGTTTTGGGAATGAAAGGGTTAACAACAATTCTGCCTTATAACACAAGTGATTTTTATTACTACTAATTCAACGCATCGAATTTTACGATGAGTGCAGAGTTATTTTAAAAATAAATTAACGACAGATGATGCAGGAAATCAAGACGTACCATAAAGGTCTCATCTTAACACGTTCGTTGCCGTTCACGCTCTGACGCGTGTAAACGTTACTTGAGTCAGGTGCCGCTCACGCTGTGGCGCATGCTGCGACCTAGCCTCCTATTATGGGTTTTTGTAAACTGGCATCGTCTAATAAAGCTGTATACTCTGGTAGACACTCAGGGAAGAGTATAAGTGATATGCACACGTACGTCGTTCTAGATCTCCGCGTTTGCATTACCGGCTACGAGCCACACACGCTTCTCATGATGTGATGATACATTTATGTACTGTTTATATTGTTCATTTGTTGTTCTCACAAAAATACAAATGCAAATAAAAAACCATATCAAAAAAACTGAAAACTAAAACCAAAACATTCAGTGGCTCAAAACTCTGAAAAGATAATGTCAAAATACGATCACGCGCCAGAGCGTGAAGTGGCACCTAGCATCACCGCGCTAGAGCGTGAACGGCAACGAACGTATTAAACCAGTTTTGTTTCTTCTGTTTTTCTTTAACTGCATGAAAATGACAGTTTCCTGTTTGTCCGTCACATACGTACGCGAATAGCGTAATAACATCTTCGCAGGAAGCTGACGCTGCTTACTGTGATAGTTAAGTAAATGGTATGACCTGAACTTAGCGTGCTCTTCTAAGATATCGATAGCTTTCTCGATAGATATGTTTACCACGCAAGTGAATGAAATTTATAGTAGTGAAATCTAATGAGACGTCCTGAACTTGCACTGTAGAGAATACGTCACGATTAATGACAATATGTATTGACGTATGATTTTTTTTCCTCTTCAGAACATGCTCATTACCTGTCTGTCCTTATTTCTGAACGAATTCCAATGATTCAGTTTCATTCTAGATATTCCAACTATTTGATTTCAGATAACATACATTTTTTTATTCCTATAACTAGATACGCTACAATTGTATAGTAAACAATTCAGCCGATGGTTTTATTTTCCGCGGGTGAGCAACTGCAAGTTCTGAACTAACTACTGAAACCACAAGTTTCATAAAGAATGGAATTCCAATGTATGGAACTTCTTCAAAATGAGTTAATTTGCTAAAGCATTTACGGAAAAAATATTTAGAAATCCTTTAAATTGTTTTTAAAGCTTTTATGAAGTCACAATGCGTTGCGATTACGAAGCATTGGATGAATGCTGGGTAATTTGCGCTCCATTTTAGGCAAAAGCAACCGTCTCGATGTTGATGACAAACCACCTCAAGTATGTGACTGTCCATTATTGAACTTTGCAGGTTCATTCCGTAATATGTGTAGGAATTGTCTGTGCTGTATATTACAAACAGAGTCACCAGCTAAAGGTTATAAAGTAAAAGAAGAAGGCAGGGAGGGAGAGAAATCAGGGTTTTACGTCCCGTCTACTGCCTGGTCATTAAGAGACTAACACAAACTCGAAATGTTTTGTCAAGGTTACGGAAGGCATCCGGCCGTGATATTTGAAAGGCATCGTCCTAGCATTTGCCTGGAGTGATTTAGCGTATCACGGGAAACCTAAATCTGTATGGTCGTAGGTGGGGTTGAACCACCGTCCTCCCCTACTACTAAACGCCAGATTCTGGAGTTTGACTTCATCAAAGCGAAAATATACTTGGCGAGTAACTTTCATCTTTTAACCATTTTATGGGAGAGAGTGGAAGTGTCACCTCAAAACGTTTCACAAAACTTTGTTTGAAGTAGGTAAGTGTGAACATTTCCGAGTAATTGATAAAAAGTTGGCATATTTGAGCGCCATTAGCTTCTACACAAAGACACCGTTTTAATTAGAACACTCGTCTTATCGTAATGACGTTTATATACAACTCTCACTGAGCAGAATATGACAGCATTTTAAGTTATTAAAATGGGTCAATAACTTCACGAATTAAAGAAAAATCAATTTTTTTCCTTTGCCCTGTAAACCGTTAAGTAGATGACGTTCAGATGGTGCGGACAATGTGCCGGGTTTAGCCTTTTACTGATACAGGTGGGAGGACACTGGAAATTGGAGCGTGTTGGAGGCGTGTTCAGGTGACGCAAATGGAAAAAGAAAGGTGACAGCGATAGGCCGTAGATCCGCAAGCGAATCCAGATCTGGAGTAAACGTACTATCAGCTTGTCACTGTCCGTGCGCAAGTCAAATTACAGGTGTTTCGGGAAGCATTGGATACCGAGTTTTCTGGCGCTACAGTATCACCAGCTGCTTGTACGGGAACTGAATTCTGAAAGGCTCCTGGTGTACAAGAAACACAGCAGCCCGTCGAGAAGTACAATGAGAGAGAGTTATGTGCGTGCTGCTTTCTTCTTTTCAAGTATCTTGCACGCAGGCCGCAGCCGTGCTCGGCTTCAGAATCGTTGAATTAAGCTGTAACCGCATACTTGCACCGCCAGGCGCATTCAGCTGTCTTGCCGTACATGTTCCGGCGCCGTCCAGCAGCCACACAAGCTGAGCAGTTTTACAGCCAGCACGTGACCCCTCCCCCTCCTTCCTACACTCTTTCCTCGCTTCCCCACCGCTTAAAATATTATATCTACAAAAAATGTTTTTTCTCCTTAAGTGTTATAAATCTACAGTTTTAATGCCATCTAGATGACAGCCTGTACATTGCACCTTCTGAACAAGATGAAGGCCGCTGAGGGGTTACAACCACCGAAGACGTCATAAGCAGCGAGATTCGCGAGAAACTGCTGCATTATTCAGCTTAATTTTTGAATGGCAAGACATAAGTTTCGGAACCAGGTTCTAAACTGCACGACATATCCAGGGGAAGATATAGCCTCTGCCTATAACGTAGTGGTTACGAAGCTTCGATTAAAGGTGAAGAAACGCGAAGGAAGAAAGATGGAGAGATGGAACCTGGATAAATTGAAGGAACCTGTGGTTCTTCAGAGTTTCAAAGCAAACATTACACAACGACACACTGATACCGCGGAAATTAATACAGCAGAAGAAAAATGGGTAGCTTTGAAAGTAGAAAACTACTGTTTTTCTCCTCGCATTTTATTACATAGCTGCTTTTATCTGCCTTCTTTATTGAACTGGTAATAGTATTTGTCTGCGAAGTGCTGACTTCTTTCGATTTTTAGATACTTAACATATTAAAGATTGTATGAGCCCAATTTTTTTGATCACGTAGAAGTGTTCACTTTATTATGAAACATTTATTCGCGAATTTCACCTTAAAAGTACAGTTTTTTTTAATGCTTCAAGCATAGTACTGCAACGTTTCATATAACAGCGTAGGACTAAAGCATAATATCTGGAAGTGACATCTGTTTTCATTTTTATTTTCTGATTTATTTATATTTTTTTTATTAAACAAATGTCGCAAGTTCGTATTCTCAGAGTTAACAGACAATATAATTGTAGCAAGAATTCTCATACACCGTCATATTTGTATAGTAATCTGATGTATATTTCACGTGTTTCACTATGTTTTTTTTAAGGAATAGCTGATTACGATTGATACTAAAGAAACATCTTGTTTCGTTAGAGATCAGTACTGGGTACTGGGTAGGTACGAAATAACGCCACTACTAAAATCGGACCTATGTAACTGTTTAAGTAATATTTTACATTTTCTGACGTTTACTGTGGTCATACATATTAAAAAAACCAGGCTTATTTAAAAATGGTAAATCTGTTACTTAAAATTATTGAATATGGTCTGTCACCAAATGTTTATGACACTGTTGGGTGTTAATTTAGGGCAAAAGGTGCTCAAAATTAAGTCAAATGACTTAAGAACGTAAGAACTGTGTGTATTTAGTTAGGGTGGCTTCCAACGAATGACAGGCTGTGGCTGAACAATGTTTCAGTCAAGTTACTCGTACTAATAGCACTGTTTTCAAGAGAGAGATCAAGGAACCTGTATTAAAATTATATATACATGTATATAAATTTAAAAAATGTTCAAATGTTTGTAGAGCTTATGGGACTTAACTACGGGGTCATCAGTCCCTGAATCTACAAACTACTTATGAACTAGCTTATACTAAAGAGGGCACAAACATCCATGCCCGAACGGGGATTCGAACCGCCGACAGGATCGGCCTTGTCCATTGTAGCATAGCGCCTCAATGAGCTCGGCCGTTACGCCGCGGCCTGTATTTTACCTCTAGAGGTCGTGCATGGGGTAAACTGGTGATATACGTGCGCGAGAGTGATAGATTCTTGGCGGCAAACAGTGTTTTGTATACTTTAACATACGACGCAACTTGGACAATGGATAGTGCTAATTGTAGTCCCGTATAGAGCTTTAACGTTGGCACTTCCGCTGCGAAATTGTAACTGGACATTGCACGAGTTTCTAAACATTATTTTGGGTGTGTTGATGCCTATCTCGTCATACTGAACTTTCCATTATTTTGGGCTTGCCATTATTTCGTGATCACGAAAAACGACTTAGTTTGCGAGCATCTTTGATAATTATTTAAATTTGAAATTATACTATTATTGTAACGCAGTTAACGCAAGTTCACTGCTAATTTTAGTAAGGTTTTATTTCCGTCTCTTTGTAATTGTTATTTGTAAGACCACCTTCCGTTTATTTGGAAGTGTCGCTTGAATAAACGGTATGTAACTTAATTCTCCTGTGTTATCTACATTTTGATTTATTATTAGCCAATATCTCTATCAAATATTTCTGTATATTTTATCATTTCGCTAATCTAACCAGTACTGCTACTATTTGACTGCAGGATCAGAGGTGCAAGTTGTTATCTGCTATGGTTTTAACTGAAAAACATGAAAGACGTTTACAGATCGGCTCTAATATATAATCGAACCAAACTTCATAAACACAGCCATAGATTGACAATTACCAAGTGTATTGTGTTTAGCTAATTTAGTTCCGTCTGGTCTATTTCGGTTCGAATGCATTTTAAGTAAGGTTACTGACTCTAGGTTTTGATTAGAAAACTTTCCGTAGTTAAGTTGCATCATGCGTCTCACGTTATCTTTACGCGTACGAAGGTGGTTAATTCGCGACGTGTCGTGATGTTCCTTACACACTAAGAGCGTATGTAAAGGAAACCTCAGACATCGCTCCACCACGTTCCATCTGCTTCAACATTCGGCCGTTAAACACGGCTGATCTTCAAACGTTTCCCCGTTCTACGAGTTCCCACCAATCAGTTTATAAAGTACTTTGCAATACACTGCGTAGTTATAGCTAAGGATCAGATTTATCACCGAGCAGCAATAACCACATGAAATTGACGGCATGAAACGTAATAGAAGTAGAGTGGTATTTTTGTAGCGAAAACAGGGTACATATTATCGTGTCCACGAGAAGAGGGAACTGGTGCGTAGTAATAAAATTATTCTTGTGAGAACTCAACCTCTGTCAATCTATTAACTGTTGAAGGTTGTGTTTTAAGAATTACAACAGTTGATGGTCACTGAAATTAAGCAACGCGTCCTTATTCCAGTTCCTGAAAATTTAGTACTTGCCGTTCAATTAATATCAATTGCAGCTGCAACTGTTTTATCCAATACTGAAAAGATTCAGTAAGTGAAGACTGAGATGAATGTTCTTCGTCTTCGAATTGATGGCAGAGAAGGCAACCGGAAAGTCATTACTCTGCGACAGTGTTGCAGCCAAAAGCGGCCTGTCCTATCGACAACTGTGATTGATGGGTGTTAATTCCCTCGCAGCTACATACAGCCTGTTTATAGACCTCGCCAGTTCTCGGGGAGTATTGACTCCTGGACCTTGGTGGAGCCCTACCTTACGTCTTATTCCCAGGACTCCTTTCCCAGGCTTGGTGTTGGCACCCACCACCTGCATGATGAATGCGTGGGCGGGAGCCGCTACGCTAATTACCTAGCGTCAGGCGCTAAGAGAACAACACTGAACATGAAGTGAGCACCAATGTTTACTCAGGGTCAAGAGCAACATGCACCAACACTCAACACTTCGTTTCTGTTACCACTAATATTCCTAAGAATACAATTTTGTCAAGATAGGACCGCATTTCTCTTACAAGCATACATACAAGCGACATACCGGTATACTTTCAGTCTGTTCTCCCTTAGTTCTGAAGAAGGCTAGAGAATGAGGTCAAAGGCTATCTTTTGGAAGTGTTTTTGCAACTGTGTAAAATGAAAATAAAAAATTTACGATGCCACGTTATTCCATTATCAAGGTTCTACTAGTTACTAAATTTAGCATCACTGATTTTATATATGTGTCTTGTCAGCATGTAGCTCAAACGCAAACCGACAGTACCTAACCAATGGTTTTCGTGGCCGAAATCTGTCAATGTGATCGAAATTAAGAATGCAATTGCTGCTAGTGTTCGATTCTAAGGGATTACTTATCGAAATTCTACTTTCATGCAGCATACGATTTTTATTATACAGCCCGACACATTTCCCTCTATAACGTATCATCCCCATGTGCATGACCTTGAGTTTACATGAGATTTTGTTTTCAGATTTTTTTTTTTTTTTTTTTTTTTTTTTTACATTTAAAACATTCCACTGACATATCTTACAATAAAATGAAGAAATGCTTCCAGTAAAATGTTTAACTAATTAGAGAGCGTACAGTTTCTCATGTGGAAGAACGGTTGAAGGTCTCAGTGTTTTTGTATACAGCCATTTTAACTTCGTAACATTAAGCAAGCTCCATTATTGGATATTCTACTTGTGTGGGATACACCAACTGGCAAATGCATGTATATCCTATTACGAAATAATAATGACTCTACAAAGAAGCAGTGTGACTTTGAAAGTTTGTCCACATTTGGAAACTGCAAGCGCTGTAAGCAATACGATATTTCACTGTACTAGTTAAACATTTAATGATAAGCTAGCTGCTAAATCCCGGTATTGCCCGCGAAATATGCATTTTTGCATTAAACCAATTCTTTGTGTCGTTATATCTCATGACTACATGTATTTATTTATTTCTTATCTTAGTGCATCTCGTTCTTCCCCTTCTGTCCATCGGCTACTACATAACTGTCCATTTAAGGTTCGTTTTCATGCAGTTGTATACTTATACGACATCATATATCCTTCACTGTGCCCTGCAATAATATTATTTTCCAGATTTGTGGAGTGTAATATTAGTAAACTTACTTATGAATAAATAGTGGATGAATGAATTCTCGTAAATTACGCGCCGCGTGATGGGAAACTTTTTGCGACTCATTATTTACGACGTCATATCTCCTGAAATGTTTGTGTTGTCTGATAGTAAGCAATATGTGTACCTAGTTTAGTTGAAATCGGCCCTTAATTCTAGGAAGAGCTGGGAAAAATAGCGTATGATGCAGCAGTTATTACGAGATTTCAATGCTTATGACTTCATATCTCCTGAAATATGTGTCATACTGTACATTCGGTGGCAGATGTAGGTAGTGTGCAAAATACGTCGTGAATGGTGTTAGTAGTAAGGACGTAATAAACCTAAACTACAAGCGTAACGATGCTGTTTTTCATTAAACAAATTGTTTATGACTTCATATCTCATGAACTATATGTCTAACTGTGACATAGCATCAAAGGAACAGACAGTGGTATGTCTGAATTGTCTCGGGAAAACAACTTACAGCATAGAAGTAATAAATTTTAACGTCATGCCAAATACCGTAGATATACACCATGAAAATCGGAAAAGTAGTAAGCAATAAACTTCTTTTCCTTTCATCATTTTGTTGGGGTTGTGAGCGAGAAAAAGTTTTGAAAAGGTTTGAAATTATGTTCAAAGTTTATTGCAAGTCGCTAAGTGCTCTCATTGTCAAATAGTTGAATAAAATCACGCCATCAAGCGCCGTAAGATGGGGCAGTTTTCATTATTTATGACGGGATATCGTATGAACTATGTATCGTAGGTAGTTTTTGAACCGTAGCAAATGATTTCTGACCTTAAAGAATATTTGTACCAAATTTGGTTGAAATCGGTCCATTAATTTAGAAGCAGATGTAGAATATTATCTCATGATGCGGCCGTTTTCCACGACTGTCATTGCTGATGTCATATTTCCTTACGTATGCGCCGAAGGTGGTTCTTAACGACGCGACAGAGATTGTTGTCTGATATTAAGGAACATGTGTTTCAGGTGTGGTTGAAATCGGTCCAGCCGGCCACGGTGGCCGAGGGGACTGAGGCGCTCCAGTAACAGTTTGCACGGCCACTACGGTCGGGGGTTCGAATCCCCCGTCGGGCATGGATATTTTTGCCGTCCTTAGTATAAGGTAGTTCATAAGTAGTTTGTAAGTAGTTTGTAAGTTTAGGGACTGATGACCCCGTAGTTAAGTCCCATAAGCTCTACAAACATTTGAACATTTGAAATCGCTCCAGTAGTTTAGGAAGAGATGTGGAACATACATACATACATACATATTCAAATGTGCACATACCAACATGCAGCATATTTTATAAGATTATATATATTATACAATTTACGCTAACTTTTAAATCTGAAACCGAATACTGTTATACAACAAGGAAACAAACCATGTAATACTCCAGGACACTGCTGAGAACGCTTTCCCGAAAGAGCGGCACTCGTCTGTGAGTATGAGCATACATTTATGAGCTATTTGTATTTATCTGGAAGCCGGTGTGTTACGTATCTCATAAACGAACGTTATTAAATTATGAGGTAAGGCATTACAATACAATAATGTCGCAACATATGTATGTGTTGTATGCCTTCGAGTACATTTTCAAATTACTGTTGAAATTAATTTTACGAAAGACTGTGTGCTGCCTAAGTAAGAGATAGCAAAACACGCATTAAGAAGTTGGTCTATACGTAGAAACAAGGATAGCTAATGGCCATTGTTTTCTTTGGCCATCGGATGAATTTACTACGTAATTCATTTTCTTCTGATTTTAATAATGATCTGTGGTTTTCGTCCAAAAGCGATAATAATAATACGATGATGACCTAGACTTATGATCACCGCGTTTCACTTTACATGGCTTCAGTTACAGTTTAGTGAAAAGGTAAAATTATCACAGCCACTTTGACTGCACAGCTTATCTCATTTTGCAGTTTGTGTAAACCACCCATATCTACAGATCAAAGCGGTAAAAAAAAAAAAAATCCCGAATTATCAATACGGGGTTTTAATATTACTATGTACAGTTTGATACTCGCGAAGAAGATAACAGCCGTCTAATGATCGACCGTTAGGTTCGAAACATAAATGGCACTTGAGAGTGGTTGGTGGTGGTTGTTTACTTCTATGCATGAATCATCCTGCATTCGGCACACATCCACGGTCTCAAAAATTTCAGTTTTCGACTACTGTTCTGTATGTAGTAATACATTAATGATTTTTTAATAACTTGTGCGATGCTTCTCGCTGACTTCTGCCCTCTCTCTGCCAGCGTATAGATAAACATTTGATAGTTGCCACGTTCAACTTTTTTTGCAACTATTCTTCTTGTAATGCTGCTTTCGTATGAAAATTGGTGTTGCGTATTAAAGTTGAGGTTGGGGACCGCAAATGAAATTTTACCAGGTAGTGAAATATTTTTAATTGAAAATACTGAGCAATTTTGACAAGGAAGGGAAAATTTAAACAAAATTACTGGATTCCGCCATTAAATGGTAGCGGTCGTGACTTCGGTAGCAAATACAACACCAGAAAGCAACATTACAGAAGAAGTCGGCGGAATCTAAATTTTACCTTATTGAGAGCTGGTACTAATATTTCGGTCATATTCTGTAGTGATTCTAGCTGAGTTGACTGGAACATTAGTTCGATAAATTGATGCTGGGATTATGCGTATCGTTTACTGTTGTTCTATGATCGAGTTGAAAATCATGATAGTCGCCAAAAATTGCAAAATTATCGGACTTCGTAAACTTCGCGAAGATTCTTCTGCAGGCATTAAAATGCAATAAACCATTCATAGACACGAAATAAATAAAAGTTGCACAGAGAATGTTCTAGTACAACCGCGAAACAAATCGCAACAATACCCGAGCATCACTTTATGAAGTACTGAATCTGCTGAAAATAAATAACTTTAAAATTAGTGAGAATGGAGAAGGTATTGTAAGTAAGGAAGATATTTCAAATTAACTGTGGGGGTTTATTGAAATTAATAAAAAAAGGAACTAAGCTCACACTTACAATAATTAGGCAAAATCCTGGAACACGTCCTAATACATCGAGGAGAAGACAGTAAGTGACGAACAGTTCCGTTCTCTCCCTTCAGCTTGTTGCATAAAAAGTTGAACGTGACAACTATCAAACGTTTATCGATACGCCGGCAGAGAGGGCAGAAGTCAGCGACAAGTATCGCACAAATTATTTAAAAAAATTAATTAATGTATTACTACATGTTGTTGTTGTTGTGGTCTTCAGTCCGGAGACTGGTTTGATGCAGCTCTCCACAATACCCTATCCTGAGCAAGCCTCTTCATCTCCACATAAGAACGACAACCTACATCTGTCTGAATCTGCTTACTGTATCCATCTCTTGGTCTTCCCCTGCGATTTTTACCCCATATACTTCCCTCCAACGCTAAATTCACAATTCCTTGATGTCTAAGAATGTGTCCTACCAATCTATCCCTTCTTTTAGTCAAGGTATGCCAGAAATTCCTTTTCTCCCCAATTCTGTTCAGTACCTCCTCATTAGTTACGCGATCCACCCACCTAATCTTCAGCATTCTTCTGTAGTACCATATTTCAAAAGCCTCAATCCTCTTCCTGTCCGCACTGTTTATCGTCCATGTCTCACTCCCATACAAGGCAACACTCCATACAAATGCCTTCACAAAGGACTTCCTTAGGTTTAAATCAATATTCGATGTTAACAAATTTCTCTTTTTCAAATATGTTTTACTTCCCATTGCCATTCTGCATTTTATATCCTCTGTACTACGACCATCATTTGTTATTTTACTGCCCAAGTAACAGAACTCATCTACCTCCTTTATTGCTTCGTTTCCCAATCTAATTCCTTCAGCATCACCTGATTTTCTTACACTGCACTCCATTACCCTAGTTTTGCTCTTGTTAATATTCATCTTATATGCTCCTTTCAGCACACTGTCCATTCCGTTCAGCTGCTCTTCCAGGTCCTTTGCTGTATCTGACAGAATTACTATGTCGTCGGCAAAACGCAATGTTTTTAATTCTTCCCCCTGAACTTTAATTCCTTCTCCAAATTTCTCCTTGATTTCCTTTATGGCTTGCTCAATGTACAAATTGAATAACAATGGAGAAAGACTACAACCCTGTCTTACCCCCTTCCCAACCACTGCATCCCTTTCATGCCCTTCAACTCTGACAACCGCTGTCTGGTTTTTTGTACAAGTTGTAAATAACCTTACGTTCCCTATATTTTACTCCTGCTTGGAATAAACTCTTTAAAGTTCTGTAGCAATCAACATTGTCAAAAGCCTTCTCCAAATCTACAAAAGCTAGAAATGATTATTCTATTCGCCTCGACTTGAACTCTGTTCAGAAGTCTGCAATACAGAGTGAGGGGTGTGTGTGAGAGAGAGAGAGAGAGAGAGAGAGAGAGAGAGAGAGAGAGAGAGAGAGAGAGAGAGAATTGACAGCGCGTTATCAGGTTGTGAGCAGTCAGTCGGCGTGAATTAAGAGGCGGTGTCCCGGTAACGCGATGAATTGCCGCCGCTTTTCACCCGGCAGGTGCGCATAACGAGTCCCCCGCGCACGCAACGGCTGAAATGTGCGCTGCGGAAGGCGGGCCCGGTCTGCTCAACCGCTCCACAGGAATCGAGCATGAAACGCGGCACCAACTCTTTTCAGCGAACGCCGTTCACAGCCTAAGGGGTCTGCACTTAGTTAAGGTACGCATTAAAAATCCCCGAGGACCCTGACTTCAGTAGTTTGTGTTCTTACAAAAAATATGTTACGAAGATCCATTGCTTTTTATCATATTTAACAGAAAACGAAGTGAAATTAGCCATTTTACAAAGAACGAGTACAACTACGTTAACATACTTCCGAGGTGAGTGTCAGTTGAAATATTCAATTTTTTGTGTCATTAGAAAACTCGACTAGACGATGTTTCGATCGCATTTGTTGTCGTCCTTAGAAATATCTTTGAAAGGCTGTAAAATGAAATAGGGTAAGGGGCGATCATTTCGGACAAATGTTATTTTAACTGGAAACATACTGAGAAAAGAAGTAATTTCAACTATGTAACTACTTCTTGGATCTTTAATGAATATGTAACGCAGATAACAGACCATTACAAATGTTGGTATAAACACAAAAAGGTTACAGAATTGAGAAAAATCTATCGAAAGTATACCACAGTAGGTGCAATTGTCATCACTTCGCCGTGGTGGAGCGGCCGAGCGCATTGAGGCGCTATGCTACAATGCGCGAGGTCGTTCTCCGTCGGGGGTTCGATTCCCCCCCTCGGGCATGGATGTTTGTGCTGTCTTTAGTATAAGCTAGTTCATACATAGTTTGCAAGTTTAGGAACTGATGACCCCGCAGTTAAGTCCCTTAAGCTTGACGAACATTTGAACATTTTCATCATTTCCTGGTAAAATTTTGATCACTGGCACCTTCCATATACAAAGCACGTTTTTTATCTCCGACACCAACGCATACTTCGCGGTATCAAACATTGCATTTTCGGCAGCGTATTAACTAGAAAATTTATAAGAGCGCGTCAGAATAAGTAACTTCACTTACCTCTTAACTGAAAAAAATTTGTATGTCCGTAGCACAGAGTGGCGTATTCTCGGAAAAAGACAGGAGGAGCTGTAGAAATAGGCTACACTACAACGCCACACAAAGGCAAGTGCTACCGACACTATGAGACTGACAAATGGCGAGGAATTGTACTTATATCGAATCTGTACCACCTTACCCCATCTGTGTTCAGGTGTTTTACGCTTGTTTTGGATTGTATCAGGGAACGTACACAGATCGTCATTCGCTCTCGAGAGTCGAGAAATCCACGTTCCAGTCGCAGTCCGACATCACCGCCAGTACAATCTGCTCGCGCAGCCCGTAGCGCCGTGCGAACGATATGCATTTCACCTTCACTGAACTGTTACTGCATTCCGTAGTAACTGTCCCAACAATAAATCCACTGTTATTTTGGAGAGGCTTCTGCTTTTGTCTTTTAATACTTCTTTCGGTACTGTATCTGTCCATCTTAACACCCCTCGACGCAGCACGTCCTACATCTTTCCATTATCTAGGTTCTCAAATTCTCGATAACGGTTTACTTCCATTGAATGTCAAACTTCTGATGAAGCTTATTAAACATCTCAGGTCGGTATCAATATACGATACCAATGGACAGATCTCCTTTAATTAAGAAAGTTGTCTGAGATGTTCAATCACGACAAATGACATCATGAATAACGAGTTTTGACAAAAATGGTGCAAAAGCCCAAAAAATCTAAAACAAGACCACCAGAGCACAAAAAACAAGCTGTCACGCGTATTATTGCACATTTAAAGCCATAAATGAACTCTACGAATAATTTCACGTGATAGAGACAGCACATAAGCGCTGAAACATGTCTGGGTGGTAACTACAAGAGGTGTCCTGCAAAAGACGGAACTCTTCTCCGGTCCCCTTTCTTGCTTCGGACGGAGTGCGCCATGTTGCTTTTTAGGTAGCAGAATACTTTCAATTGCTTCACTACTCTCGCTATCTACGTTCATGTCACGCAAGTCGTTATTCTTCCTTCAAATGCTGTGTTAACTGTGTCGTTAACCCCCAAATTACTCCACACAGCTGAAATTACTCCACACAGCTGAAGTTCTTCAAACCTGACCCTGTATTCTGTGTCCAAACACTGCGTCTAATCAAGAGCCTTTCCGCGCCTCCTTGGTTGTGATAAATATTACGAAACGTTGACGAAGATGACACACGTTTACGACCATTCAAGAACATGTTCTTCTTGCGGCGGTTAATCTTATCTTTAGACATTTATACCGACCACGCCTGTCACATCTCGTGCGAGAACAAGATAACATATTGCCAAACACCGAACTCTTAAGAAAACCTTCAGAAATGTTGGGCAAGTAAGTGCCATAACTATACACTGAAAATTAAGTTTTTTTCCTCCGTATTACGTTTAAGTCTACGTCTGCCATCTGAGTTGTCAAATGCTTTCGCATATGACACGCGTTCCGTCGATCACGCATGTTTACCTACTGCTACTGCGGTAACATCCTGAAGGATATTTTAACCTTTGAGTCCTCTACAATGTCCACTGTTTTTTTTTGTTTCTTTGTTGTTTTTTTTTTAGAAATATGTTACCAAAGGTTTATCCTTGCGTTTAGCTGCTCCTCTTAAGGACGATTGGGTTCGCTTTTTCTGTCCTCCGTTTCTTACTTATTACTTGCGTCATGGTCTCAATAGTTTTGTGCCCTAAAGCAAAAAAAAAAAAAATCTTGAGAACATGGTGTTCCGCGTGACACCTGATGTGTATCGCAATAGGCACTTACCAGTTTATAGTGAAACGAGAGCTACCAGTTTTGCTTTCATTTGCTGACACACTATCGGTGCACACTATTCGTAAACCAAGGTTAATTGGAGCCTCTGGTCGAGATTATTCTCGTGGCTATGATGACTTAATTTTTTTTTCTTTCTGGTTTTCTCTGAGAGATTAACGACATGCTTCCTGGTGTTGCCCCTTTTAGGCACAGTATTTTGACGTCCACGCCACCACTCGGCTTTATGTGCTGCGAATTGTGCTGATGCGTGTACTCACTGCTGACTGGACGATGTCAGGGGCTAATGTATTTTCAATAATCGCACGAATAATTCAAACGGCAGAATTAATTGGTAAATAATTAATGGGCGGCCAGGCGAAAAAGGATTTACGGTGAGGCATGGGTGAAATTAAGATAGATGGATATTTCGAGACTATGTCACTTAATACGAGGAGTGTTTCTTTAAGTAAGTTCTGTTTTGCTGTAGACACTAGTAGTTCGCGCGCATATTGCAACGAACGCGTTCGTCGTGTTCCGGCATGTCTCGGGAACAACTGTGCTCAGTTTCAGCTCTGTAGCTAACCTGTACGGTTATGTTCCGTGTTTTCAAAATGTTTAAGACTATCAACTCGCCCGCCGCGTTTGAGGTTCGCTCAGTGATACAGTTTTTGCCACGAAGGAACCTGTCTGCTGCAGAAATTCGACAGATTTGCTAAGTGTACGGTGATACTGTTATGAGTAAAGGCAAAGTGCGTAAGTGGGTACGAGAATTCAAAGCTGACCGTGACAACTTCCATGATGAGGACCGCCCAGTCGCCCATCTTCGACTACAGACGATTTGGAGGTTTCAACTGAAGCGAGGATTCGTGAGAACAGAAGCTTCACAATAACTGGTGTCTCAAACGAATTTCCTGACGTGTCGAGACCAGAGGTTTACAAAACGGCAGTGAACTCTTGGTTATCGGAACAGGCGGCAAGATTGTATGAAGAGGGTGTTTTAAAATTGGTTGAGAGGCATGGTAAGTGTTTGAACAAACTTGGCAACTATGTCGAAAAATAAAATATGTACTTTCTGAAAATAAATTTACTTTTTTTCTGTTCAAACAGAACTTACTTTAAAAAACCCGCGTCGTATCTAGGAGTGTTGTCGTAGATGAAATTACGTGACCTAGATTGCGTGGGCAATGAAAGCCGAGAGACAATACTCTGGTAACGGTCCAGCCAACACTGCTGGAGAACACTACAGTCTTCCTTTTATATGTATGGTTAATCGACTGACGTAAATTCTCTCTCTTTCACCAAAAAACGACAATCATTGCGATTTCTTTTTTATTCAAAAGATTTAAATAGAAAAATACCTAGCGCATTACAATCATCATCAATATTTCAAAAAATACCAGAACTGCATTACAGAATCTCACTATGCTTGAGTTACACCCAGAAATTACTGAAATAAAAGAGTTGTATTGTGGCCGCGAGTCACCGCAAATGCCCCTACAAAGTCAAATTTTCGCCGCCCACGGACTTCACGAACAGGAAGCTCGCCAAGAGACGCAACGACTGCGGCGGAGCCGGCTGCGGTGGCCGAGGGGACTGAGGCGCTCCAGTCACGGTCTGCACGGCCACTACGGTCGGGGGTTCGAATCCCCCCTCGGGCATGGATATTTGTGCCGCCCTTAGTATTAGCTAGTTCATAACTAGTTTGTAAGTTTAGGGACTGATGACCCCGTAGTTAAGTCCCATAAGCTATACAAACATTTGAACATTTATTGACTGCGGCGGCGAGGCCAGCCCGTCCTTCCCGCCGTCCGCGGTCAACACCGTCTGAAAAGAAGACCTGCGTGATGGCTTGCCACGTCACGCAGAGTAGGTCGCGAGGCAGTGGGCTATGTCCCATCGGCCAGCCATTGAGCTACGCGATTGCGACCTTCTCTACGTGACGTGGCAAGGCAGCACGCAGGCCTTCTCTTCAGACGATGTTGCTTCGGTGGGCCGAGGGGCAGTGTTGAACGGCGCGACCGTTGAGGCGTTGGCAGCACGAGCCGTGTGGAGGGAAAAACTGGGGCCGTCTGTCGGGAGCTGGCCAGCCTAGGAGAGGAGGTGCGGATACTTAGTGGACGCTCGCTCCCTGCTCCCTCCCTCGACTCTAGCCGCCGCCACCCGTTCCTCCCGCTTCGTTTCCGGGAGAAATGGAAGCAACGGTCGACGCCGGCAACACAACACGTTCCGGCGTCGTCGACGGCGGCTTTCGACGTCATGGAAGTTTGTCCACAAGAAGAGGCCGCGTCTGGCACTGCCGCCCCCCTCCTTGGAGGGGCTTCCGGCTAGCCTACCTCGTCCCCAGCCGCCGACCTTGAGCAGGACGAAGAAGACCTGGAAGGAGAAGAGACCTCTCTTCCGTTGCCTGGAGGACGAAGCGTTCTTCCCGTCCTACGGAAGATCGAGTCGCTAAAGGACGGTTCATATCCATATTGGAACAACCTTTTCCGTGTCTACCTCGTTTCCGACGGCCCGCCCTCCCTTATCCGAAGGGTTTCCTTTCCTGCCCAGTCAATGTACGCCTTGGCTTTGGAAAGCCTGCCGTCCCAGATAAGCCCGATTTCAATCGTCTGCTCCTATCCTGCGTTCACAGACGAGCAATGGGATCACCTGCTTCAAGACCTGATGCACCACGTCTTCGGCAACGCAACTGCGGACTCCCAAACGATGGTAGAAGCTTCCCGGCAGGGAACGTGGATGAGCACAGGCAATCCGCCCAAGTTTCAACGTCCGAAGCCTGTCGCCAAGAAATAGCGACGACGTCACAGGAGCACCACATGCGCCGCCGACGTCAGCAGAGGACTCTGTTTTCCTTTTTCCTGTATTTCCTTTGCCACAAAGTATCCTTAACTTTTTGTTTCCTAAATGGCACTCAACGCTAAGAAGCCAAATAATGAAGCAGAAGACCATTCCTTACCGCTACCGGCCTGAAGAAGCAAGTAATGCTCCTGAGTAATCTTGCGTGTAACCTAGCCTGCAAAGTAGCAGCTGTGAACAAGCGGAAGGGCTGATTTGGTGGAATGTGCAATGCAACATTTTATTTCACTGTAATAAAAATAATTAAAAATAGTACAAAACATTTACTTTTGCTCAACACTGGGAACTCTGACAACTGCGGCTTTTAGATGGTGAGCAGGAACGAACTTCGATTGTTACGTAGTCAGATAACGAAAAAGAGCTATCAGTCTAATGAAGCATTGTGCTTTTAAGGGAATTTCAGTAAGAGGCGCCTACTACGGTGGCTATCAGCTGACCCAATAACTTGACTAGTTTCAGAAGCGTTCATCTATTGTTGGTGTCGCGCCTCTGTTTATAGGTGGTTTAGAATTCGACTCCTCGCGGCCGTGAACCACTTGATGCTACTATATTCTTTAGAGCTGGTGTCGGTATTTATTGAGACACACAATCTCTCACCGTTTCTCCGGGCTCTGGTAAATGCGATGAGAGGAGAGGAGAGAATAAATCCAGTGGCGTATCCTAAGTCTTGTTTGAATCTATCCGCTGGCTTGAGTTACGTTTCTCAGATACGTAATATTTTTTACAACTCTGAATTCTTTAGTTCTTTCTGATTATAATAAGATGTAGCTAACTTCGTTTATCATAAAAAATGACAATTTCTAATTTTTTTTAGTTTTACTAGTATAACCCACCGCGTCTCTTATTTAAATTACAGAAAACTATTTGCTTGTCATAAAACTGGAAAACTTTGCTTATGGCTGTTTTGTTTGGTAGTATTCTTTATATTAGCTTCCGGAATCTCTGAAATCATTATCTTTGATACTCTTACTTTTCCTTTCGTGCAAACTTTTTTCTTGTCCCACTGAGTGAGTGATACTCATTTGAGTGCAGTGTTCCTACGTTTCAATCCCACGAGTTTCCCATGGCTGCCAAATTCACCAGATCTGAGGATTACTCCTTTGGAGGAAATCGTGCGACATCGCTACCCATCATCGTTACCTGTACACACTATTTTGAGAATGAAAGCTATAGAATGCTCCTGAACCACATACAGGGCGTACATGTGTCAATTCGCAGAAAACTGCAAGTGCACCATTTGGTTTACCCTGAGTATGTCGGCACACTAATTGCAACAGCACTGCTGAGCAGTATCTTCGATTTTTTTAAGCTTAAGGGACTTAACTACGGAGTCATCAGTCCCTAAACTTACAAACTACTTATGAGCTACCTACAACTAAGGACGGCACTAATATCCATGCGCGAGGGGGGATTCGAACCCCCGACCGTAGTGGCCGTGCAGACCGTGACTGAAGCGCCTGAGTCCCCTCGGCCACCGCGGCCGGCTATCTTCGATTTACTGGATGTTCCATCCACTTACTGGTGACACATTGCATACCATTTGCTCGTCCTCAGCCGCAAATTGCAAAAGCAAATTTAAAACAGGATGCGGAGGTAGTGAGATGAACTTATACGGCTAATTACCACGGGCGGAAATTGGCAGCGCGAGAATTGTGTGCAGGTGGGAAATTGGCGCGTTTCGCGTGCGCTGGTAATGGGGCGATTAGCGGGCTGCGGCCACCGCCTGCCTTGTCACAACTGGGCGGGCAGCGCGTCACAGCTGCCCGCTGGCAGGGATTTACGACCTGATACTTCACACGCGCATTCCACCTCGCTGCTTTCTTTGCAGAGCCGAGGGTTCGTGCAACGCTCCTGTGATAAACGTCGCGCAAGAAGTCGTGGTCCGCGCGGTCTTGACTTGAGCTGTGGGCGAGTCTATTACTTTGTTTTGGAGGGGCGGTCGCCTACTAGTCGCGGGGCGCAGTAGACTGGCAGACGAAGCGTACGGCTCAGCAGGCAACGCGCAACCACAGTCTAACATATACAGTCGCGACACTCACTGCTGTGAAAGTTGTTACCAACTGACAGTTACAGCGACACTAGCGCTCCTAGTGGTGGCAAGCCGCCGTAGGAGTGAAGTTTATATTTATTTGTATTCGTAATTAACGATATAGTTGGTGTAGTTTTTGCGTTACATGCATTAGAAAAATATTAAGAGGAACACATAACACGGTCATTAATGTAAAAACAGCCGAATTTAACTGATTCAGAGGTGTAATGAACAACTTCGTCAGGAAGAAATACTTACGAAAATGTATTATTTTGCAGCTTATTCCGCTGACAGTAAGTAGAATGTAAACATAAATTTCTATTATGATGTGTTCTTTTTTGTATCCCATCCTCGTCGCCACTTTTGTGTCTCGTTTCCGCCGGTATTGGTAGATGTCGGTGGCCGAGTAGAAAGAGACCGACACAGGAATAAAGGATGCACGCTTGTGCGGTAGGGAGGTGACCAGCCAATGGGACAGCAGAAACTAGAAACACTAGAGTAAATTAGAACGAGATATATATTTCAGAGAGACTTAGTAATACTTTTACATAGTTCTTGACTGCAGAATGCTAATACATAGATTAGATAGAGGCCTGCCTACTGATGATTCCTAGTGACTATCCGATAGCCAAGGATTAATTGGTGTCTGATTCCCAAGAGTTAACTGGTTCCTATCTCAGTCCCAAGTGGCCGATGCAGCCGTCGTGGCCACGAGCGGAGTTGCAGCAGAGGGCGCTCGTGGCTGACGACGTAAGAACGCCGCGCCGTGCGTGCATGGCGGCGCGCGGCGGAAGTAGGTGGCGCTCACTTTAGACTTGTGCGACACCACATTCTTAATGGGACAAGAGTTTTTTTCACGCGTATTAAATCGGTGTGTAGTCTAATGGTTCGCACATTTTTTAAGCTTCGCTTGTCTTTCTGATACGCGCATATTTGTTTGAGTGTCCTTACTTTAGCTTAACAAGACAATATCTTGAAGATTCTTGCCGTTTGTGGTTCAGTTGTAGCAACAATTGTGGAATTGGGTTCTTCTTTGTTGAAGACAGTTTTTTTATTGCTTTTCCGTTTTCTTGCCAGGTTTGTGTCGTTTTTCCTTCAGTTACAGCTGTGGTTGATTTGGTACGTTAAATACTGTAGTTACTGAATTCTATACGCCTTTTCTACGGTCCACCCTCATCGATTTTACTTGAATTGTAGTAAATAAACCTTAACGTTCCTGAGTAGAAAAGCGACGTCCTATTGCCAAAGGCAGGCCTTCCGGTGTTTCTTACCCATTTCTTATTTTTAATAGAAAATATTATTCAGCAAAAGCTTTTAGGTTACAAGATAATTGTAAACAAACTGTCCTGCAATGTACCGTTTCGTACCTCATCAGGGATCTCAGAAAACCTAATAAAGACAATCGCGGAGCTAATTTTAAATGATTACCTATTTCTATGACACTACATACGTTACCTAGTGTGAAAAGTCTGTAAAAATATATACGATACTATTCGCACTCATCCAATAACGTATTCAGAAATGTGGCTTTCCGACCGCTTGGCTAACAAAAATCTGCGCGAGTGTCGTGACTGTATTTGTTAGACTGTGATGCAACTGTCACCCAAACCTTCAGATGTCACTCAGATCCACACCAAACGTTGTATATCGATAGAGTATCAACCGAAACATCTATATAATTCCTGATTTTTGCTGCCGTCCAGTAGAACGTGCGTAAATTATAATAATAAGTAACATCAAACCTACGGATTAGAGAAAAGCTTGTTTGTGAGGGGCAATCAAGCCACGCCACCGTGGGTTAGTTGGTAGAGCGTTAGCTTATGGTGCAGAAGGTCCTGGGTTCAAGCCCCAACTCGCTTTAATTTTTTTTCATTGTTTAAACTACAGTACGTTGGAAATTGTTAAAAGGGGCAACGTGTTCCTCATACGTAAAAGGACTGTTTCGATTTTGTAGCAATGTGTTATAGGCAGTTTATTCTTGCTTCGTTTTATTTGAAAGTAGGAAACCTGTACAGTGTTATTACTTTAATTACGCTTATTGTTTTTAACATTACTATTTTTTGTTATTGTTATTACTATTATTACTATTAATACAGCTATATGTGTGATGCAGTTTTTTTATTATTCATATGTTCTGATTATGTTCGTTTATTCTGTGAAACTACGAATAAACCCTACAGATTAGCTACTTTCAAATAAAACGAAGCAAGAGTAAACTGCCAATAACACATTGCTACAAAATGGAAAGTCCTTTTACGTATGAGGAACACGTTGCCCATTTTAACTATTTCCAACGTACTGTAAACAATGAAAAAATTTAAGGCCTAGTTGGAGTTTGAAGCCAGGACCCTCTGCATGACAATCTAATGCACTACTTATTAACCCACGGAAGGGTGACGTGATTATGCCTCACAGATACGCTTTTACTCTATTCCGTAGGTTAGTTGTTACTTATTATTACAGTTTATACACGTTCTACTGGACGACAGCACAAATCACGAATTATATAGAAGTTTAGGTTGATACTCTATCGATATACAACGTTTGGTACGGATCTGAGTGTCTGACATCTGAAGGTGTGGGTGTGAGCCGGCCGACCGTCCCAAACGTAGGAAGAAACTCGCCCTGCGCACAACTCGAGAACGCGTTTCTGCGTGACTCGCGTATAGCCTTTACTAATTGCATTAAATGATTATGCACGATTTTAGCTCCGTCATATTAAACAAGAGAAAATTAAATTAACATGAAAGAACTAACTTTAACAATGCCGGAATTTTCTTTTTATATGACTACACAGAGAAAATACCCTTGGCCATATACACCTTCTATGCTGGTATCCCCGTAATTACTTTGACCTAAACTTAATATTATATTCATAATCATTTCAAATTTTGTAATCCCTGTTATGAAAATTCTCCATCCCGAAAATATTTTAAAAATAAACGAGGGGTTGTAAATGGCAACTGACTCCAGAAAAACAAACGTAACAAACAAAGAATAAACAGAAACATTTAATGTATGATTACACAATTGCGGAACAGTTGCTGGAAGCAGATACTTCCGTAAAAATATCTGGGAAAGGGCACAAGGAACCATCTGAAGAGGGACGATAAGATAAAATTAATCATAAGGCAGATACCACGTTGAAATTCATTGGGAAAATCTTCAGGAAGTGTAGCTCATCAACAAAGTAAGTATCTGGCAAAACACCCGTTCTACAAATGCTTGCACACTGATCGTCCGACTTAGGACTGTCAGATAAATTAGAAAAGGTTCAAGGAAGAGCAGCACGCTTCGTTCAAATATTTGTAAATCTATCGGACTCAACTGCTGTGTCATCAGTCCGTAGCTTACAAACTACTTACTAAAGTAAACTAACCAAGGACAACACGAAGACACCTGAGGGGGGACTCTAACCCTCGAGGCGAACGGCCGCGCGCACCGCAGAACGGCGCCCGAATGCACAAGGGTAATCCGGCGCGGCTCGTCACAGGTTCATTTAGTAAACGTAAAAGCGTCGCAGAGATGACCAGCAGCCAGCATGGGCAGACAATGCCTCATTACACTATGGCCTTGAGTCAAGTTCCTGAGAGCGTGCGTTTCTCTAAGGATCAACCGTATGTTGCTTCCTCCTGGTAAACATCGTGGAAAGACCATTAGGGTAAAATTAGACACGTTACAGCCCACATTGAAGCATACCTGCAGAAGTTTTTCTCGTAAACCATACGAAACTGGGTGGGGATGAAGCGACAGTGGTGCACAAATCACCGTTTAGTGGCTTCCGGAGTGTACATGTAACTGTAGATGACTGACTCGTACGGGATGCTTGTACTTTCCTGGACTAGCTATATGCTCTGTTTCGCAATGAAAGTTATAGTTAGACCTTCCTATACGGCGATTTTTAGTGTTCAGGGCATTAATTCCTTAATTATAAAAAATAAAATTCCTGTACAGAGACACTCAATTCGCTTTTTCTAGCCAAGTACAGAAATATAAACAATAGCTATCGTGAAACTTCCTGGCAGATTAAAATTGTGTGCCGGAACCGGGACTCAAACATGGGACCTTTGCCTTTCACAGGCAAGCGCTCTACCCACTGAGCTACCCTGACACGACGACTCATGACACCACCACACAACTTTAATTCTGCCAGTACCTCGCCTCCCACTTTGCAAACTTCACAGAAGTTCTCCTGCATAACTTGCAAAACTAGCACTCCTGGAAGAAAGGATATGGTGGAGACATTTTAATCTGCCAGGAAGTTTCATATCAACGCACACTCCGCTGCAGAGTGAAAGTTTCATTCTGTAAACATTCCTTAGGCTGTGGCTAAGCCATGTCTCCACCATATCCTTTCTTCCAGGAGTGCTAGTCTTGCAAGTAACGCAGGAGAACATCTGTGAAGTTTGGAAAGTGGGAGGCGAGGTACTGGCAGAATTAAAGTTGTGAGGCGGCATCGTGAGTCGTGTCGGGATAGATCAGTCGGTAGAGCGGTTGAAAGCGAAAGGCAGAGGTCCCAGGTTCGAGTCCCGGTTCCGGCACACAATTTTAATCTACCAGGAAGTTTCATATCAGCGCACACTCCGCTGCAGAGTGGAATTTTCATTCCGGGAATAGCTATCGTGATAAACGTAATTATAGAAAAAAATATTACTAGACAAACAAAACCAGTAAATCCGTATATCCTTGCCATGTAAATTCATGTAATACTTCTGGAACTAAGGTGAAAATACTAAAGGCGCTAGTGAAGTGTCGAGCCTCATGCGCCATGTGTGTTCTTACTCCTCTTTTGAAGCGCATAAGGTACGTCGACGTGAATATATTGACGAACAAGTAATTAACTGGGAATCTGCAAGGAAAGGCGACAAAGATGATGTTCAATAGGGACTATTTCATATGTACCGGAATATGTGACTTAGAATGTCAAAGAAATAGACATTTCAAAAACTCTGCGAAACGTTATAATTCATTTATTTGAATAACACACTGGTTGACACAGCAGAGAAAGCCGATACTTATTATTCGCTAGTAACGTCGTGAAACGCATCAACAGTACGTCGTGTAGCTGCGGCATCCCGTTATCACGGCTGCTAAGCTGCATTAGTGCCGAACCCTCCCTCCGGGCCGCTCTCGCTATAACAGAATTTTTTTTTAATTTTTTTTTTTATTAGTGTGGCACTCTGTGGACTCTGCGGTGAGGCCTCCGCCGGCCGCCACGCCCCCGCAGCGCACGCGCGCGCGACCTGTGACCTGGGGGCTGCGAGCCGTGTAATGGCCGACCCTGTCCCCGTGATCTGCTGACCGCTCAGCCGGACCTGGGCTCCTGTAAGTACGAGCTGACTCATCCGCCATTTTTATTCCCGTAGCTCATAAATTCGACATTTGCGGTGCTATAGGATTTGCGTCACCGCTGTTTAGCGCGACATTATGGGTGGCTGTGTTGCCATAAACTGCTCAAACTATTCCTGAGGTGGCTACATAATGTTTAGTTTCCCGAGAGATTCTGAGAGAAGAAAAAAATGAATCAATGAAATAAATCGCAATTTGCGATGTTATGGCTTCACTGTATTAGGTTTACATGAAATACCAAACTGTGACGAATGAAAATTTGTGCCCGGCCGGGATTCGAGCCTGGGATCTCCTGCTTAGTAGGCAGACGCGTAGACCACTCCGCCACCGAGGACACAGTTATCAGCCCCACTGCAGAGGACTCTTCCCTGCACGTCTCCCGCCACACACGAATCTCCATTCGCCACGCTGTCTCCTTCCTATTGCCACAGCCTACTTATTCTATAAAGCTCGCAGCCACAATACTGTATTCCCGCATCAAGGAGAACAGACCATGAGGTATCGAGGCAATTGTCGCCAGGAGCCCAGCCTCGGCTTGTATACAATTATATATACATATATTTTTGTCGAATTCGGCAATTAATTGTGTCTCGATACCTCATGGTCTGTTCTCCGTGATGTGGGAATACAGTATTGTGGCTGCGAGCATTATAGAATTAATAGGCTGTGGTATAGGAAAGAGACAGCGTGGCGAATTGAGATTCGTGTGTGGCGGAAGACGTGCAGGGAAGAGTCCTCTGCAGTCGGGCTGGTCACTGTGTCCTCGGTGGCGGAGTGGTCAACGCATCTGCCTAGTTAGCAGGAGATCCCGGGTTCGAATCCCGGCCGGGCACAAATTTTCATTCGCCACAGTTTGGTATTTCATCTAAACCTAATGCAGTGAAGCCATAACATCGCAAATTGCGATTTATTTCATTCATTTGAACGCTGTAATTTGTCAAAAAAAAAAAAAAAAAAAAAAAAAAAAAAAAAAAAAAATATATATATATATATATATACAGCGTTCAAATGAATGAATATATATATATATATATATATATATATATATATATATATATATATATAAAATGAATCATTCGCTGTCGGCGCAAAAACTTGGAACCTAGACCGAGCGCGTTATTTATTATTATGTTCAAATGTTTGTAGAACTTATGGGACTTAACTACGGGGTCATCAGTCCCTAAACTTACAAACTACTTATGAACTAACTAAGACTAAGGACGGCACAAATATCCATGCCCGAGGGGGGATTCGAACCCCCGACCGTAGTGTTATTATTATGACTTGAAGCAATAATTAATAGTAAAAATCGCCTGTGATATTCGATAGTGAGTTTCTGTTTAGCTCTTTTGAAAGTACTACCTCTCAACAGAGAAGCTACCTGTAGGGAGTTAGCAGCCGCAAAATATAACAACACAGCTAAACATCCCAGAACATACAGTTTTTATAGCACAGTGTAGTATATTGAGTTTTGGACTGACATCGCACAAATTATTGAAGATACATCTATTACGTTATTGCGAGAAAGTATGACGAACACTGAAACGGAAAAAAATATATACTCGGGGAAAAGTTTAGTTACGGCTGTGCAGCGTACTGTGCTGATACAACTACCGTTGAATGCTATTTGTAGTATTTCGAAGTTTTAGCGTCATAACGTGTAGTATGCAATTTGAAAGAATAGTACCTGATGTTTTATCACAAAATACACCCTCAATTCAAGTTCTTATTAGTAAATGCCAATATTGACGCATATCTATAACATAACTGACACAGAATACTGGGTAAATTTTACTTACGGCTGCGGCGGCATAGTGTGCTAACGTTGACAAGGATTATTAAATTACTGACAAGATACTGTCATATACAAAAACCTCTCAAGCATAGAGAAGGAACAATTATTTCAAAATTCAAATGTTTGTACAGCTTATGGGACTTAACTACGGGGTCATCAGTCCCTAAACTTACAAACTACTTATCAACTACTTACGAACTAGGACGGTACAAATATCCATGGCCGAGGGGGGATTCGAACCCCCGACCGTAGTGGCCGTGCAGACCGTGACTGAAGTGCCTCAGTCTCCTCGGCCACCGCGGCCGGCGAACAATTATTTATTTGAAGGTCAATACAAATGATTATTCCCCTCATTTTATACGATTTGGTTTTCAAATAGCATTCAACGGTTATTGCCATCATCGTCACCGTGTAATACATTCTGAAACTTTATTGAGAAAGTTATAGAAGTACATTCAGCAACGTCTGTACAAAAATCCGATTTGATGTATTTGTCACAGCAGACAACAAACACTTATTGCAAAACGGCAAGAAAAACCTCCATGTTGACAGTCATTATTCAAGTACAAGCCAAGACTGGTTAAAACTTTTACCTAAAAGACCATTTTCGACAGCATCAAACGTAGCACGCAATTTTTATCACAGAAATATGTTTCTTGCGCGTTTTTCCTTTATTCGGACAGCAAAGAAAAGCAGCAATGATTAAAGAAAACAGCAGATTTTTGTGTCTAATCCACATATCGATGTAAACAAGAACGGAATGCAAGCTAAAAGTAGCATGATCTAAGGCTCTATGCCGGACACTTCTGAACTATTTCACTAAACCTGAACGAAACAACACTGTTTGCATAAGCTACATGTTCTGTTTAGCATTCCCAGGGAATGAAAATGGCGGATGCGCCAGTCTGTGTTTTTAGGACTTACATGCCGCCCCGTGATGTCACGCAGTACCAACCACGGGTACCAACCGCCTGAAGAAACAAATGCAACGTGCACTTGTCGCTGTGTTTTGTTTTGGCAGGTCGCCGCGCGTAGATAGCCGCGTCGTTACAGAATGATCAAGGAAGCCGCACCTGATTAATCTCGAGGTAGAACAGACCTTCTGAAGCCCTCCAGCTTCTGCTGTAAAGTTAATCGCATCCTTTGTACTCATGAAAAAAGGAGCGGACACACCAACAGCTGAGTTACAAATGAGGTACCAGTTAACACCTTGATGTTGAAGCGAGGTCACGGAACTCATCAAAAATGTAGGCGTAATTTACTTAGGTTATTGATGACAACGTGACCTGAAGATCAAAGTAACACGGGTAATATCAAGCCACTGAAAGCGGCATTGAAAAATTATTTACGGAGAAGAAAAAGTAAGAGGGGAGATCAGAAAGTAACAATATTTTTAATACGGACAAGTTTAACAGATAACAAAACAAAAATAACAAAAGAAATTGCATCTTCCACCTCCAATATGTGATAAATATCCGGACACCACCAAAACATATGTTTTTCATATTAGGTACATTGTGCTGCAAGCTACTGCCAGGTACTCCATAACATCGACTACAGTAGTCTTTAGACATCGTCAGAGAGCAGAGTGGGAAGCTTCGCGAAGTCACGGACTTCGAACGAGGTCAGATGACTGGGTGATTGGGTGTCACTTATGTAAAACGTCTGTAAGCGAGATTTTCACACTCCTAAACATCGCTAGGGCCACTGTTTGTGAAGTGATAGTGAAGTGGAAACGTGAAGGGTCACTTACAGCACGAAAGCGTACAGGCCGACCTCGTCTGTTGACTGACATACACCGCCGACAGTGTAATAGGTAGGCATCTACGCAGGCCTTCACACAGGAATTCCTAATTATAAGAATCCAGTGCAAGACAGGTAGGAGGTGAGAAAATTTGATTTGATGGTCGAGCGGCTGCCCACAAGCCAAACATCAGGCAGATTAATCCCAAACCACGTCTCGCTTGGTGTAACGAGAGTAAACAATGGACAATTGAACAGCGGAAAACGTATGGATGGACGAATCACGGTACACAATGTGGTGATCCGATGGGAGGGTGTGCGAACGCCGGTTAACGTCATCTGCCAGCTTTTATACTGCCAACAGTAAAATACCAAGTGGTGGTGCTATGGTGTGGTCATATTTTTTCATGGAGGGGGCTCGAACGCCTTGTTGTTTTGCGTGGCACTATAACAGCACAAGCCTACATTGATGTTTTAAGCAGTTTCTTTCTTCCCACTGTTGGAGAGTAATTCGGGGATGGCGACTGCAATTTACAACACGATCGAGCACCTCTTCATAAGGCACTGCCTGTGGCGGAGTGGTCACACGACAACATGCCTCTAATGGACTGACTCGCACAGAGTCCTGACTTTAATCTCATAGAACACCTTTGGGATGTTTTGCAGCGCCGATTTGTGCCTAGCCTCACCGAAGTACTTCGATACCTCTCCCCAGTGGAGCAATCCGTGATGAATCAGCTGTAATTCCCCAAGTAACCTTTCGACACCTGACTGAACTTATTTCTGCGACGGTGGAAACTGTCAACAAGCCTAGGCGTGTACTAATACCATATTGAACTCCAGCATTACTGATGGAGGGCACCACGAACTTTTAATTTCAGCCAGTTGTTCCGACACTTTTGATCCCAGTGTACTTTTTTACACAGTCGAAAAGATTCTCAACATAAATTTCTCATCGCGTTTCTAATTTCAACATACCCTACTCATAGTTCGTTTCGTTAGAATATAGACGTCTACTAACTGCAGGTTTCACTTTCTCATCTATTGCAAAACGTTGGCCGGTAAGAAATTTCTCCACGGGATCAAACAGATAAATGTCCGAATGTGTAAGATTTAGAGTCTATGGTGGATGCTGGAGCACCACCCATCAAATTTTTTTTTTTCAAAATTTTCTCACAAACAGAAGCAACGAACGACCTGGTTACGAGCATTGTCATGAAGAGTACGAAGTAACTTGACCAAAGTTTCAGTGGAGCCTGTGGCATTGACAGAGGTACCGCGTTCTGCACAGCCCACCAGTATCACGCCGTATGTATTCCAGAACAATGTCATAAGCACTTTTCTAGCAGACTTTGATTTTTATCATTCGTAAGGGCTTGTGGTTCTCTATCAGGATCTTAGGTACCCAGCAAACACACAAATTACCAAATACTCCATAGTAAGAAATGTTTAACTACTGCTGTAAGGTTCGCAGTTGCACTCGCCGGTCGTTCAAAATTGCCGCCTCAATGGCTCTGACATTAAGTGGGGTCGCAGCTTTTACCGATAGCCCGGAGCGTTGCGACTCACTAAGGTTCACTCACTCCTCTTGGAACGAAGCACCGCATGGAGAACTTGTTATGATCCATACAATGGTCTCCGTACAAGCAATGCATATCCACATCTACATGGGATACACTACAAATCACATTTAATTGCCTGGCAGAGGGTTCATCGAACCACCATTATACTATTTATCACCCATTCCATTCTCGAACTGCGCGGGGCAAGAAAGAACACCTGAATCTCTCCGAGGTCTGATTTCTCGTATTCTATTCTACCCATGTAATTGGGAGTCAACAATATATTTTCGCATTCGGAGGAGAATGTTGGCGATTGCAGTTTCGTAAGTAGCCCACACCACAGCGATAAGCGCCGTTGTTGTAATGATTCCCATCCCAGATCCTGTATCATTTCCGTAACGCTGTCTCTCCTGTATCGTGACAATACTATGTGCATTTCACTCGGTTTACGCCCTTTGGCCCAAATATAACTACACTTCCCTTCACAAGTTGACGGTAGTAACATACCAACCATTTTTGTTTCGTAGTTCAGGCTTATCTGGGTAGAGTTGCGCAAGAAAAGGATACAGTCTACAGCGCGAACTTAATTTCCAACGAATATGGGCAACTGAAACTTCGCAAAGAAAGGCTGAAGCAAAGAAAGGCTGAAGCAAAGAAAGGCGGAAGCAAAGAAAGGCTGAAGCAAAGAAAGGCTGAAGCAAAGAAAGACAACTGGATCAAAGAGGTTTGCGAAAGAAAAACGGAAAGTGATGTTGAAATATCGTGGTTCGAAGACGACAAATACAAAATTATTATTAGTGATTTACTGAAGAGGTATACCTTGTGACAAGCACCACTTAACAGCGACGAAAGTTTCTTCCACTGCTAGGATTCTAAAAGACAACCAAGAAGAAACTTACGTCCGGAACCACCGCTACACCGAAGGAGAAAGACTAATGACAAAGAAACATTTTACTACTTAGTTGAGATTGCAGGGTGGCGAAGGTAACCGCCTACGCCGCCGACAGTACAGTAGGGTACCCAGCACGGCGCAGACATGGTCAGCGGTGTTGAACACAGCTGTGGGGAAAGTGGCGTTAATCACGGCGGCCGTCACCACCAGTTCCTCCTCTGTCCGCCGGCTACGTCTGCCGCCGACATTACAATTCTACTCGCACGCCGCCACTGGCAAATTACACCAGCGCGCAAAAGGAAACTTGCCCCCCACATAGCTGCATTCTGCGACATCCTCCTTCGACACGATGTCTGTACGGCTCTTTCTCCCTTTACAATTCAATAGGATCCGTTGCCGCAACATCATGTCAGCAACAACAAAATGACAGAAGCGCTAGTAAGACATGCCCAGTGGAAGCGATATAGTAGAGACCTGGCAACAGCGTGAACAAACTCTTTTCATATATTGCTATGTAAGACACAAATGTCTTAGGTTCATAGGTGTAGAATGTCTTTCACATGTGTTGCTCTGCACTTTGAAAATAATTATTTTCTTTTACTTTTTTTTTTTTGACAGGCTAATATTAAAGACCACATGCAAACGCCAGTGGCATCTTAGAGGAGCAAATCATGTTCCAAAACACATTCATCACTACTGTGTATTGTGTATCAAGAAACTAAACTACGTGTTCAAATCAAAAGGTACGAAACGACACTGTGGGTATAGTTTAAAAGTAACGTCTTATCTTAGAAGATAGATTAAGGAAAGGCAAACCTACATTTTTAGCTTTCGTAGATTTGGAGAAAGCGTTTGACAATGTTGACTGGAATACACTCTTTCAAATTCTGAAGTCAGCAGGGGTAAAATACAGGGAAAGGAGGGTTATTTACAACTTGTACAAAAGCCAGACCGCAGTTTTTGGGGTCGAAGGGCATGAAAGGGAAGCATTAGTTGGGAAGGGAGTAAGACAGGTTTGTAGCCTTTCTCCGATGTTATTCAAGTTGTACATCGAGCAGGCGGTGAAGGAAAGCAAGGAAAAATTTGGAATAGTGATTAAAGTTCAGGGGGAAGAAATAAAAAAATTTGCCTTTTGCTGATGACATTGTAATTCTGTCAGAGACAGCAAAGGACCTGGAAGAGCAGTTGAATGGAATGGACAGTGTGTTGAAGAGAGCGTATAAAATGAACATTAACAAGAGCAAAACAAAAATAATGGAATGCGATCTTAGACAATCAGGCGATGCTGAAGGAATTAGATTAGGTAACGAAACAATGAAGGTGGTAGATGAGTTTTGTTACTTGGGTAGTAAAATAACATGTGATGGTCGCAGTACAGAGGATATAAAATGCAGAATGGCAATGGGAAGAAAAGCATTTTTGAAAAAGAGAAATTTGCTAACATCGAATATTAATTTAAGTGTAAGGAAGTCTATTCTATAGGTATTTGTGTGGAGTGTTGCCTTGTACGGGAGTGAAACATGGATGATAAGCAGTGCGGACAGGAAGAGAATAGAGGCTTTTGAAATGTGGTGCTACAGAAGAATGCTGAAGATTAGGTGGATAGATTCCATAACTAATGAAGAGGTACTGAACAGAATTGGTGAGAAAAGTAATTTTTGGCATACCCTGACTAAAAGAAGGGATCGCTTGGTAGGACACATTCTTAGACATCGAGGAGTCGTAAATTTAGCATTGGAGGGAAGTGTGTGGGGTAAATATCGCAGAGGGAGACCAAGAGACGCATATAGTAAGCAGATTAAAGTGGATGTAGGTTGCCGTTCTTATGAGGAGATGAAAAGCCTTGCTCAGGATAGAGTAGGGTGGAGAGCTGCATCAAACCAGTCTCCGGACTGAAGAACATAACAACAACAATCACCAGAGGCCAGAGCACAAATATCCCACTGATTAAAGAGCCGAAGGATTCCTTACATCTACATACGTGCTCACCTATCCCACGGCGGAGGTTACTAAGTACCACCATTAGTCAGTTACCTTCCTGTTCCACTCCCATATAGAGCATCCACACGAGACGTAAACTATTTGATCTTCGTGGTCTTTATGCGATACGTAGGTAGGCGACAGAAAAATCTTTCTGCAGTCCGCCTCAAATTCCGAACTCTCCGTATTTCTTCAACAGCGTTTCTCGAAAAGAACGTCGCCTTCCTTCCAGAGACTCCCAGCTGAGTTCCCGAAGCAACTCAATAACACTCGTACATTTATCGAATCTACCAGCTACAAACCTACCCGCCGCCTCTGAACTGCCTCTACGTCCTCCTCCAAACCAATCTGGAGGGGATCCCAAACGAGCTTGTGACAGTTGCACGGACTGACAATTGACCGGAGAGGGACTTTGTTGACACTTGCCCGGAGCTCTGGACACAGCAGGTAGTGGACAGTCTGTTCCACAAACAGGGTACACCGGCTTGTCAACCGCAGGTAGGTTTGGGCTCGCTCACCGTCTGCGCTGTGAAAGCTCACGGTAATATGGAACGGTCCAACGTCGTTGCACAGCACAGTACAGTACTGTCGAGTGGAAGCATAGGAGAAGTGCTAACAATTTGCCGTCTCAGGCGATTGATCATAATTAGCTTCCGTCGTAGACTTATATCCAGTATAGGCCTATACGGCGAAGAATTTAACGGGAGACTCCTACCAAAAAATTTAACTATTCTTGTACTTTGCCAATAGCAACGAAATTTTGAAATGGTGCCTATTATGTAAATATGTAGCAATAACCAAGGATTTAAGAATTTCAGTTTTTTTTTTCGAGCTATGAATTTTTAATATGCTTTTAATGGTATTCCAGTAAACTAACTATTGGTTCTCACGCCATAGTTTGCACACGTAAGATTTTGTAGGTATATTCACAATACAGTTAACGATTCTGCGCTCTCATCTGGTGAAAAATATTAATCACTTGCTTTTTTTGTTTCAAATTTCAACCTTAAACTTTTTCAATTATTGGTACTTAAATGTGACAAAAAAATTACATGTTCGATAGTTTCAATGCACAGAGGTATGCAAACACATCAAGACTACTTCCTACAAAAATTTCATTCAGATTGCTTAATACTGATGATAAAAAGTTGGCAGTGAGTTATTGCAAATACATACACCCATTAAAATTTACCGAGGCAATAAGGTTTTCCTTATTTGCTTTTATGAGGCTTCTTGTAATTTCAACACCAGGGTAGTGTTTTCTGAATAAAAATCCACTCACACATTTCTAGAGGAGGAGCAGTGATACAGACATCTGAGTGAGAGCCGCTGCTTATTTCTTTGCAGTTCTTTCACTTACTGCACAATTTACAAAATTATAAGCAAAGAAATATAGTAATGAAAATACAATGGTATGTATCATTCAACATTCATTTAATTCAAAATTTGATTCTAAACAATATTTCCTATTACTTGTCCAGGATCTAGTATGAATAAATTCTTTGATGAGCTCAGCCCTGAGCAAGCTACATAAAATTGTCCGTGTGAGGAGATACCAAATCCACTCCGCAGTATTTAATACAGTGCCCTGTGATTTATTAATCATAATAGAAAGTGCAAGTCTCACTGAAAACTGCAGTCCCTTGAATATAAATCGTTGATTTGCTGGAAGTTTTGGCTACTGGTTGGATGTACACTATTTCATTCTCGTTCTTTCCTTGTAGCTCTGTAGAAGTCCATTGCTTTCGCCTGCAGCCACGTGCGCTTGTCAGCAACACTCGCTGAACACTAAGATTCCAGTATTGTTTCAAACTTGATAAATTAATGGTTTGTTTCAAAGCTTTCTTGGATATCGACGATATAAATTATGTTAACCGTAAAACGTACATCTCGTATAAAGTGGTCTTCTGCTCCTTCCGGACACATTTTCTACCACTCTCCGGATGCAAGTGGGGGAAGCCATTAGCAGCTAGTATTGGCCCACTTTAGGTGACGATAGTACCACTAAAAGTGGCCCTTTGCGTTTTGATGGCTCGAAATATAAATGAAAATAACGGCTGAACCGTTCATTTGACACGAAAATTGAATAAAGGAATTTGTAGAGCAATAAATTCTCTACAGCTTTGCTCTGATGTTCTTCATTCTTTCTTTCCCCCCCCCCCCCCCCATCTCGCGATTTGAGACTGTCATTTTATTTTACGTAAACCGGTACAGGCAAAGAAAATAAACTTTAAAAACGGACAAACTACCTCGGCAGGACAGCTGATGAAATTTTAACGGAAAAAATAATATGGGAGAGAGATTGAAATAATAGTTTAAAGAGGTGAAACTTGAAAAAAAGAGCACATTTGACAAAGCTAAACTCGAATATAAAATAAATTTGCTTGTCTGTTAAAATAAAAAGAGAATATTACGTGTTGAGTGCACAGATATCACAGTAGCAGAGTCTTAATCGTATCGTCTATAGTTTTATTACATATATTTTTTGCCCAGAATGTTTGCAAAATATAATAAAACAAAAGGAAAATCTAAAGTGGGTCGAAAAACACGATAGCGTGATTTGTTTTCCTTGTCTTAATCATTTACACAACAGAATGAAACTTTCATTCTGGAGCGGAGTGTGCGCCGATATGAAACTTACTGGCACATTAAAATTGTATGCCGGAATCGCGATTCGAACCTGGAATCTTTGCCTTCAGCGGGCAAGCGCCCTACCGTTGAGCTATCCCGGCACGCTTCACGGTCCGTCCTCACAACTTTACTTCTAACACTACCTCGCCTCCTACTTTTCAAATTTTTAATCTGCCAGGCAGTTTATTATCATCGCACACTCCGCTGCACAGTGAAAAGTTTCATTCTGGAAACATCCCTTGGGATGTGGCTAAGCCACGTCTCCCCCATATCCTTTCTTCCAGGAGTGCTAGTTCTGCAAAGTTTGCAGTAGAACTTCTGTGAAGTTTGGAAAGTAAGAGGCGAGGTACTGGCGGTAGTAAAGTTGTGAGGCGGCATCTTGAGTCGTGTCGACATAGCTCAGTCCGTTAAACGCTTGCCCGCAAAAGGCAAAGGTCTCAGGTTCGAGTCCCGGTTCCGGCACACAATTTTAATTTTGCAGAAGGTTTAGTCAGCACAAGACCCGGAAATGAATCATCTTAGATATGAAACTGGATACCTCTTTCAAAGGGTCTTTTGTAAGAGGTTCGGAAGAACTTCTCCATAACTGCACATAGGACAGTTTCCATACCAGCATGGAAATACACCTGTGTCCTTAGAAGAAGAAGAAAAAGAAGAAGAAGAAGAAGAATCCCTCCAGGTCTGGCGGATGAACACGCTCTATCAGCTTCGCAGTTAACGATGCCATTAGAGACAAAAAATCTAATTTTTGAAGCATCAATGGACAGAAAAATAATTGTACATAGCGTACATTAAGCGCATTCGAAACGTATCTCAAGCAGTGTGGTGTTGTGTTTGCCTGCCTGACAACACAGCGAAACCGGCCACCCCCACGTCGCCGCAGTATGATGCCTGACGCCGTGCGGCTGTGGCGGTGTCGGCTTGCAAAACCCGACAAGTGCCGGAAGCTACGACAGACGCCGCCAGGAAGTCAGAGAGAGAGAGAGAGAGAGAGAGAGAGAGAGAGAGAGAGGTGGCTGCGGATCCTGTGTCGCGTATCGAATGTCACCCTCTGGGACACACACCTCGCCGACATTGTTACTGCAAGGCGCTGATTTGTTTCGTTGCTAGAGGCTCAGCGTTTCCGGGCCGGAACCACGGGAGATTTGTCAGCTGCTGCGTCATTTTTGCTACAGAAGGAACACTGTACTGCTGTTCTTAGGAGCTATCTGCGTTTCTGTATTTGGACCGAGATCCTGCCTCATCTCTCATGACCTAGAATCTGTTTAACGTGTTATCTTTTAGACGTACTTTTATATTGGAACATCAGTAGGTTTCCCATACTGCTCGGTGCAAGGGAGTGTCGGCATCCATCCTCTACAAGCTACTACGCAGTGTGTAACGGAGAGTACTTCATGTACCATTGTCTCTTTCTAATGACCGGTTTCAGCACATTACACTCCCATCACGATGCCGCGGCGGATTAGCCGGGCGCGCTGGAGCACCGTGCTGCTGTGCGAGCGGCCGTTCGCCGTCGGGAGTTCGAGTCCCCCTCTGGCATGGGTGTCTGTTGTCCTTAGGCTAGTTTACCTTAGTTTAAATGGTTTGTAGGTTACGGACTAATAACCACGCAGTTTGGTCAAATAGATTTACGAACATTTGAAATTAAATTCCCATCATGGGATCTGTTATTAACAAGCGCCAACAGATCCCATGACGGCAGTATTACCTACCGAAATCGACCAACTAAATAAATTAGCGATTTTATTGTTTCTTACACATATTAAATCATTTAAACAGATCGCCCAAAAGAATGGCTATCTTCAATGACAGACAACATATAAATGAAATTATGTAATGTACGATATAGCAGCACAATTATCTTTCCATGTAAAGCACACACCACAAGTAAGTTTAATAATATCCAAACTGTATGATTATTTCTCATGTAATTAGATTCTTACCTAATAACTATTGGCATCCCATCTTTCGCTTTTAGTAAGAAACTAGCGTATATCAACTTCAGCATACGATAAAATAGCTTCTTATTCCTGTTCTTCTTCTTCTTCTTCTTCTTGTTTCTTCTTCTGCATTGAACGTTTTTAAGCAGTTGCACCTCTTCTGCCAGTTTTACTGTCGACTCATTCTGGGTATTCCGACGTTCCTTCTTCCTCTATAGCCGGCCGCGGTGGCCGAGGGGACTGAGGCGCTCCAGTCAGGGTCTGCACGGCCACTACGGTCGGGGGTTCGAATCCCCCCTCGGGCATGGATATTTGTGCCGTCCTTAGTATAAGGTAGTTGATAAGTAGTTTGTAAGTTTAGGGACTGATGACCCCGTAGTTAAGTCCCATAAGCTTAACAAACATTTGAACATTTCTTCCTCTATACTAGTACAGCATGGCTAGACGTGGGATTCTATCTTTTCCTATTCTTTGTAGGTGACGTTCTAATCTTTTAGTTTCTTCTATATTTTCGTTAACGCTAAAAATATCCAGTCCACTCTTAATACATTCACTTTCCTGCCAGCTCCACTCTTCTTCCTAACAAATCGAATTGAGCTGCTTGTACGACGGCTTTTCAAATGAAAACCTATGAAACGTCTTAACAACCAAACCGGTTGAAATTTTAATATGCCGCTTTGGGATAACGTAGTGCGACATCTAGGTACGCGAAGCATGCGCCGTCACCTCCCTCTAAAAAATTTGTGATTTGTACTGTTATACAGTCCGCAGCCTACGCAAGTCCATCAGGAGCAAACGGCCTGGACTGCTCACGGAGGGAGTGATTCTGCTCCATGGTAACGCGCGTCCACACGTCTCCAGGGTTACACAAAGTGTTCTGGCCAAGTTCAAGTGGGATCAGCTTGAGCATCCGTCCTACAGCACGGACATGTCGTACTGTGACTTGCATCGATTTGGTCTGCTACAAAAATATCTCAAACTGAAGCGGTTCAACTCTGACGACGAACAGAGAGACACAGAGTAATGGCTCTTGCCACAGCCACAGGAGTTCTGGAAATAACTTGCATTTATCGCGAATCTTTTATCCAGCACAAGTACCAAACGACTGGAAACTCCCGTGTATAACAAAGGAAAAAGAACGGACTTACGAAATTACAGACCTATATAGTTAAAATCAGTTTGCTATAGAATTCGTGAACATATTCTCAGTTCTAATATAGTAAATTTCCTTGGCACATGAAAGCTTTAGGAAGCGTCGATCGTGCGAAACCCAGCTTGCCCTTCTCTATCATGACATCTTGCATACCATGGATGAAGGGCAACAGGCAGACTGCATGTTTCTCGATTTTTGAAAGGCGTTGACACGGTATCGCACTACAGACTTAACGAAGATACGAGATTATGGAATAGGCACCCAAATATGTGAGTGGCTTCAAGATTACTTAAGTAATAGAGCCAAGTACGTTTTCCTCGAAGGCGAGTGTTCATCAAAAAATGTTCAAATGTTTGTAAATCTATCGGACCAAACTGCGTGGTCATCAGTCCGTAGCTTACAAACTACTTAAACCTAGGTAAACTAACCTAAGGACAAACACACACACCCATGCCCCAGGGAGGACTCGAACCTCCACGGCGAGTAACCGCGCGCTCCGCAGCGAGACGCTTTAGACCGCTCGGCTACTCCACCGCGGCGAGTGTTCATCAGCGACTGTGGTATCGTTAGGGGCGCTCCAGGAAAGTGTGGTAGGACCGCTATTATTTTCTATCTATATACGTGATCTATCGGACAGAGTAAGTTGCAATCTGCGTCTATTTGCTAATGATGCTGTGGTGTACAAGAGGGTGTCGTCATTGACTATAGTAGGATGCAGGATGGCTTGGACCAAATTTCTAGTTGGTGTGAGGGATGGCAACTAGCGCTAAATGCAGAAAAATGTAAGGTGATGCAGATGACCAGGACAAACAATCCGTAATGTTGGAATGCAGCGTTAGTTATGTGCTGCTTGACAGAGTCGCGTCAATTATCTAGGCGTAACGCTGCGCAGCGATATGAAATGGAACGAGCATTTAAGGACAGTGGTGGGGAAGGCGAATGGTCGACTTCGCTTTATTGAGAGAATTTTGGGAAGGTGTGATCCGCCTGTAAAGGAGACTGCATATAAAACACTTGTACGACCCCGTCTTGAGTATTGTTCAAGTGTTTTGGATGGGGTTGGATCACTGGCACGGAGTGACACTTGCACAGAGACCGGAGTCCTTGCCGCGCTAACCGGCTTTTCACCGCTACAGTCACACTAACAAGTCCAGCAGCTCAGCATAGCCGCTCCTGGGAGCTAGCTGGCGCTCGCACCACAGCAGTAAGCAACCATGCATAGCTTCAACTTGGCTCAGTAACGCCTTCTGTGGCAAATTTGTTACGACTGTTGTGGCAGTCAGAACTGCAATGTAATTCAGCATAATGACAAATGATAATGAAATTCATAATTTGTTATAATATTATGATGGTCTGAACTACGTGTCAGACACTATCTTTTGGGCTTGGAGCCTTCGTGAACGAAGAGAAAACAGGCTAAAATTTCGTCGCAAACGGATGAGTTGGTTACGAACACACAGAGGATGAACATACACCGATTTTTATTTATATAAATTAAGCAATTTTAATGCATCGCGAGTGCTACCAACAACTCCTCGTCAGAAAGTAAATATCATTAATCCGTAGAAGATAGAAACTTGATATTAAAAAACCGTTTCATGCGCACCGTTTATTCTTTGGAAGTGGTGCTTGTTAGGATCACTGAGCAGGTTGACAGTGAAGTGACAAGCCACTTAAGTGTAACTGGCGGGTAATTCTGAGAGCAATGCCGTCACGTCTCTCTCTTTCAGATCTGAAGTGCCCATTCACTAAGTAGGATAGAGGCTGTGACTGTGAGTTTAGAACTGTGGACAAATAACTTGTTGAGAACATTACTGCGCCGCTCTGTATTATTTGTAAGAGGGTTATTCCAAAAGTAAGGTCCGATTCGCCGTAAACATTTGAAAGCGGCGCCAAGGACAAAAACGCATGCCCGCCGACTCCTGGCATACCTCTCGCGTTAAACGCCGCCAGTATCGTTACTGTTGTTGTGTGCTGTTGAGAGTGTCAGTTCACAATGTATAAGACCATCAACCAGTCCGCCGTTTGTGAAGTAAGGGCACTGATGCCGTTTTTGTCTGCAAGAAACATTTCAGCGGCAGAATTCCATCGGGAGATTACTGAAGTGTACGGTCCTAACATAATGAGTGACGGTAAAGTGCGCTAGTGGGTAAGAGCCTTTAATGGACGCGGAAATATACACGAGCCACCACGCTCCGGCCGATTATCCGTGATTTCAGATGAGTTGGTTCATGCGGTTGGCAAAATTCTTGACGATCAAGGATGCACTATTTCAGGTTTAGAAGTGCATTTCCCGCTTGTGAGTAGAACAACGTTGTACAAAATTGTATCTGAACATTTGAAGTTTCGAAAATTGTGCGCCCGTCGGGTTCCCAGGCTGCTTACCGAGATCCATAAAATGAAAAGAATGGCTTCTGATCTTGCATTTTTGGAGCGACATCTTTAAGTTGACAGTCTTTTTGAGCATAATGTCACAGGGGACGAGCCATGGGTTTCTCATATCACCCCCGAGTTTTAACGTCTGCAATGGGAAGGCGTCACACGTCGTCGCCAGACAAGATCAAGGCAAAGCAGACAATCTCCACACGCAAGGTTATGGCGACCGTGTTTTGGGATAGACAGTATTGCTACTCGACTTTATGGAAAGAGGAACAAAGGTCAATAAAGCCGCCTACTGCGCTACCCTGACTACGACGTGCAATCCGGAATAAGCGACGTGGTCTTTTGTCGTCTGGACGTGCAAACTCTAAACAAGAACTTTGGATGGGAACAGATTGACCACCCACCGTACAATCCGGACTTGGCGCCAAGTGATATCCACCTGTTCCACAACCTAAAGGAGTTTCTTGGCGGCAAACGCTCCTACACAGATGATGAAGTGAAGAAGCTATCGGTTAGCTTCGCAGGCGGCCGATTTCTACGACTTAAGCATTCAAAATCTTGTTGAACGATATGACAAATGTCTAAGTATGGAGATTATGTAGAGAAAGAGAGAAAGACGGAAGGGATGTCAGCAAAACAATAGCGTTGGAAACATGTTTGATTTTGGATGTTTCTGTTTTAACCGGACGTTACCTTTGGAATTCCCTCGTATAATGCCAACGATGTCCGTGTTGGGCTGGAGTCGCTGGTACCCACATTGTATGGCACACAGCTGAAGCCCGGCGGAGACAGCTCGCAGATGAGGGCAGATGGCACATTAGTGTGTCGGGTCGACTGCGCGCCGTGATTCGCCCGCTCCTAATGAGCCACAGACGCCGCCTCTTGTCTAGATTGCTCGGCCTTGCCACGCATTGTGGCGCTGAGGCTGCGACGTCCAGCCGTCGACGCGGCGAAACCACCAACATGCGAAAGCCCACACACTTCGTTTTCTTCTCATCTAGATCCACAGAACTGAACTGAGGAGCCCATCACCATGCCCGTGGATCGAGTCAGCACATTAAGACAAAAATGTAGTCATCTATACCGATACACGATGAAGAGTGGTCGTTTGACGTTGATATCAAATATTTCGAAGTGGTCTTCACCAGTTCAGTTTCAATTTCTACTGGACACACTAACAGACATTACGATAGAATAGTCTATGCACATTTCACAAAACTATGTTTACTGCTAAACCAATTGCGAGAAAGAAAATGCTTTACTGTTCCCTACTATGTAAACAAATGGTTTCCAGTTTCTTGTAGCCCGTTTGTAACTTTGGTTGAAGGGTATGTAATCCATGAAACAAACTTTCTCGCAAATATTTTTCCTTATAGACAACATGAAAAAAAAATGTTTACAGCATTATGTGTCGCTTGGTTCGCTTAGTGGCCATCTGTTTTATAGGAAACAGGTTAAGTTTCATTTAAGGGTTATCAGCATTTGATTATAATACTATACACTGGATCACCATCGCGAAACTCCTCAATGTCATCCCATGCCCGTTCTGAAGTTTGTGGCGGAGACAGCCATAACTGGTCAGATTGTCTTCTGGTAGATGCGAAACACAGTCAATCAAGTTTCAACAAACTCTGGATCAGCCCAGTGAAGTGAAACAGAAATAAGAAACAGTATGACATGCGAGTGTCAACAAAAAGCTGAAGTTTTGCACTCTTATTGCTCAATTATGAATAAAAACTTTTGTTCCTGTAAGGTTCTTCTTTATGTAAATACGTGTTAACAAAAATATTTCTGAATTGTGAATGTTCGTTACATGTAATCTAATGATTGGTGTCTTTGCATTCACTGTGTATTTAATGTTACAAGACTTTTCTATACTACATCATTTCTCTATCTGCACCACAGGCAAAAAGTATATTACGAAGAAAGAAGTATATTACTTTTCGTATATATTTGACAGTAGTCAACAACTATATCTTATGTACAACAACGCATCTCTCATATCAAATATATATATTCTGTTCAATATATATAACTTGAAGAAAACGAAGGGTTTAATTTAGATATACAGAAAAAGGATTAATGAAAACCAAATAAATTCTAATAGACCGTATCATAATGACCAGCACTGTTAGCCTGTGATACAATATATTAAAAGTTCCCTCGTCTTCACTCATTATAATACCTATCGAAATTAGTAATAGAAATGTGATGCCGTCATATTTGTAGATTATGATTTAATCCCCTTTCCCAAAGAATAAACTGTAAAGATAGTAACTTTTTCCCAAAAGACACATTCTGAATTTATCATCATAGGTACTGTTAAACGAGTCAGTAACACAGTGAGAACATTTGAGGATTCATCATTTCATTACAGAACAATTGTAACTCGAAATAAGCTCGGCAACACGAGACAGATTTCAAAAAGCCCACTACAAATTGCACTTAATTTTTCACTGAATTAATAAATGCCTCAGCCATTCGTTAAACCCAGCACGACATTAACTCTGATCGGGAAGGTAATGTAAGGTGGTAGAGCATTTTACCACCTCTCTCTTCACCGAGCCAATTTAAATGATACGCCAACAACATACTCCGGACACAAGTGACCTAATTTGCATAGCAATGTGTGACGATATGTCTGATACGGAAACAATACAATGGAAACAAGTCTGATAATACTAAGCAGACCCTTTCCTATTTGGTTGCACATAAAGTAGCAGCTTGGGCATTAAGGGAAAAGATTAGTGTTTGGGCTTCTATGCAGAAACGTAAAAATGAAACCCTCTTTTGGGGTAGCGAGGGGAGGTGGCGACAGTAACACCCGTGTATCTTGAGACGCACCAGAGTTCCTCAGAGCAGCAAGTAGTGGCACAGCAGCAGACAGGTTCCTCTGTAGGTCAAGCATGGCGAATCTCCAGGGAAATGAAAAGACATGCAATGATCACGCGATTCTAGACATGATCAATCCATCATACATATTTCATACACTGGTGGAACCACCAGAAACCCAAAGTTCACTGATTGATGAAGTCGAACTCAAGGACGAAGAATTTGACAGTCTCATTGGCAGAAGAAGAGTAGGTGAACAACACAGAACGGAGTGGGGGAACGATCGGGCTGCTTTCTCGTGGAGGCGTCTTGTTGATACACATGGCGCCAAACGCTGTGTCTGGTGTAGACAGAATTTCTCTGTCAACACTTTATTCTCGTAAAATCCTCTTAAACCAAATTTAGGCTGTCATCTCCAAGGGGAGGAACGAGGCGAGCCACAATATTTTAAGTTCTTACACGACTGCAAAGCTACTGGACAAAGCTATGAACATGTACAGTCTTCCGACTCTCGGAAAATTTAGCATAGTGCAGCCGGGTGCCAATATGGTCCTCCTAAGGTTGATAGGCACCAGAAGCAGGGGGTACAACCGCACTCGGAAACCGACACAAACATAGTCATGACGAACATAAAAAAAATTACCAACGCACTGATTATGTGAAAAATGTTGACGTCACAACTGTGCTTTTACACTTCAGACATTTGTTGGTTTGGTGTTAGGAGTAGACTTCCCACGTAAACATATCACCCATTTCATATTGAACTTTATTACCAGTGAAGTGGTAGGAAATACTGCCCAACTACATTCGTTTTGTTAATGTGCTTCAAAGATAGGCCCTCTTCAGGATTTTAGTTAAATACTGAATTTTTAACTTGTCATATTTTTCGTATCAGTTCTTTTTTTATAAATTTCATAAATGTGTTATCTCTTGAACCATCAGTGTATAGTAAATTTTAGTTAATGAAATTTATATGTATGGGGCACAGTCAGTTTGTACTAAAATTAAAAGAGCTGTTCTCTGAGGTCCAACAGTTTTTGGGTTCTGCATCTTCCTACATGACAAGACTTGGTTCACATATTTCACAGCACTCCTTACGCGATAAGTGGTAGGTAGATCACACGAAACAGGCACCAAGGCGTTAGACATTACCGTACTTGGAATAATTCCGCCAATTGGCTACTGCATAATGTGCTAACATTACCGTGATCTTCGCTGCCTTCACTAATGTTAATAGAGGTTTACTGAATGTTGCTCGTAGTTTAAGACAACTTTGAAATATGCTTCTAATATGCAGGTGCTAGCAAATCATATTGGGGGAAATTTAAAGTTGAAATCGTTTACTAATTGCATTATTTTGTATTATGTCTGGCGAAAACATATAAAAGACTTCAGTCACAAAAAATGTAAGATTGCGTAGTGTGTTTTACCCCACAAATATTGCCCATTTATACTACATGTAGCAATTATTAACCCTAACAGGTGAGTTTAGAACTGGCTGCTCTCAGTTTGTTGTAAGATAATTAGAAACACAGCCACATTTGGGCATATGTAGGACCGAGTGGAGTTGCATGCTGATCCGGGTTCCCAATGTTGGCGACCGTCACACCTTCCAGTCCGTGTTTGTGGATTTATTTAGTACGATTTGCATATTAACACGTCAACAGGTGCCACTGTTTTCTTATTTCGGTGGAGGCTTATGTACCAGTCCTGCCCATCAATAACGGACACGACTTCCTTAAAAATAAGCACGGCAGTAAAACGCATTACCACAACCATTAAGCTAATTATGAGAGTTCCAACTTCACAGAGACCTGTTCAAGATGCAATAAAAGTCGGGCGACAGAACGCAAGTGCCCCGCAGTAACAGTTAGCGAGTCCTCCCATTCCGCGAAATAACCGTCACGTTATTTTCGCAGAATGCTTGCGGATCTCAGTAACTCTCTCCAGTGCAACGCCCATCGCTTCCCAGGGCATCAGATACGCCACTTTCAGGCTGACAGTGTAGGAGGTAAGCACTCAAGGGTGCGGCGGATCACAGCCAGTTCCCTTTTATCTGTGCCGACGTGTGTGTGTGTGTGTGTGTGTGTGTGTGTGTGTGTGTGTGTGTGTGTGTTAGCAGGCTGCCAACTGTGGCGATGGCGACCTTGGGTGCTGGGTGGAGTGCTCTCCAACCAAACACGGTCGGTCGAGCCGGCTGTTTAATGATGAAGCTGGAGAGTCGTTGCAATGTTTGCAAGACCAGCACTTGGAGTTTTTTCCGCCTCGTCTAATGGCGAAAAACACAATCGAACGTCTGCACAAGCACAACAGAGTAATTTTTAGTGAAACTATTAACACAGTTAATAGATTATGCTGCGACCGTCTATACCACTCTTTAGCTCCTGCAAGACCAGGTCACGGGATTAGTCCCACAGATTTGGTTGAAAGATATGCGAGAAGGAAGAGGTATGCCACTCTTCAAAATTCCTAAAATGAGTCATAAAAAAAAAAAACAGAAAATGTTCGCAAAGAATTTTTTTGTAATATAAAAGTATAAACGAATTTGAGTATAATGAAGATCGTGTTGGCGTGGTGCATTACGTAAGATTATGCAATGCTACTTTCGCGGCCTAGGTTCCATTCCTTCTTAATTCCCTTTTTTTTTTATTTTAATACAATTTATGGCATCATTAAACTTCCAATACATAAAATTTAAACATAAGTAAACAATTTTGAAGGGAATGAAACTTTCACTCTACAGCGAAGTGTGCGCTGATATGAAACTTCCTGGCAGATTAAAATTGTGTGCCTAAGGGATGTTTCCATCTTAGGCTGTGGCTAAGCCATGTCTCCACCATATCCTTTCTTCCAGGAGTGCAAGTCTTGCTTGTTTCGCAGAAGAGCTTCTGTGAAGTTTGGAAAGTAGGAGGCGAGGAACTGGCGGAAGTAAAGTTGTGAGGCGGCATCGTGAGTCGTGTCGGGATAGCTCAGTCGGTAGAGCGCTTGCCCGCGAAAGGCAAAGGTCCCAGGTTCGAGTTCCGGTTCCGGCACACAATTTTAATCTGCCTGGAAGTTTCAAATTTGAAGGGGATTTCAGTATCAGGTAGTAGTAGTAGTAGTAGTAGTAGTACTTCAACATGTGAAAGGATCACGATTCGAACCCGGGACCTCCTGCTTACTAGGCAGTTGCGCTAAGCCTCTACGCCTCCCAAGGCACATCATCTTAACACATCTGCAATGACTACCGTAACACGTTCATATGACGATGTATATGTTTGCAACGCGTACTCGAAGCCACGACTGAAAACACCAGTTAAGGTCTATGTTTACAGCAGCATCACATAGCGACGTGTTCGAAAGAACAAACGTCGCAATTCTTAATACGTGAACAGTTTTCATGCTCTCGAATCGGTCAACAGCAGCGAGAGCTTTCGCCAATAGAAGAATTCAAACATATTCAAGCGCAAACCATAAACACAGTGTTCCTGTTTTCATGCGATTTATCGGTATGCTCGGTATGTATCAAAATTTACAGAGGAAAGATATTTGTTTGAACACCTGAAATTAAATATAATTTGCACTGAAGCATATTTCGTGTTACTGGCCTTGCTAAGAAACTACTTTCATAAAATTTTGTATGGTGTAATGAACTAAACGTTTTCTGTCATTTACCACCACAAAAATAACTTCCACGTGTAATTGTCAGAATTTTCTGAAAAACAAGTTTCATTTATGGACATGAACTGTTTGACTACAATTTATTGAATTAATTGTAACTAAAGTGATAACAAATTTACATATTTCAATTGAAATGTTGAAGTACATTTAAATTACAAGATTAAAATATTTAACACTCAACGGAGTAGTATTTAGAAATAGAATGTAACGGAATTGACAAACACCAGAAATTTAGCAACCGGATTCTTACCTAAAGCACCAAGCCAACACAACGTATTGTGAAATGCTAATCAATTGTTGCTTCTCACACTCAGAGCCAAATAAATCTATGAGATCCATCCCGCCACGTCCCCTTGTCCGTGAAAGACAGAGTGATACTACTACACATTACAAATAATTCAGTTTAAAAAATAAATGTCTTCCATTCCAGACAATGAAGGCAACTGGAGTGGCGGAGGGAGGGGATACGCAGGTTTATAGTGCGCAAAACAGCCACTGTCATTAGCACTTAAAATCACGAAATGCAACGTTTCCGAGGATAAGTACTTAATTGTTCTTACTCGTATTTAGTTGGCACAGAAGAATCTAAATGGCATTAGCATGTTGGTAAAACTGTAATGAAAAATGAGAGGGAATATGAATCTAGAACGATACCTAAAAAGACAGAGGACATACTGGAAAGGAGCAACGGACACTTAAAACGAGCTTCGCTTTTAAGAAACCGTTCAGCGAGAGTTTCTAGGCTAACTTTCAACCACGGTCGAAAATTTAAATCTTTCGCAATGTCGCTAGTATGAGTGAAGAACAGACCGTTTTCTAAAGCTTGTATTGCATCTGCTAAGCTAAAGCCTCGGATAGCTCAAATTGCAAATATTCATTAAAAACTAAGGGGTTACAAACTGACATTGAAGTAGAAAGTTTCACACTGTTAGTTATGAGTTACAGTGAGAGCAAGGAGGGGGGTTCTGTCGATTAAGAAATGATGACAGAAGACTGTGAGTAATGTCTTGTCTCGAAGTTATAAACTACTTTGACTTAAACCTAAGAAAAAAATCGCGCACACACACACACACACACACACACACACACACACACAATATATATATATATACACAGGGTGTCCCAGCTATCTTGTCCACCCAACATATCTCTGGAACAATAACAGCTATTGGAAAAGGACTTTCACCGGTATCAATGTACGGCTGGGGCCCATAAATGTATATATTTGAAAACATTCTAAAACGAAAGCCAATGTGTTTTTAACACAAACTTATTTTTTTAAATGGACACCCTATATTTTTTCTTCAGCAATCCATAGCATGACAAATCACATAAACAATGGCGTTGATTGCATCGCAATATTCCAATTACATCCCGAGATATTGCGACGCGAAGTTGACGCTTGAAATAAGCGAAACGCGCGACTAGCGCACGTCCTGAGCAGCATGCGGTTCTCGCCTGAGTCAAGACGTGCGCTAGCCACGCGTTTCGAAGGGGTGTAATACTCCTAAAGTTGTTCCCGTGTCACAGGGATACAATGTTCCTACGTATAGCAACGCTGGAATCGTCCGAGAGAAGGGAGTATCTCTAACTACTGGGTAGCAGAGATCAGAAGTACGATTTGTATAATCCTTTCCTTTGACGTTATCAGCGAACTTTCCCTTTACGTGCGCTTTGGGATTCTACCACCGAGTCTCCGCCGCTGCCCGTGCAACTGACAGCTTATCACTGGAGTCTATCGTCGGCAACAAGTGGACTCGCCCCGCGTACAAAGATAGCGAGTCCCAGAGTTCGGGAGTATAACCGCGGACTCTTGACACTGCATACACAAGATGATTAAGCATTCAAAAAATGTGTGAATGATAACCTACGTAACTCGCTATTTGTCCCTAAAATCGATGTTTCTGTGACAAAAAGTATACCGAAATAACGCGCTTTATGAACTTTGGCACGTGAAGTTGCTCTGTATCCAGTTTTCGTTTGACGCAGCCCATATATTTTTTCCTAGTCCAGATAGCGTAAAATACAACTGCTGTTTTCATTGGACGAGATTTGTATGCCTTTCACCGGAAACATGTACTATAATTTGAAAATTATTCCGGACATTACTGCGCTTCTAATGGAACAAATTTGCTGCTGCAACAGTTTTCGTCTTACATCCTCAAGGCCCATAGAGAAAACAGCCTCGTTGGAGGCCATCTCATTTTAGCAATCATATTTCGCCCTACCACTGCTACTGAACAACAGCAAGGCCGTGCAGTTAGCTTCCAAAGCAACCGCAGCACCTCTTCTCTGACTATTCGTACTCCCGAAACTACCGTGGGAAGCAAGAAAGCACAATCCAAACAGCAGTTCCTTATTTGCTGAGTGTGTAATCCTCAGTATTAGACCGCATTCGTTCTCCTCCTCATCTCTACTCGACAGTAAAGTGGCAATCTTAACAGCAGCATATTCGTAACGGGGTACATCTACCAATGAAGGAGGCGAGACTAAATACAAGTAAGAGAATGATTGAAGCAATCCTGCATCGGCAGTGCTAACAAGCGTCAAAGACAACCGACATGTTCCGGTTCAGGTGGTTGGGCAGTCGCTCACAGTTGCATCCCGTGAACGATTCGTGTTTCCACATTATTCCAGGCACAAGATTGTGAGCGACATGTATTATGCTTAAGACATACAGAAGACGGACAAAATTATGGAACCGCCGTAAGACTTAACAAATTATCTTTTCTAACTAGACGTATGGAAACCGCTGATATTCACAATAGTCCACGGTCTCGCGGTAAATAAAAGTCCTGTATGATTTTAAGGAATCTAATACCGACTCTGACGCAAAATAATTTGAAGTTCATATAATGGTGTACGTGTTGGGTGTCGATCATGCATACTTCTCACCAAATCAGACCTGACAGGTTCAATATTGTTGAGATCTGATGATTAGTTGGAATATGTAACGAAGTATCTTGGGATTCATTCCCATCTGATTCGATTACCGAACCTCCTGATACCAATGATACATAATAATAAATACGAATGTAATTAGTTTATTATTTTCTTTTCCAAAACTTTTATTCTTTTTCGTAACGTGACTAGAGAAATTTTCTATTATTTGACGTCACAAACGTTTAATTACCTGATATTAATTAGTTAATGCAAGAGGCGTATTGTTGTAGGTAATATGTTAGGGTAATTAGCTTTTCTGACAACGGTAAGTAAATTCTTTTCTCATTAGATTTAAGTAGGTATTGTTATGCTTCACAATTAATGTTAGGAAAGCTGTGCCCTCATTAGTTTCTGTATAAATACCGTTTAGTACGAAATCATTGTTGACAAACATATTTCATTAAATATGTAAATGAAACACTATTAATAGGTCATTCTGAACTCTAATTCAAAATGTTCAAATGTTTGTAAAGCTTATGGGACTTAACCGCGGGGTCATCAGTCCATAAACATACAAACTACGTATGAACTAGCTTATACTAAAGACGGCGAAAACATCCATCCCCGAGAGGGGATGCGAACCCCCGGCGGGGAACGGCCTCGCGCATCGGAGCATAGCGCCTCAATGCGCTCGGCCACACCGCCGTGGCAACTCTATTTCGAACAATTATATAAAGTTCTTCAGTGTTACTCGTGTGGAAAGTTCCTACAGGTAAAATGGGTTGATTATTAATATTCGTGCCACACGAACTGTACACTTCGACTTTGTATTCCACTCACGAACTGTGTAAATTTGTATTATTGACGTGTGGAATGCGCGTACTGGGTTTTAGTGACTGTAATTAATGAGACTTGTACGCTGGCCATATAAGGCGTAACTGGGCACTAATAATTCAGTAACGTGTCAATGAACTACAATTCTACGTGTCGCCTACATTATTTATACTGGATTAGTTTCGCCCCGTGAAATATCATCCAGTCGTCACCTTGAGCGCCGACGAACGAGAACTTCAAGAGGCAACGAACTACGGGCCCGGCAACGTCACAAGTTTACCATTCATGTTGGATGTAAGTACAACAATATACAACATTCGTAACAAGAACATAAAACTAAAATGTGTTTTGTACCTCTATCCTTATTACTGAAGTGTCTAATTTTAACAGTGTAGCTCTAATTACTTCTATTTAACTTATTAGCTACCAAAAATTTCTACATAATTAGTCTGATGACATCTAAACACATGCGTAACGCAAAATATCGAAAAGCCTCAATAATTCACCACATTTGTCAAATGTTTTCACAACAATGAACCGGTTGATAATATCGAGTGGGGTTCTGAGACACAGGTGCTCGTAGATGTACGCCGGGGCAGAATGACCGCGCGCACTAATACGCCCGGCTGCGGTGCGGTCGGCCGTTCGCCGTCGGAGGTTCGAGTCCTCGCGCGCGCGCGTGTGTGTGTGTGTGTGTGTTGTCCTTAGCATAAATTACCCTAAGTGTCAGTAGTTTGCAAGCCCAGGGGCTGGAAACCAACGTAGGTAAGTGCCTTAGATTTAGAAACACCAACATTTTTGTAATCATACAACATGGACGTATGAAAATTCATGTCTGAGGCGGGGTTTGAATCCGGGACCTCCTGGTTACTGGGCGGCTGCGCTACCCTACCCCTCTGTGCCACCCCAGACAAACGGCCTTAACACCCCGAGTACTCATCACGTACCCCGTTCGCCCCAAACTCTCGTGCATAGTGCTATTTCCACCACTACAATCCATTGCTTGCGACAGGTTCTGTATTCCCACGTATGCATCCGCACTGAATTAAGCGTCAAACCGCGACAAGGTAGATTACAACTGCGTCGTCTGCTCTTTCGGACTGGTCTGCAAGAACAGACGCCCTATTCTTAAATATCACGCGAGCTGTTTGAGACTTCATGTACATCTACATGGCATACTTCTGGAGTTCCGAACAATCTACAAGCAGCTGCGCATCTGACACTACGTGGCAGCGACATTGCTGTACTGTGATGCCTCATGTTAACTCCAACATTAATCTGCAGAGTTTATCCCGAGAGTGTACAATTTCACTTCAAATTTAAGCGTGTCAATGTGTGTCAAATAAATATGGGCAGGAAACACGTCCGGGCAGTATCAGATTATATGCTGCCTAAATTTGTCTTTACAATGTTTAGACAGCCGAAAGATAATTTGACATTTGTGACGACAGGGCACAAAGTGGTCGCAAAATCAACCCAACTTAGCTTCCCTGTTTTTCTATGCATGACGTCAGCGTAATACTTTGCAAGTACAGCAAATCCTCACTGCCGGGGCGTTTTATACGAAAGGCAAAGCAAGCGCACAAAGCCGGCAGCCATGAATATTTCATGTCGTAATTAAAGTACAGTAAAGAAAAAAAGGAGCCTGTGCATAAATCAGTTGCATCGGGTTCAAAAAATGATGAAAGAAGCTTTTAAACCCCTCGCACTCACACAGAGGAGAAACTGCACTTTTATAGCACAAAAACAAAAAACAACATTATCTGTTTCCAATAAAATAGATGTGAAAAGTTACAGTTACGTCGTTCGTCAGTCTGCGAACAGAAAGCATATGCGTTCCACGCGCGATATCCCACTACACACAAGCGGATCTCTCGCGACTTATACGCGGTCGACCTGCGTATAGTGAATACTTTGATTTCCAGTACCGAGTAGAACCTCAACAATAATGCCAAATAGCCGAATGTGCAGGAGGAAACGACGGTTCGTTTAATCATGGACTACCCTATGACTTTTAAACGTCAATCTAAGATTCTACAATGGGAAGCCGCGTTTGCTTGATTAAAATTATTTTACTGAAACAAATTTTGGAAAATTAACGTTGCCAACTTCAAGTCTTACGATGATGCGCAGCCGATGGAATACGATATTTATGAAGCTGCACGCAGCTCTGTCTAGGATTGCCGGAATGATATACTAAAATATCTGAAAAATTTCAAAATGTCTTTTTTTTTAAGTACTTGTCGGGAGAAACTGGTATTACGAATGAAAACGATACTTTTGTTTTTAAAATCATCTGTCTGCATAACAAAGCTTTAAAATTAATGGCACACACTTGTTGCTTAAATTCTTACGTTCTCACATGCATTTGGTATTGATGTTTAGTGACTCCATAAATTTGGTACCTTGAATAGTATTCGGAAAACGAAAAATCAAAAAAATTGCATTATAGTTTAATGTGTGCGTGCGCGTATGTGTTTCCAGTTTTTGATCGTTTTTGTTAAATTATATACGTCCAACGTTTGTCCTTTGACATGTCCTTGTGTTTTGGATGCAGTGAAACACTTCTGAAAAGCAGCACTAATCGGTATATGAGGCCTAATTGACAATATAATTCGACAGTTCTTGCCATGTACCCCACCCGGAAGCCACTCGGATTCTATCCGTTTGACAATGAAGTGATTTAAAGTGCATGAGCGCACAAATTTGAATTACTTATACAAATCATAAGATGCATTTTTAAAACCATTGGCTGTTTATTAAAAACCTTATAAATCAACCAGTTTCGGTCAATACAAAACTTTACGGGAATCTGTTTGCAGAGAGATTGTGTTTTGTCTGGAGTATAGTCATGGTACGAAACGTCGGGCGAATCCAGACCGTCTGGCAACCCTAGCTGTATCGTGCGCCAATCTACAAGCAAAATTCAGACGCTGCATTCTGTTAAAATCGCTAAAATCTTGGACAATTTCGCGCATCTTAGTATTCGTAAACTAATAAAATTCATAATTTCTGAGGTGACTGCAGATTCATCAGGTACTTCAATCGTTTAAATACAGCAGCCCATCGTCCAACGGTTGGAAATAAGAGAAAAGTAACCATACATATTCATGAACTTCAACTGGTGACAAACCAAATTATACAAAATTTCTCTCTACTTCATAGTAGCTTTTCTCCATTTAAGAAAATTCATGCACAGCGCCTACTTTAACAGAATGCCTTCGGCCAGCTACTCGACAAAATGACTATCGGTTCGACGGCTAGGAAGCAAGTAGAAATTTGTATCTAAGTAAGGGAAAATTAATTTTAAGAAAAAGAAATGAAAAATCACGTAAAGCTACTACAGCTAGGCCAGATCGCCAACTTTTCAAATCACCCCAGTACAAGACGTGTTCGAGTCACGTAATACAATGATATGATTAAAGATAGAAAAGTATGGAAGCGGAACAAAAGTAGTGACGTCAGGCTTTAACGTGCTCACCCGGAGCATCACGGACCCTCTGAGGCTGAAGCAGCGGCAGATACAAGCAGCCTCATAGTGTCTTGCGCCTGCAGGGAAGACTACACACCTCGTACTAGCGGCACAAATGGGAAACTAGTTTGGTCGCTCACACATGTAGAAGGGCGGTTAACGAAGTTTACCTGCAGTCATCTATAAAACACACACACACACACACACACACACACACACACACACACAACCGCGCGTTGACTTCCCTTCGCTGCAGACAGGCGGTTGGCCTGAACTTTGAGTGGTGTGCGCCTGACGTTCAGATCGTAAACGCCAGCGTGAAATACTGCCAGCTCAGAGCAGTCTTCTGACCGTAGGCTACGGCCCAGAGATTGTCCGAGGTGCAGCGCACTTAGCTATATTGCTATCTCACTGGAGTAGCGATCTCCAATATGCCAGCGTCGTTACGACGTGTTTTATGTACTGCAACGCTAACAGCGCACTTTCAGGGGCTATGAAGCAACTGAAGCGATGATTTGAAAATGCCGACAGCATCTCTGACCACAATGAAAACACTACTGCTAGGAATCACTAAAAAAAAGAATTTTGTTTTGACCACCTATATCAGTGCCAAAACATAAAATATAAACCACCTCCTTGTTAGAAAAAACTTCAAAAAACTCCTTTTTCCACGTATGTTTACGCCTTTTAAAATATATATCACTTTGCAATTTGTTCTTACTTAAGTTTTGAAAATCTAAGGAGATGTACCGCCCGCATTATCTTGGCTTCAGTAAAAATCTCTGAAAAATTACAGTATATTGCTTTTCCACACTGGTATAGTCAGTACTGATTTGAATAACTTCAAGTAGATGAAGTGATACAATAACACCAAAATCATCCTAAAGGACAGAGTATTGCTTCAATACGTATACAAGGAAAACCCGAATATCCATACAAAAAAAAGCCTATAAAGCCTATTATCAGAAGCAACTAACACGATTTTATTCGGAATACTGCTTCAGGGACACGACAAGTTTGGGAACCACGGTTATCACACGATATTTTCGGCAAAACATTTAAACGCGGGTTACCTGGTAGGAGGGTTTTTTTTTTTTTTACTAGCGGTGGCAATTCAACAGGGCAACATCGAACCTTGTTAAATCATTGGGAATGATCAATCATCATCATCGTCATCATCATCTGCCTCTTTCCGCTTCATGTATTTATCTTTGATAGTCTGTTTTTCCTTCCTTATAGAATATAGATATATCCTTCGGTTACGATACATTTCTCATATACTTAATCTTACTTTTAAAAACAAAACTTTAAATACCATATACAAAATATCTTTCTCAAAGACATTGTTTTCATTTTTTTAAACCTCTATCGTATTTCGCGCTTTTTAAATTCACATTCTTCGCAATACTTTTCTTAAAAGCAACACCTGGAGCTGAATAGTGTACGTATAACTGACACGATCTGTAAAGACGCAGCGATATCGAAGGCTGTAGTCGAAAGGATAGAGTCGACAAGAATTGGGTGAGCAGCTCGTTTGAGTGTGCTGTTTGTAACGACCTACATTAGCGCCGCCTCAGATAAAAACCACACGCGTGTACACTACCGAGCTGTTCCTTTTGTGACACGGCTTGGACTGAACAGTGACACGAACTTTCTAGTGTTTGAATAATGAGAGTTCCGTGGAGCGTTTTAAACAGCAACCACACCATGCACTTCAACGGTACAGTTATTTTAGTCATCAAACCCGAGCTGTCAGTAGCGAAATGTGTTCAGAAATTAATGTACGAGGTATGGACGGAAACTACGGTTACAAGGCCTGCAGTGGAACATGAACATTTTATTTCATACACCTAGACAGCCACCAGATAGTTTTCGATATAGTCTTCATAAATGTGTAGGCATTTGTCGCTACATGGATGAGTTTTAAAACTGTTTAGCTATTATTAGTTTCCACTACCGTTTACTACTTCTATCTTGTTTTAGTTTCGTTGATATTGCATAATTGTACCTATCTTCTGAAGGGATACTTTCACGTAAGTGTGTGGTAGGGTAAAGAAATATGCTCCAGGTATGCTAAAATTTAAAACGAACGCGCTTCAGAAACGAATGTTTACAAAATACAACATTTATCCAGTTTAATGAATGCTGAATCAGAGAGGTTCTTTTGTACCTTTTGAAATTGGATCTTAAGTAATTGCATTTCATCGTCCTCTATTATTCCTCGAAACAGACGAATGGCATACATACATTGCAATTCTTTGTACACGACATGTCTCGAATTACAAGTAATATGTTGCTTTCATCATCGAGCCCACACATTCAATGCTTGATCGTGCCATCTGTCACACAAGAGAGCTGCATGACACGATGGGCATTCACACTATTCCGCAATACGTTAAGGAATTAACCTCAACTACCATAAAATAATGTTGCATAAAGCAGGTTCCTGTAATTTTGTCTTACGATATGCGTTATGTTTATTAACAGCACAGAGTAGGAAATTATGACACGCGAAAACTTTATCCCTTATTCTTTTGATGATATGCGGTCAATGTAAAGAGAAAGAACATCACATGCCGCTAAGCACGGACTATACGGAAAGGCGACACCAAATGAAAATAAGCTTATCAATCACATTCGTACAAGTAACTTCACTGCCTCAGAAAGAGAGAATCACTAATACGAGAAGAGTAGATGTGTTCTCTCTTTTATGCATTCCCATACCGATGGACAAGTCCATCCTAGAGTGTCTGCTATGCAGCCAAGCGTTTCGGCCATTTTGTTTACACTTGTGTTATGTATGGTTTTATATATAATCCAAAGTTCTTCAATTTTTTATTGTAATGTTCTGAACTATTTACAGTGAGTGAGTATGAACACACAAAGCTTTGAAAACGAGTTGTACGCTTCTCTCCTTGAAATTCTCTTATTCAGCCTTCTCCTGCCTGCGCCAATTTTTCTAAACGTACGACTCCGATGTGAAGTTGTAGCAGGTTGTCCGAGGATTATTCGCTCAGCGGCTGAGGTTTTCATCCAGCCCAGACCACGTCCTGCTTTGTAAGTTGTTCCAGTGTTTCAGCCAGTCAGTTCTCGGATTATCGGAGCAATAAAGAACACACACACACACACACACACACACACACACACACACACACACACACACACACACACACACCCCACACGAGAGAGAGAGAGAGAGAGAGAGAGAGAGAGAGAGAGAGAGAGAGAGAGAGAGAGAGAGAGGATGATAGAATGAACTATGGAACGGGACGAAAGAAATTATGTCGCAAAACTACCTACGCAAGTACAAAAATGAAGGGCACAGTCCTGCAGCTCACTGCAAAAACACACATTAGACCCGTTATGTCTACATAAGCAAGCGAATGGATGGGATTCTCCAATGATAAACAGTACAAAAGTGACGAGTGTGTTACGATGAGATTAAAGTACACAGTTCAGCACCGTGACAGTGGCCTAGAAAAACTGGACCTTTGGCACATCAAAATTACTTAATCACCATCCTGCGTCCGTCGTATTATCAGTTCCGTGAACCATGGCTGCGGAAGTTAGTTTACGGACACTTAAAAAGTCAATAGCCAGTATCAGTAAGTGTGCCGTACGTATTAACGTACTAGTAAGAGCGTGAACGGGAATAACGACTGTCGACATGTTTCTACGGTGGTCGTTCCTTTAATAATGCCTCTTGTTTTTGTGTGGTGTCTTTGGATGTCCGCGTAGGTGTAGTGCTAATGCTCGAACCCTCTTTCTTTTGCAGAGGTTGTTCCGCTTTTCTGCGGCAGTTGGCGCTAGCAGAGAATTGTTCCAAAATGGAGTCACATGGACGCGCGTATAAAACGTGTGACTGAATTCCACACTGACCAATAAATGAAATCCATAAAATCTTGCTAAAGGTGTATGGAGACGGTACAACAGATGTGAATAATGTGGGAGGATGGGTACGGCATTTTCAACCTGCTGAAAAAGATTTGCATAACAATGTTCAAATGTTGGCAAAGCTTATGGGGTCATCAATCTCTAAAGTTACAAACTACTTATGAACTAACTTATACTAAAGACAATGACATCCATGGCCGGGTGAGGACTCTATCCTCCAACGCAGTAGGCCGCGGATTCTGCAGCATGGCGCTCCAGACCGCTCGGCTACACCCGCGCTGCGATCTGCCCAATAAGCCACTGCCCAGTCGACACTGCACAGCTTTCATACCTCGCAATAAGGAGCATCTTCACTCGTGCGTGCTTTTCGACGAATAACAACCAGATAATTAGTGCAAACTTGAATATCGGCTGTAATGTCTTGCAATGTTGGAACATGTTAGTCACCGAAGAGTGTGCGCGCGCGCGATGGGTGCCGCGGTTACTTGCATAACAACACTACAACTCGTCGAATGGAAATTTGTCGGGACTTGCTGGACCATCATGAAGCTGAAAGCGACGATTTTCTGCACAGTATTGCCACCGGAAGAGATACTCGGATGCTGTTGTTAAAGCTGCTGGGAAGTGGTTAGCGTCAGCTGGTTCCGATTTTTACAAGTTCAAACGCAGGCCGCGGTTCATCTTTGGCAAAATTGCATAACGAATGGTGGTAACAATGTGATAAATGATAGTCTGTAGCTGAAATGTTGTTGCATTTAGCTGTCCTTTTGTGATTAGGTACTTTCTGTAATTTCCTTGATTAAAAATAGGAGACATTACTTTCAAAATGTCCCTTGTGTATGGGCCTTATTTTAGCATCGTCAACATTGTTCATCTTTCATCGCATTTAACAGCGAAAACTGACACGGATGAAAATGTATAACAATGGATCAAATATGTTCCACTAAAAGTGGATTCGCAAACGAACCGTCTCCAGATTCAGTGTAAATTTTGGATATACGCCGCTGCTGAGTTCACAATGAGAAATACTTTCAAAATAAATATGGGTGGGGTGGTTAAGAGGGACCACTTAACTGTGCGTTGTAATTAGTTTCCAGCACTATCAATCACTTCGACAATCTCTTTCTTTGTAACTTACTAGCGATCCACCCTGACTTAGCAAGAGTTGAATTTAAAGAATATATCTATGAAAATCGGTGTGCGTTTTTTATTGGTTGATATGTTCTACATGATATGATTAAAACAATACCAAGCTTGTACAAACCTCAGCAACTTTTGTAATGTTATGAATACACATCTGCATAATTATTTTAAACAAAGATGTGGGTATAAATGTACCTGTTGTATGTTAATCACATGGACTTATCATCTAGTCCTAACGATTTTATTGTCATGACAATGACTTAGATAAACCTGTCTGAAGAGTTATCATTTGATAGTGGCCTAAGGCCGGAACCAGGTTGTGTAAATAATTATTTCAGTCAAATGGCGGTGGATTCCTTTAAAAGGTTTTACATGACTGACGCCCAAGATACAAAATCATAAATTTTATTAATGTGTTTCATTGAAAGCGAGACCCTTTTTAAATGCGCGAAATGGGTTTAGGTAACATTGATCGCCGCGATGCAGTGGCCGAGAGTTCCAAGGCGCGTAGCTGCGGAGCGCACTGCTGCTCGCCGTCGGAAGTTCGAGTCCTCCCTGGGGCACGGGTGTGTGTGTGTGTGTGTGTGTGTGTGTGTGTGTGTGTGTGTGTGTGTGTGTGTGTGTGTGTGTGTTACACTTAGGTTAAAGTAGTATGTAAGTCTAGTGGCTGATGACCAAAGTATTTAAGTTTCATAGATTTACAATCATTTGAACATTTGAAACATAGATCAGGAGGCACACAGCTTTTCCTGTCGAGTTGCGTAAATTTACACTGCAAAAATCATACTGTTATTCGGAACTGTGACGTTACTTTTCGAAATACTTTATGCAGCGATGGTTTTAGTTTATTTACAGACCAGAACTATGCCTATCGGTCTCCATTACTATACAGTAACTTCACTGAAATCTGATTACTGTAAAAACAAATGAAAAGTAATGTTAACGAAGAGATTCTAAAGGTTACAAAGTTTATACGAGGTCTTGGATGCACGGAAGTCAAGTCTGTCGGCTACAGGAGCCAATCTAAATCTGTCATGGTCCACAATTTTGCTTACTTATCAGTGTTAGGCGAAGTGTAAATGTTACTCCTGCACTGCGGAGTCGTCAGCAATAAACGTATCGTAACTGGGATCCCGGACTTTATTTTGAGGAGATACCTACTCAAATGTTCAAATGTTTGTAAATCTATCGGACCAAACTGCGTGGTCATCAGTCCGTAGCTTACAAACTACTTTAATTTTATCAATAAAATTCTTCCGGGTATGAGACCGCGTCGTCATTTTATAAACTCTACCGACGTTTCGGCGGCCTTCATCAGGGTCTGTGTCTGATTGCTGAATGTACGATCGCTTGGGGGTTTATATATCAGCGGATGAGGGAGCCTCTCAAAGAAAATATTGTGGGGAAGGTGAACCAAAGGTTACATTTCATTGGCAGAACGCTTCTAAGATGCACCAGCTCCACCAAAGAGACTGCCTACATCACACTTGTGCGTCGTCTCCTGGAGTACTGCTGCCCAGTGTGGGACCCTCACCAGGTAGGACCGACGGAGGACATTGAGAAGGTTCAGAGAGGGGGGCTCGATTTGAGGTGAAAATCATTAAAAGAAAGACGTTATTCGTTGCACCGAGACCTATTTGCGTAATTTCAAACACCGACTTTTACTTCTGAATGTGAAAATATTTTTCTAGCACCCATGTACATAGGGAGACATGGTAAGGCAAAGCAGTCAACAATCCGAAGATTGGTTTGAACACTACCGTGCTTTACTAGGCATGGTCCTGTTTGGAGGTGGTTTGCCGTTGCCTTCCTCCGACCTTCGAACCGACTTACCCAGCCAGTTACAGGGGGAACTACAGTTTAACGTGGGTTCCGAACCAGGTTTCTACTCGGTATTTTACACATGAGCAATACTGCCAGAGGTGAAACAAGTGGAAAGTGACATAAAAATCCCACGACCTGACGGGGGTCGAACCCATGACGTTTCCGGCACTCTACCACTGTGCAACTGAGGCGCACGAGGGAGACATGATCATCCCAATAAAATAAGAGAAATCAGATCGAAAACGGAACGATTTAGGTGTTCTTTCTTCCCGCTCGCTATTAGAGAATGGAACGGTAGAGGTTATGAAAGTGGTTAATGAACCCACTGCCAGACACTTAAATGTGATTTGCAAGGTATCTATGTAGATGTAAATGAACTGCCGGACGGAAAGTTAACCCTTTTGTGGTTTTTACTCATTTTTTTAGAATATCTTGAGGTATCTCAGCTGTTACAGAGTCTGATTTGGATCATGATTACAAATATGACACTCAAAAAATTTAGCACATTCCATTTTTCCTAAAAAAAAAAAAAAAAAAAAAAAAAAAAAAAAAAAAAAAAAAAGGTGGGACACATACGTCCCACTGAGCATTTCTGGCACCGATTTACCTAAGACTTTTTAAAATAATTTCTTAAGTTCTCCTGTCATAGGGTCTAAACAAGTACATGATTCAAAAATATGTAATGCACACCAAATTGAAAAAAGAGGAAAAAAGAAAGAGAGCTGTCTCGCATCTTCTATAATAGAAAATGCAGATAATAGTAAATAACATACCGTGTTTTATTAGCGCAAAAATTTACAGAATTTTTTTTTTTTTTTTAATTTAAGTACTATAATATCGCAACATAAAGGCACTATAGAGATACACAGTGGTCATTGGGACACATGCGTCCCACTAATTGTAAATTCACTGAAAAAAACTTTTGAAGTAAAATGAGTCTTAGAAAGCGTAATTGTTGTTTGTAAGCTTCTAAGAAACATAAAATAGCAAATATACTTACTTCGGACATTTTCGGTAGCGATAAAACTACGAAAACCGATTCAAGGCACAATAAATTGTGGTTACGGCGCGAAAATTCACGCGGCGGCCCATATAAACAGTCACAGCCTTCTACACTGTAAGAATTTCAGTGCCTCGATTTTTTTCCGCGTTCTGAAGGGCCACCAGCAGATGGCACACTATGCAGGATTACGTAACTCGCCACCTTGTGGTACAAATGAGGTCCGAAGTTAGTGGGACGTATATGTCCCAACAACCACGAAAGGGTTAAGGCGAGTAAATCTGTACGCCTCATATGTCATATACTATGGACTTCTGGTTGGGCATAAACACACACAAGATAGCTTAGTTCAGGGATTGGATCTTCCAAAATGTGGAAAAACAAGTGATTTGTAGTATAACGTAAATTTACCGATATTTTAACTTAATTACATAAGTCTCGGCCTAAACCAGGAGAGGAGCGGAATACTGGGTCACGGTTTGGTAACTAGTGAGAGTTGGGAGGCGGCAGCTAGCGTCGTGTCTTGCCCTCTCAGCGGCGGCGTGGCGGCGGCGGCGACTGCGGCTCGGTGCGTATCGACCCGGCGCGCGCGGTCCGGTGCGGCTCCTTGCACGCACCGCCCCGAAATGCCAGGAATGCTGCCGCGGCCGGCACGCGCCCACCCACTGTCCTACACCAGCCTCTCATAGGGCTACCACCCACCTGCACCCACCTGAAAAGCACTTCTTTATGTAACGACAGTTCTGAGTAAGGCGGACAGCCGACTTCGGTTTATTGGGAGAATTTTGGGAAGATGTACTTCACCCGTAAAGGAGACCGCGTATAAAACGCTTGTACGACCACGTCTTGAATATTGCTCAAGTGTTAGGGACTGCAGCAGATCAGATTGAAGGAAGACGTAGAAGCAGTTCAGAGGCGAGCAGCTACGTTTGTTACAATGCGCGAGTGTCACGGAAATGCTCCAGGAACTCAATTGGGGATCGCTGGAGAAAAGACGACGTTCTTTTCGTGAATTTCTGTTGAGTAAATTTAGAGGGCCGGAATTTCAAGCTGAGAGTAGTACGATCTTGCTGCCTCCTACTTACATTTCGAGTAGTGATCACAAAGACAACATAAGAGAAATTAGGGCTCGTACGGAGGCATAAAGGCATTCTTTTTTTCCTCGTTCTATTTGGGAGTGGAATAGGAAAGGAAATGCCTAGTAGTGGTACAGTGTACCCTCCGCCACGCACCTTACGGAGGATTGCGGAGTATGTATGTAGATGTATTTCGCCTCTCCAGTACCTTCATTATTTGCAGTTAGTGTTGCAGTATAATTGCAAAACAATCATTCAACGAAACTAAATCTGAGAAAGGAAATAAATTTCTCTCGTTTTCTTTTATCATACTGCGGGGTTCAGCGTAAGAAAGACGCGAAAGGCACAATATCTTACAGTGTAAAACTTTTTCCAATGGCATTTCAAACACGTCGTCACACCTTCGCAGTGAAGAGCGAAACAATATTTCTAAGTGAATTGTCTTCGGAGTCCAACCGAAACCGAAACCAAATCTTCGTCTCCTAATTTCGCCCGAAACCGAATCTTACATAGTTAAGTAAAAATTTCGGGTTGGAGGCGTACAGATTTACTGGCGTAAACTTTCCATCCAGCAGTTGCGAATATTAAGACAACCACGCCTAAAACTGCACTTCTTAGCCAGTGCATAGGAATACCTCGTACCTGTCATTAGTGAAGCTGTGTCGTTTTGCCTTCACTTCTCGTAGCGCTTTGAATTTCTAAACAAAGTGGAAAACAGAATAACTAAAAACATACTAAGATACTATGTATTTTCACAGTAGTATTTTTTCTTTATTTACATGTAAATATTTCAGAAGGCCCACTCATGAAGCGTCATATCATCATGTAATATGAAAAGAGCCGCTTCCTTTAACCACTCTTCACGGCACCATACGCACAAGTTTTTTGTGTTGTGCCCATATTTTCGCAAAGCCCTTTTCGAATTGTGTAAGTCTCATTGCCTCGTTGTATAATTAGTATTAAAAATCTATACTTAAATTTCCGTGTTGGCGTGTTTTCATGATTAAAAGGTTGCTTGAAATTTCCGCTATTAATCACAACTACGATTTAAGTGTTAAAAATATTTATTAGTGACATGTTTCGATGGTGTTCATCATCATCATCAGGCTACAATCATACAAAATATATTATTAAAGTTGTACATTAATCTATATTGATAACATGTTGATGTTTGCAGCAGTAAACCTGTCAAAACAGAAATATCATATTCCTGTTTTCATAGATTCATTGCCACAAACAGCAAAATGTTGTCAATATAGATTGATATACAGCTTTAGTAATGTATTTTTTATGCCTAGTATAGCCTAACGATGATGCACAGCATCGCAACATGTCGCTATTAAATATTTGTGACTGCTAGCGAAAATATCAAGCAACATTTTTATTCCAGAATGAAATTTTCACTCTGCATCGGAGTGTGCGCTGATATCAAACTTCCTGGCAGATTAAAATTGTGTGCCGGAACCGGGACTCGAACCTGGGACCTTTGGCTTTCGCGGGCAAGCGCACTACCGACTGTGCTATCCCGACACGACTCACGATGCCGCCTTACAACTTTACTTCGGCCAGTACCTCACCTCCTACTTTCCAAACTTCACAGATCTAATCTTGTCCCGATTGAACTATGGGTGTCAAGTTTATGGCTCGGCAGCTCCTTCTGCCCTGAAATTATTAGACCCGGTTCACCATTATGGTGTACGCTTGGCTACAGGTGCGTTCCCGACTAGCCCAGTCGACAGTCCCCTTGTTGAGGCGGGAATCTGCCCTCTTCAGGTCAGGCGGCATCAGCTTCTGGCGTCTTATGCCATCGCCATCCGCCAGCGTACACCATAATGGTGAACCGGATCTAATAATTGCAGGGTAGAAGGAGCTGCCGAGCCATAAACTGGACACCCATAGTCCAATCGGGACAAGATTAGATCTATGAAGTTTGGAAAGTATGAGGCGAGGTACTGGCGGAAGTAAAGTTGTGAGGCGGCATCGTGAGTCGTGTCGGGATAGCACAGTCGGTAGTGCGCTTGCCCGCGAAAGGCGAAGGTCCCAGATTCGAGTCCCGGTTCCGGCACACAATTTTAATCTGCCAGGAAGTTTCAACATTTTAATTATTTAGATACAGTCACGATCGATACAAAATTAGCATGGCTATGAATTGTATTTACATAATGATGAAAATATAATAATAATAATAATAATAATAATAATAATAATAATAATAATAATAATAATAATAATAATAATCTCTTACAGAAATTCTTTTCCTTTACAATGTTGATCTCCAGACGTAAAGGATGCATCCAGCACAAAAAGAAAGAAATGCGAGAGCCAAATTGCGTTTTCTTACCTACTGTATCTTTAGAGGAGCATACAGAACTTCAAAGATACGTATTTTGTTTCCACCTGTTTGGAAAACTATCAATTCAGTGTAACTATTGTGCCTACCAGTCTAATGATTTTCTCCTACTACGGTCGGGGGTTCTAATCCCCCCTCGGGCATGGAAGTTTGTGCCGTCCTTAGTCTTAGCTAGCGCATAAGTAGTTTGTAAGCTTGGGTACTGATGACCCCTAGTTAAGTCCCATAAGTGCTACAAACATTTGAACATTTTTTGATTTTCTCCTAGAGATTCCCAGGTAAGTTTGAGACCGTTCTAGAAACTTATGGACAGAATGTGCCACGCTAGGATGAACAGTTACATACAGCAGGTTTATTTGGTGTAACCAGGGAATCGTAATAGGACTGTTATACTTACGGATTACGAAACTGGAAATATTATTGATTCATAGATCGTAAAGGATAAAGGATAAATAATACATGCTAATAATACATTTGATACCGTAAATTCTCGACAAAACAGCTATCTGCTGCGAAACACGCACTTCCTTCTTACGTAGTATGTGGCGACGTTCTACGTAAAATGAGAACGTATGAACTTATGACATCATGGCTGTCAACATTAGACAAAAACTTTCAAGTTACAGTGAGTTCAAGTACAACTAACAGCACGAGTCTGTCTATTCGCAGGACACTAGGTAATTACTGATGGTGTAAGAATAGGGCTTAAACCTTTGAAGGATATGTAAATGATATTAAAGTGTTTGGTACGTACATCACATTTATCCGAAGGATAAAATCGAGCTGGTGCTCACCGGAGCAAATTACTGCTATTTTAATCTCTATGTTGCACAAACTAACGTGCCGGATACCCGTAATAATATACGCCTGCGTGAGTTTATTACTAATGCGCTACACTGCAAATACAATTAGCCGCCAACATCCAGCACGTACGAGATTTTTTCCAGTAACACTGTATTGTTGACCTACCTACTATAGAGAGAGTAACATAGTGAAATGAAGCTGGACGCGCTCTGCCTTCTCTACCAATGCATACGAAGGAAAGAAAGAAAAAGAGAGAGGTGTGACAAAGATGACTTGGGAAACAGCAAAGCGGTGGTCCCCAGAGAGTAACAGTTGCGACTATAATAAGATACCATATGAAAGCGACTTGGGTGGAATTTTAATGAGAATTTGACTTCGAAAAGGGTGGAAACTTTCGACTGGCGGGATTTGAAATGAATTGCTCCGCCCGGTACGGTTTTCATCAATAGCATTTTTAATGAAGGCGTGACTGGGAGAAAGGAGGTAATGCATTCCACGTGACGGCTGTTTGAGAAAGGTCCTGGACCAGTGGAGACGCAGTGGTGGAATTACAACGCTGCATCACAGTGTCAGCAGTTCCCATAAGCCACGGCAGCAACAGTAACACACTGATTTGAACTCCGCACATCCCAGTAACTCCTAATTAGACCGATGCAGTAGTTGGCAGTGTTTGTACTCGCTGCTACGAGTTCCTCATTTGCAAGAACAGTCACATACTGCGATCGTCAACATACTCCAAACATTAACAACTGTGTGTGGGTGCCCCTGATATTCCGCTGCGACTTTTGTCTAATGGGAAAAAGAGATAGGTTTATTATTTGAAAACTTATCATCGCAACTGTTAACATATTTGTCCCCCTGTAAAACTGAACTGTCATTTCTATCGTAAATAAAGTTCCGCAGTTGACTACGGAACCATGATTGTACCCAGGACTGCAACTTTTCGCCCGAATTAAACCAAATGTCTTTCTTCAGGGATCCAAATAGTATGGGGATGGATCGGGCCCAACGTTTTGCAGCGCATTCGAAACGGGTTCATTCTCTTGCAGGATAAAGCCCGCACACTTCACCGGGAAGCCTTAACACATTCTCCATACAGTCCGCATCTTTTCCCATGCGATTTCCGTACTTTGAGAGCCCTGAAGGAAGACACTCGCGGCTGTCATTCTGCTTCCTAAAAAAAGTGCACGTGTGAGTACAATCATAGTTCTGTAGGTAACCGCAAACGATTACCCACGAAGACACTGACCGGCGTGTTTCGCAGTTGCAGAAATGTATTGAGTTATAACGATTAATTTTGAGATGATAAATTATTTACTTTTTTCAGGCTGCCGTTTTTATATGACTGCTGCTGCCGCCGCCGCCGCCGCCACCGCCACCACCACCACCACCACCAGGCGCATATCATTTTCCAATGTTGAAGTTTCGAATGGGTTACGAAACTTTGACAGCTTTCTTTTCCAAACAGCGAAATTTCTGACGATGGTGACGAGGAAGTAATGAATGTATAATACAGCAATTACTTAACTGGCGTTATCGGATTTCTGCTCTAATTTTTTGATAATTTCAGAAACTTTGCAACAAGCTGGAATATACAATCATACAGCGTGTTTTATCTATCGTGAACAAACTCTAGTGATTAATGTAGGAGAGCATACGGTACAAATAATGTCTAACTGTAAAATGCCCTTATATTACTCTAATTATAGCAAGTCTACTTGTAGCCGGCCCTTACACGAAACTAACTGCTGATAATGTAATGACTGTGCCACTAATAATGACTTTCAATAATGAAAAAGTAGTAACTGAAACGTTTAACTATCAATAACTTGAATGTACTACACATTTTCACTCGCATGGAATTACACATTTCAGGGAACAAAAACTGGCAGTAACCGTGGGCTTTATCATTCAATAAATTCATTAGTCTGCCTGAGTACAAAGAGCTTTTGCCTATAAAGACTGCTTGCTCCTAACAGTCTGTGAGCTGATGCCGCGCACCAGCAACTTTATTATACAATGCTAATATCTTGCATTAAGGAAATTACGTCCTACACCAAAGATCCTGACACACATTTACACAACTATCCAAGGAGGTCATAATACATGGAGAAGCCCTTACGCTGAAAAATTGAAGCCTGCCGCCGCCATATTCCTAAGTCTTGGTGAAGTTTTCGTATTGTAGAAATGATGTTTGTGTTATTTAAAACAGGAATAAAACGTTTTAAAAGAGTGCTAATTAACTTTAAAAATTAAGTTTATCAAATATATGATGAGTATTTATCACTATTTATTCAATAAAGCATATTGTTTGAATAATTAAAAAATGTTCAGTCTCTGTTGCAATTTTTTAATATCCAATAACGCGTTTCGCGCTGTTAGCGCATCGTCAGATTGGGCGCAGATGGAACCACAGAGCTATCTATAGCTCTGTAGGAGGAATCTTAACAATTGTTGTCATTGGGCGCCATAGTAGCAGAGGAGTCGCTGTCGCGGCAGGTCCACGTTTACTCTGCTGCTATGGCGCCCAATGACAACAATTGTTAAGATTCCTCCTACAGAGCTATAGATAGCTCTGTGGTTCCATCTGCGCCCAATCTGACGATGCGCTAACAGCGCGAAACGCGTTATTGGATATTAAAAAATTGCAAAAGAGACTGAACATTTTTTAATTATTCAACATTGTTGCTGCACCAGCCGCCGCCACCACCACCATCATGGAATGGAATGAAATTCAAATGTTTGTTAAGCTTATGGGACTTAACTACGGGGTCATCAGTCCCTAAACTTACAAACTACTTATGAACTACCTTATACTAAGGACGGCACAAATATCCATGCCCGGGGGGGGGGGGATTCGAACCCCAGACCGTAGTGGCCGTGCAGACCGTGACTGAAGCGCCTCAGTCCCCTCGGCCACCGCGGCCGGCGAATGGAATGAAATGTATATTGTTCGAAAGTAAGTACTTTGCACTCACAGTCACTTCAATACATTAACAGTAAGACGGTCGACTTGGGAATACACAGTTTTAACAGAAATAGCATTCCACAACTCACCAAGACGGCGGACAGCTTCAACTGACATATGTGCTCGGTATAGATAACGCCATCTCCCTTTATTTGAACCTCCTTGCAATTATCGAATAACAAAGTGGCCTTAAAACTTATATCTGGAAATGCCTGGTTTCCATGCTAGAGACCATTTGTTAAGTATACTTCGCTACAGAGACTGCAGCCATAGTTACCTCGTTTACATGGGCTCCCAAAACCGGATTTTGTAAACCGATTTCCCAATTCCGCCTTAGGTTGGTCATGTGAACAGTCCAAATCGATTATGGAACTCCACTTCTGTAAAGCGGTTTTCCAGTTCCAAAATTATTTTCGTGTAAAGGCAACCATTTTTGAAGCGTTCTTGGATTGTCATGTTTCCTTGTTAAGAATTTTCGTCGCATATGGACAGATTAACATTTTCTACCGTGAAATAAATAAAAAAAATATTAGAGTGGGCATGGATCTGAGTATTGAAGTAAAGAAATATAGCGCTTGAGCTGACTAAATCAGGAACTGAATCAGCTAATTCTCAGCCGCCATGTTGAGTGAGCTAGGAAATTCGCTTCTGGCTATAAGATGTAAACACGACAGCGAAAAACGGTTTACGAAATTCGGTTTTCGTCTTCCGGCCGATGTGTTGAGTGTAAACGTAGTGAGCTCTAATATGCATTGGATTCCTCCTAGAGGGTAGTACCGTTCCTCATGCTGTGCCACTGATGATTCGATATGTGGTGCTCCAGTTCACTTCGCCGTTGACGTCCGTCGTGTCTGCCCTGGTCGATGGATCGGCCTGTTCGCTCACCGGACCTCAACCCGTGTGATTTCTGGTCATGCAGCCATCTCCAAGTGTCGTGTATGCAGGGACCACTCCACATGTGGAAACCCTGGAGCACAGTATTCATGCAGCATTGCCACTATTGACGCTATGAATACGCATCCTCCGAGGCACGTGGAAACCATTTTCAGCGCATACGGTAAATATGGCTGCATGGCACGCCGCGCATTGACCGCAGTCTCTCAAGTATGGTTTAATAGCTTGGTCTCTAGCATGCAGATGATACGCTTCCGGACCTAAGTTAGACTACTTCGTTCCGTATTCTTTCCTCGGCCAATCCAGAGTGTTTGTACACAGTGAGAAAAAAAAAAAAAACTCTGTATGAATTAGCGATTTTCTATTAGCGGCAACAGCGACATTCTATGCAGTGCAGACGGCAGAATGATTCAGATATTGACTGTAGTGTCTTACCCTCACTGTATATTTATCGAACTTTAGTCGATGGGTCCCATAGCTGTATAAATGTCTTGGAAAGAAAAAAAAAATTGTCTACATTTAAGAGATTTGTGACATTTCCCTCATTGATATTTTACGAGTCCTAGAGGATAGAAATATGCAGTATGGGCGTATAATTCAAGAAATTCTGGCGGAATTTTAGAACAGTGACTTGGTCGAAATGGAGCTGACGGCTCAGAACTGGTGACTATTTCATCAGATGCAGATGAAATAACAGATAAACACGTTGACAAAAATGTCCCCAAACTGGGATTGTCTGCAACTTTTGTTCTAATATACTGAAAATTTTACAATCGCTATTTCTTTCAATTTGTCCTTCAAGCTACCATATTTAAATAAAGTTACAAAAAATAAACGCAAATTTTTGCAACTAACGGGTTAAGAGAATGGCTGTCATTCAAAAATCACGATACTTGTAATATTAGTGCTAATTTAAGTAGCCCAGATAATGAGAGTTTCGTTTATAATGGTGATTAATGTAAGTATTCTAAATAAAGAGCAGCGTACTTACCAGGTAGTAGCAGCTGATTCTTCAACCTGCAACACGAAGGAAACTGCAATTAGCAATACAACAACTACACAGATGTTATGTTTTTGCGCAGTAGTACAACCGGGCAAATTTCAAACAGGCCGAGCGAACAACCACTATACCAGTCTACCTCAGTTTGGGACTGACTGCTCACCCTCGTAACGTCATCGTCATCGTCATCATCATCATCGTTTGTTCTTTCTTTACCCTTTAACGATGTATAAAATAAAACATGCTTTTTTGTATATCTTTGTATGGAATAATTTCGTAAATAACATACATTTAGACCAAAACTACTACAATGCACAGCGCAGTTATTACATCATATGAAAACTCTTATGTACGATTTTATAATAATTTTTCTCTGTTAGTTGAGAACAGCATTCCTGAACACATTTGAACGAATTTTATGCTTAATCAGTGGCAAAAATATTTTTAAAAAAAGTCACCGAAATATTGAGTTTCAAATGTAGTCTGTATCATTGGTGTTGTTCCAAGCTTGTGCCCGCAATTAATTCAATGCGGGAATATATTTTACGTTGATATGTATTCACACTTTCGTGAGGCACTCTACGATTCTTTTACCTCTGATGAACACTCACAAGGTAATGGGTTCTACACTCAAGTTCAGAAAAAACACTAGAGATATGAAGTTTAAATTTACAGGGCACGTTCTTTAGTCTGTTGTAACGAAACGATTAGCATATCGGTCAGCTGGGTTCAGCACGTGTGCTGTTGCCTGGTAAGGCCACGATCCGCCACAGGCTCCGTGCACGATGGCATCGACGCATGGAAGGCGCGAATGGCGTCCCTGCTGCATTCATCCGGCTCCACAAATCATGGGTGGTGGTTGGTGTTGTGTCACACCGCTACACTCGTTTCACCGTATCACACACAAAATCTATTGGCGAAGTTACGTTCAGCAAAAGGCACTGCCACGTCGCTCCTCCTGTCCGCAGCAAACCAACTCGCAGGCTTTATTTTCAAAGTAACAGAACCTAGATTCGTCCGGAATCACTATCTGACGCCATTCATGTGCCCAGTGCAGACGTTCCAAATACCATCACCGTCTACCATGTTTCTACACACTATTCAAGGTGCACAGATTATGATAGATAAGCTATCTTTCAGTAGTGTGATATGAGACTGGTTTTGGAGATGAAATGGCATTCAACAATAATGATTGCAATAATATCACAGATCGATCACTTGATGTAATGCGCGATACATCAAATCGATTTTTTAAAGAGATATATTAAAAGAAATTTCAGTTTTACTGCTTTATTTATTCATTTATTCTTATATTTCCTTTTTCGTATGCTTACCCTTACAGAGGGAGAGAGCTGTAGACATTGTAGCACGCATAGACCAAAGATATGGTCTGTGGCATCACGTTTCGCTGTATGTAACCACCTTGCTATAGCGTCGCAAACGTCATCGCTGTCCTTCAGTCCGAATTTTTTAATAATCTGACGACTTTCAACCACCGTATCTTCCACCCTCTTATAGCTATCGGCATAGAACTGCTATGGTGTACAACGGGAGACTTCGGACAACAATTACACACAGACCATTCGTTTGCGTACTGTAGTTTTCCCTGCAGAGCGAAATTATACACATAGACTTAGAGTTTTGTATGCACCGATAACTTTCCATCCCAATATACTCCAACCTTTTATCATTTTCAACCCTCAAGGAACAATGTAAATAATTAAAACCATTTTCGAAGAGTAAATATTGTTCCGCATTTCGCGTTATATTCTTCAAATTACTAAATATCTATCAGATCGCTATAAAACCGTGCCTAAAACCTTCCTCAGGTATAAATTAGTAACTGTACAAATATTTAAGTCTCTGCGTTTTGTCGTTCGTACGTGATAAAGCGTACCCCGAACATTCACATTTATAGATATAGATTGATTATTTATTCCATGTCAAACTGAAGTTATGAAACTTCTCAAAGCCAAGCTATGCCCTAACTATATAACATTAACTATTGCAAAATTAATAAACAAAACAACAGAAGACGGACGATGCACGGCGGCCGTGTTTGCGCGCCAAATTGCGGCGCGAAGGCAGCCTTGCATCGAGCCGCCACTCTTCAGAACACGCACTCAGAGGAGTAAAATGTCGCATATGTACGCCGTCATGAGATACAGATGCATCATCCTAGAACAATGCGAAATGACATATTTAACTTTCAGTTAAGACTGTGTATCAAGTCTATATTATTATGCGGTTTGCTACTTTTCTGCATTATTTAAATACATAAGCTGGCACACCACGTACTTCAGAATCATTCCCTAATTAGATGCGTTCCTGCCAATACTTTAACAATTTCAATTTTAGCCTCAGTTCAAGAAGTCCGATCTGTGTGCTACCATCCGCGTGGGGACAACAACTTTAGAAGACGTCAGGTTGGTGAACTTTAGAATTTCTACTCTTCACACAGTACAGTGGGGAGTTAATACAACCCTCGCGTACACTGTCATTGCGGTACAAACGCTGTTGTGCGTCATCCATGGCATCAAGGAGGAGAAAAGAAAATGATATAGGACAGGTTAACACCCCCTGTAGACATTTTCCTGTTGTGAACCTTTCTCTCATGACCAGGATTAGTTCAAATGTTTGTTAACCTATTGGGCCACACTGCTGCGTTTACCAGTTCCTAAACTAATTACTCAAACCAACCTACCTCTCTCTCTCTCTCTCTCTCTCTCTCTCTCTCTCTCTCTCTCTCTCTCTCTCTCACACACACACACACACACACACACACACACACGCACGCACGCACGCGCGCGCCCCCGATGGAGGACTCAAGCATGAACAATGAGGAACAAAAACGTTGCCCGGTCCTAATAATTCAAAAGTCCAAGAACAGAGGTTTGAGCATGCCCAAGCACGAGAGTTGCCAACTCCAACGGTCTGTGCAGCTTCAGCTTGCATTGTACATCCAAATAGAAGCAATACAATAGTCAAGATATGTATATGTCGAGATTCATTGCACTTTAACGTAACATTTATTTTGGAAAACGTAATTTGAGCTCGTAAAAACGGATGAGGTATAAGAATTTCACGTGCATATATTTACTACAACGAACTCCTTCTTACATATGTTTCATTGGATGAATAGATAAGCTGACGGTTTAGCAACGCAACTGCCGCGCGTTCAAATCCCACTGAGTCAATCTATTTTTTTTTTTTTTCTTTTTTGACATTTTCAGGTAATATGTTAAATATTCCCTTTAAAAAACCTCCAAGGATTTTTGTTATTATTGTTATTGGTGGTCAAATAAAATTACCTTCTAAGCAAGATTATTGTTAGATATCAAATAGACGAATTGTAATTTTTTAGTAAATAGAAAAATGAAAAAAGTAAAACAAAATTTAATAACAAAGAGTAAAGCACCGCAATAATAATAATTAAAGAAAAGTAAAGGCTTTGGTGGCATCGAATACGATGTTATGCACACCACTTAACCTTCCTCGTTAGCATAACAGCCGAACAGTCGTAACGGAGTTGAACGAATGTTAAACTGGAAACAACAGATAATGGAAGGCACCGCCACTCGTTCTTGTAAGCCGCGCGTCAGGACTTAGAAAATTATCTCCTGATACCTTTATCTTTGCTTAACACTATAGATTCACCACGTGGCAGTCGAAGTAATTACGAATACATGCATCCATTTATAATATTTTTAGTATGGTTATCATTTGTCTCGTTGTTTAAAGATTAGGCTGCTACAAAATGGAGAATATTTTTAAGAATGTGGAATCTAGGAAAGCCTACAGTTGCACTATTCGTAGCGAATCTATGTTAAAAACTATTATCTGCACAGGACTAAAAAGGAAGTTGACTCCATTGGTACTCTAACTGCTCCCCTTCTGCTCGTAAGCCGTCAAGCTATTCACTCAGCCAACGAAACACATGTAAGAAGCACTTCGTTGTGCTAAATGCACCAACATGGAATTATTACACCTCAACCTTACGTATCATTTATTTTGGAAAATATTTGCGCGAGTTGAAGTGCAATGAATCTCGAGTGAGTGCGAAAAGTATTTATATAACTGCACATTTTTTAAATAAATAAATAAATAAATAAAATGAATAAAAAATCTGACGTGCCAGTGCTGTAAGAAGTACATCGGTGAATCTTTATTATTGAAAACTAAGGAAAAATACTTTCTAATCGATACCAAGATCAAAAGAACATTAATAAAGAATTGCTTCATGAAGTATTCGTCCAACATCTGAACGTGCCTACAATTTGAGTCCAGTGATTAAACTACACACACACACACACACACACACACACACACACACACACACACACAGGTGTCCACCTAGCGCAGCCCCGGTCTACCGCCTGTTGTTTGAACGGCGCTGGTGTCCCGTAAGGTGTGAGACGACCGTAACTAAAAGGAAACTTATTTGCGCTTGCACAATGAATGCAGATCCTGTTACGAGATTTCTATAGTAGTGGATGGACCGAGATCGACGATTCAGTCTCTGAAAGATCGCTTTTCCATAACAAAAACAATTAGAAATCTGACGCTCTCACACACTGAATGGTGCAGACGTGAGGTTTATCGTGAGAGAAATCGAGAAAAAAAAACTACAATCAACGCTCCCAAGTTGGCTGGGAAGTTAGAATCTGAGAGCAAGGAAGTATGTGCCAACACTATCAAAATACCATTACGAATAAGGTAATCACGGCAGGGTAGTTCACAAGAAATTGTGGGTTAGCGAAGAGCGTCGGAAGAAACGTCTTGAATTTGTTCCGGAACGAAGTTTCCGAATACAAGAGTCCTGGAATAAAGTGTTATTTTCCAATGAAAGTAAATTTAACGTTTTTGGGTCAGATGGCAGGCGAATGTTGTGACGGAAGAAAACCATGGAAATATTTGCCCAGAACCTTGTGCCAACGGCGAAACGACTGGCTATTTCCTGATCGTGTGAGGATGTAATGAGTGCTGCAGGTGTTGGAAAATTACATTTTACAGAGGGTTCGGTGAACCTCAAAACATGTATCAAAATGTTCCAGAAAAATTTAAACAGTACCGAGTAATTAGGTCTCTAAGGAAATTACATTTTTCAACAAGACAACGGTAGCCGAAGCACACGACTATAAATACTAAGCTGTGGCTGCTGTACAACACACCGAAGCAACTAAACACACATCAGAGCCCCCAACATTAATGACACTCCACAACTGTCGAAAGTACTGAAAGATAACATCTGAAGAAGATACTTTTCTAACAAGAAAGAGTCGAAAGCAGCACTTAAAGAAAAATGGGACAGAATTCTATCCTCTCTTCCGGCAAAGTTACTTAACCCGATACCCAGACAACTACAAGTAGTAATATCTGTGAAGGTGAACCCCACGGAATATTAATTTTTGTAGTTTAAATAATACCCTCAGACTGTAAATGTCAAAACATATGCGCGAACGAACATTTTTGAAGCAGCTTTCGTATGCATTTTTTTTTTATTAAGTTTGTGATATTGATTTTGTTTAATCAATAAAAATTATTTACCGAGGGTCTTTTCACAGGACTGTACTTGACAGTTATTGTAATGACACTTAATGTATTGTATTGTTCTTTCGGACGTCCGAAAGAACAGGCACCACACCTGCTTCGCAGCCGAATAGCATTTGCAAATGATTGTTAAAAGGAAGAGAACGAAGAAGGATAGGAAAGAAATGATTGGCAGTGACCGCATTTGGGCAGTGACATTAAGCAATGGCGACAAGTGAAAACGTGAGCCGAACCGGAAATCGAACTCGGGTCTCCCGCTTCGGGCCAGCAGTCGCCTTAACCACTTGGCCACTCGTGCTCGCCTCCTGTTCGTCTCAAATTCGCACAAGTCGCACGCTATGTTAACTTTTCTTCACGTTGCACACCGTTATTTAAAAAACTTTCAGCTAGACGAATACTTTTTGGACTCACTGTATACTGTACCCTATTACACTGGGTCTATTAGACGACGTAAACAGAGGTTCCAACTTTTGAATATGGCAAATAGTAATGCGACCTAACATGTATTAGCGGGAAAGGAGGGTGTTGGAAGGGGTCTAAGGGGAATAAGTAAATAAGGAATAATCGAAATTGTGAAAACAGATTTTGTAAGGTTGCAGATGAAATAAAGGCAGCATATTACATCATTCTTAGGTATACAGGAGAAAGTGGGTGGGTGGGAGGAGGAGGAAACAAAACTAATTACTTTCTACTTATTAAAATTGCCCACAAACACAAGGTAACGCAAAATCATAACTCACCACAATAACAGTGTAGTTTAAGGCATTTCGGTGAGTGTGCAGGTTTAGAAAACTACGGGTCAACTGAAATGCCTCATTTTCATAGGCTGCTGCTAGAACCACAATGGCGCGCCTTTGTGGATTCATCCTGTATGCCGCATTACGCAGTTTTTCAGTTCGTAGAAGTTAGTGTAATTTCTGGTAATTTGCACAAGAACATGCAAAAGGATGTTGCTCTTAAACAGTTTATTTTTCTCGATGACATTACACGAACGAACTGTAAAAAAAAAAATAATTTGCCAGCGGGAAAAAAATCACATCCATTTGTTATTTAAACTTGAAAATCGGAATCTGAAGCACTCGAATCGTAAACTCGTAATTTTAAACAATTTTCGTAATAATTACGATTAAATCGTAATGGTTGGAACCTCTGCGTAAACAACAAGCCGAGGCTGCGCAGACCGCTGGAGTTGGCAACACTCGCGCTTACGAGTTTTGACATTCGCAAAGCTCTGTTCTCGGACTTTATTCGGGCCTGGTAGTCTCTTTGTCCCCCGCTGTGCAAGATGCGCTTGAAGTATAGTTATGCCCCACAATTGGTTTTCGGATGTGTATGAAATGTAGTGTCGTTCATGGAAAATGTCTCATGTTTGGTAACGACTTATCTACCTTTATGAATAGCAGTGATTTTCCGTCTTTGCAACTACAATAAAAAATGCGATTTTTTCACACCAGACGCGTTTTGTTTTATTGAACATAAAACATCTTCAGTGGTCTGAAATAATAGAAATCTACAGTTTGTTTTGTGTTTAGATCGAAAACAGTTCTTAAATGGACCCTGAAAAGTAGGCCTAATGTTTGGTACTTACGGAAATTTTGTAATGCCGGTCTGTTTAATGCAATACCGCCGGTTCTTCATGCTGTATCGTTTTCTCACTACTTTCACTGTTATCGTTTTCTCATATTGGAAAATCACTGCTATTCATAATTATGAAAGCAACTACGGACATTATGGCCACACAAACGAAGACTTATCTACCGTTTCACGGCACCGCACCGCATGGAGATATGATGCGGGGCCTCGAATGTAGAGTGGGTGCACGGGCAGCAGTCGGTATTTAAGGCCGCAGCGTCGGCTTTTTGGGCGTTAGTCAGTGTCAAGGGCAGGCCAGGCAGCGAGAGTGGGCCGCAGAGGCGAGGCGTGCCGTGGCGAGGCAGCGACGCAGGTGCGGAGGCGGCAGCGGCGGACACAGAGATAGCGGGCCTTTGTGGAGCCGCCAGCGCCAGGAAGCGCCGCTATCTGCACAGCTGCCCACACCGCCACAGCACGCGCCGAGCTGGTCAGCCGCACACACCAACCACTCACTGCACGCTCGTCTCACTTGCCAAGGGCTTTCGCAAAGTAATGTCACACTGCCCCCCCCCCAGTCAAATTTCGGTTCAAAATACACTGCCAGAACAGAAATAAGAAAAAATAGAGTACACCTTCAAATACGATGATGTTGATCTCATTTATTTAATCGTGTCTGAGCTACATCTGTAGTTAATTAATAGGCTACATATACTAGATTACAAATAAAAACTAAGTACTAATTATACATTCATATATATATAGTCATGATTTTCACACATAATACGTTATTATTGTCCATAGCAGGCTCATATCTCTCTCCAGTGTTCGGCACACTTCACTGCAACGTCGTCGGCCAGCCACAGGTCTTGGAAAGTGCATGACGCCGGCAAGGATCAGCAGGTGTGTCATTGTTTGTTTTTCTCCACATTGGCAGAGCTCGTCTTCTGCGTATCCCCACTTAAACAGTTTATCCTTTGATCTTCCCATTCGACACCTAAGTCGATTTAGGCTCTTCCAGACTCCATTCCAGTTGAGATCCAGCCCGAAGTTTTTCTTTAATGTTCCAACATTGCAAGCTTTTTCTTTTTCTTCTTCTTCTTCTTCTTCTTCTTCTTCTTCTTTTTTCTTCAATTTCTGTTTCCACATTGATTCCCTGGTTGTAGATTGACTTTCATTTAGTGGATGTTCAAATTGAATGAAATCGTTCCTCGATTTTAATCTTGACACCTCTGCTGATGTCCGAATAGGGGATGTCTTATATCCTCGCACTGTGTGCTTCTTTCAGCCATCGCCAAAGTTTGCCGTCTGATATGTGGGGGAGCTATTCCAGAACACACATGAAGGAGATCACGCTTTGTAGGCTTCAGGCATCCCGTAATTAATCGACATGAATCGTTCAGTGCTGTATCTAGCTTGTGGACGTGCGTCGATCTTCTCTTTGATCTCATGATTGTAGGATGCCACCAGGGGATATAGTAGATATAATGGTTTCAACATAGTCCGCCAAATGATAGCGTAGTGGCAGAGCTGTGAGAGCGCCATCGACGAAGTTCCACAGCCACAAGGCTCTGTCTCTCCTCTGCCAACAGCCGCGGAGACTAACTCGTGCTTCCTACAGCCAACGGACCGAGTTGCAGAGGAGCCAAAATCTGACCACCCGATTGGCGGGACGCTCATTCCGCATATTTACCACAGAAAGCTGACAACCGCCAGTGTGTCATAAGGGTATAAATGAGTCAAATAACAGATCGTATAGCCACCACAGCACAGGTAACAAGGTTCGTCAACCCAGAAGTGTCAACACCAATTGTTGCCACCTGGTTACTAGCAGTGGGTCTACGGCACGCACGTATCTAGCCGGACTTCCACTCTAGGCTAGCGCGTAATAGTTCGCGATCGGGAGCGCTCACTTTAGTTCGTGGCTCTGCCGCGAACTAGTTCGGTCTTTTAGTTTGTCCGCTCCCAGCGACGGCTGAGCGGCGTGATCTGCGCGTGCACGTGGAGGGAGAAGTTCCCCACCTAGCTGCTCAATGCGCTTGCTGCTTAAGCCGCTAACGATATCATGCAAACCAGAAGAAACAGTTTGTGGATAACTTCTCGCGTTTAAGTTTAGAATTATATCTATATCTCGACAATATGGAATTTATTAGATATTGTACGGTGCAGAACACATCAAAACGGAAATTTTTTAACACTGAACTATGTAATCTAGCAGGCAGACGCTCACCTCGAAATGGCTCTCATCAGCAGAAGGGAAACACGTGTTTTTAATTCTGCTACGCGCCCTCTCGCTATTTGCCGTCGGTCTTCGGAAAAGAATCCAACTAAGAAGCGAGATACGTTTGGCATAATATTTAGCGACAGGTAGCGCTCTTTTTAGTTCGTTCTTTTTAGCTTTTGCTACCGCTACTAAAAGTTCTTTTTTTATGACTGCTGTTTTATATAATGAATCAGTGTTGCCAAAGCTTGTGCTATTACCCGTATTTTTGGGCAATTTGACATCAAATACTTAGGCAAATAAACCAGTTATTTACACGAATGGGTGATACACTGGTATTCAACTACTTTGCATACAGAGTACTCGTAGTACTTTATTTTTAACATATATTTCTTGTGGCAGAGAACTATGAAACTACAGCTGAGCTGCATCTCAGCTCGAAATGAAGGTAACTGGCCGAAGGAAATCACGCGATTCTGCGCGCTCTCGCGTCCTCTCGCTGTTCCCCGTCAGTCTCCCGAAAAGGAGCGGACGAACTAAGAGGAGAGGGATCTGCCAACTAGTTCGCGTAGTTCGCATGTGGGAGCGCTCTTCCGAAATAGTTCGTTCGCGAACTACACAAGACTACTACCTTTACATCTGCGAATTGGAACGTATAATGTCATATCATCTGCATCTACATGAATACTCTGCAAGCCACATTCAAGTGCATCAACGGACTCTGTACTCAACAGACACGATTTTTCGAATATTGTGTGTGTTTCGAATATTTTGTTGGTATTTGTGAAAAATTCAATCGTGCCCATCTTGTTCTGTGCATAGGTCTCATGGGAATAATGCGCACAGAGGCAGTTTTTACGCTCGCGAACAAGATTCATTAAAAACTTGAGTGGATAGTATCAGTAGGCGGTATAATGCGCGCGACGCATTTAAGCGTGCCTCCTGGATGAGCCGCTCCAGTTGCTCGGCTGGACCGGTTTCCAGTATGGTAATAGCGCGTGGCAGTTAGCGAGACAGAGCACGGGACGCGCCGGACCCGGAGCGCGCGACACGAGTCCGGTATGAATATTCAGCGCCGAGTCGCTGAAACTGGCCGTAATTAACGCACAGTGGCCGCAGGTGTCCGCGCACAGTGGACAGACGCGAGCAGCGCCACCGACTTCCTAGCCGCTGGATCTGCATCTGACACCACTGCCGGCGAAGTCCTGTCTCTCTCGTACACAGCGCACTGGAGACTTCGTCCACACACGATGAGAGCCACCGTACTTGTGACAAATATCTAGCAACCGAAGACTCGGCTTCTCAGGTAGATGCTGTGTTTCTTGACTTCCGCAAGGCATTTGATACAGTTCTCCACAGTCGTTTAATGAACAAATTAAGAGCATTTGGCTTATCAGACCAATTGTGTGATTGGACTGAGTACCTAGATTACAGAATGCAGCATGTCATTCTCAATGGAGAGAAGTCTTCCGAAGTAACAGTGATGTCAGGTGTGCCACAGGGGAGTGTCGTGAGTCCATTGCTGTTCAAGATATACATAAATGACCTTGCGGATAACATTGGAAGTTCACTGAGGCTTTTTGCGGATGATACTGTAGACATAGAGGGGTTGTAACAATGGAAAATTGTATTGAAATGCAGGAGGATCGGATTGACGCATGGTGCAGGGAATGGCAATTGAATCTCAATGTAGACAAGTGTAATGTGCTGTGAATACATAGACAGATCCTGTATCATTTTAGTTGGATAGAACTCTGTCATTCAAACAACACTGTTTAGACACAAAGAAAAAGGTCAGCACTAGGAATAATATCATTCGTAAACTGACGGTGCTATAGCAATAAGTGCTTCGAACAACAACCATGCTACTTAGTCTATCGGCAGCTGAATATGCCGTGCCTGTGTGGAAGAATTCGACCCACGTGAAACATATCGACGTGGCCGTAAGTGAGTCAGCCCGCATCATATCGGGGTGTTTGAGACCCACGGCGACAGAGAAGATCTACCATCTCATAAGGATAGCTCCCCCTATCATACAGCGTCAAGTAGCTGCCGAGGTGGAGAGGAAGAGTTGACAGACAATCGCCACCCCCTACAGGGGCAACAACAGCCTAGGCGGCTTCGCTCAACAAGGAGCTTCCTTTGGACATCAGAGCCAATTGATGTCACTGTCGAAGAGAGCAGGCTTCAGCTATGGAAGGAGGCAACACCTAATCCTATCTTGGCCCTGAAAGAACAACTTGCAGCTGGAGGTAATAAATCCTTTACAACCTGGAAGGCTCTCAACAGGCTGAGGACTGAGGTCTCAAATTGCAAGTTCAACCGTTCAAGATGGGGCTACCTCGACGCGGAACCTCTGTGCGACTGTGGGAATGTCCAGACGGACGACCACTTATTGACATGCCCAAACAGCACATGTTGTACCCCCCTGGATTTACAGGTAGCTAATGACAAGGCCATATGTGTGGCTGATTACTGGGCAAGAAATATCTAAATTTTAAAATTTATTACACGGACTCAGACTAGACTGTAAAGGATGGTGTTCTGGACTCGAAAAATAAAATAAATAAGTTTAGCTACACTACAACAGGTCAGCAACTGGAGCAGTTAATTTCATAAATTATTTGGGAGTAGGCATTAGGAGTGATTTAAAATGGAACGACCACATAAAATCAATCGTCGGTAAAACAGATGCCATACTTAGATTCATTGGAAGAATCCTAAGAAAATGCAGTCCGAAAAGAAAGGAAGTAGGTTACAGTACACTTTTTCGCCCACAGCTTTAATACTGCTCACCAGTGTGGGATCCGTCAAGGCGGGGTTTATAGAAGAAGTAAAGAAGATCCAACGGAGAGCAGCGCGCTTCGTTACAGGATCGTGAAAGCGTTACATAGATGCTCGATAAACTCCAGTTGAAGACTCTTCAGGAGAGACGCTCTGTCGCTCGGTACGGACTTTTGTCAAAGTTTCGAGACCATACCTTTACCGAGAAGTCGAGCAGTATATTGCTCCATCTTACGTATATCTCGCGAAGAGATCATGAAAATAAAATCACAGAGATTAGAGCCCACACAGAGGCATACCGACAATCCTCCTTTCCGCGAACAATACGTGACTGGAATACGACGGAGAACCGACAGTGTTACTTAAGGTACCCTCCGCCACAGACCATCGGGTGGCTTGCGGAGTATGGATGTAGATACGTCTGCGAAAATAGCTTACTGTGAACAAATTGTAGCTTTCGACGTGTTATCTATATCAGTAATTCAAAGTAGTTCGTCATTGTGCACTTCAAAACTATTAAACCAATTTTCACACGGTTTTCACAGGAAACGTGAGCGAAATTTGGGTCATCATATACGCATGACTTTATCAAAATATCATGAAGAATATACTATAATTTAGGTGTTTTCAGTAATTGTGTGTGTTCAGTTATTAGAAAACTATCTCCAAAACTAATTCACGTGTTTCCATGTTACAGGCTACGTTTCATAAAAGCCGTATAATGGAAAAAGATACCGTAATTAAATTTTTTTATGTATGACAGTCATGTATGTCTGTCTCTTTGGACATGAGTCTCATAAACCGCTACATAAATTTTCTTGTGATTTTCAAAGATAACTTGAGCGAATAGTGCGGTTAGATAAAGGCTTCAATTCATCCAAATCGGATACAGATAGAAAACATATCTTAAACATTTGTCTAAAATCAATCGTGTGCATCCATCTGTACTAGTTTATCTCCAATAGTACTATACGCACTTTCACGAGTTTTCACAGGTAAATTCAGAATACGAAGTCGAAATATTTAAACATTTCGACCGTTTCAATTTCGGGCTAGCGGTCGCCTTAACCAAGTAGGCTACTTAGGCACGCTTCCCTTCCAACCCAAATTCTCGCCTTGTAGCACTACAATGTTACTGCCTCCTGTTAATTAGTTTCTCTTGCTCGCAGCCTATACTGGATTCCCGCAAGGAATAGAGGGCATTATGCGTCGGCACTGAAATTGTCAATTGCTTCTTGGCAGCATATATACAACAACACACACAGAAAAAAAATTACACACAGACACACACACATATATATATATATATATATATATTACACGCGCTTCATTTCATCAAAATCGGTCCAGGCGAAGAAAAGATATCGTAATCTGAAGTTTTACTTTTATGCTAGTAAATCGGCGCAGTGCAGCAATTTCGTACGGCAACAAAGAAACACTAGATGATCCTATTGCATGTATTGTCTCAGTAACAAAAGAGCGACTGCAAGACTAAAGTTTGAGCCGTCTCTTGGGTACGACAGAAGAATTTATTGACAAAGCGATCCAACACGGATTCCATTTCTACTGACAGGTCCGGTACCCTTAAAAGCGGTGGTATGTAGAGGGGCATATACGTAGTCTACAAATACGATGCACAGCGTCCTTGTTTATTGAGGGGACAAATGCAAATGTCTTTCAGACAGGCATGCGTACCAGAAACAACCGACACTGGGCTACCACAGCTATCAGACTAAAAACTACAAATGTATTCGCCTTCACCAATAGCAATTAGGATTAGCTGAACAATTTGTGACGTATGATAATTTGTGCCGGACCGGGAGTCGAACCCGCATTACTCGCTTTTCCTCAGCGGTCGCGTTAGCCATTACGGTATGTACGAGCACTGGTGGACAGTAGCAGAGAGAAATATATACAGACGGGAAACCTCCGTAAGGGCCCGGTCACACGCTCAGGGGTGGGGGAGGGAAGGTTCCGTAAAATGTCCCATGATGGCGCTGCGGTCAGAAGCAGCCCTTTAAACTGGCCAGAGCAGGCGACAGGTAGCGGCTGTCCCCACCACCACCACCACCACCTCCCCTCAAACGCCGGCACGCCGGACACAGCCGTGGCCTCGTGGCAGGCGGCACGAGCTCTCCCTTCAGCCTCCCCTCCACGCTACCCTCAGAAGCGCCTCTAGTGTCGTCTACCGGTACTAAGCCGGGGAACCGTCTGACACCTGCTAGCCTATTCTTACAATGTCTTTGCTGCTAGCATCTTACGGAACTACGAGGGTAGCGTAGGACAGACGTTTAGGGGGGGGGGGGGGCTTCTCCTCTGTGTATGTTACTCTATGACAGTAGGCAATGTGTGGCGAAACGAAGTTTGGGTCAGTCTAGGAGGCGTAATGGTTAACGCGACCGCTCGCCTAATGCGGGACATTCGGGTTCGATCCGGCACTAATTTTCACACGTCACCATTATATCATTCAGCTAAGGCTGATCCATATTCGCAATTGCGAATATATTTCTTGTATTAGTATCTACAAGGCTCGGCAATTGCTGAGGGAAAAGGGGAATAATCGCCACCGTCGTATTCCATTGTTTATATTGACAAGGACTGTCGGAATCCTTTCAATTTCTGTTTGTAATAGTGGGTCTTTCATGATCATGCTTAAATTTAACAAACAAAATTCATTTAGATAAACGAAAATTTTCGATTTTTAGGAAATGTTAACTACGGCCTACAATATCTTCACAACACGTACTCCACCGCTTGAAACTATGCGCTCTTTCTTACTGGGTCCGACATGAGTACTGAACTCACCAATTTGTGGAACATTCATTCCTTTTCATAAACGCTTCCACATGCACTTGCACGCTACAACGAGATGTGGAGTGTTTTCCCTCCAATTACATTCAAATTCAGTGGCACATCATCATCCAAAATGATCTTATGTCTCAAACGTTCCTTGGACATTCAACAAATTCATTATGAAGCTCGGATGGGTTCTGTCTGAATGACATGCGCTTCGAATTTGAAATATCTCCCCTGTTTAACGTGCTGTTAATGACGCTACGAAAAAACACACACAAAAATCCTCCTGCCGTATTTCACAGTACCTTGCAGCTCGTCATAAGGCTCTTCACTAATCATGTGTCTGGTGAAGAGACGGTGAATTTGCTCTTATCAGCAGACACGAAACATTTTATTATTTTCAGTCTTTCTTAACATGTTTCCCTAGGAAGTAGAGGTTTTTGCTGCGGTTTTGAATAGTACTTTTCCTCGCCGCTCTTCCGTTACATTCTTCGTGTCCAGTACCCTTCCGGACAAATGAAAAAAGTGTTCAAATGTCTGTAAACCTATCGGACCAAACTGCGTGGTCATCAGTCCGTAGTTTACAATCTACTTAAACCTAGGTAAACTAACCTACGGACAAACACACACACACACACACACACACGCCCCAGGGAGGACTCGAACCTCCACGGCGAGCAACCGCGCGCACCGCAGCGAGACGCTTTAGACCGCTCGGCTACTCCATCGCGGCGGACAAATGACTCACCATCTTGCTTACCACATTCTTCAAGCTCGTCGATTGCAGTTCTGCGTGCTCTTTATGGAGGATTAAGCTTCTGTTCAGCGTTCATTTCCTTCGTTTTTTATTGATCTTCCTTGTTTGTCCTCCTCGACGAAACTGTAGGCGGCTCTGTTCCTCCAATAGTCATATAGTATGAACGACCGAACTATAAAGTATACTCAGGGAATTAGTATCAGCTCTAAGAATGAAAATCCTTGTGCTATTCGCCTTTCGAGTATGAAGTTAGTCTTCCAAGTAATGAAAATATTAATTAGTTAATGACAAGATGCTTACTCAACAAACGTCAGTAAAACACCAATTTTAAAAGATAATGCAACTTGGACGGCAGAGGCCTGAAAGATAGTTACGTAATAGAATGCATTATATCTGACCTTGTTGCCTACAACAGATCGACCTTATGTAAGCTGATCGTAAAAGTTCATAAAAAGTACATGGGTAACTTTGTAGCGGTTTAAAACTATAAGAGGCGATCATGTAACCATCCGTTGGTGAATCACGTAACGTGTAGACCCTACTCGATTTTATTGAAACAGTACAGTAAAATTGATCGGTAAGGAGACATGACGAAAGAGCGTCAACCAAGTAGGCCGATTTGTCTGTGAATCAAAGCGAAATATGTGGAGTGTCTACAGGAAATCGTGTGCAACTCACAGCTTTAAAACAAGAACTCCGGGCGGAAGAAGACACTTACCAGTAAACTCTGGAGACCAATTTTTCGCCACGTAAATGACTGTCCGTTTCAAACTGGAGAGGAATGGCAGCTGGCAGTATATGCAGGTCATGTCAACCGGATTCCGAATGCTAAGGACATACCACGGAATGGACATTACGATTATCTACTGAAAGGTCACTGTTGTCAAGAGAACGTCTTCAATCGGTCGAACACCACAGATACCGGACAGAGGTAACACGCATATTGGGCGGATCAACGGATAATCTTTTCAATGGTGCATGGTGTCACGTGCACAGACAGTCCATAAACACGTTTAAGCCGCAGTGTGTAAAGGGAATGTTTGGAGCCACATGTGATTGAAGTTCTTCCAGCTAGATTTGATCCACGCTTTTAGGGTATTCCGTCAACACCACCTAGAAGACAAGGCCATACAACTGGCTGTGCCTACGTCACACTTACATGCTGCCGCCGACAGCTTACTGGTTGCCCGCTGGGGCACGCCCACCGCCGCGTAGCGGTTAGCCAGTCAGATGGCGGCGGCAGCATGTAAGTGACGTAAGCACGGCCATTTGTGAGGCCTTGTCGTTTAGGTGGTGTTGATTCGGTGCGCTTGACAGTCACATGAGAAGGTTCAATATCGCATTTCTTTACTGACGAGACCATCGCCAACGAGTAATTTTAAGCTTGCTTCAACATTACCTTCAACCATTATTACTAATGAAACTAGCGCCTAGTTTCTGCGCTTTACGGAAATCGACAACGATGGCAACCAAAAACGCATATCAGTAGTAGTCATAAGCGTATTACATAAACTGCAGGGTGAGATATACGTATGGTATCGTATTCTATTCAGATACTGGTTACAATTGTAATTTTTGTTTGATACAGAGCGATATTTTGCTGTCGAAACTCATTACTTTTAGGTTTACATTGCGTTTACTTAGATGGAGGCACCATAGAGCTACCACAATAGCGAAAAATTCCCGTTGCCCTCTAATATGATGTGGGATCACCTCGGACGGCCAGTTACACATCTGCGTGGTATGGACAGTGTAAGGTTATCAATCAGCCCTTGGAGGATATTTGGCCGTTCTTCCATGAATGCAATATCTAGCTGTGGAACCGTAATGGAAGATGCTGGTCTGGCTGCAATGACTCTGCCAAGTGCGTCCCAGACATGCTCAATCGGGTTTAAGTCTGGTTAACAAGCTGGCTACTCGATTTAATTCCTTCAGCTTCAAGCATTTTATCAACCTATGCAGCTCTTTGGTGACGAGCGTTACCGACCACCAGAAGGTGTTCATCTCCTCTAGCAGCAGCGTGTGGCACAACAAAACATCGAAGGATTTTGTCTTTATTCCTCTCAGTAGTCAAAAAGCCATTCTGAACGACATAGAGGTACGTACGTCCGCCAATACTGACCCCTGACCACACCATTCGTCCACCACCAGGATATGGTGATGTTCCCTGCACATAAGCAAGATTGTTCAGCGTTCCACGTTTTCGCCAGATGATGGAACGAAGATTGTCCGACTGAACCCAAAATCTTACCTAACTATTAAGAGAACCCGACGTTATTTGTTACTACTTGAAACATGATTTTCCTCCGTCCAGTTTCTGGCGGGTTAAACGATGCGTTGATTTTAATGGTGGGATACACCATTGGCCTCCGTGGGTAGAGGCCAAATTTCCAAAGGGGATTTCTGACTGTGTTTCTCCCTATAGGGTACATTTAGCCTCCTGTTTCGACAGCTGTTAACCAGAGATAACAGACATCTCTTGCTGATGTTACCCATGGGCGACGTTGACCTTGCCTTCTTTTAATGATTCCTGTAGTCTCAAATCGCGTCCAGGACCTGGAAATTACACTTTGGAACACTCCAATAGCTGCAGCCACCTTCCCTCTGTGTCCGTCCCCCTTCCAACACTTCCATGGCTCTCCAAGCCATAGACTCGGGTAAGTCATGTTGTTGTTGCATTATACTATCTGAACCAACTGCTTGTGTAATTCGTTTGGTAGAATAAACACAAGTCAACACATAACCCCCTGCAACAGCTTTCTGTTATTACCACTATACCTCGATTGCCGTGAATTTGTTGTCTCCAGGCGGTAGAATGACAGAAAAAGTCTAACATTCTATTTCATTCTGCCGATTACAATACTTCAGAAACCTAGATGTCTCAACTGATCCATTTACTGTTTTGACCAGTGTGTAAGGAATATACCGTTGCTAGGACAATTAAGACGAAGCAAAACTACCAATATATTTACAACAAATTTATTAATGTTGATACAGTCGCACCGTCTTACGATAAGACCTTCAAGAAAGATTTCAAGATTTGGTTCTAAGTATGCCACGACGAACCACGACTTAAAGTGGTTCATCTTAACAATCATCTAGCGGAAAAATTAGTCTCGTGCTTCTACATTCGTATCCTCGTAGGTCCGTTTCATTTTAGTGATACATACAGGAATCTACAATGGTATAACACAGAATCAGTCCGCGGGCGACCCGTCAGCTCGCGGGCCATTGCTTCTCGTTTGCCCCACTACGCCGCTAGACGAGCAGAACCGTCGCGCACGGGACAAAAGACCTGTTTTGCATGCGAGTAGGTTTCACGGAATACCGATTAAAAAATTCGAAAAACGAAAGTTAGAAATGGTAAGGAGCGGTGTTATACACTTTGTTCGTACAAAAGAAATAGAATTAAGTTTTAGTTGCCACTGCAGTTCATCAGTAATATTGAGAGAGCCAGGTAAAATTCTTATCTTTTTATCTAAATTATAGAAACATACGCAAAAGGAAAATATGATCTTTATAGAATGACGTTATAAATGGATTATCAAATACAAGTCAAAAAAGAAATCATTACCGAGCACTTGTCTACCGACAGTATTGTGACTACGGTTCTTAACAAAATATAAAAGAAATTTACTTCTGATTCACTGAAGACGCGATAAAATTTATATCTTCTAAAACTGTCGGCACACTGACAGGGGAAAAAGTTTCAAAAATGTTTTTTTCAAATGTTTGTTAATCTATCTAACCAAACTGCGTGGTCATCAGTCCGTAGCTTACAAACTACTTAAACCTAGGTAAACTAACCTAAGGACAACACACACACCCATGCCCCAGGAAGGAACAGGATTCGCTAGATCTCGGATAAATTTGTCACTGCCAGAAAGAGTATCAAAAGAAGGCTAAAAACAAAGATAAAAACAAAGATAAAAACAATTAAAAGGGTTAAATATCATTTGATAGATTGGCCATGTTGATAAAACGCAAAACTCGAGCAGCTGCTCGTGTGTCATCAGCTAAAAGTTCCTCCAGAGTAGACGGAAAATGAAGGGCTACACGAAGATGATTAAAAAGTGGGACAAGACAGTAAAACATGTCGCACCGTCAGCAATTCACCGCAGGAGCACAGCGGTGCAGGGTCGGCGGTTAGCAAATGACGGTGGCTGAAACGGCAGTGACCGATCCGCAACCGGGCCAGGATGACCTCCTCCCGCCGAGAGGGGCGTGAGGAGGTCCCCCAAGCGGTCGGGATCGGTTTTACAGTTCCCAATTTATTGTCGTGCATTCAGAACCACGCACTGTGCCAGGACTACAGGATACTCCGGCGAAGAGCCCGTTGAACATCGTCCGATGGGACGCAAGAAGTAGCGATGCGAGGCAAAAGAGCTGCTGCCTTGGCTGCTATGTCGGCGGTCTCATTCCAGGGCACACCCACGTGGCCAGGGACCCACAGAAAAGAAACGTGACAGCTGTCATCTGCTACCAACTGGGGGGAGCTTTGGATCTGATACACGAAAGGATGGGTCGAGAGAGGGTCCTTAAGACTCTGCAGGGCACTAAGGGAGTCCGAACATATGGCATAGAAAGGTTGGTGGTGCCGGCAGGTATACAAAACGGCCTGGTGGAGGGCAAAAAGCTCAGCCGTGAAATTCGAGCACCGGTCAGGGAGCTTGTATTGGAACAGGTCGTCCCCGACGACGAAGGCAGATCCGACACCGTCAGTGCTCTTCGAACCATAATTGTAGATAAATATGGCATTATCGGACCGCGAACGGAGTTCGACAAGCCTCGAGCGATATACCAAATACGGAGTGCTCTCCTTGAGGAGCGAACTAAGTTCAAGGTGGGTGTGAACATGGGCCGGATGCCACGGTGGCAATGGGCTCTTAAGGTAAGAGAATTTGTCTTTGAATCGGAAATTACACAGCACATCTGTATGTTATATCTCTAAATCGAGAGAGGCCCTTTCAAATGAAATTGTCTCCAAAAGAGATGCGAATTGACAATATTCTGAATTCTATTTGAAACCTTTCCTCGTATTTCTAACAAAATCGAAAGTAATTTAAGGAAATTTTCATTACCTTTACGACGACAAAGCTTTGTGAAATGGGCGCGGGCAGCTGGAAAAACATCGCAGCATAGGCTGGAAGAGGCAGAGCTGCTTCACAGCGCAACGTGGAGTGTGGCGCCACGCTACAGCGAGCACTAGTGGGCAGCGGCGGGACAGTGGCAGTGTCACTTGGACCTAGTCGCCCAGCTGGCTGCTATGCCGGGCCTGGTTAAGGACTCGATCTCATCAGGCACAGAATAATTTACTTGAACAGTAACGCAGATCCGTAAGCAAGTTGGCTAACTGCGATGTAGCCAGTTCGATGATGATGATGATGATGATGATGATTGGCGTTTTAGGGCGCTCAACAGCGAGGTCATCAGCGCCCGTATGCTAACGTAAACAGATAAGAAAAATGGTTCCAGTCGTATGGACATTAAAAATTTAGATGTACAATTGAGGTTAAAAGACGGTTCAAAGAAAAGGATTGCATACGGGGATACAAGTTTGATAGATGTATGGGGCCCGGTGACAAAGTGACCGAGCCACACACACACACACACACACACACACACACACACACACACACACACACACACACACACACACATTAAAATCGTACACCAAATATTTTGGGAAGAAGTCCAGACGTTGTACAAAATCTTAGGACACAAACCACGGACGCCTCATCGTCACCTAAAATAGATTGCAGGTCCTGTGAGAGACCTAAAATTGTCCTCATACCAGCGTATAAATGGCATTCTGTGAAAATATGTCGTATCGACCAATTGTGTCCGACATCTGTTACACTCTGGCGGTTCCTCACGACGCAAAAGAAAGCCATGAGTTAGCGGACAGTGTCCAATTCTAAGGCGAGTAAGGGCGACTTCCTCAGCTCGTCGAGCCAGTTCGAATATTGGTGGTATTGCTTCTGCAGCACAGGTATCTCACGTCATCAGCCTGTTTTTAATAAAAGTCTCTATACATGATAGCTTTTTTTAAAATAACAATAGTGGAGATATTTTGTTTATTCTTGCTTGCATTACTATCAATTCTGTACAATGAATACAAAATTAAGGAAAGTTTTTGTAGCTGTTCTCATAAGGAAAATCTCCACTAAATGTCAGTCGAAATTTATGGGAAGAGTCCATTATCACCTGTTGGCCTACTTTAGGTTACGGTAGTAACACAAAGTGGGCCTTTGCGATCGTCTTTTGACAGCTCGAAATTTAAATGAAAATAACGGCTTAACTATTCATCTGACACGAAAATTGAATAACCGATTTGTAGAGGAGAAAATTCTACTACTACTTTGCTCCCTTATGTTTTTTTCATATCTCGCATCGTTTGAGACATATTTGCAAAAATAACGGAGATTTGACACCCTCCATTAACGATAACTAGCCGTTAGGAGATGTCACGTGACATTCCTCGCCCAGAACTCTCTCTGGCATACGCCATCTTGCGTTGCGTATTTGATGATTTTATTATTGTAACTTACACGTTGTCATCTCAAAGCAACGGCGAACTGAAGAATTAATAAAAACACATCGTTTTTCGTACGATAAATGATAATCTAGTGCCTACAAATACCATATTAGCATCAGTTAACAGCGGCCATCAGTAGTATGAGATTAAAGGACTCCTGTTTTGATTGATAGCCGCAGCGTAGTGGGCAAGGCGTTGGACTATGACGCTAAAGGTAGGTGGTTCGGAACCCGCCACTACCTAATTTTTTTCCTAAAAGGGTTTCAGTCGCTCTTATTAATTAATTTTTTATTATTTAGATTATTATTTTGGTCCAAAATGTTTGCAAAAACTCATGAAACTACAAATCTAAAGTGGGCCGTAAAACACGTCAGTGCGATTTTTTAAACAACAGTTGTCAAAATATGTTGTTTATTTTTACTTGCATTACTATTAATTCTGTAAAATGAATACAAAATTCAGGCAAGTTTTTTAGCTGTTCTCATAAAGAAAATCTCCACTACATGTCAGTCGAAATTTATGAGATGAGTCCATTATCACCTGTTTATAGGCTTAAAATTCGCTTAGTGACTATAGTGTGAGAACAATAGAATTAAAATAAAATCAATGAACCGTTAGCTGGCTCTAAGTAGACGGAAGTGAACAAGTTTTAGTCTCGACCATGTTTCAATCGATCTTCAGCTGACAGTCGGTAGGGATACCTTGTTGCTAGTGACAATTCCACCAAGAAACAAAAAACAAGACAAGAAGAAACAAAGAGGGACACGTTTCTCATCCTTTACTGGCCTGACCTGTAGTGTCTTAGGCTAAGCTAAATCAGCGCATTTTTTAGTTAAAATTTAAAAAATCGAAGTACTACTGAGACAAAGAAATGTTCATAGAAACGTAGTTCTCCTCAGACAGCTTCCTAACAAAATAGATGAATAATAAATTTTTGAGACCTGTGTAGAGTTCTTTGAAAGTGGAGATAGGTTGAAATGCAGTACAGCATGTGCCACGTAAAACCGGTAATCACGTATGCCACCACTTGGAACATCCCTTATAAGGAGATAACATGTTTTTAATGTTACTTTTATCTACTTTCTTACCATGTTCGTTCTTACTTTAATCTCTGACGTAAGTGACGTTTCTTTAACGTGGGACAAGCTGTTTATAATTATTTTTACCTTGTGGCAGGAATTTTCCGAGTACTACAAAAGCTGAAATTTAAAAAATTGGCTCTATGTTACTTACGCGTAGATGTACCCATAAATTTCAGTATAATTTCGGGCTATTTCTATCATTTCCAACTAGAAAGCCAATAAGTATATCAGAAAATTTCATTTCATTTCATAAACACCAAAGTCGCAGTTAACTTTATTCTTCTCTTCTAGTTCCGAACGGACACACACACACACACACACACACACACACACACACACACACACACACACACACACACACACACACGCTATATATATATATATATCATTAATTTTATAATGTGGACAATAAATCAGTTGTATGCCTCTTATAAAGTATGACATGTAAAACCATAGCAGATCATTGTCAATTGCAATTGGTCACCAACCATAAAAGTTAGTTTATACTTGTTTTCTGGTTATGGATCATTAAAACATCACGAGGGAGCCACACACGTGGCCAGCGATTCATTTTTTCAGTGCCACAGTGTTGTACGCTACACCCAATATCCGCCGAGATCGAAGGCTTGCTATCGCGGCATGATGCCGCTAAGATAACTCGCAATTACTTGTGAAAGGAGGTAGATTTCAGTGTAACTACCGTTTCAATTTTTTTTGTTCTTTTAGCTCAATTGAACACGATTTGTAAATCAAGCGTACGCACTTAACAAATAGCATCATTGGAAAACGACTTATAAAAAGGTTAATTATTTATGAGAAGGCTGATGTTATTACGACGCGTCCCAAAATCATTTTTTTTTTTAACCGGGTACTTTCATCAAAAGCGAGTGAGAAGCGCTACGAAACTAAAAAGTCGCGTGGAAAGAAAATTAGACATTTTCTTATTTCACAGGCAAACCAAAGCTTGTAATGAAAAGAGTAATTTGATAAAACGATGTGGGGTCGTCTTACATACCTTCAAAATTGGAATATTCAGCTGCTTCGTTCTTCGACATTCAGAAACGTTTTGACCATATTGGTATATATAGTGGTGAATGGTTGACGTGTATTACCAAGAATTTAATATGAATTGTTGCAGACATGTTTCTTTGCAACTGCTTGATGGCGGACATTTTTGCCTCTCTCTAAGGTACCGTCCCACCCGATAATTACAAAGTATGTAACAACTACAGAACTGTACCCGACAAGAAACAAAGTAACTACGTTTTTTCCCGACCGCTAGTACACTTAACGCACAATATTTCATTTTTCACGAAAGATTTCATTGTCTTGCGATAAAGGAAATCCTCGCAATTATTTGACAAATCCTCAGGTGGTTCTACTAGCTGTCTCGTAGCGAGGGAAAGGGAGGTCTGCAAGGGAAGCAATTAGCTGGGCACCGCTTTTACAAGGAGCCAAATGGTCTCCAACGAAAACAATGTTATCCGAAAAATTCTTTGAACTAGATTAGTTTTTTCAGATTAAAGCCTCCCCTGAACTTTTGCCCATATTTCCTCCCCCCTCCGAAAAAAATACTTTGTAGAAGCTTAGTTATGTAGTGACATTTCGCATTTCGTAATATAGATTTTTAGGTAACTTGCTCGTGAATCCTCTTAAATAATTTTTTGTTTTTGTTTTTCAACTTAAAATAAGATTTTTATTTTTCTGCAAACAATGGTGGTTAAACATTTAAATTGGACTACGGGACGTTGTTTGAATATCGCTTTGAAGAACACACTCTGCCATGCCTGTTTTTCTGCTACTATCGCGCGTCGATTGTAGCCCAAAAACATAAAGAACGATTGTTTTTCAAGTTGTCAGCGTTGTTGGAAGACATTTCAATTCTCTTATGTTTTCTCTAGTGTATCTTTGGTTATCGAGCCTTTTTTTTATTAACATTTCCGTAGTTTGATTTAGTGATACCTTGACTTTTTAGGAGGCATAGCAACTTCCGAGAAAGTGTTTTGGTTCTGGAAAACTTAAGTTTTACGGCAATAGGTTTGTTTTAATGTTGGGGCAGTAAGCAGACGTCAAGTTTTAAAGTTGCTAGCAATATCTTCTGGATCCGATATGAAACAGTCACTGGTGGCAACTGTTAATTTGAGAGTGGCCGAAGCTGAAAAGGTGGTTCTTGAGGTAACTAAAGCAGCCAGGACAGTAAGGAGAAGCAACAAAAGAAGGAGAGAAGCTGAAGAACACACAAACTAAGAATAATATGGACCTGAAATGCATTAGGACCAACACAGATGAGTTATGGATGAAATATATACTTTACGAAGAATTTCTCGACGAATACATTTTCTGGCTTGTTTATTTTATGCAAAAATGAACTATTTGAGCTAGAGATCTGAAACTTTTTGGAAGGTTTCAGGATACTATTTGGAGAAAAATAAGTCTACAGACACTAACCTACTATCAACAATGCAGAAATATCTAATCATTAATCATAAAAATAAAGCGTTTGCTTTGAACTTCAAATGTAAATATTTCTAGAATTAAAACGTGTGAATCAAATTACATAATTTTAGTCTACTTTCTAGACACATATGTTCCTTATATGTACCTAAAGTTTCAAGTGCCTAAGTAAGACGGTTAGTCAATGCATAGAATCGAAGTATAAACTGGCAAAGAAAAAAAAATCATTTACAGGCCTTCACAAAAAAAATTCTCAAAAGTTCAATAAGTTAATTAGTGAAACTACCTGTATATCAAATTGTTCAGAAAGAGATTAAACATTGTCCTGCAACTTCATTCTATTAAGAGTTAAGGGCTTTAAGTTACAGCTGTGTAAACTTTATGAAAATATGTCGCATTTTTTCAGACGTTCACAGGCAAGTTACCTTAAGTTAGGTACTACGTCTTATTGTGTTATATTCTGACTATAGTAAGATATATACAGGGTGAGTCAAATGAGGAAAAATATTTCGTGCAAATTGTCACATACTGAGCTACAAACATAAATTCGTTTTCCGCATGTTCCTAAGTCAATATATGACAATACAATTCAATGGTAAAAATCTGGAAATAAGAAGTGTACTTTTGGGTGTTGCTGTGCGCCAACATTGGCCAAGGGGGCACATAGGCAACAGGGCACAACATGCGAGTGTTGTAGGTAGTCTAGTCGCTCACGAGAAGGCGAGGCATGCGGCGTCAAGCGACGGTCCTGCGTGACACTGGGAGCAATGGCAGCGCTCACATCTTGTACCGATATCGCTGGCCGGTATTATGTATCGTGGCTAGTTGCCATAGGGAAAGGAATTTGTGCCGTGTTGCCCTGTCCCCTTGGCCGAATAGAATTTGAACGTCAGCCGCGCATGCGCGTTGCAACGCTGCGGCCACTAACGCCCATATTAAGCAGCCTCGCAACGACTCGTATAAGTGCTGTCTCCAAGACGTAAAACGTTTCTCATATGATAAAAATACTTTGTGCACATAAAATGATCTGATAAAAGAACGTGACGAACAATGATAGTTTAAAAACGTTTATTTATTTACTTTTCTTTCCGGGTGTTCACTGAACCAGTGAACACACAGGACGCGCCGCCACTGAGTAGTATGTAGCTTTCGCCAAAATCGACTGTTAAGATATCAGAGCGTTGTCAATATACATATATAAAAATGAAACGTGGGACGTGTGTCCGTATATTTCGCTTGGTAGCCAAAATTATTCACTGCAGACCACTGGCGGTTATGCATGAGGTTCGCGGTGTGCACTATGGTGTTTTAGTCGCGGTGTGTGTGGCGAACAGAAATGCGTTAAATGGAGCATTACGACGATCGACAGACGCTCAAAGATAAAAAGAATCAAAGATAAAACACGGGAAACACAGAGATACATTAACTGAGCATTGACTGCACTGACAATACACCAGTGGTCTCAATATAAACACTGCAAAGACTACTGTAGTGCTTAGGATCGAAATACTGACAACTGGATTAGAGAGAAGTATGCGTCGAGCGTCACGGTTCCATAATACATAGTACCATCTCCATATTATCTTTGAGCTCAATGCGATACACAGACTGAAGACGTACGTTAATGTATGCCTGTGATAAAATTTGGACTGAAGAGCAGCAATGACTTGACAGTATAATAGCAAGGAGCTTATATTCAGCGAAAGGTGATGCACATTCTTCTGTTTTCAGCAACAAGCGTACGAAAATAGTACATACTGCAGTTTGAAAAGTAAAACTACCAAAAAAGATGACAAAGCGTAAGAAAGAAATTTCGCGTTCTCGATCAGTTTCTAGAAGACAGAAAACGGCGCTGAATAGTAAATCTACAAACAATAGAAACTTTAAATTTATAAACAACGTTTGTCTTACACTGCAGGCATCAGCGATTTTTCGATTTTTCCAATCACTAAGGGGGTGAAATGGGGGACGAACTGTGTTTTGAAAATACGTTGTTATTCAGGCAATTTTGAAGCAAGAAATACAGAACTTCACATTTAGATATTTGATTGGAATTTTAAAACCACGTGTGTCGGTATTTTTGGAATTTCAACCACTAAGCGGGTGAAATAAGGGAAAATCTTTTAACGGTGCTACTAAGACTATTTTGATACTATAAATGCAAAACTTTGTATTTGGAACCATGGTTTGAATTAAAAAGGTGTTACGCGATGTTTTGAATCCTGCCGTCAATGGTTGCAATACGGGGTGGTAAATTCTTTCAAAATACTTAATAAGGAAAGTCTTTTTAAAGCTAAATCTATGAAACTTTATCAAAGCAAGACTTATTACTTTCCAGGGAGTTTCTGCGATCGTTACATGTATAAAATTCTTGAATATCCGTCTCCAGATCGCTTTTATTTTCTAAAACATGACCGGTTTCGGGACAGCTGCCAATCTTCAGATCTGTTAAATATTACAACTGAATGTAAGCTACTATTTACAAAGTATGATATCAAAAAGTTAAAGGAAAAACAATAAAAACATACCAAATTTTGAAGTTACAGAGTAACCTGTCCTGTGATGAACGAATGTTCCCAGTCGTTACCAAAACATAGTAGCTTCCTGAAGTAGTGGGGCTGTGGGAGTTTCACGCCACTGAGATTAGCGCGTCTTTTGTTTTTTGGCGGGAAATTTGAATTACCCCACCCCTCCTCCCTCGGCCAATCGCCGGACTGCAGATCAAAGGATGCCGCCACAGGATGATTGATAGGACTTCCTGGAAGAACGAAAGATGATTGACAGTTTACATTTAGGTCCTTTTGATTGTCATATAGGTAAGAAAAGTGGTTGCAGTGCCTTTCCGCTACCTACTTTCGGCTACTCTCAACATACCCAACACACTACTTTCCGCCCCTAAATTCTTGCATGTAGAATAGTGTATTATTATCGTTATTTTTTCTGTATTTTTTGGTTTTGTTTGGTGTATCTTTAACAACATCCAGTTTAGTTTAACTTTTAGCAAAAATCTACTTCTCTGTCCTGCATTTCCACAACCAGCCATTAAGTTAAATCGGTAAGTACATCTAAAGCAAGTTTTTTCGAAACCCAATACTTATTTGATTGCCTACTTATTTTACTGCTGTAATAGAAACTATGTACAATTTTTCCATTGGATAGCATTCGTGGACTTTTACTTTTTATTTGCCACATAATACGATTATTAAAGCAAGTATAGACCACATTCCAAAGGAATTCCTGTTTAGTATTGTAAGGGATACATTTTCTGCATAAAGCTGGGTGTACCACCCGAAATATATATACGCACATAGATCACAGTAAATAAAAGAGTTTTGACAGGTTAGAAAATAAGCACTCAAATATTCGTTAAAAAAACTTTTATTAATTCCTTGTATATATACATTTACACACAGAATACAACTCTTTCTTTATGTTTGTTTGGAGTGATTTTAATAACATCCAGCTTAAGTTTTAACTTGTAACTTAAATCGATATCGGAATCTTCGATCTCCTTCTCCAGCCAGTAATTCGACAGGTATAGCGAAGGTAAGTTTTCTAACTCCAGCACGTATCTTCGTCTCTTTCTGTATTCCACTTCTTTTATGGCTTTAATAACCAGTTCCACACCTTCTGGCAATTCTTCTAGCCGAGAGCATTGGGGTAGTTTAATTTTACCTCTTATTTCTTGCATAACACAACTGTTAAAGCTCTCCACATCTTCTTGCGTGTACACTATCTGCTCTTCTAGAACACACTCCTGTGGAATTTCTGTGTGGAATTTTAAATTTACTATTTTTGCAAATGAGTGGTCGTTATATGTAGCTATTCCAGAAGACTTAAACTCTGCAAACGGCTTCTCTGATGCTAAATGTACAACATCCAGTCCACCGCAATTAGACACAATATAACCATCTTTTTTAAGCTGGTCGAGGTGGGAAAGGAGCTTTATAAACAGATTCTTTATGTGCCCCTTAATGTAGTATACATGATCGAATCCTCCATTTTCGACGAGTACTCAACATATGACCACTTAGCACACCTATTAACAGTAAAGGCTACTATCTTAAAAACTCCAGTTGTAGGCAGATTTAGCCATACACTGCGTTTAAAGGCACGCGTGAATCGTGCCCGCACAGTTGCAATAGCCTCTTCTTTTTCCATTTGCAACCGGTATTCTTCCTTTAAAGCAGTTGTCATAGCTGTATATTCGAGTTTCCTTTTCTTAGCTTCGATCTCCTCCATTTCCAGTTTTCTTTTCGTAGCACATAAAACGTTAACTGCACTTAGAGGTGTAATTTCTTTAATGGGAAATGGTTTGAGCCTGCATGACGCATTTACTCTTTTTTTCTGGACTTGTGGAATAACGTTGTTTGTAGGTACCAGACCTAGTTCGGCTATATCTGTATCTGGAGGCATTGTGTTTAATAGAGTTCTGCAATTTGTTTACTGGGGTAATAAGAATACCCGGAAATTGACTGGTGTACAGGTAAATCTCCCAGGCACTAAAGACCGAGAAAAGCTTATACAATATGTTCTATCAGCTTTTAGTTTTAACTGCCTTCCTGTAAATTACTTGGAAATTCGTAATACTGGTCCTGGTAAGGAAGATATAAGTATTACACAGAAGAGCTACATTAAAGCAGGAGAAACATATTTCTCCCAATCCAGAACATTATTCACCACAATGCCTCCAGATACAGATATAGCCGAACTAGGTCTGGTACCTACAAACAACGTTATTCCACAAGTCCAGAAAAAAAAAGAGTAAATGCGTCATGCAGGCTCAAACCATTTCCCATTAAAGAAATTACACCTCTAAGTGCAGTTAACGTTTTATGTGCTAGGAAAAGAAAACTGGAAAGGGAGGAGATCGAAGCTAAGAAAAGGAAACTCGAATATACAGCTATGACAACTGCTTTAAAGGAAGAATACCGGTTGCAAATGGAAAAAGAAGAGGCTATTGCAACTGTGCGGGCACGATTCACGCGTGCCTTTAAACGCAGTGTATGGCTAAATCTGCCTACAACTGGAGTTTTTAAGATAGTAGCCTTTACTGTTAATAGGTGTGCTAAGTGGTCATATGTTGAGTACTCGTCGAAAATGGAGGATTCGATCATGTATACTACATTAAGGGGCACATAAAGAATCTGTTTATAAAGCTCCTTTCCCACCTCGACCAGCTTAAAAAAGATGGTTATATTGTGTCTAATTGCGGTGGACTGGATGTTGTACATTTAGCATCAGAGAAGCCGTTTGCAGAGTTTAAGACTTCTGGAATAACTACATATAACGACCACTCATTTGCAAAAATAGTAAATTTAAAATTCCACACAGAAATTCCACAGGAGTGTGTTCTAGAAGAGCAGATAGTGTACACGCAAGAAGATGTGGAGAGCTTTAACAGTTGTGTTATGCAAGAAATAAGAGGTAAAATTAAACTACCCCAATGCTCTCGGCTAGAAGAATTGCCAGAAGGTGTGGAACTGGTTATTAAAGCCATAAAAGAAGTGGAATACAGAAAGAGACGAAGATACGTGCTGGAGTTAGAAAACTTACCTTCGCTATACCTGTCGAATTACTGGCTGGAGAAGGAGATCGAAGATTCCGATATCGATTTAAGTTACAAGTTAAAACTTAAGCTGGATGTTATTAAAATCACTCCAAACAAACATAAAGAAAGAGTTGTATTCTAAAAAAATGTTCAAATGTTTGTAAATCTATCGGACCAAACTGCGTGGTCATCAGTCCGTAGCTTACAAACTACTTAAACCTAGGTAAACTAACCTACGGACAAACACACACACCCATGCCCCAGGGAGGACTCGAACCTCCACGGCGAGCAACCGCGCGCTCCGCAGCGAGACGCTTTAGACCGCTCGGCTACTCCACAGCGGCAATTGTATTCTGTGTGTAAATGTAGTATATATACAAGGAATTAATAAAAGTTTTTTTAACGAATATTTGAGTGCTTATTTTCTAACCTGTCAAAACTCTTTTATTTACTGTGATCTATGTGCGTATATATATTTCGGGTGGTACACCCAGCTTTATGCAGAAAATGTATCCCTTACAATACTAAACAGGAATTCCTTTGGAATGTGGTCTATACTTGCTTTAATAATCGTATTATGTGGCAAATAAAAAGTAAAAGTCCACGAATGCTATCCAATGGAAAAATTGTACATAGTTTCTATTACAGCAGTAAAATAAGTAGGCAATCAAATAAGTATTGGATTTCGAAAAAACTTGCTTTAGATGTACTTACCGATTTAACTTAATGGCTGGTTGTGGAAATGCAGGACAGAGAAGTAGATTTTTGCTAAAAGTTAAACTAAATTGGATGTTGTTAAAGATACACCAAACAAAACCAAAAAATACAGAAAAAATAACGATAATAATACACTATTCTACATGCAAGAATTTAGGGGCGGAAAGTAGTGTGTTGGGTATGTTGAGACTAGCCGAAAGTAGGTAGCGGAAAGGCACTGCAACCACTTTTCTTACCTATATGATCTGCGGTCCGGCAATTGGCCGAGCGTCTGGCGTCGATGACACTATCGTCGACGGCTGAAAGTTCAAGGTCACTGTGCTGGAACCGGCACTACCATACTACTTCCTGAGGCTTTATATAATGTACTTAAAATCATCTGATTGGTGGGGGTCATTTTTGTTAAAATTATTTTCAATAAGTAATTATTGACTTACATATAAAAGCAATTCTGAGGTAAAGGTGTAAGATAGTAGTCAAGTTATAAAATAGCAGTTACAAATGAGATACACAGCTGTCAAACTATAAAAGGACGTAGAAATAAGATAAAATTGGGTTCTGGATACATATAACAACATTTTAAGTGAAACTGTTATCGAGTTAAAAAATAAAAAATGTATGATTTTAAGTACATTATATAAAGCCTCAGGAAGCTACTATGTTTTAGTAACGACTGTTAACATTCGTTCATCACAGGACAGGTTACTCTGTAACTTCAAAATTTGGTATGTTTTTAATGTTTTTCCTTTAAGTTTTAGATATCATAGCCGGCCGCGGTGGCCGAGGGGACTGAGGCGCTCCAGTCACGGTCTGCACGGCCACTACGGTCGGGGTTTCGAATCCCCCCTCGGGCATGGATATTTGTGCCGTCCTTAGTATTAGCTAGTTCATAAGTAGTTTGTAAGTTCAGGGACTGATGACCCCGTAGTTAAGTCCCATAAGCTATACAAACATTTGAAAGATTTGAGATATCATACTTTGTAAATAGTAGCTTATATTCAGTTGTAATATTTCTTTAACAGATCTGAAGATGGGCAGCTGTCCCGAAACCGGTCATGTTTTAGAAAATAAAAGCGATCTGGAGACGGATATTCAAGAATTTTATTCTATGAAACTTTATATTTAGAAGTAGAAACAACCAATGCAAACCATCGAGCCTACGCGTGCGAAGCGGCGGGAATTAAGCTAGTTTGCAGATAAAGTAAGAGTCGCGTGCAGGTGAGTCAGCAAAGTTGTATCCTTAGAACGTCGCATCCAGAGCCGGCGACATCAGAGCAGGTGCTCAGATATAAGGTCGGACTGTGAGTAACTCATATCCTGCTCTGATCTTCGGCGGCAGAGCCACTCGGTCCAAGGTCAAGAAAAATGTGCGAGTGGGGACTAAAACGTTGTTCTGTTTTATCATCACTCGGGGTACTGCGATGACGCCTTGCGCTGTCACATATTTCTTTAATTCATCCTCAGTCAGACCGTCCAAACAGGCTGAGTGGACTACCCCTCGGGAATAATTGAGGGTTGGATGAAGCTCAACACGAACCGGGTAAGTAAGGAGCAAATTAGCCTTGAGCAGCCGCTGTGCCCGAGACCAGTCTGGGCAGAGAACTTTGCAGCGGACCTGGCCCTGCCCACAGGCTTCATTTCGTCAGCTCCTCGTGGCCTGCCTGGACGTTCTCACACGCGCCGGACGCTTGGCGCGGCTCCGAGCAGACCGCGAAATTTTAATTAAACCAAAGTGGGCTCCTGGTGGTTAGCGGCTCTTGAGAGACGAACTCTCTCTCTCTCTCTCTCTCTCTCTCTCTCTCTCTCTCTCTCTCTCTCTCTCTCTCTCTCTCTGTGTGTGTGTGTGTGTGTGTGTGTGTGTGCGCAGCCGCTCATGAGTTTATTCGTCGTTATTGTCCGCCGCGTTTTCGGCTGTCCAAGAGGAAATTAACGGCGCCGAGCAGTCTGCCGGCAATGCGATGGGTTAATTGCTTCCAGCCGGGAACAATGGAGCCGCGATCGATGTATCACAGACCAGTTGACGACTCCAGCGCTCGGCAAATTCGCGTGTAATTTCGGGGCAATAGCTCCGACAGATCCCAAGCATCCGCACGTCAACACACACACACACACACACACACACACACACACACACAGTCAGAGAGAGCCAGGAATTAACAGTTGGCTCCACGTTGCTGCCAGATGGGCGAGCTGCTTCAGGCGCTGCCTCGGCTGCAGAATAAACACACCAGTGTGCTAAAACTTTTCTAACTGTAGCGCCGTGTTTATTCCGAGAAAACACAAACACTCACGGTCTGACGTTGTCTTGCTGTTTCCAGTACTACTCCAAGACATCACTTTAAAAATAAGCCCCGGTTGTGTAATCAGCGAACGTCGTATTTATCACGGTGATTCTCGTTTCCGCAGCTGCCGTTCCAAACCACTGAGGCACGCATCTGTATGTGCTGACTCCCAGACTTAGTTACAGTCCTCTGCCGATTCCACACGGCTAAAAGCGGTATCAAGTAAACACACGAACCAACGGACTGCAACAGAAATTTAATACTAGTGTAATACTTATTTTGTGATTCTCTGAAATAATAGGAAAGTTTCCCAGCAAATGAACAGCCGACTAGTAATATGGCCGACAAGAAAGCAACATGTGTGCAAAATATTTCAACTTCTGAACCTTTCGCACGTATCACCGACTGAGAAAGAGACGTATTACACGACGTCTTCGTCGTCTAATATGTCTATACAGCTATTGGGGGAGATCACTTACTTTCAATAATCATTTTATAGTTTATTTCTTATTCATTTTACTTCTATTATATGCATTCGTTATTCACTTTGATTTCTAAAACCGAAACAAGTTCTATTACCTCGTGGTGTTAAAATAGGCCAGTGATATGAAACATTGATCAGCGAAGTAATGGAGTGATGGGTGAAAGTACTGCTTACAACTATTTGTTTCGGACCCCGATTCGAATCCGGGTTTTCCCCCATGTCACTAGCGGTCACTTTAATCTTTCCGGCTTCCCATGGTATCGAAATTCCCAAGCGCTGCCCTCTACCGATGTTGCGACGCCGTTAATCTTTCCCTTTGCTCCCAAACTCACTACATTAAAAATAAGGGAGAAAAAAAGAACACAAAGTATGTTATACATTCGCACTGAAACAGACGTATTGTCCGTCGAGGTTTATCTATGTCATTACATGCAAGATG